>OX326969.1:30249198-30908334 GCA_946800305.1 Medicago arabica
TTCTAGCCCCAGCGTTTCACTTATTTTTGAGGGTGAATTTCTAGCGCAACTTTCCAAAAAAAGAAAAGAAAGAAATATTACCTTGGTCCTTGAGAATTCAAATAAAATGTTCTCACGGTTAAACCACTAAGCAGTAACAATATGGAGACAAAAATGTACATGATCTTATTTTGTTATTCTTTCATTAAAAAAATAAATTCCACGTGACACCAACTTTTGAATACCATAGTAGTAAAACTGCCCCCTTATAGAGAGTAATAATAACGTTTTACTTTTACACAATTTTTTTACATGGATTAATTAAACGAATCCACGTAAAAAAACCGCAAAAGTAAAACATATGTAGGCATGTTTGGTGTCTGACATCTCGGTGCTCAATGATACAATTTTATTAAATTATCACCGGTTTTGTGTGTTAGTGTCTAGTGGTTTGATAGTTCAAAAACCTCATATTATTTCTCACGTGACTCATTCAGTTTTCTATTAGATAGCTATCTATTTCAGGAGGATAGGTTAGCATTTTCCTTTCTTAGATAACTAGAACCAATTCACTTCTGTTAATAGCTTTAACCAATGAGCACTGAGCATGACTCATTTTGGATCGGTTGCACACTTCATTTCTTTGCAGTCTCTTTGGAGATTGATTTGGCAATTCGATTCTAGGATCCGCTCAAATTTATACGGGACTTGGCATTAGTTTTAAGGTTAATAGCAAAGTTATGATTGTAAATACTGTTTCTGATACTTAACACTTGAATTGCAACCACTTCATGGAAATGGAATGTATTTTCAATATTTCTAGCTATGATGTTGATTGGTAAATGATTATGTGGCTAAAGTGTTTAGGAGGTTATCATCAACATTTGCATGCCAATGAAGTTCCAGAGAATGGTTGATGAACAACTCAGTTTGTTCATGTCTTCCGTTATAACCTCAATCGTTATATATTTTTCAATTACTGATTGAATTTAATCATGCTAATGGTGAGAACTATGCATTCAAATTGGGGCCAAGTTCATAATCATAATAGAAGCAAATTGGAATTATGGTCCACTGTTACAGTTTTGGTTCCTATTAAAGAAGTGTGTTCTTAAATAACAAAAATTCTTATAACCTGCTGTGACAAGTCAAACTGGTGTGCACCCTAATCTCCACCTATTGGGTGACCTGGTTTCATGAAAATGACACTTCTTTTATCATTTCTAAAATCATTGACTTTTTATGATTAAATTAATTAACTATTTAATATTAAATTAGATGAGATTGCTTTTGATGTAAAAAATGAATAAATAGAAGTTTTTGTTTTAAAAAGCATTAGACATGTGATATTATTTTATCAATTATATGAGGCACACACATCATCATTAACAGAAATAACCTCTTTTATTTCAAATGATCGCAATCTTAAACATCATTACTTGTGGTTCAAGTTCAAGAGACTGTTGACTTTAAGAAAGAAGTATCCAATCTTAATAAATAAGAAAGTGTGTTTGTTTTATCTATCATAGTGTAACTGTTGATCAAAGACTAATCGTCTACCTAATGAATTTCAGGTACCGTGCATATTTGTTCTCTGTTATATTCATTTTGTGTTGCTATTTGCTACATGTTAGTTTTGGTATAGACACCATAACATCATCTCAATTTATCAAGGACCCTGAAACTCTAATCTCCAAAGATGGTAACTTCACCTTGGGATTCTTTAGCCCTAAAAGTTCTACAAATCGCTATGTCGGAATTTGGTGGAAGTCTCAATCTACAATCATATGGGTTGCAAACAGAAACCTACCACTGAATGATTCTAATGGGATTATTACAATATCTGAAGATGGAAATCTTGTGGTATTAAATGGACAGAAACAAGTCATTTGGTCATCGAATGTTTCCAACATAGAAACAAATACAAGTTCTCAGTTTTCCGACTTTGGTAACCTTGTCCTTTTGGAGAGTACAACTGGAAACATTTTATGGCAGAGTATTCAGCAACCTTCAGATACATTACTGCCTAGCATGAAGCTTTCAATCAACAAAAGAACAGGTAAGAGTGTAAAACTCAAATCATGGAAAAGCCCTTCTGATCCATCCATTGGCAGCTTTTCTTGTAGTACTGTTGAACGCTTACATATAATTGAAGTGTTCATTTGGAATGAAACTCGCATATTCTGGCGTAGTGGGCCTTGGAATGGTGGCGTCTTCACTGGGATACAAACAATGACAGCTGCATATTTTTTTAGTTTTCAAGGAGGAGATGACGGAGAAGGGAATATTAATATATATTATACGGTAGAAAATGATGAGGACTTTATGATCTACCACCTCAATTCACAAGGAAAATTAGAAGAAACACGGTGGGATGACGAGAAGAAAGAAGTTTTTGTTACATGGACAAGCCAAGACTCAGTGTGTGATGCTTATGGTATATGTGGGGAATTCGCAAGTTGTAGTTCATTGGTCTCACCAATATGTATCTGTCTGAGAGGATTTGAACCTAGAAACATACAAGAATGGAATATACATAACTGGACCGGTGGGTGTGTTAGGAGAACCCCTTTGCAGTGTGGTAGGGATAACAATAAAACCACACGGAGAAAGGGAGATGCTTTTTTGAAACTACAGATGGTGAAAGTACCAGCTTTTGCTGAAGCTTTAGCTGTTACACCAGACATATGCAGACGCCTATGCTTGGCGAATTGTTCTTGCCTTGCATATTCGCATGATTCCGTGATTGGCTGTATGTCGTGGACAGGGAAACTACTTGACATACAACAACTCCAAAGTGGAGGACTTGATCTATATGTCCGCATATCCTATTCAGAACTTGGTATGCTCTACGCGTATGTTAAGCCATTTGAAACTGTCATTAACTTGTTACTGTCTATTAGTTGTTAGGATCGTATTGAATTTATTATATTTTAAATTTAAATTTTACATATATACAGATCGAGGGAGAAACAAGACACGCATCATTGCAAGTACAGTCATAATTGGAACTCTACTAATTGTTATTTGTGCATATATCTTGTGGAGGAGGACAACAAACCACCCAGGTAACTTACTATTTTCGTGTATTAACCTTGAGCCATAAACTTTACTTTTTATTAATGAGGAACTAAGCTCAAATTATTTGTTTCCACTGCAGCTAAACTGTGGCTCTTTACTAAATCAGCCAGGAAAAAGAACAATAAAGCTTTCCAACAATTTAATAAAGGTGGATCATCAGATGTTTGTTCTAGTGACGACGTAATTGGAGAAATGTCTCAAGTTAGACTACAAGAGCTATTAATATTTGATTTTGAAAAGATTGCAACTGCCACAAACAACTTCCACTTATCCAACAAACTTGGACAGGGTGGTTTTGGTATAGTATACAAGGTACCTTAAATGCAAAAAAGTTATTTATTTTAGAACAATCCTATAGTAGTTGACACATATGTTTTATTCTAGGGGAAACTGCAAGATGGTCAGGAAATAGCAGTAAAAAGACTTTCTAGATCATCTGGACAAGGTCTGGAGGAATTCATGAATGAAGTAGTGGTGATTAGTAAGCTTCAACACCGCAATCTTGTAAGACTTCTTGGCTGCTGTGTTGAAGGTGATGAAAATATGTTGATGTATGAATACATGCCAAACAAAAGCTTGGATGCATTCATCTTTGGTTAGTTTTTTGAAGCCCCTTTTAACAATTTTTCATATACAATGGCTTACTTTTATTTTTCGGTTTATTTTAGCTATATATTTAATAATTACAAAATTGTTTCACAGCCAGTGATGTTTTTGGAAGATGATCATTTTGATGACTTCACTTTATTTTTTGATATCATGTTCAAAATATTATAGTGCTACCCTTATTATTTTAGATCCATCAAAAAACAAGCTCCTGAATTGGAGGACACGATATAGCATAATCGAAGGAATAGCTCGTGGATTGCTATATCTTCACAGAGATTCTAGACTAAGAATTATTCATAGAGATTTGAAGGCAAGTAATGTCTTGTTAGATGAGGAGCTGAATCCGAAAATATCAGACTTTGGTATGGCTAGAATCTTTGGAGGGGGAGAACATCAGGGCAATACTCAGAGGATTGTTGGAACTTAGTAAGTGTGCCTTCCATATTCAATATTTTAGTCGTAATAATTGGAGAATAATTTTTTATATTTTAATGCAGTGGCTATATGTCTCCGGAATATGCAATGCAAGGATTATTTTCAGAGAAATCAGATGTTTTTAGTTTTGGTGTTTTGATACTTGAGATTGTTACTGGGAGAAGGAACTCAAGTTTTTATGACAATGAGCATTCTCTGAGCCTTTTAGGATTTGTACGCCTCAACAAACCATTGATGTTTTTATCCCGTTGACACAACATTCTAGTGTCTAATCATTTGTTTTATTTTTTGTTTTATCTCATTTAGGTATGGATACAATGGACGGAAGACAATATTTTATCTCTAATAGATCAAGGAATATATGATCCTAGCCATCATGATTACATTTTAAGGTACATTCATATAGGACTTTTGTGCGTACAAGAACATGCTGTAGATAGGCCCACTATGGCTGCGGTAATTTCTATGCTTAACAGTGACGCTGCATTACTTTCTCGTCCGGGTAAACCTGCATTTATCCTGATGAAGAATATGTTGAATTCAAAGTGGCCTGAAGAATATCAAAGTGGTAGTTCCATCAACAATGTCAGCATTACAGAAATCTGTGCAAGATAGCAAACTAAGGGCTCTATGAAATGTTTTTGATATCAATGGATAAGTTGTCAATGCTAGAAACTTTGTAATAAAAGATTGTTAGTAGTCAATGTAGTTTTTTCGAGTGCCTCTTTTCTTATTGATACATTTTCCGCATGTTTTCTGCTGCGGACTGCTTCGGTTATGGATAGTTTGTATGTTGATAATCGTAAAGACGGGCATGTGGGATTACAAAATTTATATTCCACAGTCTCCACAACCTCCAAAAGAATACCAATTACTATTTCAGAGAGCCATTTTGAACATTGGCTATACATTTTATTTCAAGTAAGCAAAACAATTCAATTGAATATTTGAAATTTTTGATAAGATATCAAATTCATTGCTAACCTAGTAATAGTTAGTTAGTTCGGTAATTAGGAATCATAGGGCATGTTTCCTGTGTAAGAGAAGAGATTGAGAGTGGGGATTTCCTTTTAACTTGGAGACTTACGAGAGTTACACCTCTTGATAACGAGTCAAGGGAGAATCTTGTATTCTCACCACTGTCAATAATATTGATTTTCTACTATTTTTATGTTAAAACTGACTATTATTCTGTTTATAACTATTCATATTGAAGAAGTGAGTTTTCAAATAACTAAACACTTATAACCTGTTATAGCAAGTCAAACTGATTGTGTACAGATACACCGTATCTAAAGTAGAGCACGCTAGTCTCCACCTATTGGGTGACCTGGTTTCATGAAAATGATTTGATTTTTATATTTTATAAAATCATTGACTATTTATGAATAAATTGATAACTATTGTATATTAAACTAGATGAGGTTGCCTGTGATATAAAAAATGAATGATTCAAAGTTATAGTTTTATAGAGCATTAGATAACTAGTCTAATATTTTTTTATCAGTTACTTGATAGACCTGCCTAAGGACAATTTGAATGAAGAAATGATTCTCATAGATGTGATTTAATATAATAAAAAAGAGACGGAAGGAAAAAATATTGAAGTGATAACCTTATTAAGTTGTGAATGGTCTCTACAAGCTTTTAGCGTGCGACATCATTAAATCAAACAATTTTTTTTATTTGAAATGGTAGAAATCTTCAAAATCATTACTTGTGGTTTGGGAGACTACTGACTTAAAAAGGAACTAGGTCTTTATCGATAAGAAAGAGTCGATGTTTATGCATCATACTGTAACTGTTGAACATATACTCTACTTCTAATGGGTTTCAGAGGCTGGGCAAATTTGTTTTCTGTTTGGTTTCTTCTGTGTTGCTATTTGCTACAAGTCGGTATTGCCATCGAAACCATCACATCATCCCAATTCATCAAAGACCCTGGAACTCTACTCTCCAAAGATGGTAATTTCACCTTGGGATTCTTTAGCCCTAAAAACTCTACAAATCGCTATGTTGGAATTTGGTGGAAGTCTCAATCTACAATCATATGGGTGGCAAACAGAAACCAACCATTGAATGATACTAATGGGATTATCACAATATTTGAAGATGGAAATCTTGTGGTATTAAATGGACAGAAACAAGTCATTTGGTCATCACATTTTTCCAACACAACGTCAAATACTACATCTGTCCAGTTTTCAGACTATGGTAACCTTGTCCTTTTCGAAAGCACAACAGGAAGCATCGTGTGGCAGTGTTTTCAAAAACCTTCGGATACATTTCTGCCAGGCATGAAACTTACAAGCAACAAAAGAACAGGTGAGAAAGTACAACTCACGTCATGGAAAAGCCCTTCGGATCCTTCTGTTGGGAGCTTTTCTCTTAGTTTTTTTGACCGTATAAATATACCTGAACTGTTCATTTTCAATGAAACTCATACATATTGGCGAAGTGGTCCTTGGGATAGCATAGTTTTTACCGGGATACCAATGATGACAACTCCATATATTAATGGTTTTCGAGGAGGAGATGACGGGGAAGGAAATATTTATATCTCGTATACAGTACCAAACAATGTAACACTAGTAGTCTACAATCTGAATTCCGAAGGCCATCTATTAGCAAAATGGTGGGATTATGAGAAGAAAGATGTGCAAATTGCATGGACTACCAAACTATCGGATTGTGATGTTTATGGTATATGTGGGGCATTTTCAAGCTGTAGTTCATTCAGGTTACTAAATTGCAGTTGTTTGAGAGGATTTGAACCCAGGAACAAACAGGAATGGAATACACACAACTGGATTGGTGGGTGCGTTAGAAGGACACTTTTGCAGTGCGAAAAGGTCAACAATAAGACGACAAGTACAAAGGAAGACGGGTTTTTGAAATTGCAGATGGTTAAAGTTCCTGATTTTGCACAAGGTTCAGCAGTTACACCAGACATATGTAGAAGCCAATGCTTAGAGAATTGCTCTTGCATTGCATATTCTCACACCAGTGGGATTGGTTGTATGTCTTGGACTCGCAATCTAATCGATATACAACAATTCCAAAATGGAGGACTTGATCTATTTGTTCGTGTAGCCTATGCAGAACTTGGTATGCTCAAAACATTTGAAACATAATTCTTTTACCTATCGCTTAGGTTCAGATTGAATTGAACTACTTGTATTTTAATATTACATTTTTTCTGCATACAGATAAAGAGAGAAACACAACAATCATAATCACAACTACAGTGATTATAGAAACACTCATAATTGTCACGTGTGCATATATTATGTGTAGAAGGGCTTCTAACAGCCCGGCAGGTAACATACCATATTCATTGATTCAACTTACGTCGTGTAATTTTTCTTTCTAGTGTTTCAGGAACTAAGCTTAAATACTATTTTTTACCTCAGCTATGCTGAAGCACTCTCTTAAATCAAAAAGGAAAAAGAACATCAAAGCTTTCCAATTATTTAATAAAGTTGGAACATCAGAAGATCATACAAGCGACAGCATAATTAGAACTTTGTCACAAGCTAAACTCCAGGAGCTGTTACTATTTGATTTTGAAAAGCTTGCAATTGCCACAAACAACTTCCACTCGTCCAATAAACTTGGACAGGGTGGTTTTGGTCCTGTATACAAGGTACTTTAAATGCAACAAAGTTATCTTATCTGAAGCTGTAGTCAATAATCACTGTCTCTTATTGTTTCTTCCAGGGAAAATTACAAGACAATCAGAATATAGCAGTTAAGAGACTTTCTAGATCATCCGGACAGGGACTAGAAGAATTCAAGAATGAAGTAGTTGTCATTTGTAAGCTTCAACATCGCAATCTGATAAGACTTCTTGGCTGCTGTGTTGAAGGAGAGGAAAAGATGCTGATATATGAGTACATGCCAAACAAAAGTTTGGATGCATTTGTGTTTGGTCAGTTTCTTGAAGCTCCCTAATTAGTTGTCGCATATCCAATTACGATCTTTTGTTTTTCTCATTATTTATCATGTATAGCAATTGCTCCAAGTTAGAGACTTTTCTGGTAAGGGTCCTAATGGGGTGACTTTGATGACTTTGTTTCATTGTATACTATTATTTTTAAGATACAACAATCATACCTTTATTTTTCAGATCCATCAAAAAATAAACTCCTAGACTGGAGGACACGGTATAGTATTATAGAAGGAATAGCTCGAGGATTGCTTTATCTTCATAGAGATTCTAAATTGAGAATTATACATAGAGATTTGAAAACAAGTAACATCTTGTTAGATGAGGAGTTGAATCCAAAAATATCAGACTTTGGTATGGCTAGAATCTTCGAAGGGAGAGAAGATATGGCAAATACTATAAGGGTTGTCGGAACTTAGTAAGTGTTCTTTCCTTAACCAATGTTATAGTAAAATACCTGGAGAATAATTTGTCACATAAAAAATGCAGTGGTTATATGTCTCCCGAATACGCAATGCAAGGACTGTTTTCAGAGAAATCAGATGTCTTTAGCTTTGGAATTTTGATGCTAGAGATCATTAGTGGGAAAAGAAACTCAAGCTTTTATGACAATGAGCATGCACTGACCCTTTTAGGATTTGTAAGCCTCAATAATTCATTTTGTTTAAATTTCCAAATGTCTAAACTTTTTTATTTAATTAATTATTTGTTTTAATATAGGTTTGGATACAATGGAAGGAAGGAAATATTTTATCTTTTATAGATACAGAAATATATGATCCTAGTCACCATAAGTATGTTGTAAGGTGTATACACATTGGACTTCTGTGTGTACAAGAGCTTGCTGTAGATAGGCCTAATATGACTGCAGTAATTTCTATGCTTACCAGTGAGGTTAAATTACTTCCTCCACCAAGTCAACCTGCATTTACCTTGAGGAAAAATATGTTGAGTTCAATGTCTCACGGAGAAAGTCAAAGACATCATTCCATCAATAGTGTCAGTATTACAGAAATCAGTGGCAGATAGCAAACTTGAGCTTTAAGAATAGTTATATAAAGCAATGGAGATGAGGCCAGTGCTAGAAATTAATATTTGAAATACAATGTCAAAGTAGAATTTGGTTTACGCTCATAGTGGTTAAAATAAATTGTTAAGGAGTAGGACTTGGAGTTTCACTTCTTATGTGTGTGCGAGGATTTGAAATTCCCCCAACGCGACTAAAATGCATTCTCCTTGGTGGGAAACCTTACTTAGGGAGCCAGAGCTGTTGGAAGTTGAAAACTTCAAATGTGAACTTGGCCTGTAATGTCTTTCTTAACCTTGTTTAATTTCTTAACAAGTGAGTTTCTTTTACATGTGTGTATTCTATATGTACTAAATTCTTATGCTATTATGATAATTAATGTTGAATACTTAAAAATAACAATGGATTAGACAAGCAGTTCTAGAATTTCTAATGTCTAAAGATATCAGACATATTCAAAATATGAACAAATGTAAATATGAATAACTGTTCTAATTCAAATGTAAGGAAGAATACTATATTTTTTTATCTTAACATATGGGATTCACTTTTGGTAGTAAGACAACTTTGGGAAGCTTTTTAAGAGATGTCAGCACCATAGGATGTCAGGCATACATACATCCATATATTTATAGGAGAGAGTACATAATGACACTCCATAAATTAAAGAGTGATTTACAGAATTGAAATAAAATAAAGATAAAATCAAATAGTATCAAAACTAATAATGGTAAAATATTTCAACTCCCCCTTTATGTCGGTGCATAGATATCAGTCATGCCCAACTTGCTTATCAAATAGACAGATACTCAAACTAGCTCTTGCTAAGATCTTGGTCAAAATGTCTGTTGTTTAGATTTGAAGACACAAAAGGTAGACAAAGTATTCCGGAATCTATTTTCTCCTTTATAAAGTGACAATCAATTTCAATGTTCTTTGTTCGATTGTGTCGAACCGAATTAAGGGCTATGCTTATTACGACCTTGTTGTTACAAAAGAACTTCAAGGGAAGTTCCACAGTCATTCTTAACTTTTTTAGAACTCGATGACTACAAAGATCCTGACAAATTCCTTTGGCCGTTGTTCTAAACTCAATTTCTGCACAGCTTCTAGAAACTACTCCTAGCTTCTTACTTCTCGATGTTACCAAGTTACCCCACACATAAGTACTATAACCTAAGGTAAGTTTTGTATCTGTATAGACACTCCATAACCAATCTTCATCAATAAAATAGCCACATTATTGTACTAGTTTTTTCTTTTCTGCAAAGAATAGGCCTTTTTCAAGGGTAGCCTTCAAATATCTCAAAATTCTATTGACGGTGACAAGGTTTTTTTCATAAATTGTTGACAACGTTAACAGAGAAGGAAATCGAGCCATGTATGCACCGAGTAAACCTATTCTCCAAGTAATCTTTAGTATCTTCCTGTGTCAAATGTGTCCCCTTTTTCCCAATTTTTTTATTTGAGTCCATGCGACTCGTATCAGCTGGTGGTCTACATCCACTCATACCGGTTTCTCGAAATAAATCAAGAACATACTTCGATTGGGACATTGCTCTTCCTTTCTTTAGAGATCCAAAGTTTTTTAATTTCAAATATTGCTGGCAGGTTTTTCTTTCGTTTATCCATTTCAGTCACATCATCTCCAGATGAAATATGCAATTTTTTGCTGTGTTGAATTTTTTATGGTGTTGTAAGAGGTGTCTATGTCGGGTGAAGGTAGCCATGGGAAGTAAAGTTGTACATAACTAATTTTGCCTTGTTCTACACGTTCTTAATGAAGTATGGTCAAACGGTTGATATTGTATTTTTTATGTTCTGTTTATTGTCTTTCCTTAAGGAAGTAAATTGGCAAATCAGATGGTTATAGTTTTATGAAAATGATATAGTTTTTATATTATAGAATCTGACTTTTTAGGATCATACTGATAAACTATTTGATGAGGTTGTCTTTGAGTAGAAAATGAATGATTCAAAGTTATAGTTTTTGAAAACATTGTACAACTAATATTATTTTATAGAGTACAAGGCACCTGACCAAGAAAAATTTGAATAAAGAAACGATTCACGTAGATCTGAGAGGATACATAGTTGATTTCATGAAATAAAAATGACGGTCAAGGGAAAAAGAAGTGAAAACCTAATTAAGTAGTGAAATGTCTCAAACAACATTAAGTTTTTAAAATGATAGAGATATTCAGAACCTTGATTTACTTATGATTTTTGAGACTCTTGACTTTAAGAAGGAAATCTCAATTCATTATTAATAAGAAAGAGTGGTTGTTTTTGTATCATAGTCTAATTGTTAATCGTATAATGGGTTTCAGTCGCGGTTCAAATATGCTCTATGTTCTGTTCATTTTGTTTTGCTATTTGTTACAAGTTAGTATTGCCTTAACAAACATCACATCATCCCAATTCATAAAGGACACTGAAACTCTCATCTCCAAAGATGCCAACTTCGCCTTTGGATTCTTTAGCCCTAAAAATTCTACAAATCGCTACGTTGGAATTTGGTGGAAGTCTCAGTCTACAATCATATGGGTGGCAAACAGAAACCAACCACTGAAAGATTCTAATGGGACTGCGGCCATATCTGAAGACGGAAATCTTGTGGTATTGAATGGACAAAAACGAGTCATTTGGTCATCAAATGTTTCCAACATAGCAACCAATACAAGTTCTCAGTTTTCTGACTTTGGTAACCTTGTCCTTTTGGAGAGCACAACTGGAAACATTTTATGGCAGAGTATTCAGCAACCTTCAGATACGTTACTGCCTAGCATGAAACTATCAATCAACCGAAGAACAGGTAAGAATGTAAAACTCGTATCATGGAAAAACCCCTCGGACCCCTATGTTGGCAACTTCTCTTGTAGGACAGTTGAACACCTAAATATAATCGAAGTGTTTATTTGGAATGGAACTCAACCATATTGGCGCAGTGGTCCCTGGAATGGTGGGGTCTTTACTGGGGTACATACAATGACAGTTGCATATTTTTTTGGTTTTCGAGTAGGAGATGATGGAGTAGGGAATATTGACATATATTATACATTACAAAATGATGAGGAGTTTTTGATCTATCAGCTGACTTCACAAGGAAAATTAGACGAAACGCGGTGGGATAATGAGACTAAAGAAATGAAAGTGACATGGACAACCCGAGAATCAGAGTGTGATGTTTATGGTATATGTGGGGCCTTTGCAAGCTGTAGTTCATTGAGCTCACCAATATGTAGCTGTTTGAGAGGATTTGTACCTAGAAACATAAAAGAATGGAATACACGTAACTGGACCGGTGGGTGTGTTAGGAGGACACCTTTGAATTGTGAAACCACAAATACAATGGAAGATGGATTTTTTAAATTGAAGATGGTTAAAGTTCCAGCTTTCGCAGAAGGTGTAGCTGTTACACCAGACATATGCAGAAGTTTATGTTTGCATAATTGCTCCTGCGTTGCGTATTCTCATGATTCTGGGATTGGCTGTATGTCTTGGACTGGGAACCTACTTGACATACATCAACTCCAAAGTGGAGGACTCGATCTATATGTTCGTGTAGCCTACACAGAACTTGGTATGCTCTAGTTCATTAACATGAATATTCTATTTCTTAGGAGTTAGGATTTTATTTAATTTTTGATATTTTTGATATATATTTTTCCTATACACAGATCGAGTGCGAATCAAGACGACCATCATTATAAGTACAGTAATAATTGGAACTCTTATAATTGTCATTTGTGCATATTTCTGTTGGAGGAGGACATCAAACCACTCAGGTATTATAAAATAGCCATGTATTTAACTTTTGTCATCAAATTTACTTTATTTCTATTGATAAGGATCTAAGCTGAAATAATGTTATTTTCTGCAGCTAAACTTTGGCACTTTATTAAATCTGCAAGGAAAAAGAACAACAAAGCTTTCCCACTATTTGATCAAGGTGGATCGCCTGAAAATTACACTAGTGATAATGTGATTGGAGAAATGTCCCAAGTCAAACTACAAGAGCTATTAAAATTTGATTTTGAAAAACTTGCAACCGCCACTAATAACTTTCACTTGTCCAACAAACTTGGACAGGGTGGTTTTGGTCCCGTATATAAGGTACCTTAAATGCAACAAAGTTAGAATATTTTATAACCATTGTCTATAGCTGTTGTAACTTAATATTTTCTTCTAGGGAAAACTGCAAGATGGCCAGGAAATAGCAGTTAAAAGACTTTCAAGAGCATCTGGACAAGGGTTGGAGGAATTCATGAATGAAGTAGTGGTCCTTTGTAAGCTTCAACACCGTAATCTTGTAAGACTTCTTGGTTGCTGTATTGAAGGCGATGAAAAGATGTTGATGTATGAGTACATGCCAAACAAAAGTTTGGATTCATTCATCTTTGGTTAGTTCTCTGAAGCCCCCTTTAACACTTTCTCATATACAATGCCAAACTTTCATCTTTCGCTTTATTTTAGCTTGTATAAAATATTTTTAAGAATAAACAATTATTTCAATACAAACGAGTTTTTTTTGCAAGAGAATAATTTTGATCAGTTCACTTTATATATTAGTGTTATGTTTAAAATATAATATTGCTACCCTTATTTTTTAGATCCATCAAAAAATAAACTCCTTGACTGGAGGACACGACACAACATAATCGAAGGAATAGCTCGAGGATTGCTGTATCTTCATAGAGATTCGAGACTAAGAATTATACACAGAGATTTGAAAGCAAGTAATGTCCTGTTAGATGAGGAGCTGAATCCAAAAATATCGGACTTCGGCATGGCTAGAATCTTTGGAGGCGGAGAACATCAGGCCAATACTAGTAGGATTGTTGGAACTTAGTAAGTTTGTCTACCTTATCAAACATTTTAGCTGTAACGATTGGTGATTAAATTTTTGTATATTAATGCAGTGGCTATATGTCTCCTGAATATGCAATGCAAGGACTATTTTCAGAGAAATCAGATGTTTTTAGCTTTGGTGTTTTAATACTAGAGATTGTTACCGGGATACGGAACTCAATTTTTTATGACTTTGAGCATTCTATGACCCTTTTAGGATTTGTAAGCCTCGACTAACCATTTTTAGCTCAATGTCTTTTTTTATTTCGTTTACACAATGTTCCATTGTCTGATTTTAATGTATTTTTTCTTATCTCTCATTTAGGTCTGGACACAATGGACGGATGACAATATTCTATCTCTAATAGATCAAGGAATATATGATCCTAGTAATCATAATTACATTTTGAGGCACATACATATAGGGCTTTTGTGCGTTCAAGAACGTGTTGTGGATAGGCCTGCTATGGCTGCAGTAATTTCTATGCTTAACAGTGAGGCTGCATTACTTCCTCCTCCGAGTAAACCTGCATTCATCCTGGTGGAGAATATGTTGAGTTCAAAGAGTTCGATTAATAATGTCAGTATTACACAAATCGGTGGCAGATAGCACACTAAGGGTTCTCTGCAGAAATGTTTTTGATGTCAATGGATACATGGTTACTGCTAGAAATTTGTTAATTGATATGAAAACTCTAGTATAATAAAAGATGCGTAATGTATTTTCCTTGATTTCCTATTGTTTTATGGATACAAGTTTTGTATGTCTTCTACCGCAGACTACTTATTTCCTTGATTTCCTTAAATGAAATGAATATTTATTTCCTTGATTTTCATGGCAAGTACAGATTATTACAAGGAACAGAAAGTAGTACAAAAGAAAATTTTAGGAAGCTTTATCCTCTTCCTTGTTCTATCAGATGAAATATGCAAATTTCTGCTGTGTTGAATTTTTGATGTTGTTGTAAGAGAGGTGACCATGTATGATTGTTTTATTTGTTTTATTTGTTTTATTTGTTTTTAATATGTGATTGAATTTAATTAACTCATTTTCTCGAGTTATCCTCTGTGTCAACATGTCCCTGTCAATGTCGTGTTTGGTGTTTGTTTCTATGCTTCATAACCGATGGTGCACTGGCATACGACATCTAAAGTGGTGCACCTTAGTCTCCACCTGTTGTATATTGGCTTCAAATTGTATATGCAGAAGCAGCCCAGAAATCGTGACACGATTTGGGCATCGTGGCACGATTTGCTTGGCAGAGAGCATGTCTTGTGAGATGGAAAATCGTGACACGATTTGGGAAATCGTGACACGATTCGACAACTTCCTCATCAAGTTTACCTGAAAGGGACTGGTCACAACGGTTGGAAAAGCAGAATCGTGACACGATTGGGCTAAATCGTGACACGATTTTGGAAGCTTGTGATTAGTATTTAAGTGGTTTTCTGCATTCTTTGAAGGAGAGCTGAAGCAAGAGGTCTAGGGTTCAACAAGGGGGGAACTTGAGGGTTGAGTACCTTTGTGGGGATAGTCTCTTGGGTTGGGATAAACATTGTAAACACCTTGGGTAGTGAGATTACATCATTGGAAGGATCATAAGCTTCCTCTAGTATAATCTCTTGTAGGTTCTTATGAGTGAGGTGGGTCAACACAAAGGGTAGAGATTAGGATTGAAGGTTGATTTCTTGTAACCTTTTGTAACATCTTATCATAGTGAATTGGAGAGCTGCTCTCTCCCCTAGATTAGGTCATATTGACTGAACTGGGTTACCATCTTGTGTGTGTTTGTTTTTCTTAAGCTTTCTTATCTTCATGTTTGTTAGTGTCATTGTTTTAAGCTCTACACTTAGGCTTTGGGTCTATTTTGTTGTTGTTGTTGCTTGAAGGCACTTAGACCTAGGATTACCACTACCTTTTGCTCCACACATCTATACAAGTATTGGTGTGATTTCGAACCGATAGTGATCAATTTCACAACAATTGGCGCCCACCGTGGGGCTAAGGCATAAAGTGGTATAGTAGGTATCATGGGTTCAAAGTGGGACATCGAGAAGTTCACCGAAAGTAATGATTTCGGGTTGTGGAAGGTTAAGATGCAAGCGGTTTTGACACAACAAAAGTGTGTAGAAGCATTGAAGGGTGAAGCGGCGATGCCAGCACATTTGACACAAGCGGAGAAGCGTGAGATGATAGACAAGGCAAAGAGTGTCATTGTTTTATGTCTCGGAGATAAGGTTTTAAGGGATGTCGTGAGGGAACCAACCGCGGCATTGATGTGGGCTAAGATGGAGTCATTGTACATGACGAAATCGTTGGCTCATAGGCAACTCTTGAAGCAGCAACTCTATTCATTCAAGATGGTGGAGTCTAAATCGATCTCGGAGCAATTGGCGGAATTTAACAAGATTCTTGATGATTTGGCCAACATTGAAGTTAATGTGGATGATGAGGACAAGGCATTGTTGTTACTTTGTTCATTGCCAAAGTCTTTTGAGCATTTCAAGGATACCATCCTTTATGGTAAGGAGGGCACCACTACTTTGGAGGAAGTTCAAGCGGCTTTGAGAACCAAGGAATTGACCAAGTTCAAGGACTTGAAGGTTGATGATAGCGGTGAAGGCTTGAATGTTTCAAGAGGGAGGAATGAGCATAGAGGAAAAGGCAAGGGAAAGTCAAGGTCCAAGTCTAGGTCCAAGGGTTTTGACAAATCAAAGTACAAGTGCTTTCTTTGTCACAAACAAGGTCACTTCAAGAAGGATTGTCCGGAAAATGAGGGCAATGGTAGTTCTTCCGTTCAAGTTGCGGTGGCGTCCGATGAAGATGGTTATGAAAGTGCGGGTGCACTAGCGGTCACAAGTTGAGAACCGGAGAAGAGCTGGGTTTTGGACTCGGGATGCTCTTATCACATGTGTCCTAGAAAGGAATATTTTGAGACTTTGGCTCTAAAAGAAGGAGGAGTTGTTCGACTCGGAAATGACAAAGCGTGGAAAGTCCAAGGTATGGGAAACGTCTGTTTAAAGATGTTTGATGGCCGTGAATTCCTTTTAAAGGAGATGAGGTATGTTCCCGAACTTAAGCGAAATTTAATTTCCATAAGCATGTTTGATAGTCTAGGTTATTGCACTAGAATTGAGCATGGGGTTTGTAAAATTGAGCATGGTGCATTGATTATGGTTAAGGGGTCTAAAATGAATGGTTTATACATTTTAGATGGTTCCATAGTAATTGGTAATGCATCGGTAGCTAGTGTAGTACATCATAATAATTCTGAATTGTGGCATATGAGATTAGGGCATGTTAGTGAAAGAGGTTTAGTTGAACTAGCCAAACAAGGTTTGCTAGGTAAAGAAAAGTTGGATAAGCTAGAATTTTGTGAACAATGCATACTAGGAAAACAACATAGAGTTAAGTTTGGTAGTGGCATGCATAATTCTAGTAAACCTTTTGAGTATGTACATTCGGACCTTTGGGGTCCTTCCAAGACTCTTACTCATGGGGGAGGATCCTATTTTCTTTCCATTATTGATGATTATTCTAGGAGAGTGTGGGTCTTTGTTTTGAAAAAGAAAAGTGACACCTTTGAAAAGTTCAAAGAATGGAACACTCTCATAGAAAATCAAATGGGAACTAAACTAAAAGGTTTAAGAACTGACAATGGCCTGAAGTTTGTTTCAGAGCAGTTTAATGAGTTTTGTAGGTTAAAAGGAATCAAGAGGCATAGGACCGTACCAAGAACACCGCAACAAAATGATCTTGCTGAACGCATGAATAGGACACTTTTGGAGCGTGTGAGGTGTATGATACTAGGAGCTGGGTTACCTAAGAGTTTCTGGGGTGAAGCAGTGACGACTGCAGCTTATTTGATCAACAGATGTCCATCAACGACAATTGACTTCAAGACACCTATGGAAGTATGGAGTGGGAAACCGGCAAACTACTCAACTTTGAAGGTTTTCGGAGCTTTGGCATATGCGCATATCAAGCAAGACAAGCTTGAGCCTAGAGCTTTGAAATGTGTCTTCATTGGTTATCCGGAAGGTGTGAAGGGCTACAAGTTGTGGAAATTGGAATCTGGTGGAGGATCAAAAGTCTTGATTAGTAGGGATGTTACCTTTGATGAGACCCGTATGAGGATGAAGTGTAAAGACCTAGAGACTTTAGTACCGGAAACAAGGGTGGAGGAAACTCAGTTTGAGGTGGAGCTTCCAAGTGAAGAAGAAGACGATGTGGAAGATGAAGATTCAACATCGGAGCCAAGTGGAACTCAACCGGTAGTGGATCCTGATTATCTTTTGGCAAGAGATAGGGAAATGAGGACCATTACAGCACCTAGTAGATATGGTTATGCGGACTTGGTGTGTTTTGCTCTAAATGCGGCTGAAGGTGTGCAAGACTCGGAGCCTAGAAACTTCAAGGAGGCATTTGAGAGCAAAGAAAGCAAGTATTGGTTGAAGGCAGTGAATGAAGAAATGGATTCATTGGAGAAGAACCAAACTTGGAAACTTGTGAAGCTACCTAAACACCAAAGGGTAGTTGGATGCAAGTGGATCTTCAAGAAAGAGGAGGGTATTCCGGGAGTTGAGGGTCCAAGGTACAAAGCAAGACTTGTGGCAAAGGGATTCACTCAAGTGGAGGGGATTGATTATAATGAGATCTTCTCACCGGTGGTGAAACATTGTTCCATAAGGATTCTCATGGCTATTGTGAATTATTTCAATCTTGAGTTGGAGCAAATGGATGTAAAGACCGCTTTCTTACATGGTGACCTTGAAGAGACAATCTACATGGAGCAACCGGAAGGTTTTGTGGAGGACAAGTCTAAGGTATGTCTTTTGAAGAAATCTTTGTATGGGTTGAAGCAAAGCCCTAGGCAATGGTATCGTCGATTTGATGAATTTCTTTTGAAGACCGGTTTTGTGAGAAGCGGGTATGATTCATGTGTGTACATGCTGAAGAATGGCGAGAAAGTCATTTTCTATCTTCTTCTATATGTGGATGATATCTTGATGGCAAGTTCTAGCAAGGATGAGATTATGAAGCTCAAAGAAAAGTTAAATGAAGAATTTGAGATGAAAGATCTTGGTCCGGCAAAGCGAGTTCTTGGAATTGATATCGTGAGGAATCGTGACAAAGGTGAACTTTTCTTATCTCAACTTAGTTACTTGAAGAAGGTGGTGGAGCGTTTTAGAATGTCAAACTCTAAAATTGTGAGCACTCCCTTGGGTCACCACACGAAGTTGTCCATAAAACAATGTCCTCAATTCGAGGATGAAAAACAAGCGATGGTTAATACTCCCTATGCTAGTGGGGTTGGAAGCATCATGTATGGAATGGTTTGTAGTAGACCGGACTTAGCTTATGCGGTTAACATTGTGAGTCGGTTCATGGCAAATCCGGGTATTGTGCATTGGCAAGCTTTGAAGCGAGTGTTGAGGTATTTGAATGGGTCTTTGAAGGGCGGTTTGAAGTACACAAGAGCAACTCAAGGGAAAGACGCTTTGGAGGGGTATGTGGATTCGGATTATGCGGGAAATGTAGACACTAGAAAATCCCTATCAGGTTTTGTGTTTACTCTCTATGGCACGGCTATTAGTTGGAAGGCAAATCAACAATCCGTGGTGGCATTATCTACAATTCAAGCGGAATACATTGCCCTTATTGAAGGGGTGAAAGAGGCCATGTGGCTGAAAGGGATGATTGGTGAGTTAGGAATTACTCAAGAATGTGTGAAGATACATTGTGAGAGCCAAAGCGCGATTCACTTGGCAAATCATCAAGTGTGTCATGAGAGGACAAAACACATTGACATTCGCCTGCACTTTGTTAGAGACATGATTGAATCCAAAGAGATCATGGTGGAAAAAGTGGCATCAGAAGAGAATCCGGCGGATGTGTTTACCAAGTCATTGCCTAGATCAAGGTTCAAGCATTGCTTGGACTTGATCAAGTTTGTTGAAGAGTAATTCCCTTATGGAGAGAGCAGCATGGTGGTTGATGGTTAAACTGACATCATCACCAATTAGAAGTCAAGGTGGAGAATGTTGTATATTGGCTTCAAATTGTATATGCAGAAGCAGCCCAGAAATCGTGACACGATTTGGGCATCGTGGCACGATTTGCTTGGCAGAGAGCATGTCTCGTGAGATGGAAAATCGTGACACGATTTGGGAAATCGTGACACGATTCAACAACTTCCTCAGCAAGTTTACCTGAAAGGGACTGGTCACAACGGTTGGAAAAGCAGAATCGTGACACGGTTGGGCCAAATCGTGACACGATTTTGGAAGCTTGTGACTAGTATTTAAGTGGTTTTCTGCATTCTTTGAAGGAGAGCTGAAGCAAGAGGTCTAGGGTTCACAAAGGGGGGAACTTGAGGGTTGAGTACCTTTGTAGGGATAGTCTCTTGGGTTGGGATAAACATTGTAAACACCTTGGGTAGTGAGATTACATCATTGGAAGGATCATAAGCTTCCTCTAGTATAATCTCTTATAGGTTCTTATGAGTGAGGTGGGTCAACACAAAGGGTAGAGATTAGGATTGAAGGCTGATTTCTTGTAACCTTTTGTAACATCTTATCATAGTGAATTGGAGAGCTGCTCTCTCCCCTAGATTAGGTCATATTGACTGAACTGGGTTACCATATTGTGTGTGTTTGTTTTTCTTAAGCTTTCTTATCTTCATGTTTGTTAGTGTCATTGTTTTAAACTCTACACTTAGGCTTTGGGTCTATTTTGTTGTTGTTGTTTGAAGGCACTTAGACCTAGGATTACCACTACCTTTTGCTCCACACATCTATACAAGTATTGGTGTGATTTCGAACCGATAGTGATCAATTTCACAACACCACCTATTCAGGGACATGGTTTTATGAAAATTATTCAATTATTTCTCAGAGTTTATAGAAACATTGACTTTTTATGAATACACTGATAAATTGTTTTATATTAAATTATATGAGGTTGTCTTTGAATGAAAAAATGAATGATCCAAAGTTTAATATTTTAAAACATTGATTAGACAACTGATATTATCTTATTAATCAGGTAGGCAACTGGCTAAGACAAGTTGATTTAATGAAATAAAAAAGAAAGATAGGACAAAATGAAAGGTAAAATGTCTCAAAAACCTTTTTCTTATACAATGATAGAGATCTTCAGAACCACGCATTACATGTGATCTGTGAGACCATTGACTTTATGAAGGAACTCTTCAATCTTATGAATAAGAAAGAGTGTCCGTTTATCTATCATTTAATGGGCTTCAGATGCTGTTCAAAACTGTTTTCTGTTTTATTCATTCTGTTATGCTATTTGTTAAACATTAGTATTCCCATAGACACCATAACATCATCCCAATTCATCAAGGACCCTGAAACTCTAATCTCAAAGGATGGTAACTTCACCTTTGGATTTTTTAGCCCTATAAATTCTACAAACCGCTACGTTGGAATTTGGTGGAAGTCTCGTTCTACAGTCGTATGGGTGGCTAACAGAAACCAACCACTGAATGATTCTAATGGGATTGTCACAATATCTGAAGATGAAAATCTTGTGGTATTAAATGGACAGAAACAAGTCATTTGGTCATCAAATATTTCGAACATAACATCCAATACCACTGTCCAGTTTTCAGAATATGCCAACCTTGTCCTTTTGGAGAGCACAACTAGAAACATATTATGGCAGAGTATTCAGCAACCTTCAGATACATTACTGCCTGGTATGAAACTTTCAATTGACAAAAGAACCGGAGATAAATTGATTCTCACGTCATGGAAAAACCCTTCTGATCCATCTGTTGGAAGTTTCTCTTCTAGTGCTGTTTTACGCGAAAATATAGCTGAAGTGTTTATTTGGAATGAAACTCGGCCATACTGGCGTAGTGGCCCCTGGAATGGTGGAGGTTTTACAGGAATACAGACTACAACAAATGCACATTTTTACGGTTTTCAAGGTGGAAATGATGGAGAAGGGAATATAAATGTATACTTTACAATCCCAAATGACGAGGAATTTGTTACCTATATCTTGAATTCAAAGGGAAAATTAGAATCAACGTCGTGGGATGATGAGAGGAATGAAGTGCAAGTTACATGGACTAGCCGAGTTTCAGAGTGTGATGGTTATGGTATATGTGGGGTATTTGCAAGCTGTAGTTCACTAAGTTCACCAATTTGCACCTGTTTGAAAGAATTTGAACCCAAGACGATACAAGAATGGAATAGAAACAACTGGACTGGTGGGTGTGTCAGGATGACACCTTTGCAGTGTGAAAGGGTCAACAATAAGACCACTAATACAAAGGAAGATGGATTTTTGAAATTGCAGATGGTTAAAGTTCCTGATTTTGCACAAGGTTCAGCGGTTACACCAAACATATGTAGAAGCCAATGCTTGCAGAATTGCTCGTGCGTTGCGTATTCTCATGATGCCGGAATTGGTTGTATGTCTTGGATTAGGAATCTACTTGATATACAACAACTTGAAAGTGGAGGACTTGATCTATATGTTCGCGTAGCCCATGAAGAACCTGGTATGCTCTAACGGTAGTTTGCTATAGCATTTGAAACATAGTTTATTAACTTGGTTTGTATTGAATTTCTTATTTCTTCAACTTAAATTTTTGCTATATACAGATAGAGGGAGAAACAAAACAATTATCATTACAATAGCAGTGATAGTAGGAACTCTCATTATTGTCCTTTGTGCATATATCATGTGGAGAAGGACATCAAACAACTCAGGTAATATACTAGAGCGGAGCTCAAATTATGTTTTTCACTCGATTTCATAATAAAGCTTTCCTACTATTTAATAAAGGTGGAACGTCAAAAGATAACAATAGTGACGATATAATTGGAGGACTATCCGAAGTTAAACTACAAGAGCTATTACTATTTGATTTTGAAAAGCTTGCAACTGCCACAAACAACTTCCATTTGTCGAACAAACTTGGACAGGGTGGTTTTGGTCCCGTATACAAGGTACTGTAAATGCAACAGTGTCATAAACCATTGTCGATAGTAATTTGTTGTCGCTTACTATTTTCTTTCAGGGGAAACTGCAAGATGGTCAAGAAATTGCAGTTAAAAGACTTTCTAGAGCATCAGGACAAGGGCTGGAGGAATTCATGAATGAAGTAGTGGTCCTTTGTAAGCTTCAACACCGTAATCTTGTAAGACTTCTAGGCTGCTGCGTTGAAGGTGATGAAAAGATGTTGATGTATGAATACATGCCAAACAACAGTTTGGATGCATTTATCTTTGGTTAGTTATTCTAAGCCCCCTTTAGTTCTTTCTCATATACAGTTCCATACATTCATGTTTCTCTTTTCTTAACTGGTATATAATATTTAAGATAAACGATTGATTCAGAGCCAGTGACCATTTTTGTATGAATGCTAATATTGTGATTTTTGTATGGATGCCAAATTAATTATTTAGATCCATCGAAAAATAAACTACTAGATTGGAAGAAACGGTATAGTATTATAGAAGGAATAGCTCGAGGAATACTGTATCTTCACAGAGATTCAAGACTTAGAATTATACACAGAGATTTAAAGGCAAGTAATATATTGTTAGATGAAGAGCTGATTCCAAAAATTTCCGACTTTGGCATGGCTAGAATCTTTGGAGGGAGAGAAGATCAAGCAAATACAACTAGGGTTGTCGGAACTTAGTAAGTGTGCCTTCCTTGTCCAGTATTATTGTATAAATACTTGGAGAATAAATTTTCACATTTTTAACAGTGGCTATATGTCTCCTGAATATGCAATGCAAGGACTATTTTCGGAGAAATCGGATGTCTTTAGCTTTGGTGTTTTGATGCTAGAGATTATTAGTGGGAGAAGAAACTCAAGCTTTTATGACAATGAGAATGCTCTAAGTCTTTTAGGATTTGTAAGCCTCAATAGTTCGTTTCTGACTAAATATCAGACTCCTTTTCCGTTTGCAGATACAATTTCCAAATTTCTGACTTTTTTTGCTTTTCATTTAGGTCTGGATACAATGGCAGGAAGGAAGTATTTTACCTTTGATAGATCAAGGAATATATGATCATAGTGACCATAATAATGTTTCAAGGTGCATACATATAGGGCTTTTGTGTGTACAAGAACGTGCTGTAGATAGACCGATTATGGCTGCAGTAATTTCTATGCTTATCAGTGAGGCTACATTTCTTCCTCCTCCAAGTCAGCCTGCTTTCATCCTAAGGCAGAATATGTTGTATACAAAGTCACCTGATGAAAATCAAAATGATCTATCCATCAATACTGTCAGTATTACAGACATATGTGGCAGATAGCACACTAAGACCTCTAAAAAAGGATTTTGAGGTCAATGATGTGGTCAATACTAGAATCTTTGGTAATTGATACGGCTTGAGAAAAAGTAATAATGGAAGATTCAATAGTCTAATCCTTTTTTATAATGGCCTCTTTACTTATTATACAATATAACAAAGCTTGATTGTTAGTTTTCAAAGTTAATGTGAACATGTTACCAATTTGATACTGTTTTAATTTTTTGACAAAGACTAATATGATAATGTGGATTTCAAATTTCTCTCAAAAGTCTGATATACAATGGTAATGAACTGTCCAGTTCTTAAAAATGAATTTTAGGGAAATTTGTTTGTAATTTTGGACAGTCCCCTCCTGCTGAAGGTCAATACTGATACAATATTCAAGAGTTTAGCCTCGAGCACTACTTGTAGACAGCTCCTCTTCCTCATTTCAGGTCTTCATCTCACAACCATTGATACATGCATGTTAATAATAGGTCTTTAAATCAAATGTACAATAGCAAACGTGCAGGACCGCTTGCTTCACAGCTTTGTGCACATACATACAAGTTACAAACTTGTGAGTAAAAATAAAATACAACATTTTCAAAGTTAATTGGTTGGATATATGTAATATGAATGAAGGAGATAGGATATATATTGCGTAACGATAAAAAAATATCAAATTCAGTTTCGGTTTATTATCGAATATTGTGTTTTTGTTTTACTCATCATAGATACCACTGGACTCTATGCCACAAAGACTGCATCACCAATATATGCTAGCTCTCTGGAATCACCAGTATATGTTCTTCATTTCCACCTATAAATGTTATCTTGTATATATTTATTAACAAATAAGGGTTTCGTTGTACTTTACACATTGTTATTGTTGTGTAATTGGTTGGTAGTTTTGGAAAAAGTTCATGTTGAAAATAAGTGAGTTTGCAAATAATAAAATATCTTATACCCTTATGTTGTAAGTCAAACTGGTGTTGCATTGGTACATGGCATCTAAAGTGGTGCACCCTAGTCTCCATCTATTCGGTGACCTGGTCTTATGAGAATGATACTGTTTTTTTAGAATTTAAAATCACTGACTTTTTAGAAATATACTGATAAACTATTTTATGTTATTAGTCAAAAGGAATGATTCAAAGTTATAGAAAGAATTAGACAACTTTTATTATCTTATCAATTTCCTGAGGAACAGTCAAATTTGAATACAGAAATGAAAAAGACAGTCCAAGTTGATTTCGTGAAATAAAAAAAAAACAGTCAAGGAAATTTCTTAAACAACTTTTATTATTGAAATGATAGAGATCTTCAGAACCATGCATTACTTGTGATCTTTGAGATCATTGACTTTAAAAAGAAAGTCTCAAATCTGAGTAGAGTTACTGTTGGAGGATCACAGTGTAACCATTGATCATATACTACGATCATCCGACTAATGGGTTTCAGCAGCTATTCAAACATGTTCTTTGTTTTGTTCATTCTGTTTTTCTATTTTTTACATGTTAGCATCGGTATAGACACCATCACATCATCCCAATTCATCAAGGACCCTGAAACTCTACTCTCCAAAGATGGTTCCTATGCCTTTGGATTCTTTAGCCCTGGAAATTCTGAGAATCGCTACGTTGGAATTTGGTGGATGTCTCGTTCTACAGTCGTATGGGTGGCTAACAGAAACCAACCGCTGAATGATTCTAATGGGACTGTCACAATATCTGAAGATGGTAATCTTGCTGTATTAAATGGACAAAAACGAGTCATTTGGTCATCAAATGTTTCCAACATAGCATCTAATACCACTTCCCAGTTTTCAGACTATGGCAACCTTGTCCTTTTGGAGAGCACAACAGGAAATGTATTATGGCAGAGTATTCAACAACCTACAGATACATTACTTTCAGGTATGAAACTTTCTATCAACAAAAGAACAGGTGAGAAATCAAAACTAAGATCATGGAAAAGCCCTTCTGATCCCTCTGTCGGCAGTTTCTCTTCTAGTAGTGTTGAACGCGGAAATATACTTGAAGTGTTTATTTGGAATGAAACTCGACCATACTGGCGCAGTGGTCCATGGAATGGTGGGGTCTTTACAGGGGTAGATACAATGACAACTGCCTATTTTAACGGTTTTCAAGGTGGAGACGATGGAGAAGGGAATATTAATATATATTTTACGATGCCAAATAATGAGGCGTTCTTGATCTATAACCTGAATTCACAAGGAAAATTAGAAGAAATGCGGTGGAATGATGAGAAACAGGAACTGGAACTTAAATACACTAGCCGGAAATCGGACTGTGATGTTTATGGTATCTGCGGTGCATTTGCAATTTGTAATTCATTGAGCACGCCAATTTGCATCTGTTTGAAAGGGTTTGATCCAGTGAACATACAGGAATGGAATAGACACAATTGGATTGGTGGGTGTGTTAGGAGAACATCTTTGCAGTGTGAAAGGGCCATCAATGAAACAACAAGTATAAAGGAAGATGGGTTTTTGAAGTTGCAGATGGTTAAAGTTCCAGATTTCGCAGAAGCTGTAGCTGTTACACCAGATATATGCAGAAACTTATGCTTGGAGAATTGTTCTTGCACTGCGTACACTAACGATGCTGGGATTGGTTGTATGTCTTGGACTGGGAATCTACTTGACATACAAAAACTCGAAAGTGGAGGACTTGATCTATATTTTCGCGTATCCGAGGCAGAGCTTGGTATGCGCTAGGTGTTGTTTTTAACTTTATTATATCTCTTTGGTTTTGATTGACTTTGCTATGTTTCAAATTAAAATTTTCCTATTTACAGATAGTGGGACAAACAAAACAATCATCATTACGATTATAGTGATACTAGGCACTCTCTTAATCGTCATTTGTTGTTATATCATGTGGAGAAGAACTTCAAATAACTCAGGTAAGATTATACCCTTTTTGTGGATTCAACTGTAGTAATAATATAACTATAATTTTTTCACTATTTAATAACGGTGGAACATCAGAAGAAAATAGGGATGATGCAATTGGAGGATTTTCCCAAGTTAAACTACAGGAGCTGTTAGTATTTGATTTCGCAAAGCTTGCAACTGCCACAAACAACTTCCACTTGTCCAACAAACTTGGAGAGGGTGGTTTCGGTCCAGTATACAAGGTATCGTAAATAAAACTATGTTTTCTTGTCCGATTCAAAAACCATTCTCTATAGTCGTCTCTTATAATTTTCTTCCAGGGTAAACTGCAAGATGGTCAGGAAATAGCAGTTAAAAGACTTTCTAGAGCATCGGGACAAGGGCTGGAGGAATTCATGAATGAAGTAGTGGTCCTTTGTAAGCTTCAACACCGTAATCTTGTAAGACTTCTTGGCTGTTGTACTGATGGTGATGAAAAGATGTTAATGTACGAGTACATGCCAAACAAAAGTTTGGATGCATTTATATTTGGTTAGTTTTTTGAAGCACTCTTTAGCAATTTCTCATATATAATTCCATACTTTCATGTTTCTCTTTTCCTTTTAAATTGGTATAAGATTTTATGCATAAGAAATTTTTTCATACCATGCTAATAGTGATTTTGATTACTACGCTTCATATTTTAGTGTTATGCTAACAATAGTATTAATGTCACTCGTATATTTTAGATCCATCAAAAAATAAACTCCTAGATTGGAGGACAAGGTATAATATTATAGAAGGAATAGCTCGAGGGTTGTTGTATCTTCACAGAGATTCGAGACTAAGAATTATACACAGAGATTTGAAGACAAGTAATATCTTGTTAGATGAGGAGCTGAATCCAAAAATTTCCGACTTTGGTATGGCTAGAATCTTTGGAGGGAGAGAAAATCAGGCCAATACTACCAGGGTTGTCGGAACTTAGTAAGTCTGCTTTTCCTTTCCCGATACTAATATACTATTGTATAAATACTTGGCGAATAAACTTCTGTACTTAAATGCAGTGGCTATATGTCTCCCGAATATGCAATGCGAGGACTTTTTTCAGAGAAATCAGATGTTTTTAGCTTTGGTGTTTTGATTCTAGAGATCGTTACTGGGAGAAGAAACTCAAGCTTTCATGACAATGAGCATGCACCAAGTCTTCTAGGATTTGTAAGACTTAACAGTTCCTTTATGACAAAATAACACACTATTTTTTCCGTTTTGCTGATGCAACTTACAAATATCTGAAACTTTTTTATTTTTTTTTCATTTAGGTCTGGATACAATGGAGGGAAGAAAATATTTTATCTTTAATAGATCCAGAAATATATGATCATAGTCATCACAAGAATATATTGAGATGCATACATATAGGACTTTTATGTGTACAAGAATCAGCTGTCGACAGGCCTAATATGGCTACAGTAATTTCTATGCTTAACAGTGAGGTTGCATCACTTCCTTCTCCAAGTCAACCTGCATTCATCCTGAGCCAGAATATGTTGAACTCAAAGCCGCCTGAAGAAAAGCAAAACGATTTTTCCATTAATACTGTCAGTGTTACAGATATGTGTGGCAGATAGCACACTGAAGACTCTAAGAAAAGATTTTGAGTTCAGGGCCAATACTAGAATTTTTGTTTATGTATATAATTTTGAGAAAATAAATCTATGGTGTAATGGAAGACATATATGTGGATTCCATTGTTTAAGTATTTACCTAGTAATTGCATGTAAAGCCAGAACCTTGTAGATTCTATGGCTGCCATATTTTACAGTATAGATAAAAATGCATTTGATATCGTCTGTACATTGTTTTAATTATAAATATCTGGTTGTAACATATATATGTAAAATGAAAAGTGTGCAGGAGAAAATTTCGTGTGGACTGTGGAGAGTAAGTGAGCATTTGAGAGGTGTTTGACACCAACAATTGGCTGAACTCTATGGTCAAATCTCGTATGTTCTCTGTTTGCATTTTTCGTATCTGTTTTCTTTTAATCCGGGGATGCTGTTCTAACAAGGCGCTATATCAGGGAACAACTTCCGAATCTTTAAACTTGCTGGTTGAAGTCTTGGTGAGCAGAGGAGGAACATGGCCAAAATCTGTGTTTTTATGTCTTTGCTGCTGTGATAAATCTCAACACTATTGTCTAAGTAATTGATTTCTTTATTTCTTTGATCGTTAATATTTTTAGCTTTTCATGGTGATTATTTGAATTGTGATAAAAAGTTTCAGTGTTAAAACGGTGGAAGTTCAAGATTTGCCTACTAAGAAGCCATAATTAGGAATGAGTCTTTTTGTTCTGTTTTTCTCTTTTCATTTTAAAAGTAGAGAATCCATTGACTATTATTTTTTATTGATTTTCTCCTCTTGACTACATATGCAGCATAGCCATATTTTGATAGTTATATTAAAATACAAAGATCCACATTTTGATATATTGAAAGAGCTCAGAAATTTGCAAAAGACATGTAGATCAGGACTAAAGGGAGAGAGGAGAGACTTTCATCATTTTTTTTCATACCTACTATTGATCCTTATTTCACTATTTATGCACAACTCAAGGTTCCTTGATTTTAGGATCACTAGCCATAGCCAAGTGTCATTTACCCCAACAAATTATGTTATGTCAAATGTATTTCCTCATGTGCTATTTTGGATCATAACAGATAAGCTGTTACGTAAGACCAAGGCGCTCAATATGAGTAAAGAGCTCATCTTCTTTTTCTTCGTCTTCAATGTCATAACATCGGTGCAGATTATAAGTATCTTTGCTAGTATTTTCATGGCTATTACCTCCAGCTTTAAAACCTAACCATTCAGCATTAGTACCAACGTTCGTGCAAAAAGCCCTTAGCGTATTACGTCCTTTGATACAACCTGCAGCATTGCATGACTTCATAAGAGAACCAAGTAAGGCTTTCTTAGAATTCATTATCAGGACTTTGGATAATCTGAGAAAAGACAAACTGAAAGGCATTATGTCAATAGTGAAAACATAATTTTCAGCAAAACTCAATAAACAATTGAAGAGAGTAGCGTTCTAGTTAGAGCGAGAGGAAAAATAGCTTCGAATAATGTAATACATCCCCGGTGATCGAGTTCACAAATGGTAACAGATAACATTACATGAAAATACAAAGAGAAGCAATTTGTCTGTCATACGAATCGATAAGTAGGAAGCACAAAAGCAGGTCTCTATTTGCCCAGAATGAACATACAGTTTTTCACAAATTATTACATAAATTGTAAGCAAATGTGTTTAAACTACTCTTCAACTGCACTACGACGGACGAGATATAGCTACTACCACATGCAACGAAACCAAGTGACACCGAAATTTAACTCAAACCAAGGTTAAGAAACATGTAACTATTCATTCAAATCAATGAAACATGTCTAGGTTAAAAATATAACATATTGGCCAGAACAGACCATAGCAGTTTAGATTATAAACAAACATTTTGATACCAATGTACCTTTTACAGACTCGAAATGGAGATAAGCAAAACAATCATATTTAACAATCAAGTAAATAAAATTGTTGACTAGGCATTGATGAAAATCAATTTTCCACTTCAGCTTTTAGACACCATTATTGATAGTTAATATATACCTATGAAGCACGGATACGGGAACTGACAGACCGACATCGGACCGGGGCACACCTAATGTGAGGAGTGTCCATTGCAGCACTAGTTTTGTTTTCATTCACTTAAATATTCTCTACTCGGTATCAAACATGTTAACTGTGTTGTTCGCCCTTCAGCATTTAAATTCACAACCAGGATATAAAATGGTATGTCTAAACACATGTACTCAAAAATACCATTCAACTTTGTGAAGATCAACCAATTGAATACTTTGGAATGAAATGCAAAATGGCATTGAAGGAATTTTTTGTGAATTCAGTTACATTGTAAATAATAAATAAATCTGATTACGACTAATAAATAACTAAATAAATCTGATTATTTCTTTCTCCTAAAAAAATTTGATTATTTTATTTCATTGCTAATGGTGGAGAGACCTTATAAAATTAGATCCATTTAATAAATGTATTGATACATATAAAATCGAGAATACAAAAAAATCCATCAACATGTGAACGTAAAGTATTCAAATATAAACGCAATAATTACATTTTAATCAAATTAAATATTTTTTAATCATCAAATAAGATTTATTTACTACAGTCAAATAAAAAAATATCTTACTTAAAACTGACTTATTTATTATTAATTTATTTAATGCACTAGTTTCTTCCGTGATTTTAAATAGCCTTATTGTAAGGTGTTAGTTGTCCATAAAAAAGAATGGCAACTTGTATCAATATTCTCTTTTTCACCTTTGCAATTATGTGTATTGCTTCGGTGATGTTTACGGGTAACAAACTAGTTCCTTAACTAAATTTTGGTGTGTTTTCAATAAAATGAAATGACTCGCAATTATATAATTTGAAATAGTGTTTTGAAATGCCTAATATCTTGTACACTAGATGATATTTCTAATGAGAATATATATATATATATATATATATATATATATATATATATATATATATATATATATATATAATATGTTCAGAAATGCCTAATTTCTGTTTAATTGATTGTAGAAGTAGCAGTAGCTGACTATTGCAAGGTTATGGGGGCATGTCCAAGTGGTAACCCTCAATGCTACCATTATTGTATTAAGGCAGGCTTCCATCTAGGAGGGCTATGTGTAGACGAAAAGGGCATTTGTTGTTGTACAAGATACATTTGACAGATCTATGTTTGATAATTGTACTTTTTCAATGTTTGGAAGGTGCTATATCTACAAATAAGTCTTCAAGATTTTTAGTTAAAAAATAATATTGATTTCAATTAAAAGTAATAATACTATGGGGTTTTTATTTTTAAAGAACCCACAACTTTATGAAGAACAACCAGTTGAATACATTGGAATGAAATACAAATCTGACTATTGCATTTGTTTATGGATCTCTTTGGCCGGCTTTATATTGCAGTAAGGGCGATCAACTTTATCTCTCCTAATATAACCGTCTCTCTTAAAATAATTATTTAACAGGTAAGCTTATCAGAATCTTGCTTACATGATCAAAAGCTGCATAGTTTTTCTTCAGTATTTGAAGTCAAGAGACTAAAGTCTGAAATCTTGAGTATATAGCCTCAATACTTTCATCATCGTTCATCTTGAACAACTCATACTGATGAACAAGCATTATAGTCTTTGCTTCTCTAACCTTCTTGCTACCTTCATAGTTTGCACAAAGTGAAGCAAACATTGCTTTAGCAGTAGATTTGTCATTCATCTTCAAACACTTTGTGCGAGGCAAATCAGCAACAAGAATTTCTCTGATCTTGTGATGTTTCTTGTACAACTTCTTCTGAGCAGGAGTATGTTTCTTTCTATCAACAACAACTCCTTTTTCATCTAAGGTCAAATCACCAACACCATCTTCAAGAATATCCCAAAGTTCAACATCTAAACCCATTATGTAACTATACATTTTGGTTTTCCACTAAGAGAATTCTTTAGGATCTCCATTAAACCTTGTAGCTTTGTTGGAGTCAGATTTCTTATCATCAGAAGTACCATAGTCATAACCAACAACATTATGACTAGCAGCAGCACTAGAACCTTCACCAGATGCCTTGTTTTTCTCAGATCTTTATATGTTACACTGTTAAGTGCTAACAACAGAACCAAGGCTCTAGATACCAACTGAAGGTGAGAAAAACACAAGAAGGAGGGGGGTTGAATTGTGTTAGCTTTTCTTCTCCTAAAACTAAGTTTACTGATCAAAGTCTGATAGAGTTCAGAATCTAATGCAATGTTCAGAGTCTAAATGCAGCGGATAAGTAGAGAGCGATAAAGAGAGAGAGAGAGAGACACACAAAGCAATTATACAGGTTCCTTCCACAATCCGGAACTAGTCATGTCCCCCTTTGCACTTCCAAGGAGAGTTCACTAAAATCAATATCTAATTACAATTGCTCAAGCACCAAAGCAAGAGACTTCAAACTACTCAAGCTCAACAGCAAGAGGTTTCCTATGCTCAAACACAAACACAAGAGACTTCCTATGCTCAAGCACAAAAGCAAGAGACATCTAATCAAACAGAATTACACAGAAATATGTTTGAGGTTGAACACTTGATATGCAATCAGTGGTGTTCACAATACAAATTAGATAATACTCTTAAGACTCTAGAATTTCTAAGATATGAAAGTTGTTAAGAAATTCTAAGTGAACTTTGATGTGAAAACAATTTCAACAGAGTTTCAGCACTTGTAAAATTGTTATGAGTCTCTTATAATCTTCAAGTCATCACTCCTTTATATAGAGGTGTGAAAGAGACGTTGCAGATTGCCAGCACATCAAAAGAGTCATTGTGAAGCTTGATAATCACCAATGATTTGTTGCCTGATTTGGTGATTGTCCTAAGAAGGAACAATTTCAAATTCATTCCTTGTATAGAGAGAAATCAGCGTAGGTGTAGCTGTATTCTTGTACTATTGCAGACATGAGTGGAGTAGTGGTTGTACAATTGTACTATTGTCTTTTATCTGCATTCTTCAATGGATAAGCATCCAATGCTTTCTAATTCCTCTGAAATAGTCATTGCTCCAGGCTTCCATTCCTTCTGCAATCATATGCATTCGAAATACCAACTTTGAATAAAAACTGCAGCTTCCAATCTTCAGACTATGTGATGACGTCAGCTTCTGATGATCTTCAGACTCTCTGATGACGTCAGCTTCTGATGATCTTCAGATGTTTTGATGTTCTTCAGACAATCTCTTCTTCAGACTCTATCTTGCAACACAAGCTTTCTTGTTGTAAAATCCATTGCTCTCTTTTGTTCTTCCAGAACTTGTTCTTGAATTAAAGACTAATAACTTTTTGTCTATGGTCCTGTACACTTGAAAAAATATTAGCATATCCAATTGACATTTTTAATACCTTGTTATCATCAAAACACAAAGGTGATAGTTTTGAACACTTTGTTCCAACACAAGGTTCACCATGGTTTTAGATTCTTTTGAGGAGCAAAAACCGTGCCACAATATTACAATTTCCTTGGTCCTAAAATCTTGCAATATGCCCACTAACTTTTCATTGTAGTACTTGTTGGGTACTATGACTCTCACTTTCTCAAAACTTCAAAGAATATAAATGAACAACTTTCAACGAATGGGTATTGTTTTTCTTTGAAGCACCTAACCAAATCCTAAAACATTCAATTAGGGAAAAACTTTCTTATATGTGAAATTCTTCTCATGAGTGTTTGAATTTTTGGAAGAAATTTGGTGATTGAATGATAGAAGAAGATTGGGCCATGGGTGAAGGATGGAATGAAAGTAGAAGGTGAAAGAGAGAGAACTGGAAAGTTATGTGAAAAGAATGTGGGGTGGGGTTAGGTGGTTCCTCTATTTTATATTTTTTTTATACTTGCTATCCTTTTTTTCAAACAAAAATAATAATTTTTTTGAAACGGTGTGTTTCATGCTTCCCCCCTTAAAAAAATCCGTCCTCGAATTTTAACCACTACTAGCATTGGTTTTAACTAACCACGATTACTTTTCACACATCACTTCTTCGGACTACCAAGTTGTTTCTTAACCGAAAGGTTTATACCATAAAACCTTTACAAAAACAGTATATTTGAACATAACGATCTCACTTTCTTATCTATTATAGTTGTCTTATGGCCCTTGTAAGACAAACTCTCATCTAACTGCACATTCATGATTAATTCCATGAAAAGGGTCATAAAGGTACTTCTTAAGCATAGATATATAAAAGAGCATATGCGCTCTCGAGAAATCCAATGGAAGTGCAGTGCGATAAGCTACAAGTCTAAACTACTACCAAATCTCAAACATTTCAATAAACCTTGAACTAGCTTGCTCAAATTTGCAAAACCACAAAACACCCTACATTGGTGAAACTTGTAAGAGTACATGTTCTCACACTGTAAACTCTAAGGGAAGACGCCTCTCGTCATAATAAGATTTTCCCTATTTCGAGTTGTCACAAAATGATTTCAGATCAACCAACATTTTCAATGATATCATGAATAAACTCTAGACTCACGAGTTTAGACTCTCAAATTTCAACCATCTTATATGAGACATATATCACCTTTCACACAATGCCTCAAAAGGCGCCACATGACTACTAGATGGGTCGTTATTTATGTGAAAAGTCCCTCATAGATAAACATAGGTGCTAACTTCCTCTAAGTTCAAGAATAAAAGCGCATATCGTATCCTCTATGTTTTGTATATAGCTTCACAATTTGACTATGATTCTTAGGATGAAAGTTGTGCTAAGGTTCAAACGGGTTTCTAATTCAGATTTGAAAGACTTTCAAAACGAAGTGGTGAATTCACGTGTAAGAATTGTGCAAACTTAGTCAATTAATTTATAATCACTCACACCGAGTCATGACCTGTAATGAAATCCATAGAAACGAATTCCCCTATTAATTTGTGTATTCCAACAAGTTGAAGTAAACTTGCACGCTTTTGGTGTCCAACCTTTTTTTACTAGCACACCAAGCACTTAAAGATAAAATATGTTAGATCTCTATTCACCCCTTCCCAGTAGTACAATTATCATATGTCTTAATATATCTTATTAGGATCTGGCAAATGGTATAACAATATTAGTATTGAGTCGGGACTTGGGATTGTGCTCCTCTTCGAAGTCTCATATTTATTTTCTCTAATGTCAATTTAGGTGGACTAATTTAGCTTCTTAAAAAAAAACAATAATGATTAAACTCTTCTAAATATTTATCTCCTTAAATCACTAAACTTTGAGATACACATAAAAACTTCAATCACAAAACATCATCGAAATCAACAAAGGAGTTCATAATTTTGGCGAATTCAGTTACCTTATAAATAATAAATAAAATCTGATTACGACTAATAAATAAATAAATAAAACTTGTTATTTCTTTCTCCTAAATTTTTTTGATGATTTTATATCATTGCTATTGGTGGAGAGACCTTTTAAAATCAGATCATTTTAATAAATGTATTCATACATATAAAATCGAGAATGCCAAAAATCTAGACAATATGTGAACGAAAAGTATTTATTACTCATTCCGTTTCAAAATACATGTCCAAGTCAACCACTTTATATATGCCAATGCACAATTTTGACCGTTAATATCTTTAATTATCTAAAGTAAAAAATTATAGAAATTTAATATTTTGAAAACACATTTGTCGAGACAAATCAAACAACATCTTACATTCTTACATGCTAATATTTGTATTTATTCATTAGTTAAAAATATGGTCAAACTAAGTCAAGTGAATAGTGCATATTACAAAAATTGGACATGTATTTTGAAACAAACAGGGGGAGTATTATTTTATTGGTAATGTAGTGTCCCCGGGACACCGATTAAGGAAGCCAAAAGAGGAAGCATTTAATGCATTGACTACACAACTTTGAATGCAAATACTACCATATTTAGGTCATTATTTAAGTATTTAATACAAATATTATTATTTTTGTCTTTTTTAACCGGTGTCCGGGGCATCAGTTAGCATGACCCTTGTTTTTATTTAATGCATTAGTTTCTTTTGTGATCTTAAATAGTCTTCTTGTATGGTGTTACTTCTCCATCAAAAAAGAATGGCAACTCGTATCAATATTCTCTTTTTCATCTTTGCAATTATGTGTATTGCTTCGGTGATGTTTACCGGTAACAAACTAGTTCCTTAACTAAATTTTGTTGTGTTTTCAATAAAATGAAATGACTCGCAATTATATAATTTGAAATAGTGTTTTGAATACCTATATTTTTGTTTAATTTTTGAATTTTAAAAACTAAGATCTATTTAAAATGTATATAATACTTTTTTTTTTGTTGATAATATGTATATAATAGGTTTTGACATGCCTAATATCTTGTACGCTAGATTATATTTCTAATGACGTTTAATTGATTGTAGAAGTAGCAGTAGCAGATTATTGCAAGGTTATGGGGGCATGTCCAAGTGGTAACCCTCAATGCTACCAGTATTGTATAAAGGCAGGCTTCCATCTAGGAGGACTATGTGTAGACGAAACGGGCATTTGTTGTTGTACAAAATACATTTGACAGATCTATGTTTGATAATTGTACTTTTTCAATGTTTGGAAGGTGCTATATCTACAAAGAAGTCTTCAAGATTTTTAGTTAAAAAATAATATTGATTTCAATTAAAACTAATAATACTATGGGGTTTTTATTTTTAAAGAACCCGCAACTTTATGAAGAACAACCAGTTGAATACATTGGAATGAAATACAAATCTGACTATTGCATTTGTTTATGGATCTCTTTGGCTGGCTTTATATTGCAGTCAGAGATATCAACTTTATCTCTCTGTCTAATGGTGTCTCTATAAAAAAATTTATACATGCCGGAAACTTTTCTTTATCTTTTTCTCCGAGTTTCAGAGTAAACATTTTTTCTATGAACACTTATAGGATTTGAGATCTAGATTGATATGGTGTTATGGAATAATAATTGTAATTTTGGTGGTACTCAAATGTCGGAGAGTACCAGGAGTCCCCCGAGTAAGGTCCACACAACAGTACATATGGCCAGCCCGCTATTAAAGCAGGAGCCGATACCCTAGGTGCAGTAAAACATTAGTCAGGATGAAGTCAATGATGATAAAGGTTGTAAGATAAGCAAAACTAGAAACACATGAAAGTAAGATTTTAACAAAAAAGTGCAATAAAGATTGTTCCATCCACATAGGATGCAGCAACAAGTAAATTTACAAATAAGAAGTCAGGTACAAACATCTTGGCCCCCAAAAGTCCTACCAAGTGCTAAAGAAGAAAGAGCAGACCAGTCATTAACGACATCGACTAGATTGACAAAATCCTTCCTGGGTCATCACGAGCACTATCAGTCATTATGAAGTCCACATAGTCAGCAAGGAACTGGTCATCGTCCACCCGAACGGAGGGAGCAATATCTGATTTACCTCATAATTATCCTAGAACAAATGTCTCACAAGGCTCCCTCTGAGGAACAAGCTAGGGGATCATTAGAACCCTTCGGTGTGACCATGACGTTCTCCTTAACAATACGGAAGGGGTCTAAGTGGTTGTAGTCCGCCTCGACACCACAAAATCATTACACCTGGGAAACCCCATTTTAGAATGACTTGTTGCCCAGCTTCTCAATGGAGGAATCTAGCTTTGTCTTCTCAGAAGCCAAAGCAAACTTTCAAAGATCAAGGTTAACCTTTCAAGAAGCAAATCATCGTGCTCCGTCTCCAAGGAAATGATTCGGCTAGTAAGCGAATGGACCTTGACATCCCGACGCTTCAACCGATTGCATGGCTTCTCCAAATCATGTGTTACCACTTCGACTTCTGCCAGCTTTAGGGAAAAGTCATTTTCCAACTCCTTGACTTTTTCCTCCAAGGCTGAAACCTTGTCAGCTTGAGTACAAAGGAAAAGCCGACAATGATCTCCTCTTGCCTGTCGATAGACCCTAGATTGGAAATTAATTCTACATCAACCTCGTTCACCATCTCCCGAAGGGCAGCCTGAGTTTTGGGAAAAGTTTGAGCGTAGAAAGGACCCTACTTAAATTAAGGAGCAAGATAAGGCCCTTTCTTCCAATAGCCTGGAGGAACCTCACTTTTTATATCAATTGGTATCCTAGGAAAAATCGGTCCGAGAGAATAAGGCGTCTTAGACGCCCCAGAGCTAGGGGTCCCCTGAGATCTTCCATGCTTACTAAATAGGGAAATGCTTGACATTGTTCCTGAAAAAAGGAAAAAGAAAGGCAAGGGTTAAAACAAGCAAATAAAATAAAATAGATGCTAATTAAGACTGGAAATAAGAAAATAGATATGGACCAAGAAGATTTTCTGGCCATATCCACAAAGTGACACTCCAAAAGAACTCTCAAGTCTATTCCCCTCTTCTCAACTTTTGCTTCCCCGAAGCGATCATCACGTACTCATAAAGGAACCAACTCCCCCATATAACCCTTTAAGGCAGTGTAAAAATGTTGTTCGGAAATAGTAAGTTCACTCCAATCGATTGTGAATCTCATCGCCTTCAAGAAGGGATCATCCAACCAAAAATGGTGAAAGAAGGGAAAACATCTCTGAGCAACTTCATTCTCAAGATTACTAGTGGCCTCTGGAGGATGCCTACAAATGGATTTCTTGGAAGCAGTTGTAGTCGGGCTAACCATAACATGATGATGCCTAAAGTAGTGAATGGGACATGTTAAAGGCTCTAAACACCCGGCAAGATGAGTAAAGGACATGATTCATTGACGGAGAATCCCCCTTTAGATTTTCCACTGAGCATGGATGATGTAAAGATAGGTTTTCCCAAAAGCCTCAATTTCGTAACATTGACATACCATAACAAAAGCATTCTTATAACTCGAACACAAAGGACACTACTGATATAGGGCCGCCTTAAGATGATTCAAAACGTCCGTCTCAAAAGATAAAAAAGGGAATATTAATTCGACAAGGACACACATATACATAATAAAGGAACAACATTGTGGACTACATACGTGGTCCCTATATGAAGGAGCCTCTACGACCTAAGCATCCAGAAGTTTCGAAAATCACATCTGCCAGAAATTAAAGAAAGCCTCCAAGATCTCAAAAAATAGAAGGATGCCCAAAGATTTTCTTACTCATTAAAATCCAACAGAAACATTACTAGCGAGAGCGAAATCACTAGTACCAAAACTAGGTTGGCGATGAAGAACATCGTCGCCCACAAAGAAGTACGAAGAACTCATCCATAATTTCATTATGAAAGTAAACTAGAGTAAAACTAATTAATAATAAAGTTCTTCCACCCATCGCTACAAGACAGAGGTGTCGGCAAAAACCTCCCCCATAAGAGCAAGATCATAAGGATCGAATGCCATGGGTAAAGTTTGCAAAAAATACTTTATACCTTGAATCCTAAAAGCTAATCATCCCCTAATTGGGAAAGTAAATATTCAAACAAGAAATCATTGAAACATGGTAAAGGGAGGAGGAACCTTACTTTAAAAAGAGTGCAATAAAAGGGGACGACGAAAGAAACTGTCCTGACAATGAAGAACACACTCCTACAAACTGATTCGAGAAAACAGATAACAAGGGAAGAAAGAAATGTAGAAAAATACAAAATAAATAGTGAAAGTCACTTAAGTAGTTTTAGGAAATCAGTTGAAACCACATAAGATCCAACAGATGCCAATCCAAAAGGGGGCAATCCTATAGTTCAAATTCCACAACAAATAGTTTCTTAAAGAAGTTCGACCAAACTGTCTGACACCTTTCCTAGGGAAACCCACCAGATTAAAACATATCAGACAGAAATGCATAAGTCGCTGACATGTGGCATAAAGTGTAACACCTAAACCCTTAATGTAATAAATCGTGCAAATAATTCAATTATTCAAAAGAGTTTAGATGTTAAATCTTCAATTACTCTCAAAACATACATAACTACGTTTTCAAAAGCTCGCAACGTAAAATCATCATGTGAAATTATCTCAAAAGCATAAAACAAATCTCAACAACCTTGTTTAGGTCTCAATAATAAAATCTCAAATCCCAACATAAATGAGCAACAAGTGTCAGCAACACATAAATAAATAACATAAGTCCAACACCATAATCAGAGCCATAAACTAGACCCTGAACATAGGAAAAAGAGGTAGCTCCAAAGCTAGTCCTCAAGAAACTCACAAGAAAAATCAAATCAATCATGCACGCCGTCTACCTATTCATACAAAATAGGTAGGCGGGCAACCAAACGACTATTGGGGGTTAGATAACATTCCACATAATAATATAATCAAATAATAAGCATTCGAGGATATAAAGTATAACATGCATACATACTCATTATTCCTAGAATACTATATTTATGTGAATATTATCATATGGAAACCACAACATATCAAGCATATTCATTCTCAAGTTATTCATCAAGTATACCAATATAATTAGACAACGCATACAAGTTTTCAATTATACTTAATCACAAACATTCACCAAGTTTCATCAATGCACATAATCACCGATTCACATAGTCGAGTACGACACATTTCACCAATTTCAAGTGCATGCAATGTTCTAGACACTTCTACATGCATGTGGTACCAAGTTTTAAATTCGGAGATAATTTTACTGAGATTCCACACCAACATAAAGTACACCTCCAATTAAGTTCTTCACCAAAGCAATGTAAAGTACACCTCCAATTACATTCTTCATAAAGGCTCAACATGACTATGAATGCATGGACTTCAAGTAAAGACTCGACAATGCATATATCACCAAACTATATTATACAATTTTCACCATCATATAATATATTCACCAATTCACCATAATTTGCATTATCAAGTATTTACATCCACACAATAAACAAATCATAATAAACAAGAGAGTCATCATCATAATCATTAATAACACTTAACACCACAAATATCGTTTCTCATATTGCCATTCACAAATAGACAACAATTCACCAATCATAAAAACCAACACATTACACACAATTCAAACATTGATTCATTCTTATTTCATCTTATTATCACGATTGCAATGCCATTTACAAGTTATAGAAACATAACACTTCATTTTAGAAAAGATCTTCTATTTTCTCAAAAATCGTCTATTTCGAATTTTCACAACAAAAGTAGGGTATCATGCTCTTACACATCATCAAAATAACCCTTCATATCACCCAACATTTCAGTTAAACAATCATGGCATTTTTCATTTCACAAAGTTCATTCATTTCGCCAATTTTCCCCGTTATTCGTCAATTGGCCTTCAAAAATTATGTCATAAAATAAAATGATCATAAGCGTTGAATATTATTCATATAACCTTTCACCACGTTGAATTTGTGTTGTTCTCAATGTACTCCAATTATAAATTGATTGAATATCGTTTTTGTTGTAGAAGAGATTAAGATAAAGATTAATTTTCAACTTAACTATAACAATTCTTATTATAGGTGGTGGGGATGGAAAATGGTTTGAAATGCCTAGATTGCAAGCTATTGCGACACCTCAAAATTTACAAGATAAGGAGACACTCTAAATAAAACTCTTTGCTGCCTTATTTCATTTAATTGAAACCATTTTAGAGTACAACATCGTAATTTTCAAGTCCATGAAATTACGAAGGAAAAATGATGAAGAAGAAAAATACAATTATTTGGTGCATGCATAAAAACTAAATGACATCTCGTGGAACATTCTAGCATAATAAGCATATTATAAAAATTTTATACATTGGCCTTTACGACATCTAATATTATGTCCATGTCTTTTTGGACAATCTTTATCCGTTACACAAGGATGATTAAGAATGTAAGGAATATAACCATATAGTGTTATGGAAAGAAATATGGAAATAAATACAATAAGAACATAAACATAGTTTAAAGTTTTGACCATATTTTTTCTCTTTGTATCTAAAACATGATATGATTTTATCTATTTATAGTGTATAAAGTTCATGCTCCTATAAAATTAATTAAATAAATTAAGCATTTATGAAATTTTAAGATCCCTTCATAAAATTATAATCTTGACTAAATGTCACTTTAGTATATCAGTGTGTTATGTTTCTTCCTTCAGCAGACTTAGAAAGGTGGTCATATAAGAAACTTGATAATTATAAGTGTTGAATATTTTTTAACTAACTTTTCACCGCATTTTCTTCAATAAAATCATTATATTATTAACCTTTCATTATAGTAAAGGGTAATTTTTTATATCTTTTACCATGGTGTTGAGGAAAATCACAAAATCTTGTTGATGTTGATGTTTTAATGATAAGAATTATTTGAACATAAAGATTGAAATGATTATGATATGTGTTGTTTTACCAATTATACAGTTAAATATCTTTTTCTATAATAAAGATTGTTGTTAGTGTCATTAAAAATAGAATATATTTTTTGTTATATTGTTGGTGTCATTGAAATAGATACTCGTGGTTAGTTTGATTTGTTATAATTTGAAAGCAAAAAACATTTATATTTTTACTTTTATACTCAATCAAAATTTCATAAAAATAAACTTTGTTTGATTTCCAATCTTGTTGCGGTGTTCATTGGATTCATATTGAAAGATCGATTATTCAATCAAAGATTTGGGCGTCAACGTTGCATATCTGGAGGCATGGATATTCCGGCCCCTTTAATTTTTTCATATATTTTTGTAGGCATTATGCCGTTATATGCTATTAACTTGAATGTTATGAGTTTGTTCATAGATTTATCCTTTACGTTTTTAGAGGTGTTGAATAATGTATTCTCTCAATTTGAATGAATGAATATTAGTTTGTTTTGTCAAAAAATATACTTATTTAATCTAGAACTTTAGTTTTGGAATATCTTTTTGAAGAAAATTCATTACATAACTTCCTATAAGGGTTCTTTTGAAAGAAAAAAAATACTTCCCATTAGAATTTGTCAATAATAAAATTCATATTATGGTTTTATTAATTTTGTTCATTTTTCTTCATATTATTTAGAGTAGGAGTTGGCACATTTCAATTCAAGATGAAAATTGAAGAACTGAATTGTTTGATAAATTTAAAATAATTAAAACAAACCAAATTTCTTGCATTTCGAACTGAACCAAATTGTTTCAAACCGAGACAAACTGTTCCAAACCGAAGCGAACTTTTACTATCGGTAGCATTGAAAAAATATAAAATACCAATTAAACCGAATTTTAGAAAGTAAAACCAAACAAATTTGTTCTGAACTGAACCAAACTGTTTTGAACCGAAACAAAATGTTTTGAACCGAACAAAACTTTTTTAGTTCAGTTCCATAACTGTTAGTAATAATTCAGTTTTTTTTCTTTGGATCAGTCCAATTAAACAATTCAGTTTGGTTTTTTGTTATTTTTTTCTCACCCTTAGTTTAGAGGGAATTTTATACAAGAGATCAGGGGCGGAGCCACCACCCGGCGACCCCGGGCACTCACCCGGCCTCAATCGATACTTTCTTTATATTTATCCAAACTTAATAGTCCATTAACCCACTTAAAATAATTTTTTTTGGGCAAACTCTATTTTTACACGCGCGCGCAAGAATTCATGACTCTATAATTTTTGCCCAGACTCTATAAAAATCTTAGCTCTGCCACCGCAAGAGATTAAATTTAATGTATCAATTTTAGAATAAATTATAACTTGACCCGTGGTATGCAATTCATATCACTTTTTATTGAGTACCTTTTTTCTTAACAGGCCAAGAGATATGCCATACATCATGAAGAAATATCGACATTCTAACTAGATTGACATTCCAAAAAGACTCCTTATCCTACGCCACCTGTCTCATAAATTTTTTTATAAGAAAGAGAAAATATATAGGAGGGGGACCAAACCAAAACCCTCAAAGATAAAAAAGACTAAATTGAAACACAATCTAAGGGAAGCGATGGCTAGGAAAAAAAAGATCCGTCCCTAAAGAAATTCACACGAATGCCTATAGGCACTCAACAAACAACAGTACCAAACAGAGCCATGAATTAAATGTCCCATGTTAAAGAGCTTATATGTACAACAACTGCCTTCATGAAATATGTGGGCAATTACTTTTCTGATTAACGATGAATTTTATAAAGGTTATCATCAAAGGGGTAACCTAGAAGGTCACTTCAATGAGATAGTTTAAGGCATTATTTTGGCTTAAATACCTCTTTTGGTCCTTTTAGTTTGACATAATTTTCAAGTTAGTCCTTTTAGTTTCAAAAGTTTCAAATATGTGTTTTTAGTCGATAAACTATTTTACTTTTACCCTTTTTGTCAGTCTCCGTTTATTTGATGTTGATGTGGTTGTTAAGTTACTGACTTGAATCAAAATGATGCGTTTCAAAGGCTCCAGGTAGTCAACACGTTGTGTTGAATGGTCACAAATGATCATTTATAGGGTTAGAAAGGCAGTTTATAGGGCTAAAAAGGCAGTTTTTGACAACAACAATTGCTTTTCTAGCCCTATAAATGATCATTTGTGAAAATTAAACGTAGCATTTTGACTACATGGAGCCTTTGAAACGCAAAATTTCGATCCAATTCAGCAACTTAGTAGCCACATCTACATCGGTTAAACGAAGACTTACATTAGGGGTAACAGTGAAATAGTTTATCAATTAAAAGGACCTATTTAAAACTTTTAAAACTTAAAGAACTAACTTGAAAATTATGTCAATATAAAAGGACCTAGAGTGGTATTTTGCCTACTATTTTTCATAACTAATACTATACGGTGCACTAGTTAAAAAAGTAAAAAAAAAAAATTAGCATCAAAATCGACAACTTTTATCATAATAAAGAATTTTAAAAATGAATATTTATTTTCGTGTTTTACAAATACTCTTTAACATTTTATATTAGGTTAACAGTGTTTTTTTCCTCTGTAAAATATGTCATTTATGGTTTACCACCATAAAAAAAATTTGGTTTGAAATTCGTCCATGTAAAAAAAAATTCTTCACAAGAACGAATTCCACATCAAAAATTTCGTAGGAGGTAAACCGAAAATGTTCTATTTTACAGGGGAAAAATACTATTAACCATTTTATATTTGTTTTGTTGAACAAAAAATGTATATGAAAGAAGGAAAATATTTGTCTGGTTTCGGTCATTTGGACACTTAATCTAGACACATACACACATTTGTGAAAGAGAAATGATATTTATACAATTATTTTGTGATAATTTTTATGACAACTTTCTCTTTTATATTTACATTATATTTTTATTTTATCTCTCTATTGTTTTGGTTTTTGTTTGAATATCTAATTTTCTTTATAAATTTATGGTTTTCTCTAAATTGTCATATAAATGGTTGTTCAAATAATACATCTTTATAAAAAAAAAGTAGAAAAAGAAAAGAATAAAATATATTAACTTTGACCTCTAAAAAAAATGACTAAATGATATGTACCGACTAAAAACATGTATGTACTATTGCCTATGTTTGACTAAAATACTTTTCCATTTTGGTCCTCGGTCAATTCAAATTTGTTTTTAAACAATTAAATTTCTAAACAATTTAAAAAGTTTATTTTTCACAAAAAAAAAGTAAAGTTTTAAAACATGGAATGAATAAATAAGAAATTTTTTAAACGCTAAAAGTAAAATATGAAATGAATAAAAATATGGACCTGGACCAAGAATTATCCTTGTTTTGACTACTTTCCTTTTTTTTTTTCTAATAATTGTTTTGACTACTTTTGTTTGAAGAAAATAAAATATAATGGAGCTATGAAGTGTCTTTGTTTTTATTGTGTCATTACCGTTCAACCTTCCTACTCTCCAATCCTCCAAAGGAGCAACATCACATTTGCATCAAAAATCCCATCATGAGTCTCCGATCTCCATCACAGCGTCCTACCATCATGTCACCAAAGTTCATTCCTAACGAACACATCCCTGATTTGTTCTCCTTACTTCCTGTCAAATCTCTCCTTCAATTTAGGTGCTTGAGTAAGTCACATGACTCTCTCATCTCCGATCCCAACTTCATCAAACTGCACCTTACTCGATCTGCACAAAAGGCAGACTTCACACTTGTATCTACCTCTGATCGTGATGTTGTATCCTTCACTGTTTTTCGTTTGCTCGAGAATCCTCCAATCATTATCAATCTTCCCGAAGAGCCTTACCATAAGCTTACAGAGGATAGCCTCTATATCGTTGGTTCTTACAATGGATTACTATGCTTGTTCGGTCAGTTTTTCACCCCTAATTTTAATAGTGTGACGTGGCTTCGTTTTTGGAACCCTGCCACGAGGACATTATCTGCAAAATTAGGGTACTCTATTCATTACGACCTATATTTCTATCCTAATTTGACGTTTGGTTATGATAAATCAGCCAACACTTATAAGGTGGTGTATTTAGTTCCACATGCAAAACATGTAAGTGTTTTCAGTTTGCAGCATAATACTTGGAGACAAATTCAAAATTCTCCCGTGATTCATGATTATTCCATGAATGCTGTGCATCTGAGTGGCTGTATTAGTTGGTTGGCAATTCGCAATTACTCCGCGCCTTATGATTGCGAGAATATTACTATTCAGCAATTTGTGATTATTTCTATTGACTTGCGCACTGAGAAACATTCTCAGCTTCTGCCACCTCAAGGTTTCGCTGAAGTGCCGATTGTAATACCAAATCTAAGTGTGCTAAAGGACTGTCTTTGTTTTTCCCATGATTACAAAAAAACTCATTTTGTAATATGGAAAATGAAGGAATTAGGAGTTGAAGATTCATGGACTCAACTCTTTCAATTCAGTTACAATAATCTTCAAATACATGATCACTTTAATAATTTGGAGTTTCGGTTGTTGCCATTGTGCCTTTCGGAGATGAGTGATACACTTTTATTGACAAACAGTCTTGAAAGCCGAACAATTCTATACAACTGGAGATATAATAGAGCCGAAAGAATCAACAAACCTTTGTTCAATGGCAAAAATTATGTTGAAAGTTTGGTCTGGCTTCGTTGAAAGTAAGTTTCTCGATAACAATTTACTTGTTTGTTTATAATGACTTTGCTTTAAGATGATTATTATTTATTGGCTATTGGTAGCGGACCGACAATTTGGAATCTATTGGTGAAAAACTGCAATCTATTATGTTTAATCTGGAATTTATTGCTTAAATTTCGCTCATTTTTCATTATAAGTTAGAAGATGAATTTTGTTTAGGTAATTCTCTCAAAAATAAATTCATCATATCCAGAATACTCTTTAATGATATAGTCCTCAAAATGGGACCTGAAAGAGGGAAACAATTTCATGATCTTATTTCTTCAAACTTGTATTATTTTCATTTACGTCAAAATTTTATTGCTTAATTGAAGCATAAAGATATTTTCGACAATTAATATATATTGAATGTTCTTGCTTTAATTGTGTTTAGACCTAGTACATACACGTTGGTTAGAGAAGCAAGAATAATTACTCATTATTTTTTTCTATACCGGATAACATTCAATATATATTACCTGTGGTGTAGGGTTCAATTTAGGGCAGCATGGTTGAAGGTTGTTGCAGCCCACTTCAACGTTGTTCAGCTTCTCGGTGGTGTCTGGTGTGAGCTTTCAGTGCTGTCTTCTTTGGTGTCTGGTGTGAGCTTCCGTGACTTTGGTTCGTGTTGGTGTATGATAGCTTGTTTTGTCTCAAGCTGGTGGTGGAGTTTTTATTCTGTGTCTTCTGATATTGTTACTCTTTATCTCTTTTAGATGTTCCCTGTTTGATTTTATATGTATTGTGAGTGGATTTGTTTCTTGGGAGTTTGCTTTTGGTTTCTGTTTTTCGCTATTCTGATGTTATCTGCGTATCTTTCGACACTTTTTCGGGTACATTATGTATTTCAAGTGAGCTGTTTTAATACATCTTGTGAGTGGATTTGTTTCTGTTTTAATGCATAGTGCACTGATTGTTAAGGGGTTGCACCTTGACCTTTAATGCTAAACTTCTAGCCACAAGTTCATCAAGGTCTTGTGTAAAAATCTTAGGATAATCTTCTCCTACCTGATTAATGTAGTATAATTTTCAAAAAAGATGGAAACATGAACATCTACACCACAATTACATTTATAATACCAATCATATTAAGTAAGAAATATAATGTACCAAAAATCTGTGTCTCATTTGAAGACGCAAAAGCATATAAATAGTGTATCAGTAGAAAATGAAAAACTAATCCACGATGAAAACCTAAAAACACAGAAGCATGAAAAATGGAAAATACTTTATCATAGACTTGTATATTTGTGCATATATATGAGGAAAAATTGTATTAAAGCTTAGGTATATGTTGCCAAACCTTAGCCATGGCGTGCTTTGTAGTCTTGTATATTTTCATATTCTTTTTAAAGAAGGATAAAAACAATAGAAAAGTGATTGAAATATTTTTATATAAATTGATTTAAAATCATATGTGATAAGAAGGATAAAAAGTACCTAGGATATGGTATAAGACTAGCATACCTTGCTTAAACCCAAACAAAAGAAGAAATTAAAAGTTGATTAATTATCTTAATCAAATTAGGGTTTTTAAGTTTGATTGTTATATTATGATTCACTCTTTGAGAACTTGCTTTGACCGCCCTTGTCTAGGCAAAGTTAGCATAAGAAATTCTACAGATATATCATGATTGCATAATCAAAACCATTGTTTATCAAGTACTTAATCATCATATAGAGTTGATTCGATGAATTCTAACCGTCTTCAAAAAGCTGAATCAAAATCTTTACTTTTCTGCAATCAAAACTACTACTCTTATTTTGCAATCAATTCAAACTTTCAACCCTTAAACACTTTTTTAGTGTTTTTTAAGATAAAAGTTTAGTTAATTGTTGAGTTGACGACAATTTTTTTGGAGACGATAACTTATCACTTTATTACTGGTTACGGTTTGATGCACTTGTCAAATTAGTCGGTCATCAAGTTTCTGACGTCATTGATGAGGATTGTTGATATTCAACAACACGATTAGCTTTACTTATCTTCTACATATTTATTTTATTTGTTTTATTTTTATTTTTAGTTTTAGGTCAGGTTTGTTTTATTATATTAGAGTTGTTTACACTACCAAAAAAAAAAAGATTGGAGTTGTTTATTTATTTTTCCAAGTTAGATTTTTTTTTCTTTTATATATTAGATTTTATTTCTGTTTGTCTTCTTCAAAAATAACATTTGATTTTTTTAGGTAGTAGTTTTTATTTTCTTAAGTAGTATTTTTAAGTCTAAAAATAGTTTTGACGCTTATGTTTCACAATATGGCGATTTTGGCCCCATATAAAGAACAATAACAATTTTGACCCTTAAGTTTACCTCCTTCCTCAATTTTATTTTGGCCCATTACCTATTCTATTTAAGTCTCTACCTTTGAAACAATCTAATTTCCTTCACGACAACAAAGTTATATTCAACTCCATCCTTTTCCCAATGACAAACATCTTTTCCACATATCAAGACTATCCAGATAAGTGAATCAAACACAAAATCACGTGTGCTCATCAGATCCTTGTCAAGTCCTTCATTTCCTTCTTAAATTGCAAGTTTTATTTCACGAGGGGTTTCGATCAGTTGTGGGTTAGTCTGTTTGATTTGTTTGTTTATTCAAGTCTGGTGTTTTGGGTTTTATGTTGTTGCTCAGGTGTGTTGCTCTTAAATTTGATGCTCATTGTTGTTGTTTCGTCCTAACAATGTTGTTGTTGCAAAAATGATGATGTTGGAGTTGTTGTCTATGGCGGCGACGAAGCAAGGCTTGGTATTTGTTGAAGGAAAGTTTTCTATAGCGATTAACGACGGCGGTGGAGGTGATGGTCGTGAGTTGGGGGAGGTGGTTGTGATTTGTGAGTTAGGGGAAGAGTTCTTTTGGGAGAGTTGAAGATGAAAGGAATTATTATTCCTTTTTTTGATTATTTTGTTTTTCCTTTTAATTATTTTATTTCAGATTATAGTGAACTAACTGTTTTTTATACTTTTAATTAAAAAATTACACATATTGCATCATAATCCCTTAAGTGATGTGTCATGTGTGCATTGTCTGAGTCAATATTGAATAAGGGGTCAAAAGTGAAAAATGGGATAAATATAATGGTCAAACTTATTATTGTTTATTATAGAGGGCCAAAATCACTAGATTATGAAACATAGGGGTCACAACTATATTTAAGCGTATCTTTTATTGGGGTAGTTTCTATTTATATCTTTATTTTAGTTATTTGTTTTTGTTTTATTTTTCTCAGTTATAAACAATCAGAAAATATATATTATTGCAACTCATTATTCTAATCGGCTCTACTAAAAATCATTTCAAGTTATCCAGAAATCCTAGCTCAACTGGTAAAATGCCGAAATTGTTAGGCCGGATGCCATGACCGGGGTTCGAACCCCGGTACCTCCACTTGTGTGTGTGAGTTTATAATGGCTTTGCCATTTCGTCTATATACTAAAAAAAAAAATCGAGTTTGTTTCACTCGTGCAGATTCAGGTCCCCTAGTGTTTGATCCAGAGATCAAGAAAACCGAAAGTGTGCTCCTAAAATCCATCCGAATAGCAAAAGAAGAAGAACGCAAAGTTAACACCATTCAAGTATAAATAAATTGTTGGTGTTTGTCACCGTAAAAAAGGGGAAGATTGTTAGACAAATTGGTTAATTGCATATAAAAAAGAGGGAGATTGTTAGACATAAATTGGTTAATAGCATAAAGTTGATATAGTTTTGACGATAATTAACAAAGCACTATACAAAGCATATCTTTGAACAATTAGGATTTCCTAATTATGTTTAAATGCGCAGGAAATTCAAGTACAGTGAAGTATTGCCTCTACACCTACGTTAAAGTTCTGGACTTGGTCAAAACTTTGGACAAACAAGTCTAAGTACTACCTGTCAAAGCTATGGACTTGTGTTGTTCACTACCCTTATTATTTGGAAGCTCTGGACTTTGATGTGCTAAGTGCCATAAATAATATTAAAGTCAACTATGAAAGTCAATGTTGATGTACAATCCTATGTTGTTGAATTCTCTGAACCAAACATATCACTTTATAATTCATCATTGATACATACAAAAATTAGTATCTCAAATAAGGAAAGTTTATTCTGAATTATGCAAAGGAATAAAATTCATTATTCATTTTAAGATCATCATTGATGGAATTGATTGACTTTAGCGTTGACCTCCAAATCTTCAGGATATCTCAACATTCATTCACGCATTCAAAGACAAGGATTTCTTCATCAACAGTCGTCTACTTCTTCTCTTTATAAAGAACCAATTTTGATTGAACAACGTTACAACGCTACCCAGACTTACAAGCATATACAAAGTCTAACTTGTTAATATATACTATTGTAATTTTATTGTAAATATATACATATATGGTCACAATATTTACATTGTCTATAAAAAGAAACATATGTAAGGTTACACTCTAAGTGTAATGAGCTTCATATTTGTTTACTATCTCTAGAGTTTGTGCAAACATTATCTTATTTTAGAACAATTTGTTGTTGTATATCTCTGCATTGAGATTACGTAGTCTTCTATGTTGAGATAAGGAAATCTAAGGCAAGGTTGTCTTAGTGCTGTTGTTGTAATCAAGATTTTATTATAGTGGATAAAACCCTTGAAAATGTGGGGGATGGAAGTAATCTTAAGTTGCGGGGTTGATGATAGAGCATCATATGACATTATTGCTATGTTTTTAGTACTTTTTCTTTGCATTTGAAGGAAAATAAGATGAGAGTTAGAGGAGTTGTCATTGGTTTGAGTAACATATTGTATTGTTTTCACTCGACTCGTTGTAATACAGTTTTATCCTAGATCATGCAACTCCATAGGTGTTTTGAGTGTTTTATAGTGAGGAATCATGTAAATCGACAAATCAAGACATCACGTGAAGGACCAAGGATTAATAATTGAAGATCAAGAGTTCTTAGAAGGTAGTTGAAGACAATACAAAGTGAATAAAATTCATTTCAAGTTCATATGAGTTTTCACACGAAAGAACGACCGAAAACGGGACGGAAATGCAAGAAATCGCACCTGAGGCGCCCTTGCGTCTACACCATGTGCCCTCGCGGTTGGGACAACATTGCTTTCTTCCTCATGCACCCCTGCGTGTGCTCCAGAATCCCATATGTGGGTAAAACTCGCTTTTTGCTTGTTTTCCAAGCTGGATAGGCGGACAAAGTCCAATTTTCTTCTCTTAAACCCTAAGCAACCTCACACTATAAATAGAGACCCCTGCTCACTATTTTATTCATTCATAAACATTTGAAGGTGAAGGCAAGTGTCAAACATCAGAGTTTCAAGGCAGGATTTCTCATTCTTTTGTTCTCTCTAGGGTATGTTTTTCTATTGTTTTCTTACGATGTTTGTTCCCATGAGCACTTAAACCTCTTGATTAGAGTTCCAAGATGAAAACCTTCTTTTTTTTTGTAATTTATTAATAAAGTTTTTCATTCAGGTTATGCTTTGATTGTGCATGATTTAAATTAGCTTAATCATGTTCATTAATGTTTCGTCAATTGGTTAACTACATGTGTAACCTTGATGATTGATCCGTAGAATTAAAGTAGGACATGCTAACCTGAAATTTGTTTAGATCATTGACTTTTCTAATCACAACTTTTTATAGAGGTTAAGAAGTTTTAGGTTTGAGTTTTTTCAGTCATTACTCTTTTCTTTAGAAAAACGTAGGACACAACTTCAGTTGATCCTACAGAAGTTATTTAAAGAAACTTCGTATGGCTTTTACCGTTGGGATTCATTAAATCAAATTAAGTTGCACCACATAAATTATTTGGTTTCTTAAAATATAATTCCAAAAAAGACAAAGGGGGGATTCTAGGAAACCCTAATCGCCGTTAATCATATGAATCAAAAAACTTAATCTTGCATTGGGCAGGGCAATTCAACCCTGAAATTCTATTCAGTTTACTTATTTTCGCCTTTTGAAATAAGTCTTGTTAATTACTAAGTTGAATAACAATCCCTGTGGAGAACGATAAACTTACTACTTTACTACTTGTTACGATTTACTCCCCTTGGAAATTTCGTCCATCAAGGGTGAACCAGGATAAACTCTTTGTGTTGTCTCTTTCTCTTATCTATATACTTTCCGTTGTTAACTGTTGTTTTGAAAGAGTTGCAAAAGCGTCAAACACAATTCAAACTATCCCCTTCTTGTGTTTTTCCCGCCTTCAATATGATATGATTTATGAAAGCCTAAACCCCAAAATAGATATTTAAAGTTAAGGTTAAATATGTTTTTGGTCCCTATAAATATGTCAACTTTTCGTTTTAGTCTCTTTAAAAAATTTCTTCAACTTTTAGTTCCTAAAAAATTGTCCATCTTCATTTTTGGTCATTCCTTTAAAGTAAACTCATATGTAGAATTCATATTTTGCAATGAAATTTTGCAGAAAAATTCATAATATAATAAGAATCTCTCCCAATAAAATTTAGAATTTTTAAACAAAACATGAATTTAATATGAATTTTTATATTTTTGACGGTTAAAAATTCATATTTAATTTATGTTTTGTTAAAAAATTCTAATTTTGTTTGGGCAATTTTTTACAATATACTACACATTTCTGCACAATTTCATAAAAAAATACAAAAATTAACTTATATATAGAGACCAAGAGTAGTTTTTGAAAATTTTGTAGGGACTAAAAGTTAAAGAATTTTTTTAGAAGGACTAAAACGAAAATGTTTGTATATTTATAGGGATCAAAAACATATTTAACCCTTAAATAAATAGTTGATTAAAATGGTTCAAGGTGGATAAATTACGAGTTTAAACATTTTTTTCATGAGGTAAAGGATATCACAACTCAAAATACATGGTTCTTATATCATGTCTCAACCTTTCGAAACAAAAAAGTTAAACGTTTATAATACATGATTCTTTTCAACGCCTAACATTTAAAAACTAAAGATTACAAGTTTCATTACAAGTACAAAGTTAAAATATAATCCTTTTATCCCAATACGATGTCACCTATCAAAGCTGACCATATCCCCAAAGATAAAAGACATGAAATAGAGTCTTCATATAAGGTATCTCCTTTATTCCTTGACACTAAATACAACCTATAAAAACTACGATTTTAAAAACGTAGGGGCATACCAGAGAAACACAAAAATCAAAGGAGTCAGATTCAAAAACATGTAACAAAATAAAATAATTACGATGATAGCTAGATGTAGTTCAAATATAACTATTCACACACTTATTGTTAATTTAATTCACATAAAATATCAAAATAAATACTAGCACATATATACCTATGAAATCACTTTAAATAATAACAAGATTATAGGTTATATATATTCAAATAGATATATGAATATATAGGTTCTGAAAAATTATGGTGGTACATTATTGACTTCAGATGTGTGGTTTCTCATGTTTGACTCCATATAGTAGGTTTAAACATTTGCTCCAAATCTCAACCCGTGATTTAATTATTAGTCGGTGGCTAAGATTAATTAATAAATATTCCTAGTGTGCTTCTCATAACAACAAAGTATCCTCTCTAATGTGAGATTATTGTTCATGTTAAATAAAACATCTATTTGGAATGTGAGATTACTGTTCATGCTCCTTCTAATTATCAAAAGCTTATTTTTTGTCTTGGACACCCATTTACCATTAAATCTCACTTTGGATCTGGGATCTAAGAACTTAAAAATGTCAAACACACATGCCTTCTTCTAATCCAGAGGATGAAAACGTTAATTTAGGGTTTTGGGTATTGATATCAAAAGCATTATTTATCATTAGTATAATATAGATTTTTTTATTGAATCGAAAGGTTTATCTTGGAATGGAACATCTGTTTTCAATGAAACAATGCATAAATTCAAAACAAGTATCCCATCCTAAAAATCAGATGAACAAAATTAATTAAATTTCAACAAAATTGCTATAAAATTAATGGCGGCTGCAAAGCTTAATTTAATTTTTAAGAGGATTTCATTAAGAGGAGATAAACTAAAAAGAGGACTACCAAATGATACATAAAAGTAATCTTTGTGCCGTTAAAATAAAATAGGATGGAAGGTTGAGATTTGAAGTATGTCTTTAAACTTATTTTTAAAGTCAATATATCCCATATATATATATATATATATATATAATTAAAAACTATTTACTTCTAAGGCTATCAATGAAATCGCAAGTTCAGAGAAATATACAAAAGTGCAAGAGAAATATTTTTACCTTAACATCTCTTTGGAGTTTACAGTAACCTCTAACGCACCTCATATATCCATTAGGAACTAATGCATATTGTTTATAACAATCGTTAATACTTTTACATTCAGCTATAATATAAAACAAGGATAAATAAATATTAGAAAAAAGGAAATAGATGATTGTGTATAAATTAAACAAAAAAAAAATGAGGAAGAGGACATAACCATTGATCTTTATTCCGCCAGCAACAAAAAAACAAAGGGAAACAATAAGGATGATAATATAAACACACTTTAATGTTCCAGCCATATTTTTTTTTTCTCCTTTTTCATGTAACATATATAAAATGGGTTGATCACAATATATAGTAAAAAATTTGCTTTTATGTTTACATCAATCAAATAGTTTTATTTTACTAATTTTGTGGTTTCAAGAAGTTCTTTAAAATTAGAAAAAATATTAATTGTCTCTAAAGTACATTTATGAATCATATTTGTCACTTTAACTAATATTTGTTTACCAACCTTTCGTTATTATTTATAATTTCTTATCTATCCTTTCATAAAAGAGAATAGAAATCCAAAACTATATTTTATTTGTATGTGATTAGTGTGATTTCTAGTATCGAAGTATTAACAGGACTGATCCAACATATCAAGAGGCCTAAATCAAATTTTATAATCAAATTTTTTGGAATTAAAAAAAAGTTAACACAATACTTATTAAAAGCATAATAAATCAAGTTTTGTTCATTCCAAGATTCGAACTTATGATCAGAAAAATTTGAGGCCTTAAAATTGACCAACTAAACTAGATAAATGTTTATTATTAGTATCCATATTATATATTTATAGCTTAGTTGACTTTTTTTAGACTTTATGTTAATCCAAGATTTTGAGGACTAAAACCCTTGCTTAGGTGACTTAGCCTTCGAGCCAACCCTGAGTATTAAGTTAGTAGATCCACGAAGACATGGAAATTGATCCATTCAGAGATTTTGATTATCTTAAGTTAAGGTTTTATAAAAAGACGGTTCTTTGAATAACAGAGTAAAGGGGTTTGAAAGTATCAATTAACAAGTTTTGATGAGATTAAGCTTCGTAAGTTAATCATCTAATTTTTTCCCTAATCAATTATATAATTTGGATTTTTCAATTATACTTTCACCTACCTACCGCCCTCTATATATATTAGTGTCTCACATATATCAAAAGGTCCATGTTATCTTTTAACCTCCAATGTCTCGCTTAGAGAGCTGATAGAATAGCATTGCATTATGATAATGTGTATGTGTGTGAGTGGGCATGTTTGTTTGTTTGTGTGTGATTGTAAACTTAGCTCGATGTATCTCAACTAGAATCTACAAATACTCATATTACTTGTCCCACAAATAAGAAGTCTATGCCCGGGCCTTGACGGTATTACCTTTGTTTTTATTAAGAATTTTTGGGACATTCTGAAAGATGATGTGTCGCGCATTCTGTTTGAATTTCATAAGAATAGGAGATTGACCAAAGGGATAAATAGTACATTCATTGCTCATATCCTAAAGGTTGATAGCCCTCAACGGTTGAATGACTTTCGTCCCATTTCATTGGTGGGTAGCTTGTATAAAATTTTGTCAAAGGTGATTACTAATAGGCTTCGAGCGGTGATTGGCTTGGTTGTCTTTGACTCTCAGTCTGCTTTCGTTAAAGGTCGTCAGATTCTTGATGACATTCTGGTGGCTAATGAGGTTGTCGACGAAGCCCGAAAATGTAAGAATGTGTTGTTACTTTTTAAAGTGGATTTTGAGAAAGCTTGTGACTCTATTGACTTAGATTATTTAGATGACGTGATGGTGAAAATGGGGTTTCCGGTTCTCTGAGGGAAATGGATGAAAGAATGTACTAGTACGGCCTCAGCCTCGATCTTGGTTAACCGTTCCCCAACATATGAGTTTTCTTTGGGACGAGTTTTGAGGAAAGATGACCCTCTCTCGCCTTTTTTTTGTTTCTCCTTGCCGCGGCGGGGTTCCATGTTTTAATGGAATCTTTGTCAGTAAATAATATGTTCACTGGATACAACGTGGGTGGCAATATTCCAGTAATAGTTTCTCATATCCAATTTGCCGATGAAACGTTAATTTTGGATGTGAAATCTTGAGCTAATATTCAGGCTATGCGTGTTGTTCTTCTTCTCTTTCAAGCTATGTCTGGATTGGAGGTAAATTTTTCAAAAAGTCAGTTGGTTGGGGTGAATGTTTCTGCTTCTTGGTTATTTGAAGCAGCTTTGGTTATCAATTGCAAGGTTGGTATTGTTCCTTTTGTGTACCTCGGTCTGCCTATTGGCGGTAATGCGCGTCGATTAGCCTTGTGGGAACCGACCATCAACCGTATCAAAACTAGACTGTCGAGTTGGAATTCGAGACATTTATCATTAGCTTTTTGCAGGAATCTCGAAGCAAAAAGAAAAAAAATAATATTTAATCTCGAAGCAAGGCTTGGTATTTGTTGAAGGAAAGTTTTCTATAGCGATTAACGACGGCGGTGGAGGTGATGGTCGTGAGTTGGGGGAGGTGGTTGTGATTTGTGAGTTAGGGGAAGAGTTCTTTTGGGAGAGTTGAAGATGAAAGGAATTATTATTCCTTTTTTTGATTATTTTGTTTTTCCTTTTAATTATTTTATTTCAGATTATAGTGAACTAACTGTTTTTTATACTTTTAATTAAAAAATTACACATATTGCATCATAATCCCTTAAGTGATGTGTCATGTGTGCATTGTCTGAGTCAATATTGAATAAGGGGTCAAAAGTGAAAAATGGGATAAATATAATGGTCAAACTTATTATTGTTTATTATAGAGGGCCAAAATCACTAGATTATGAAACATAGGGGTCACAACTATATTTAAGCGTATCTTTTATTGGGGTAGTTTCTATTTATATCTTTATTTTAGTTATTTGTTTTTGTTTTACTTTTCTCAGTTATAAACAATCAGAAAATATATATTATTGCAACTCATTATTCTAATCGGCTCTACTAAAAATCTTTTCGAGTTATCCAGAAGTCCTAGCTCAACTGGTAAAATGCCGAAATTGTTAGGCCGGATGCCATGACCGGGGTTCGAACCCCGGTACCTCCACTTGTGTGTGTGAGTTTATAATGGCTTTGCCATTTCGTCTATATACTAAAAAAAAAAATCGAGTTTGTTTCACTCGTGCAGATTCAGGTCCCCTAGTGTTTGATCCAGAGATCAAGAAAACCGAAAGTGTGCTCCTAAAATCCATCCGAATAGCAAAAGAAGAAGAACGCAAAGTTAACACCATTCAAGTATAAATAAATTGTTGGTGTTTGTCACCGTAAAAAAGGGGAAGATTGTTAGACAAATTGGTTAATTGCATATAAAAAAGAGGGAGATTGTTAGACATAAATTGGTTAATAGCATAAAGTTGATATAGTTTTGACGATAATTAACAAAGCACTATACAAAGCATATCTTTGAACAATTAGGATTTCCTAATTATGTTTAAATGCGCAGGAAATTCAAGTACAGTGAAGTATTGCCTCTACACCTACGTTAAAGTTCTGGACTTGGTCAAAACTTTGGACAAACAAGTCTAAGTACTACCTGTCAAAGCTATGGACTTGTGTTGTTCACTACCCTTATTATTTGGAAGCTCTGGACTTTGATGTGCTAAGTGCCATAAATAATATTAAAGTCAACTATGAAAGTCAATGTTGATGTACAATCCTATGTTGTTGAATTCTCTGAACCAAACATATCACTTTATAATTCATCATTGATACATACAAAAATTAGTATCTCAAATAAGGAAAGTTTATTCTGAATTATGCAAAGGAATAAAATTCATTATTCATTTTAAGATCATCATTGATGGAATTGATTGACTTTAGCGTTGACCTCCAAATCTTCAGGATATCTCAACATTCATTCACGCATTCAAAGACAAGGATTTCTTCATCAACAGTCGTCTACTTCTTCTCTTTATAAAGAACCAATTTTGATTGAACAACGTTACAACGCTACCCAGACTTACAAGCATATACAAAGTCTAACTTGTTAATATATACTATTGTAATTTTATTGTAAATATATACATATATGGTCACAATATTTACATTGTCTATAAAAAGAAACATATGTAAGGTTACACTCTAAGTGTAATGAGCTTCATATTTGTTTACTATCTCTAGAGTTTGTGCAAACATTATCTTATTTTAGAACAATTTGTTGTTGTATATCTCTGCATTGAGATTACGTAGTCTTCTATGTTGAGATAAGGAAATCTAAGGCAAGGTTGTCTTAGTGCTGTTGTTGTAATCAAGATTTTATTATAGTGGATAAAACCCTTGAAAATGTGGGGGATGGAAGTAATCTTAAGTTGCGGGGTTGATGATAGAGCATCATATGACATTATTGCTATGTTTTTAGTACTTTTTCTTTGCATTTGAAGGAAAATAAGATGAGAGTTAGAGGAGTTGTCATTGGTTTGAGTAACATATTGTATTGTTTTCACTCGACTCGTTGTAATACAGTTTTATCCTAGATCATGCAACTCCATAGGTGTTTTGAGTGTTTTATAGTGAGGAATCATGTAAATCGACAAATCAAGACATCACGTGAAGGACCAAGGATTAATAATTGAAGATCAAGAGTTCTTAGAAGGTAGTTGAAGACAATACAAAGTGAATAAAATTCATTTCAAGTTCATATGAGTTTTCACACGAAAGAACGACCGAAAACGGGACGGAAATGCAAGAAATCGCACCTGAGGCGCCCTTGCGTCTACACCATGTGCCCTCGCGGTTGGGACAACATTGCTTTCTTCCTCATGCACCCCTGCGTGTGCTCCAGAATCCCATATGTGGGTAAAACTCGCTTTTTGCTTGTTTTCCAAGCTGGATAGGCGGACAAAGTCCAATTTTCTTCTCTTAAACCCTAAGCAACCTCACACTATAAATAGAGACCCCTGCTCACTATTTTATTCATTCATAAACATTTGAAGGTGAAGGCAAGTGTCAAACATCAGAGTTTCAAGGCAGGATTTCTCATTCTTTTGTTCTCTCTAGGGTATGTTTTTCTATTGTTTTCTTACGATGTTTGTTCCCATGAGCACTTAAACCTCTTGATTAGAGTTCCAAGATGAAAACCTTCTTTTTTTTTGTAATTTATTAATAAAGTTTTTCATTCAGGTTATGCTTTGATTGTGCATGATTTAAATTAGCTTAATCATGTTCATTAATGTTTCGTCAATTGGTTAACTACATGTGTAACCTTGATGATTGATCCGTAGAATTAAAGTAGGACATGCTAACCTGAAATTTGTTTAGATCATTGACTTTTCTAATCACAACTTTTTATAGAGGTTAAGAAGTTTTAGGTTTGAGTTTTTTCAGTCATTACTCTTTTCTTTAGAAAAACGTAGGACACAACTTCAGTTGATCCTACAGAAGTTATTTAAAGAAACTTCGTATGGCTTTTACCGTTGGGATTCATTAAATCAAATTAAGTTGCACCACATAAATTATTTGGTTTCTTAAAATATAATTCCAAAAAAGACAAAGGGGGGATTCTAGGAAACCCTAATCGCCGTTAATCATATGAATCAAAAAACTTAATCTTGCATTGGGCAGGGCAATTCAACCCTGAAATTCTATTCAGTTTACTTATTTTCGCCTTTTGAAATAAGTCTTGTTAATTACTAAGTTGAATAACAATCCCTGTGGAGAACGATAAACTTACTACTTTACTACTTGTTACGATTTACTCCCCTTGGAAATTTCGTCCATCAAGGGTGAACCAGGATAAACTCTTTGTGTTGTCTCTTTCTCTTATCTATATACTTTCCGTTGTTAACTGTTGTTTTGAAAGAGTTGCAAAAGCGTCAAACACAATTCAAACTATCCCCTTCTTGTGTTTTTCCCGCCTTCAATATGATATGATTTATGAAAGCCTAAACCCCAAAATAGATATTTAAAGTTAAGGTTAAATATGTTTTTGGTCCCTATAAATATGTCAACTTTTCGTTTTAGTCTCTTTAAAAAATTTCTTCAACTTTTAGTTCCTAAAAAATTGTCCATCTTCATTTTTGGTCATTCCTTTAAAGTAAACTCATATGTAGAATTCATATTTTGCAATGAAATTTTGCAGAAAAATTCATAATATAATAAGAATCTCTCCCAATAAAATTTAGAATTTTTAAACAAAACATGAATTTAATATGAATTTTTATATTTTTGACGGTTAAAAATTCATATTTAATTTATGTTTTGTTAAAAAATTCTAATTTTGTTTGGGCAATTTTTTACAATATACTACACATTTCTGCACAATTTCATAAAAAAATACAAAAATTAACTTATATATAGAGACCAAGAGTAGTTTTTGAAAATTTTGTAGGGACTAAAAGTTAAAGAATTTTTTTAGAAGGACTAAAACGAAAATGTTTGTATATTTATAGGGATCAAAAACATATTTAACCCTTAAATAAATAGTTGATTAAAATGGTTCAAGGTGGATAAATTACGAGTTTAAACATTTTTTTCATGAGGTAAAGGATATCACAACTCAAAATACATGGTTCTTATATCATGTCTCAACCTTTCGAAACAAAAAAGTTAAACGTTTATAATACATGATTCTTTTCAACGCCTAACATTTAAAAACTAAAGATTACAAGTTTCATTACAAGTACAAAGTTAAAATATAATCCTTTTATCCCAATACGATGTCACCTATCAAAGCTGACCATATCCCCAAAGATAAAAGACATGAAATAGAGTCTTCATATAAGGTATCTCCTTTATTCCTTGACACTAAATACAACCTATAAAAACTACGATTTTAAAAACGTAGGGGCATACCAGAGAAACACAAAAATCAAAGGAGTCAGATTCAAAAACATGTAACAAAATAAAATAATTACGATGATAGCTAGATGTAGTTCAAATATAACTATTCACACACTTATTGTTAATTTAATTCACATAAAATATCAAAATAAATACTAGCACATATATACCTATGAAATCACTTTAAATAATAACAAGATTATAGGTTATATATATTCAAATAGATATATGAATATATAGGTTCTGAAAAATTATGGTGGTACATTATTGACTTCAGATGTGTGGTTTCTCATGTTTGACTCCATATAGTAGGTTTAAACATTTGCTCCAAATCTCAACCCGTGATTTAATTATTAGTCGGTGGCTAAGATTAATTAATAAATATTCCTAGTGTGCTTCTCATAACAACAAAGTATCCTCTCTAATGTGAGATTATTGTTCATGTTAAATAAAACATCTATTTGGAATGTGAGATTACTGTTCATGCTCCTTCTAATTATCAAAAGCTTATTTTTTGTCTTGGACACCCATTTACCATTAAATCTCACTTTGGATCTGGGATCTAAGAACTTAAAAATGTCAAACACACATGCCTTCTTCTAATCCAGAGGATGAAAACGTTAATTTAGGGTTTTGGGTATTGATATCAAAAGCATTATTTATCATTAGTATAATATAGATTTTTTTATTGAATCGAAAGGTTTATCTTGGAATGGAACATCTGTTTTCAATGAAACAATGCATAAATTCAAAACAAGTATCCCATCCTAAAAATCAGATGAACAAAATTAATTAAATTTCAACAAAATTGCTATAAAATTAATGGCGGCTGCAAAGCTTAATTTAATTTTTAAGAGGATTTCATTAAGAGGAGATAAACTAAAAAGAGGACTACCAAATGATACATAAAAGTAATCTTTGTGCCGTTAAAATAAAATAGGATGGAAGGTTGAGATTTGAAGTATGTCTTTAAACTTATTTTTAAAGTCAATATATCCCATATATATATATATATATATATATAATTAAAAACTATTTACTTCTAAGGCTATCAATGAAATCGCAAGTTCAGAGAAATATACAAAAGTGCAAGAGAAATATTTTTACCTTAACATCTCTTTGGAGTTTACAGTAACCTCTAACGCACCTCATATATCCATTAGGAACTAATGCATATTGTTTATAACAATCGTTAATACTTTTACATTCAGCTATAATATAAAACAAGGATAAATAAATATTAGAAAAAAGGAAATAGATGATTGTGTATAAATTAAACAAAAAAAAAATGAGGAAGAGGACATAACCATTGATCTTTATTCCGCCAGCAACAAAAAAACAAAGGGAAACAATAAGGATGATAATATAAACACACTTTAATGTTCCAGCCATATTTTTTTTTTCTCCTTTTTCATGTAACATATATAAAATGGGTTGATCACAATATATAGTAAAAAATTTGCTTTTATGTTTACATCAATCAAATAGTTTTATTTTACTAATTTTGTGGTTTCAAGAAGTTCTTTAAAATTAGAAAAAATATTAATTGTCTCTAAAGTACATTTATGAATCATATTTGTCACTTTAACTAATATTTGTTTACCAACCTTTCGTTATTATTTATAATTTCTTATCTATCCTTTCATAAAAGAGAATAGAAATCCAAAACTATATTTTATTTGTATGTGATTAGTGTGATTTCTAGTATCGAAGTATTAACAGGACTGATCCAACATATCAAGAGGCCTAAATCAAATTTTATAATCAAATTTTTTGGAATTAAAAAAAAGTTAACACAATACTTATTAAAAGCATAATAAATCAAGTTTTGTTCATTCCAAGATTCGAACTTATGATCAGAAAAATTTGAGGCCTTAAAATTGACCAACTAAACTAGATAAATGTTTATTATTAGTATCCATATTATATATTTATAGCTTAGTTGACTTTTTTTAGACTTTATGTTAATCCAAGATTTTGAGGACTAAAACCCTTGCTTAGGTGACTTAGCCTTCGAGCCAACCCTGAGTATTAAGTTAGTAGATCCACGAAGACATGGAAATTGATCCATTCAGAGATTTTGATTATCTTAAGTTAAGGTTTTATAAAAAGACGGTTCTTTGAATAACAGAGTAAAGGGGTTTGAAAGTATCAATTAACAAGTTTTGATGAGATTAAGCTTCGTAAGTTAATCATCTAATTTTTTCCCTAATCAATTATATAATTTGGATTTTTCAATTATACTTTCACCTACCTACCGCCCTCTATATATATTAGTGTCTCACATATATCAAAAGGTCCATGTTATCTTTTAACCTCCAATGTCTCGCTTAGAGAGCTGATAGAATAGCATTGCATTATGATAATGTGTATGTGTGTGAGTGGGCATGTTTGTTTGTTTGTGTGTGATTGTAAACTTAGCTCGATGTATCTCAACTAGAATCTACAAATACTCATATTACTTGTCCCACAAATAAGAAGTCTATGCCCGGGCCTTGACGGTATTACCTTTGTTTTTATTAAGAATTTTTGGGACATTCTGAAAGATGATGTGTCGCGCATTCTGTTTGAATTTCATAAGAATAGGAGATTGACCAAAGGGATAAATAGTACATTCATTGCTCATATCCTAAAGGTTGATAGCCCTCAACGGTTGAATGACTTTCGTCCCATTTCATTGGTGGGTAGCTTGTATAAAATTTTGTCAAAGGTGATTACTAATAGGCTTCGAGCGGTGATTGGCTTGGTTGTCTTTGACTCTCAGTCTGCTTTCGTTAAAGGTCGTCAGATTCTTGATGACATTCTGGTGGCTAATGAGGTTGTCGACGAAGCCCGAAAATGTAAGAATGTGTTGTTACTTTTTAAAGTGGATTTTGAGAAAGCTTGTGACTCTATTGACTTAGATTATTTAGATGACGTGATGGTGAAAATGGGGTTTCCGGTTCTCTGAGGGAAATGGATGAAAGAATGTACTAGTACGGCCTCAGCCTCGATCTTGGTTAACCGTTCCCCAACATATGAGTTTTCTTTGGGACGAGTTTTGAGGAAAGATGACCCTCTCTCGCCTTTTTTTTGTTTCTCCTTGCCGCGGCGGGGTTCCATGTTTTAATGGAATCTTTGTCAGTAAATAATATGTTCACTGGATACAACGTGGGTGGCAATATTCCAGTAATAGTTTCTCATATCCAATTTGCCGATGAAACGTTAATTTTGGATGTGAAATCTTGAGCTAATATTCAGGCTATGCGTGTTGTTCTTCTTCTCTTTCAAGCTATGTCTGGATTGGAGGTAAATTTTTCAAAAAGTCAGTTGGTTGGGGTGAATGTTTCTGCTTCTTGGTTATTTGAAGCAGCTTTGGTTATCAATTGCAAGGTTGGTATTGTTCCTTTTGTGTACCTCGGTCTGCCTATTGGCGGTAATGCGCGTCGATTAGCCTTGTGGGAACCGACCATCAACCGTATCAAAACTAGACTGTCGAGTTGGAATTCGAGACATTTATCATTAGCTTTTTGCAGGAATCTCGAAGCAAAAAGAAAAAAAATAATATTTAATTTCTGAGCACCAAAAAATATTCTTTTACGTCACAGGCCCAAGCCCGGTCCGGTCGGTCGGCGGCGTCGTCGTCGTCGCGCGTGTTATTATTTTTTTTGGCATTAGCTCACTCCGTTCACAAAAGTGTGTACCCCAAGGGCACACCCTTGGAGGTGATATCCCACATATATAAACACTACTAGAGTGTGTGATCTACCCAATGTGGGACATAGAATTTTCAATTCACACTTAACACTAGTTTCTCCACTTGTGTTTACATTTCAAACTTCACAAACTCACTAGTAAACTCACTAGTGTTCCAACAATCCCCCACTTGAATTCAAAATTGGTTTCTCAGATTACGTTTTAAACGTTTCCTAAAGATTGCTAGTAAACAAAGGTGTGTTTAACACTTGAACCTTTGCATAGTGAGTAGTATTCCGATTAACAAGAGTTGCTTACAGCATTGAACTCTATCTCAGACATAGGACTCACACACAACCTTTTCTTAGGTGTTTTCTAAAAGCCCGTGCGTTTAAGGCCTTGCACGTCTATCCCAGTTTTAACGAATGGTCTAGGAATTCTGCCTCGAAATTCCATAAGAACTGGCCTCAATTCTACATACGTATAGGTGAGTCTATCAGAAGTACTCCTGTAGCTATGTACTCCACTCCATAGGAGTATAGATCTCATTAAGAGTTTCTATTATCTCAACCTTCTGTCACTGCAGGATCATGCATTCTCATAGCATGTTCTATCACTTGTGACTTGTTGTTACCCATTGAACCTAGTTCTTGGGATCTCCAGTCATTTAGGCCGGGTTGCCATCACTTATGATCAATAGGCATTAGTTAGTCCCATCTTGATGGATGTATTTGCGACTTTCTCTCTGTTTAGTCCTTTCGTCAAAGGATCAGCTATGTTTTCATTTGTTTGTACGAAATCTACTCTTACCGTTCCATTCGAAATATATTCTCTTATCGTGCTGTGTTTTCGTCTTATCTGTCGTCTCTTACCATTGTAGTAACGATTCTCAATCTTTGCGATAGCCGCGGTACTATCACAATGAATCAACACAGCAGGTAACGGTCTTTCCCATAAAGGGATTTCAGATAGCAAGCATCTTAGCCAACTTGCTTCTTCACTAGCAGCAGCTAGTGCTATCATCTCAGATTCCATTGTGGATTGAGCCAGAATGGTCTGTTTCTTGGATTTCCAAGAAACAGCTCCTCCAGCAATGGTAAATATATACCCACTGGTCGCTTTGGAATCATCTGACAAGGTGTTCCAATCTGCGTCACTATATCCTTCAAGCACTGCAGGATATCTCTGATAATGCAGTCCTAGGGTCATGGTCTTCTTCAAGTATCTCATGACTCTTTCGATAGCTTGCCAATGCTCCATGCTTGGCCTGCTAGTAAACTTGCATAGTAATCCCACGGCGTAGCCGATGTCGGGTCTAGTACAATCAGTGACATATCTGAGACTGCCAATGATGCTCGCATATTCAGATTGTCTTACACTGTCTCCAGTGTTCTTAAATAGCTTCACACTTGGGTCACAAGGTGTGCTCGCAGGTTTACAATCGAAGTAATTATCTTTCCTTAAGATCTTCTCAACGTAGTGAGATTGATTCAAGGAGATTCCATTATCAGTTCTAGTAATCTTGATTCCAAGAATTACATCTTCTTCACCTAGATCTTTCATATCAAAGTGGTTGCACATCAAAGTTTTCACTTCTTTAATGACGTTGAGGTTCGAACCAAATATGAGTAAGTCGTCTACGTATAGACATATGATTGTGCAAGTGTTATTTCCGTATTTGTAATAAATACACTTGTCGCTTTCATTCACCTTATACTCATTCTCAATCATTAGGTTGTCGAATTTCTCATGCCATTGTTTCGGTGCTTGTTTTAAACCATACAGAGATTTGTCCAACTTACAAACTTTGTTTTCCTGTCCATGGACTACAAAACCTTCTGGTTGATCCATGTAGATTTCTTCTTCTAATTCACCGTTTAAAAAAACAGTTTTTACGTCCATTTGGTGTACTATCAAATTGTGGATGGCCGCCAAAGAGATTAGTACCCTAATGGACGTGATTCTAGTAACAGGTGAATAAGTATCAAAGAAATCTACATTTTCTCTTTGTCTAAAACCTTTGGCTACAAGGCGTGCCTTGTATTTGTCGATTTACCCGTCAGGTTTTAGTTTCTTTTTCAGAATCCACTTACACCCTATTGTCTTGCTTCCAGGAGGCAAGTCAGTTAGGTGCCAGATTTCGTTGGACATTAGAGAATCCATTTCATCATTTATAGAAGACAAAGCTTCCTTGATGCTTGATGGATCCTCCTCTATTGTATATGCCACATAGTCGGGGCCATAATCTTTAGCTATTCTTGCTCTCTTACCTCTACGAGGTTCTATAACATCTCTTTCGATGTTTTCATTGCTTGTTCTGATTTCAGAAGGTTGATCAAGAGTTAAGTTAATGGTACCCCCACTATTACCCCCACTGTCTCCTGACTTAAATGGAAATTTATTTTCAAAGAAGTCAGCATCATTTGATTCTATGATCATTTTAGATTTCAGGTCGTAAAACCTATAGGCTTTACTGTTTAAGGCATACCCAATGAATACACATTCATAGGCTCTACTTGTTAGTTTGACTCTTTTGGGGTCTGAGTTTCTTACATAGGCAAGGCTGCCCCATGTTCTAAAATAAGACAAGTTTGGTTGTCTTTTCTTCAAAATTTCATATGGAGAAGTTTTGTTCTTAGTTTTGGGTACTCTGTGTAACACATCCTTCAGTATCAGAGTCTTTCCAGAGGTGAATTTCAGCTCTATATCTCCGATTCCAGCAACATCAGTGGAGTGAGAGTCTCCCAGCAATACCTTCTGATCATCACAAGCAATATATGTTTTAAACATATCTCTGTCATAGCAGACATGGCGAGAAGCACCAGTGTCTACCCACCAGCCATCAGAACCTGCAATCATGTTAATCTCAGTAATCATAGCCACGTAGGGCTCATCAGGTGCAGCAGCAATAGCCAAGTTAGCCTGTGCAGGTCAGTTGTTTATGTTTCTGCACTTGCGTGCCATATGACCTGCCATCCCACAATTGTAACAATTGAAAGGAGGGGCACCGTCATTCTTAGGTGGCTGATGAATCTGGGGTCTTGGATTGTTCCCAGTCTTATTCCTGTTGGAATTCTTATTCATAGGGCGGTTCTGATTCTTAAATTGTTTTCCAGTAGGCTTCAGAACAGCACCTACAAATTTCTTTTTAGTGATGTTGTTAGAAACAACATACACTTCTTCATTCTGGTCCTGCTTTCTCGCTTCTTCTTCAATACGAAGGCGAGTAATCAGACTTTCAAGAGAGAACTCCTTAGTTTTGTGTCTAAGTTGACTCTTGAAGTCCTTCCAAGCAGGAGGCAGCTTATCAATAATCACAGCAATTTGAAATTGTTCAGGGAGTTGCATCCCTTCAGCTATGATCTCGTGAGCAATTTGTTGCAGCTCATGTGATTGTGCCTCGACGGGCTTATCATCACTCATTTTGAAATTCAGATAGCGGCTCACCGCATATTTCTTAACACCAGCCTCTTCGGTGTCATATTTTTTCTGTAGTGCCTCCCATAATTGTTTGGCAGTATCACAGAGTCTATAGTAATCATACAGAGGGTCTGTGAGTCGATTAAGAATGTAATTCTTACAGAGGTAGTCAGTTTCTTTCCACAGAGCAATGTCTATGGACAACTGTTTATCAGTTACAACTTTCTCAGCAGAAGAAGCAGGGTCAACTGTTTTGTCCTTGTCATTCGCTCCAGCAGGAGTCGAACTCGTAGGTGCCACAGGCAGGGGTTCATTCAAAACGTAGGCAACCTTTTTTGTGGTTAAGAAAAACAGCATCTTTTGCTGCCAACGTTTGAAGTGGCTGCCTGAGAACAGAAACGGTTTATTAAAATCATCAGCAGCAGTAATCTTTTCAGAACTCATCGTATCGTATTTGAAACGTCTTAAAATTGTTGGTTTGAAAATTACGACAGAGCTTTGAAACGATTACTGGGGCGAGTCACGACCAGGTCGCTTTCTTTAAGACGTTTCACGGCACTACCTGAAATGTGCAAGGTAGACTATCAACCGTGCGTCTCCAGGATAAAACAGCCCAGATTCTTTTTCTGTACGATTAAAGGCTACACTGCCCAGAATCGGTCGAGAATAACACCTCTGAGAATATGGTTTAGAAAACCACTCGAGAAAAACAAAGGAGGAAAAGAACGATTCGTCAACACAAATCGTGGGAGATGAGAAGGGGAAAAAACCAGAGAAGAGCGTTCGATTCTCGGTTTTGGTGTGAAGAATGAGGATCCCGAGCTCTCTATTTATAGAGGGGATTCGACCTCGCCGACCCGGTTCACGACCCGCTAGCGCAAGCCCACGCTCCAGTAACGGTAACCCACGAGGTGGAAACGTGCGAAAGCGTGCCGAAACGTGGATGCGCGTGTGGAGAACATGGAGGCGTGTGGAAAGCGTGCTGAGACTTGGTATTGGCTTGCAGGAATCTCGGAGCAAAAAGAAAAAAAAATATTTAATTTCTGAGCACCAAAAAATATTCTTTTACGGCCCCGGCCCGGCCTGGTCCGGTCGGTCGGCGGCGTCGTCGCGCGCGCGCGTGTGTTATTATTTTTTTTGGCACACCCTTGGAGGTGATATCCCACATATATAAACACTACTAGAGTGTGTGATCTACCCAATGTGGGACATAGAATTTTCAATTCACACTTAACACTAGTTTCTCCACTTGTGTTTACATTTCAAACTTCACAAACTCACTAGTAAACTCACTAGTGTTCCAACACTCTGTGAGTTTGCATGGGATATCCCAAAGGACATGATTAATATCAGAAAGGAATTTGAATTTCAAGATGCAAAAATATTGGGAAGCCTAAAATAATGATGAGGCTAACCATTTCTGATTGCATCATCTCTCAATTAATGCACACGAAGTGGAGGAGTTACAACAAATTTTCAGGAAAATTTGAAATTTCAAGGCAATAAACACTAGGAGGGAAATATTTTTAGGGTTTCATGGTTTAGCATTAATTACGGATAATTAGAAGGAAAAATTAGGTTTAGATGTAGCCTAACCTAATAATCTTTAAGGCACATGAAGTGCAGGAGTTACAACAAACTTCCAGGAAAAATTGAAAATCCAATGCAACAAACACTAGGAGGGAAATATTTCTAGGGTTTCATGGTTTAGCATTAACTACAAAGAATTAGAGGGTAAAAATAGGTTTAGATATAGACTAACCTAATAAGATTTAAGAATAAGGGATAAGAGACAAGGGATATTATAAGAAGCGAATTTTAGTCCTTTAGTTTTTACTATTTGTTGAGGCACTATTGGATCAAAATATGTTGGAAAATGTAGTTTAGTTGTATATCAATTGTTTACAACTTATTTTACAATTTTACCCTATTTTGAAAATGAACTTATCTTTTATTAAAAATTCGGTGGATTCTAAGGTGAGGGAGCAATCAAGTCCCTCGCCGGTGTACTACTTACATTATACCATTAGATCTATTAAAATAAATTAAAGGTTGAGATTTGTTGGAAATAAAAAACGAACACCTGTGTCTTCTCCCGCCCAATCTTTGTTCTTTTTAATTTGTTCCAGCCTAACTTTCTTTATGTACGTGATTATCCTTATTAAACTTAAGATTGAAACAGAAACCGAAATTATGTAATGAAATTTCTAGGTATTGAAATTCAATTCTTCCCATTGAATCTGATTTTCGATTTCCCCCTAATAAATCACATGTATATGCAACAATCTGTACACATCAATCCTCCAAAGGGCCCTCTACATTCTCAGATCGGAACTGTGATGTTTCGTTTCCAAGATATCTGCAACATAAATTGATTTTAATTCGTTTGTGTTTTTCATTTGAGAAATTGTTTCCATGGCAATAGTTTTTTTTCCTTCCCTTTTGATGTTTTTTGTTTTCGATGGATTTAGGTGTAACCATCATGAGAAGAAAGAAACCCAGAAAATAAAATAAATGGAAACCTTCCTACAAAACCATGGGTCTCAAAAATTGAACTTTTAAAGAACCTTCATAAAATTTGTTTCATATTCGTTTCGAAAAAGATGACAGAACATAAATTGTAATAGAAACTCTAAAAATTAGAAAGAGCAAAGATTGGATGGGAGAAGCCATAGGTGTTTCTTTTTTATTTCTAACGAATCTCGGCCTTTAATTTATTTTAGTAGATATAATGGTGTAATGTAAGTGGTACATCGGTGAGGGACTTAATTGCTCCATCACCTTAGAATCCACCTAAAAATTCACCACTTTATAGCCTCACTTTTGTTGCATTTGGGTAAACTTTGTATTGGAGGATCACATTCTGATTCCCTACCTTAGTCTTTTATTATACTATGTTTGTTCCTTGTTTCATCTAATGAATGTCAAGTTTTGAAAAATAGTTCTTTTTTTCTTGTTAGATGTGTTTTTCTCAATTGAACTAAGATTTAACTCTGAACTAAGGAATTTTGTCTGATACATTGAATGTTTGCTAGATCATGGAACTAAACCAGTAGCGAATCAAAGAAGGAATAAAATTTTAGAAGTGATGTGATTGGCTCAAGAAAATGTATTAAAACTAGAAAAATGTCTGAATGGGTATCAGTGATGTATTACTAGATACCGCTCACTGTTTATAATATTAAATATGTGTCAACGTTACCAGAACTTCATACACAAATAACAAAAAGGACTTATTAGTAATTAAATAAACTATGACTTATTGTTTAATTTATGAAAATAGAGAAACGCGGTCCACCGTACAGTGTGTTTAAGTGAAATATAGTACACCGTAAGACACAGTGTACTTAAGTGCTGAGCACACAAGTGGTTCCATTCGTCTTCCATTGCTTTTGGAGTTTTAGGTGAATGTCCTTTGTCGCATCTTGTCACCCTTATTCATAACCAATCGACCACGAAGGTTACGCTCACAAACTTCCATTCCTTTTTCATACATGGCTTGTGTAATTTTGATACTGACCGACTCACTTCTAATTGTTGGTTGCTGTAAATTGTCATTAAAGGAAGCGTTATGTGAAGCTGTTAACACTTGTGCAAAAGAAATCATGTTCACCGGCTTAGGAGGATGGGGGTGGAGCCATCACAGCTGAGGAGAGGCCCACAGGTGCAGCCAGCCCTGCCTGCCAGTCAAACGGCGTGGCAGCAGTTGCGTGAGATGAAAGAGCGGAGTGGTGGAAATTGATCGGAATTATGAAACCCTAATTGGATGTTAGAAACACATGTTTAACACCAAATTCAGCTACGATGCTACTAATAAATCGCTAGGATTCAAGGATGCTAAACAGAAATATTCCAATTGTAAACAATTAGAAATCAGCACCGAACAAAAAAATAAGCTTGCAATCACAAAAGGTTGGAGTGTTGGATCAAGCAATTAAGGATGCTACAAAAGAAGGGAGGGCGGCGCTCATGCTAGGAGAGTAGAGCGTTTCCTCGTTACGGCCCCCTCAATAAAAGAAATAATTGAATATTGATTAATATCTAATATAATTATTATATAATTATTATTATGATATGAGTTAAATGGCTAGGTTGACGGTCCAAAACAATTTTGCACACAATTAAACTCTTATGATATTTGCCACATAATGATGTTGGAATATACATAGTTAAATAATAAAATATTCCAACAATTTCCCACTTGAGCTACATATTTTAATAATTATATCAGAATTCTTTAGACACGCTTCTGAATGCTGTTTATCTTTAGAGTTCAACTTTACAATCTGGTCCACCTCATACACTAATAATGAGACCATCGCGGAGGTCGTCACTGACGTATAACGTGACGGAACCACGACGGCCACCATATCAATATAGATCGATATAGATTAGTGGCATGTAAATTTCATGCAATGTGATATTTAAATCATGTCTATTTCCAATTGGTACAACCGAAAGCTTTAGTGAGATCAAACCGAAGTTTGCAAATTCAAAATTTACACAAATGATACATAAATGGTTATAACAATAATAATCTCATAAACTTTATTTTTGCAAAAAAGAGACCCCCACTAATCCAAGGCATCCTTAATGACAACAACTGTAACACCCCCGAAATCCCAACTTAAAAATTCATTTATATAATCAGAGTATATCGCAATATTCAGGATGTCACATTTCATAAAATCTTTAAACAAAATGAATAATAATTTATTTCTCATCAATATTCAAAACGTAGCAGCGGAATCATAATTTCAAAATCCTTAAAATAATTAATTCTTAGCATAAATGTCATAATTAATTCAAAACGATACATAAAGGAATAGAAACAAATAATAAATCCCCATCCCGTTACGTATCAGAGCTCCTATGACATCACACAGGAAAATCCTCACACGTCGAACCTATACTTGGTCACCTGCACTTGCCCACGAGGCGGCAATTCCAACAGAAGGGGTGAGATTTCACATTCTATAATGATAAGCAACAATTCATGTAAAAGAATCAATCGACATAAAACAACAACAAATCATATAAGAGAATCAATCCACATAAAACAGCAACAAATCATATAAGAGAATCAATCGACATAAAAGAGCAACAAATCATATAAGAGAATCAATCAGCATAAAACAACAACAAATCATCATCAACAAGTACTTCATATAATTACAGATATAAATCATCCATTAATTTCAAGTATCAGGTAACATCATCATCATCTTAATCAACTTCATAAATGCAACTCGACTATGCAACTATAACATCTTAAACATCATGCATGTGGTACCATTTTAAGCTTAAATAAGCTTCACCGTCGCTTTGAGCAAATGCTCCACCGTCGCTTTGAGCATAAGCTCCACCGTCGCAAATTATGCAAATGCATGAACTCGACTCTTTATACTTAAACAAGTTAATACAACATCTTAAACATCATTTACGACTCTTGACCGACACATGCAATTATATCAATACATATTTACAGCACAAAATCATCGTCGCAATACCAATTAAACATCATTCATATAAATTCACTTAATAATCATATAAACAACTTCCATATAAATATCATATATACAATCTTCATATAAATATCATATAAATAATATATAAACAACTTTCATATAAATTCATGAGATTATCTATACTTTTAACAACCTAATTCAATTCAAAATCTAACTTCTACAACAATAACAAAATTAACAACAACAAGATTAAACCTTTTTTAGAATTATATGCTTATGATTAAAGAAGGTTAGTCCCACCCTTACCTTAGATTGATTGATTGCAAAGATTCTACAAACTTCTCTTCTCTGACTCTTCTCTTACTCTAGGTTTCTCCTCTTTCTCCAAAACAGTTTGCACGTCATATTATTTTCTAACTCTAACTCTCCTTTTTATAATAACCATAATTTCTCTTACACCCCAAAACTACTTTTTTCCTCGTAATCTTATTTATTTCTAAATTAAATATATCTCTCCCCCACTTAATAATAATAATACACCAAATAACAAATATATCTCTACACAAAATATATTTCTATACTAGATAACATATATTCCCACACAAAATAACGAATATATCTCTACACAAAATAACAAATATATTTCTATACTAGATAACATATATATTTCCACACAAAATAACCAATATATTTCTATACTAGATAACATATATTCCCACACAAAATAACAAATAACAAATATATCTTTACACAAAATAACAAATATATTTCTATACTAGATAACATATATATTTCCACATAAAATAACCAATATATCTATAACAAATAACAAGCATATTTATAACAAATATATTTCTAAACAAAATAACAAACATATTTATAACAAATATATTTCTAAACAAAATAACAAACATATTATCACTTATCAAATATAAAATCATGTAAAACTATTCAAATATTAACTAAAAATAATTAAATAAAAAGGGGGCGTTACAACAACCATATGAAAGACCTTTGGTGTCAAGGCTTTGATTAGTGAGTCAGCTAGCATAAAATTTGTCTCTACATGTTCTATCATTTAATAACGTCACAATAATTTAAAAGGTAATGAACCTTATAAAATTTGTTGATGAATAATTATACAACTGAATTATGTCACTATATTATACAACTGAATTATGTCCTAAGTATTTGTATCACACGAATGCAGACACCATAAATACAACAACAAGAAAGGGGTGAAAAATACTTCATAATCATTTAATTAGGATACATGAATAACATTAAGCAATAATAATATTCAGTCATCATTAGTTACAACATCTTTGTGATTTACTCAACAATTTATACATGCATCATTCACACATAATTTAAGTGTCATACCCCAAGTTTAAACATTTCCATTTATATGCATATGTACTTCATTCCTACGACCATCTATGCATGTCGTACCACACATACTCATCATTTATTGTATGTCCAAGTTGTATTACTGAACATCCGCTTATCGTTTCTCATCGTTATTGTTGAAAATTGGCTTCAAATTGTGAATGCAGAAAGCCCAGAAATCGTGACACGATTTGGGCATCGTGGCACGATTTGGCTTGGCAGTGAGCATGTTTCTGAGATGGGGATCGTGACACGATTCAACAACTTCCTCAGCAAGTTTACCTGAAAGGGACTGGTCACAACGGCTGGATAAGCAGAATCGTGACACGATTGGACCAAATCGTGACACGATTTTGGACGTTTGTGACTAGTATATAAGTGTTTTCTGCAGTTTTTGAAGGAGAGCTGAAGCAAGAGGTCTAGGATTTACAAAAGGGGGGAACTTGAGGGTTGAGTACCTTTGTAAGGAGAGCCTCTTGGGTTGGGATAAACATTGTAATCACATTGGGTGAGAGAAAATCATATGAGGGTGTTGAGTCAAGCAAAGGGTAGAGATTAAGAACAAAGTCTAATTTCTTGTAACCTTTTGTAACATCTTTCATAGTGGATTGGAGAGCTGCTCTCTCCCCCAGAGTAGGTCATATGGACTGAACTGGGTTACCATCTCTTTAAGCTTCCATATCTCTTTATGCTTTGTTAGTGTTTGTGTCATTGTCTTTAGTTCTACACTTAGTACCTTTTAGGTCTGTTGTTGTTGTTGCTTGTGTTCACATTGATAGTGTGGTTACTCCTTTCCTTTGCTCCACACATCCTTGTTATTCATTGGTGTGAGGTTCGAGCCGGGATTCACAACAGTTATCATTGTTACCCTAAACATTATTCTATATGCATGCATGAAGACAAACTCACCGTGTATTTTCACATCATCACATCATCAATAATTCATATCATAAATGCAATTCACGTTATCATGTACAACATCAAAACAAAATACAGCTCATCGTCAATCATCGTTAAAAATAAAGTACTTTTCATCATTACTCATGGTTTAAACATTGTATTCTTCATCGTTACTCATCATTATAATTATTGTATTTGTCAGTGTTATTCATTAAGAAGACATTTCTACTACATCACTACCTCATTAATCAACATCATAAATATGACTCGTTTTCACACCAATAATTCCTCGATTTATTTTGTTATTCATCTTAAACGGACGTGTTCAATTCCTTGTCTATCCTAGTCCCTTGTATTACTCATTACGAAAAATGCTAGCAACACACATTCTACCACACACTTTTCAACACACTCTTCTTGATTGGTTAAAATTCACATGGGACCCACTAAATTTATATGGGACCCATATGATTTGGTGGGTCACATGTGAATTTTAACCAATTAAAAAGAATGTGTTGAAAAATATGTGTTAGAATGTGTGTTGTTAGCATTCCTCATTACTCTATTCAATTAAGACCTTGGACTCTTTATTATTTAAGGGAATTATGTTTTCAAAATTAATTAACTACCCTCCCTCACTACCTCGCATCTTTCTCTACAATTGTCTCTTACTCTCTTGAACTACTTTGTGTTATACAATCATCGTGGTTTTAGAAAATAACTCTTAGAACACCTAATTATATCATATTTACTTAAGTTTGTTGATTTGGGACCCTATCATACACCTTAGGAACCATTTGGAGGAAGAAAAATGAGATTTTTTATGTCTGGAAAAAGTGTATTGTCGTGCACTTTAAGTGCACGTTCATGTATTCTTCAACACACAGGAGGGGAGACAATAGAACAAAACGCATGGTTTATGCCTCCCAGGCGCACAATCGTGCATTTTTCACAGGGTTTGGGAAATTGCAGTTTTTCTACAATTTTACTTCGAGGACCTTTTTCCGACTTCGTTTTTGACTCTAAACTCACCAAACTAAACCCTAATCATCACCCTAAACTTACACTTGATATACAATCAGAAATGTCAAAAATACAATGCATAACAGACTCTAATACTTAGAATTTCTAAGAAACAAATTTTGATAAGAAATTGTTAAGTGTTTTACGTGTTGTTTAATTTGACAGAGTAAGGGTCCAGTTAAAATAGCAGAGTCCAGTCTTTTTCTTCTTCAAGTTTTTAGCTCCTTATATAGGCAAGGATTTAATAGATTTTGGAGAAGAGTGGCAACACATTAAGAGTCGTTGGTAAGCTTCAAATCAAGAACATTGTATCTTTGCATGATATGGATAATGCCATTGATTTGACATTCGATGTTCCTTTGCTTAAATTGGAATTATCTGTTCATTCTCTTTGTTCTTGAAGTTCTTTGTTTGTTTCAACATGTGGCCAGCAGAAAACAAATTGTACTATCAGACTTTGATATAGACTGCTACAAAAGAGGACAAATCTGACGTAGTGTCTGGTGTCAAGAGTTTGGAGGTCTTCAGAGTCTGGTGAAGATCTCCGGCTTCTGAGTAGCATTCTTTTTTATGATCCAAGGTGTTGAATCTGGTTGACTTTTCTTCAGATCTTCTACCATAGTCTTTGTGCATCTCTTGTGCTTCTGATGCTCTTATACAATTTCATATGTTGCTAAATATTAATATTTGGTCCTTCACATTTGAATATACATTAGCATATTACCCAATTATTCTTTAATATTTTGTTATCATCAAAACCTTAGAAGAATTATACAAACTAATTTTGTTCCAAACTGTAGAGGAATTAGTCTAAAGGTTTTCACAGAATTGTCTGCACAGAAGGAGGAACAAGAAGTGTTGAAAGCTAATGTAAAATTGAATAATGAGAGAACATGTGACAAATTGATATCGTAGTGTGACAATCATATGTGAGATAAATTTTGTTATTTTATTTTACATATCATTAATGTATCGTTTTTAAAAATAAAACGCATTAGACTAAAAAAGACAAATTTCCTCAAGGATATGAATTGCCACATTGTTCAGTGATTTGTAAGTTGCTTATTCAATATGACACATTAGACAAAATAAGTCCAAAAATATTGCAATGGAGATTTTTTTCTAAATTCTAAAAATTGACGACCATATTTTTGGATTACTTTTGGAAATATTGAAATTATAAATACAAACAAAAAGAGGGTTTGGAAGTACATTTAACCAGGGGTGGCCACTTGCTCCGTTCCTCTGTTGTTGAAGGGCTGCGTATGTATATTAGGATCACTAAGGGGATTGGAAAGTAGTCCGGTTTCAAAGTAAGTTCATCAGGGTTGGAGGTCTTGCATCTTCATTATGTTGATGTCACTCTTTTGTGGGAGAGACATCTATGTCTAACCCACATTGATTTGGGCTGACTTCAAACATGAGGGTCATTTTTTATTAACTTTGTGCTAAACTTGATTCCCATATTCTACCTTTCTTTTATGAAGTTTCCAATTAAGGTTTGGAAGTGGATTATGGGTCTCTGGTCACTTCCTTTGGGGAGGGTCGAAGGGGGCTAAAAGATACCATCAGTTCGCTTGTCAGATGTGAATAAACCTAAATCAAGAGGGTGCTTAGGGATCAGAGACATAAGACTGGTGAACCAAGCTATGTTGGAGAAGTAAAGGTGGAGATTGATCTCAATTGGGTTGAAAATTTGGAAGGAGATTATTTGTGTGCGTCACATGGTATGGGACTAATCTTGTGGAGTCTGGCCGAGGAGGAGTTAAAGGGTCTTTGTCATTGCATGGTGGAAAGGAATCTTTTTCCTTAGTACATGGTTAGGATTTGTAGGAAAAATAAACTGGTTCTAAAAGGGTTTGGATGGGATTGCGAAAAATGACACTCATATTTTCTTTTGGGAGGATGTGTCGATGTGGTCATGATGAAGGAAAATCATAAGTTATTTATATGAGTTCTCAATGGTATGAGGAACATTTTGTATTGTTTTTATTCGAGTAGTTGTAGTTTAGTTTTATGCTCGATCATGCAACTCCATATGCGATTTAAGTCTTTATAACGTGAAATCACGTAAATCGGAAAAACAAGACATCATAGAAAGGATTGACGATATGAAATAATAAAGATCAATGGTTCTTATAAGGTCTTTGAAGAAAATACAAGTTGAAGAAATTTCAATTCACGTTCGAAAGCATTGCAAGACGAAAGAACGCTCGAAAATGTGTTGAAAATTGCAAAATTTGCACTAGAGGTGTTGCCTCATGCGCCATGAGACGGTATTACTTGTTGATTCATGCGCCCACTCTATTGTCCTTGCACATGTGTCACATGCAGGAGGTGTTGATTTTTTTTCCAAGTTGTTTTAGTTGTAAAATCCTATTTTTCTTCTCTTAACCCTTAAGTAATGATGTACTGTATATATAGACCCTTGCACAGTCTTTTATTCATTTAGAAAGCCAACGGTACAAGTGAAGAGTCGAGCATCAGAGCTTTAAGGAAGATGATCTCCATCCTCATCTTGTTCTTATTAGGGTGTGTTTTTATTTTGTTTTGTAATGATGTTGGTTGCCTTGAGCAGCTAAACCTTTTTGACTAGGGTTCCACGATGAACCCCTTTTTATTTGTTCCATTCATTTAATATAATTTTTTTCAAAATTTATGATCTAAAGTCTAATTTAATTTGTATATGTCATTTTTAATACTACATCTTAGATGGAGCATAATAGGATTGACAACCCTAATTCTATATGACCTCGATAGTAGTAAATTGCTTAGTTTCTAAATTAAATTATTTTAATCGATTCTAAGTATGAATTTAGTGCTATAAGTCATCTTCAGGGAACACCACAATTGTAATTGGTTGAATTGCGGCGATATTAAAATAAAATTCCACAGATTTATCACAGGGTCATGTTATACTTTCTTAAATCCAAAAAAAGAAAGTCATAAACTAATAATCAATAGAGTTATTTCCAACAAAGAAGGATGGGGGCATGAGAATTAAAACCATGCAACCCTTTTTTAATCTCTTCTTTTATTTACTTTCAAATAAATCCATTCTAATTACCGAGTTGAACGACAATCCTTATGGAGACCACAACTTACTATTTTATTACTTGAGTATGATTTGATGCACTTGCGAATTCTTACCATCCGAGGGGCACCCTATAGAGGGAGGTTTTCTAGGATTTTTTAGGTTTCAATCCAAAAATCATCCTCTATATGGTCTCTTGGAATGTGGGTGTCATATCTGAGGTGGAGAAGGTACCTATTTGTTGGGAGCTTTAGTTACTTGGCTCAGTTGTTGGGTGTGCTTGAAGAAGGTAAATTAGCACACCTAAATTGGCACCAAATAGAATCAAATCGAAGACCTTTTTTTACAATGTTGGATTAATGGCTTGGAAGTTTAGTAAGGATAAGGTCTTCTATATATTGTTTGGTATGGTTACCTTCCGAAGACTATCCTAGGTGTGGATGGTAAAGTGTCTAGTTTAGCTAGTATCCTATTATTAGTCTGTAATAGTTGAGCTCCTTCCAAAGTTCAAGTGTTTTCTTGGCAAGTTCTTCATGGTAAGATTCCTACCAAAGTCAACCTTCTGCAACGTAGAGTTATTAGAATTTTAAGCCATTTCTATGTGACTTGTAGGGCTATTGCTACCGTTTAGTACAAGATTTTGAGGTGGTTATGGCAGAAGTTAGTACTCATAAGGGAGTTAGGGAGTCTGTTTTAGAGGTATTTTGTAGTTTCTAGAAGAGATAATTTTAGGAGAGGTTTCTTGTTGACCTGACATTCGGTTGTATGGTCCATCTGATCAGCTCGCAATGTTTGGTGTTCTCTTGCGGTACATCGGATCTAAACCAATTGGTTGATAATATCAATTTTGCTTATTGGTACTGGTATTTCAGGCGACACCCAGGTGATCTATGATCCCATTATGAGTTGTTGGCATAACCAGTTCTTTATTGGGATTTCACAATGTTTTAGTTGTTACCATTTCTAGTTGTGAACTCAAGTAAATTGGCCTACTTGATTTGTTATATCTCTCTTTTTTAATTAACTGGTTCTTCTTTGTTAACTCAAGATGAACCATCTTTAATCCTCTTCCCAATCTCCCCAACGCCATGCAACGAAAAATCCCAGTTGTCGCAAACTCCACCGCATGCCTAAGCGAACACCTCACGAAGTCATTCAAAATTGGGTTTTCTTCTAAACTCAATGACACAACAGGGAAGACGACTTATTGGAGGCCACATGAGAATAAATCGGAGCCGAAGTTGTACGGTGGAGCGAACTTAAGAGCAAGGAAAACTGAAAAGACCTTTGATGAAAATTAATTCAATTCATTTCCTTCCCCTTGTTCAAAATCACTTTCTAGCTTGTATGGATCAAATTAAGAAACATTGTTGTTTGTATGAATCTAAATTTGAGGAGATTGATGGAAAAGTATGCATGATAAATTGGGATGGTAGAACTTTCCGGTATGAGAGCAATGGATCAAGAGGGAAGATGAAAGAAATGGCATAAAGAGGAAGATTGAAGAGATGGAGTTTGAGTGCATTGTTAAATTACTAATTTAATACCATCCGTAGATTTTAATCCAACAACTGACAATTAATCATCTCATCTCTCATTATAGCCACTCTTTTCAATTTTAACAATTGTCTTGCAGACACTCTTTATTAGTTTATATATTTAATTGGCTCTCTATTAGCCCCCTAAATTTGGGAGCTGGATTGTTGTTTTTTTTTAACAGGGATCAAAATCAAAACTAATGCAAAGTTATTGGGCCAAAAAATGCGTTTAAGCCTATTTAATTTCGTCAAGCAACGTAAGTATATGAAACCATGAAAATGCTTGAGTGGTCACAAGCTTTTTGGCCACTTTTTATTATTTTATTTTTATTTTCTTCAAACAATGAAAGTAGTATATGAAACCATGAAAATACATGCTTGGTCACAAACATTTAAAACTCTATTTTTTGTTTGAAGAAGTCAGACTAACTTACTAAAATTGGCACAAAGAGATTTGAAAACTCTATTTAAAGACATACACACATATTTTTGTATGAACATAATAATATCATGTGCGCGTAAATGAGGAGTTTAATTCTTTGAACTAGGTAGGACTGCAATGAGTGACAAATATCTTCCTCAAGAGACACATACACACATTTGAAAAAAGGTGGAAAAAGAAAAGAATGAAATGATAATTATTTGGTAAAATAATATTAATTTTTAAATATATGTATTTTTGTCTCTATGTTTGACCAAACAAGATTTTTTCCCTTGTTTCCTTTACCAAAATAAAAATAATTATTTTCCTTGTTTCCATTTACCGAAAATAAAAAATAATGATAATTTTCCTTGTTTCGTTACTTTTTTGTTTGACTAAAATAAATACAAAATGTTGACCAAAAATCAATAAATCAATAAATAGAAAATGCTAAAAGGTGTATTTTTAACCTTCAAACATTTCTTCCTCCCAAAATTTTTGTAACAACACCACAACAAATGTATCACCTCACTCCAACTCAGTCACGACGTTCTCTCAACGGCATACCACCACCAGTATTCATTCCCGAAGAACATATCACTGGTATTATTTCCTTGCTTCCCGTCAAATCTCTCCTTCGATTTAGGTGCTTGAGTAAGTCACATGACTCTCATCTCCAGTCCCACCTTTGTCAAATTGCACCTTACTCGATCTGCACGTAATGCAGACTTGACACTTGTATCTACCTCAGATGAAAATATCCTATCCTTCACATTTTTTCGTTTGCTACAAAACCCTCCAATCATTTTCAATCTTCCAGAAGATCCATATTATGAACTTGAGGACAAGCACTGCCTCGACATAGTTGGCTCTTGCAATGGATTTCTCTGCTTGTTTGGTCATTCTTTCACTGCCAATTTCTAGATTGAGACGTGGATTCGCTTTTGGAACCCAGCCACGAGGACAATTTCTAAAAAGTTAGGTTTTACTATTCATAACAACCTACATTTCCATCATAATTTAACCTTTGGTTATGTTAATTCAACCGACACTTATAAGGTCGCGTATTTAGTTCCAAATACAAATAATATACGTGTTTTCAGTATGGGCGATAATGTTTGGCGAAATATTCAAAATTCTCCAGTGGATCATGGTTATTCGATGAATGTTGCAAACGTGGGTGAGAGTATTAATTGGCTGGCAATTCGGGATTACCGCTCTCATTATGATTGCAACATTATTACTATTCAACAATTTGTCATTATATCTCTTGATTTGGGCACTGAAACACATTCTCAGCTTTTGCCTCCTCAAGGTTTCACAGAAGTGCCAATTGTTGTACCATATCTAAGTGTGTTAAATGATTGTCTTTGTTTTTCACATGATTACAAACAGACTCATTTTGTAATATGGGAAATGAAGGAATTTGGAGCTGAAGATTCATGGACTCAACTTTTGAAAATTAGTTATGATAATCTTCAAGTATACGATCACTTGAATGATTCGGAGTTTCATTTGTTTCCATTATTCCTCTCGGAGAAGACTGGTTCACTTTTATTGACAAGCGATCTTGAAAGTCGGGCAATTCTCTATAATTGCAGATATAATACAGTAGAAAGAGTCAATAAACCTTGGTTCAACAACATGAATTATGTTGAAAGTTTGGTTTCGTATCGTTGAAAGTAAGTTTCTCTACGAAAATTTACTCCTTTGGATTAGATTTACTTGTATTATAATTAACTCATGATGACTTTGATTTGATTGTACTGTTGAATGATTATGTATTTGCTATTGAATCTGTTTTGCTTTTGCTATTGAATCTGTTTTGCTTTTGAATACTCTTTATTGATTGGTCTTCGACAACATTTTAAGCATAACATAAGCGTGATATTGTCCTCAACATGGCAGTTAGATTGATCATATTGATGAGAAAACGGAAATTAGATTGATCATATTTCTTCAAACTTATATTAATTCCATTTACATATAAATTATGTTGCTGATAGTATGCACGAGTGATCCTATTACCACATTTAGAGCTTGGTTCTTTATCAAGAATTGAAGTATAAAGATAGTTTTGCAAATTAATATATATTGAATATTCTTGTTCTGATTATGTTTAGACCTAGTATAAAGAATTATTACGCATTATTTTTATGTGTACTGGATAATGGTATTGCTATAGAATCTAATCTTTAATAACACAGCCCTCATTTTACCTGTGATGTAGGGTTGTATTCATGTCAGCACGGTTGAAAGTTGTTGCAGCACACATGAACGTTGTTCAGCTCGCCGTTCGTGTATGGTGTGAGCTTCCATTGGCTGCGATTTGCGTTGGTGTTTGGTAGTTTTGTGTTTTTTTTCTCTGGTGCAGATTTAGGCTCAGTGCTAAATATCTCATCTCAGAAAACCTAGATTAATGAACATTTATTTTGTGGTTGGATTTGTTTCCTTGTCGTTTTCTTTTGTTTTCTGTTTTTGAATGTTTCGCTGTTATCTGCTAGTGCAGAGTTGTTGTATCTTTCCGAGCTTTCTTGAGCTGTTGTAATAAATTCATTTGCTGTTTCAAATCAAAAAAATCCCTACATAGAATGTTATTTGGTATCAATTTGGTTTGTTTAAACTTGTTCTTAATTTCGTCTTCTATTAAATTAACAGGAACTTATATTCATTGTCTTTGTTTTGACTCAAAGCAGAAACTTTCTGTTTGTTGATTGTTTTTTAATGTTTATCAGATTAAATTAACATTTGATCAAATGATTCCTACCTAGAATAACTTCAATCACAGTTTTTATCAAGATAATGAAGCTTGACATTTTTTTCGTTTCTCTGCTTTTCGTTTACTCGCATTTCTGCAGACCTAAAAAGGCTTGTTTTCCTCCAAGGAATTCAAAATGAAATTATAGTTTGATGCATTTAATTGTTGAATTTCCATATGTCTTCTGCATAGTTTTTTTTATCAACCAGATAGATACAGACATGTCAATACACTCCCTCACGAACTACATCACAGTTGATATCTAAGTGTTTCATTTATTCATACAACATTTAAATAATATTAGTTGCTATGTATTGCGCGCTTTGATTGTTTCAGTCTTAGAAATTTAATCTCTAGATCTGTAAGAGCTTAGAATATAACTCATCAATGCAACTTATTATAACTCTGAGTAAGAGAAAACAAAATCAGTGAGCTACCTAGATTTTCATTAAACAGATGTATGACCAAATGAAGCAAGTATTCACGAGAACCGGCCTTGTCTGCGTCACAAAAACATCGGGGAAGCTCTTGCAAGGATTTTCTGTGGGCATGGTCAATTAGTCAATACATCGTCAAGCATGCATTTCTTCTTAAGTACCTAAAATGTTATTATAATAAAGGGTTAGTAAAAACAATATAAACCTCAAAATACGACCATGTAGACATAAAAACACAAGATAAGAAGAATAGTAAAACACTTCCACATAAAACTTAAAAGTCAAACACACAAATAAAATAAATGAAAACAGAAGTTGATTCAAATGATCCATGATTTACACATAAACCGTGATGATCCGTATATTGCATCAATTGACATGATAATTTCATTGTCTCATTCATCACCTGAAAACTAATCGCGCCATTTGACACATAATAATAATTTCCCATAATTGACAAAATAAAAAACCTCACTATTCGGCACATAATCAATCACCCCATTTCTGAACACAACTATATGTCATGCTATGCACACTTTCTTTTAAATCATCAACACTTTAACCAAATCGACTACAAATTTCAACTTTCTTCCAAAACATTCATCAAAGCATATTTTTCTAAAAATGACAAGTGAAAGACAACTAATGTGATCATACTATGCCACAAAAGATGAGACATTTTTTTCACACCGCGATAGATGCAATAAAATTTATTTTCTCTTTTTATTTGCACTAAATTTTTAGTTGTTCAATAGGACAGGAGCACCCATCAAGACCTATATGAATCTATGACTACATGGTTTTACGGAATAAGTCATTATCGTGGGTGCTTTTCCATCCAAACAAGATGTTCCCAGGATTGTCTCCAAAAGAAAAATCAAGCAAGTCTTTATAGATTTTTTATTTTTTATTAAGAGGATGTAAAATATGAAGAACAAAATGAAAAGGGTGATTAAGAGATATCTTTGAAGTTCCAAGAGACAACAGAAGTAAAAATAGAGGTTGACAATAGTAATTTGAGGCAAAACACAATCTAAAGGATTTGTATAAAAATGAATAAGATAGGTTATGATATTTGTTTTTTTGTTTATTCACTTTTGTGAATTTAGGGAATTTCTGTGGAAACAAGTAGGTAATGGGACTATACTAGAGTTGTGATATTTGTTTATTGACTTTTGTGAACTTTAGGGAATTTTCGTAGAAAGTGTTATGTGTGAGTGATTGATGAATGCGACTTCTTTTGAAGGTGTTCTATTTTAAAATGAGGGTAATGAAGGTATCGAAGGCTTGTTCTTAACAATTGAATCATGTTAATTTATCTGCTCACGTAATTATTAGATCCAAAAGGTATGGTAAGATGACTTGTCTTGGCAATTAGGGTCGATTGCTTAAATAGGATCTGAAGTTCATAAAATACACTTCAACTATAAAACTGAAGACACCCATTTCATAAATTCAATTTCAAATCGTGACTTAGATATAGCAAGTGACTTAGATAATACCCTTTCTTTACGATCTAAAAAATATATATACCAAAAAATATATACCATAAAAAAAGAAAGAAAGAAAATAATACCCTCCTTGCTTTACGATCTGCTTTCTTTTGTTCCAATTCCTGAATAGCACGTTCTCTACGAGCTTCAAGTGCTTTGAGCTCCTGTTCCTTGAAAGGCCAGTCATTTGGAATACCAGGATCTTTCTCAACCTTCCTCTTGCCACTTACTTGAACCCTTTTAGCTTCTTTGTTTTTCTTTTTGTTATACTCTTTCACTTTTTTTTGGATTTTGTACTTCTTCTTCAATGGAACCCTTTTACTCTTACTCTCTGCAAATCAAACCAAACCAAACCAACGATTACATAACAATAATAACGATGACTGTAGAGAGTTTATGGAAAGAGAATTGCTTACTCTTGCTCCTCTTCACCATTTTAGGGTTAGAAGTTAAAAGAATGACGAAAGGGCTATGGTTGTTACTGCGGCAACAGAGTGTTAGGGTTTAAGGATGAAGGGTTATAAATATACAGCGGTGGAATAACAGATCTTAATCTTAATATATATATATAAATGTTAAATAGTCTGATTAACCCTAATCCCACCATTGATTAATCCTAATTCAGCCTTTTTTGAAAGGTTTAAAAAATCTTTATTAAAGATAACTATTGAGGGATTCGAACCCACAACCATTTGCTTTCATCCAACCGATTTTGCCACTTCACCAGTAGCTGTTTTACTGATTTAATTTGCTTCCGCTACATAATATCCAATATTAAATTCCATTTTCAAAAAACCAATTAATTCCTTTTCCTTTCTTTCCAAACGGTTTCGAACCCTTTTTTCTCCTTTCTCCTTCACAATCTAAACCCAAAAGTCTGCGTTTTTCATCCATTTCTTCCCCTTTTTCCTACGACATATGTCTTGAAAAATGAAAATGTAGATGATCTTTTAGGCTTCTATGGTTGAATCACTTGATATGTTTCCTATACTAACTTTATGCAGTAACTTTTTTCCTTTGATGTGTATTTTGAACAATTTAATTTGTTCATTGTTTAAATTTTGCTCATTGTTTAGATTTTGTATGACGAGTTCCAACTTCGGTGCATTTTGCTATTGTAGTCTTTCTTGAAATGTTATACATAATACATTTAAACATGTCGACAACTAATAATATAGTCAACATGATGCTTATATATGAAAATCGAAACAAACCCGTGCATCGCACGGGTCGGCGTCTAGTTCTTTGGAAAAAAAATATCAATGCAATAGAGGAAATTAGGTTAGACATTTTTTATGAAATTTTGGTTAAATTTATTTTGATTCTAATTAATACAGACAGGCGCTATCGTGTCCGTCTGTCCGCTCTTTCTACTGCGTTATTTTATTATGTTTGTTTGTATAATTTTGATTAAATTTTTTTAAAAATTTTAAAATATTAAAAGAAATTATTTTTATATTGAGTTACAAACAAAATATCGTCAAAACATGTAACAAAATTATTTATGAACTCAACATATTTTAGTTTGGCTGCATATAAAATAAAAATAACATAATGATCTTTTATTGTTTATTCTAATAGTAATTAATAAGATCATAACATAAATGTATAAATGACATATTATGTAAAAGAAACATTGCTATTGCGATAAAAAAATATCTTTAAAAACTATATTTTTCGTAAAGTCTCCAACTTTTCCTTCTATTTTCCCTAATTTAATGAGAACTTTTGTTGAATTTTGAAAAACTCCTCTTGATAAAGCTACATATAATTGACCATGGCTGAAAACATGCCGTGGAAAATGGATTCCGACATTGGAAATGGTTTGCCCTTGTGACTTATTTATGGTAATAGCAAAACTTAGTCTAACGAAAAACTGTTTTTTTGCTAAATATTGTTAATTCTTCTGATGTAGAGGGTTAAGAGAGGTTGAGAAAAACTAAACAATACGGGAACGGAGTATGAACTGTGAGAACCCTTCTTACTAAATATTTAATATAGTGCTAACAAATCTTTTTCTAAAATATTTTGAGTCATAATCCTTATCTTTTTTTTAGAGTATTTAATCTTTTAACATTATTTTTTGCTTATGTTTGTTACTAATCTTTTATTAGAGGATTTAAAGTCCAATCTTTAACATTATTTTTTGTTCATGTTTGTTATTAATCTTTTTTTAGAGGATTTAAAGTCTAATCTTTAACAATATTTTTTGCTCACGTTTGTTACTAATTTTTTTTGGAGGATTTAAAGTCCATTCTTTAACATTATTTTTTGCTCACGTTTGATACGAATCTCTTTTTTAGAGGATTTAAATTCAATCTTTAACATTATTTTTTGCTCATGTTTGTTGCTAATATTTTTTTAGAGGATTTAAAGTTCCATCTTTACCATTATTTTTTGCTCACGTTTGTTGCTAATATTTTTTTAGAGGATTTAAAGTTCTATCTTTACCATTATTTTTTGCTCACGTTTATTACAATTTATCAAAGGCTATGGAAGAGTAACTTATATTAATAAAATAATATGAAAATACTGTTTTTTGTGGAAGAGATATGAAAATACTTGGTAATCTTTGTCATTTGTATCGAGGGGAACAACACAGATGTACAACATAAAAGTGGCTGATACAAAAGAAACATGACTTTTTGTGTTGTGCTAGTTTTTTGTGAGTTTGATTTGTGGTTAACAGAGGTAAAAGTGGGTTAACGGGGACAATTAGTGACATGAATTAGTAATCCACGTGTTATTTTATAATTGGCTAACAGTAAGAACATGTCATAAGAAACCGTGTGTAAGTTTTCTCCTTAAATTAAATTTATTTTTATTTATTTGTTACATGTGTTATATGTATTTAAAAATTAAGGGTATTTTTGGAAAGAAAAGTCCAACCCAAAATTGATGAAAGGGATAGTTTTATTTATATATAGTAAGTAAAGATAATTGAGATAATAAAAAAATAAGTATAAATATACTCATCTAATTTTTTACACTTTTTAAATGATAAAGTATAAAAACCAAACATATATATATATATACACACACACACACACACACATTCGTATCGTGTTTGTTACACTTTTATTTTAATATTTAAATTTATTCTTATTTACATGTGTTATTGATATTGAAAATTGAGGGTATTTTTAGAAAGAGAAAAAGTCAGCCCAAAAAAGCTGAAAGAGATGGTTTTCTTTATATATACTATAAATATATATATTGTTAAAAAAAAAACATGTTGTTATATTTGTTTTAATATTTAATTTTAATCTTATCTATTTGTTACATGTGTTATTTGAATTGAAAACCGAGAGTATTTTTGAAAGGAAAAATTTAACCCAAAAGTGCTAAAAGGAGTAGTTTTCTTTATATGTAGTATATATATTTTACCAAAAAAATAAAACAAAAATTTTAGGAGTAGATAATAGATATTTTGTACTATACTTAGATTTTGTTTTTATGACAACAATAATATAACAAATATAATATTTTTATAAAAAATATAACGAATATAATATACATTCTTTACTTTTTGAATAACACCATCATCGTTACTCTAATCCAATACTCTGACCAATCTCTAGTCTTTGAATCGCCCCCGCCCAACCCTTTTATCCAAACTGAAGCTTTAAAGATGTAGAAGGGGTAGTTTGGTGGTGCGATGATGGCCCAACCATCCGCATCACCTTCTGTCCCGATTTTGACGACAGTGGTTTCCTGTGCCCGATGGTTGATGCTCGATTCCGATGGCCACTGTAGTGCCGGCGTCATGGTGTGTTGGTTCTAAACACGACTGTTATGTGTAGCTCTATCTTCTTGGTGGTTCTCTGTTCGTGTCTGCAGTGTTCGGTCCGAATCCGTTTTGTTTTTGTTCTGATCTGTTTCTGGGAGGTGGTGTGGTCGTGTGAGGAGGTGTTGGTGGTGATGTAGGCCACAGTTTTTGTGGTGTGAGGAGGTGACAATGGTGTTGTAGGGCACGGTGTTGGTGGTGTGTGGAGGCGACGGTGGTGTTGGTTGTAATGAAGGTTTCAGTGGTGATGGTGGTGGTCACGAAGTTGACGGTGAGAGCATGTGATGGTGGTAGTTTGCAGCGATCTGAACCAAGGTATTGGTACTGCTAATGCCTATGCCACAAAGTTATCTTTGTTAGATAGCAGGTTTGCTAGTTCCTTGTTTCTTGAGTTTGGTTTGATATTCATATTCACGGTGATTGAAGCTTGCGAGTTGGTTTTCTTTTGGGATTTTTTTGATTTTCCTTTTGTGGTGCTTCGTGGTGGTCTCCATGGTGGTGTTGATACTGGGTTGTGGTGGTGCTCGTGGTGGTGGTGATTCTTGTGGTGGCTAGTGTTGGTTTTCGTGGTGAAGCTCTTGGTGGTCGGTGCTGATTTTTGGTGAGGATTAATGGTGGTTATTGTGATTGTTAATGGTAGTTTTGTGTGGTGGTGGTGCTGCTGGTTTTCGTGGTGGTGCTTGTGGTGGTTTTTGGTGGTGGTTATGTTTTTTGTGGGTTTTCTTCTATGAGTTTGTTGTTAATGGGGTTTTCAAATACTTAGGTGGTGATTTTACATGTGCTTAACTGCAGAAGAGAAGCAAATGTGGTTACACAAGTTTTTGGTAGGTTTGATGATTATTTTGGATTGATTTTGCAACGGTTTGACACAAGACTCGTTTCTGCTATGCTCAGGCGTTTAGACTTAAATTTTTGGAGATGACTTTTTGTTTCTGGTGTTCAGTTTTTATTGGTTTTGGGGGTCCTCGTTGGAGGGTGTTTTTGGTTTATTTGTAGAAGTTTGTATTTGCTGCATGGGTGTTTGCTTCGGTGCGCCGTATATATACGACACACTTTTCATTTGTATGTTCCTAGTCTACTAGCCAAGCATTCCTTGTGCTTGCTAGGATTTTTTGCGTTTTTAATAAACTTCATTTTAGCTTCTTAAAAAAAAGAATGACAACAACAAAATAACATATTTTTAAAAAAAAGTTATATTCAAATTATGTTTAAGGGTATAATTAAATACAAAATCTATGGTATACCAAATCATTAAATTAATAATTAAATGAGTTATTTTTTTGGATAAAGAGAATTATTTTCTATCTTTGATAAATATAATAATTAAATTTTATTTACCAAATGTTTCGACGAAGTAAAATTCACTTTTTTTGAATTCTTATTACTTATAACAAAGAGTGTAGATTATTTTTTATGAGAAAATGTTAAATATTTAATATGATTCTTATAAATTCCCTAAAAAAAAAATGATTCTTATAAACAATAAAATGACGTTTTTTCTTATGAAATGATGTTTTCTAAAATATAAATATTGATTCCTTAAAAAATATATAAAAATATTGATAAATAGCTATTTATTACATAAAAGTGATCACTAATTTATATTTCACTAACGGAAAGACAGACACTATCGTGCTCGTTTGTCCGATTTTTCTACAGCGCTAACGCATGTTAATATTTTATTATGTTTGTTTGTATAATTTTGATTAAAAAATTTAAATTTTAAAATATTAATAGAAATTATTGATATATTGATTTATAAACAAAATATTGTCAAGACAAATAACAAAATTATTTATGAACTCAACATATTTTAGTTTGTCTGCATATAAAATAATAATCATTTATTGTTTAGTCCGATAGTAATTAGTACATCATAACATAAATGTATAAATGACATGTTATGTAAAAGAAACATTGTTATGATTGCGATAAAAGAATATCTTTAAAAACTACATTTTTCGTAAAGTCTTCATCTTCTCCTTCTATTTTTCCTTCTTTATTGAGAATTTTTGTTGAATTTTGAGAAACTCCTCTTGATAAAGCCACGTATGTGGTGGGTCTTTGGGAATGGTTTTTCCTTGTGACTTATTCATGGTAATTTCTAAACTTAGTCAAACGGGAAACTATTTTCTACTAAGCACAAAAGAAAGTCTTGAACTCACATTTGTTTTTAATTTAATTCTAGGCAAGAATGCTCTTTTTCCAACATTGCTTCTAGTTAGGATATTCTTAAATAAACCACAACATAACAACTGTGTCCCATTACACGGGTCATATCTAGGGTCTATGTTTCGCAATAACATCAAAGGTGTCCATTTTTTACCTTTAAAGTATGTGGTGGGTTAAGAATTCATGTTGATATAAGTTATGAGTATCCCCTTCAACCTCGTCAAATGACAACAAATTATGTTCGTCTCCTGGAAGATTGATAATTATGTCATTCAATTTTTGAACATCATCATTTGTATGTGTAATTATGGCTCTTTCGACCATATATGATGCATCTCATCCATGGAAATCTAATTGTGGAAAAATATGATCAATAAGAGTTTGTATTGCATGTTCTCCTTTCCATGATAATGCAATTTGAGGAGGTAGCCTCACCTTATCAATGGGTTTGGTAGGTTCAACATCGTCACCAATTTGTATAAGAAATTGTGCAAATTCAGGATCATTGATCGCATATTTTGTACCAAATGTAGAATTTTGGTATTAGCCTACAAATAAGACCTAATAATACATGCAGATATCATTTGTACCTTACTATCTTTTTTAATAACATGAAGTACTTGACGAAAATCTCCACCCAAGATCATAACTTTTCCACCAAATAGAGCATCATAGTCTAAAATATCTTTTAGTGTTCGATCTAATGCTTCTAAACAGTATATGTTTTTCATTGAGGCTTCATCCCAAATTATGGTAGCTGCTACTCTAATAAGCTTTGCAAGATCTTTTTGCTTTTTTATATTGCATATGGAATTTTAAATCGGGAGTGTGCAGTTCTACCACCCAGTAATAATGTTGCAGCTATATCAGATGATGCGGTTACTAAGACAATTTTTCCTCAATTTCTCAAAGTTGCTATTAATGCTCGATAAAGGAATGTTTTACCTGTTCTACCTGGACCATCAACAAAAAATAGTTGACTCTGTTTACGATCAATGACATTCATAACGTTAGAGGATTTAAAGTCAAATCTTTAACATTATTTTTTGGTCACTTTTGTTACTAATCTTTTTTTATACGATTTAAAGTTCAATCTTTTAACAATTTTTTTTGCTCACCTTTGTCCTTAATCTTTTTTTAGAGGATTTAAAGTCAAATCTTAACAATATTTTTTGCTCATTGTTACTAATCTTTTTTTAGAGGATTTAAAGTTCAATCTTTAACAATATTTTTTACTCACGTTTATTACTTTTCTTTTAGATGATTTAAAGTCCAGTCTTTAACAATATTTTTTGCTCAAGTTTGTTACTAATTTTTTTTACAGGATTTAAAGTCAAATCTTTAACATTATGTTTTGCTCGCATTTGTCATTAAATATCTTTAGAGGATTTAAAGTCTAATATTTAACATTATTTGTTGCTCCTGTTTGTTACTAATCTTTTTTTATAGGATTTAAAGTTCAATCTTTAACTCACCTTTGTTTCTAATCTTTTTTTTTAGAGGATTTAAAGTCAAATCTTTAACAATATTTTTTCTCATGTTTGTTACTAATCTCTTTTTAGAGGATTTAAAGTCCAATCTTTAATAATATTTGTTGCTCAAGTTTGTTACTAATCTTTTTTACAGTATTTAAACTGAAATCTTTAACAATATTTTTTGCTCGTCAAGTTTGTTATTAAATATTTTTAATATTTAACATTATTTAAGTATATATATCCCTTACAAAACCTGCGTATGCAACCGGTGAAAACTCTATATGTTTGACCTGTTCAAATCCAAAGAAACACCAAATTCCAATTATTCCCATAGAATAGGATTGTAGAAGGGTTTTAGATTCCTCTAATGGGTGTTTCCCGAAAGTCACCACGGCTGCTGTCCAATACTCCGGAAGCGGCTGCGGCCGCGGCCGATTTATCAGACGATCTTATAGCCGAAGTTCTCTCTTTCCTTCCTGTGAAATCTCTTATTCAACTCAAATCCGTAAGCAAGTCATGGAACAGTCTCATATCTCATCCTACCTTCATCAAAAAACATCTCAAACGTTCTTCACAAAACCCCCAACTCACACTCCTCCGTTCTATGTTTTCTTTTACTAGTGTCGTACCAATCTCCGTTCATCATTTGCTGGAGAATCCTTCAAACTTGATCACACTTACCAATGATCCTTGCTACTGGTTAAAATATAATATATTGATTGTTGGTTCAATCAATGGGCTACTGTGTTTGTTAGGTTATTCTTCTCGCAAAACAAACAATCATCAAAATTATCTAATTATCTGGCTCCGTTTCTGGAACCCATCTATTAGAAGAATCTCTGAAAAATTAGGATCGTTTGACAATTTTAGCATTCTCCTCCCTAGCAGTCTTCAGTTTGCATTTGGTTATGATAATTTAACCGACACTTATAAAGTGGTGGCATTACGCGATGGTGAAGGTGAAGCTAAAGTGAAAAGAATCACGGTTAGAGTTTTCTCTTTGGATGATAATGTTTGGAGAGACATTGAAGATTTTCCTATGGTTCCTTTCAATTTTCGTTGTAGGGATGAGAATTGTGGTATTTATGTTAGTAATAGTCTTAATTGGTTGGCCCTTGGTGATGACATTTACCATATTGAGAAGTTTTTTATTGTCTCGCTTGATATGCGGAAAGAGACATACACAGTGATGCAGCCCCCTCATGAGTTTGATCAAGTTCTATCTGTTAAGCCAATTATTTCTGTATTAATGGACTGTCTTTGTTTTTCTCATGATTTTGAGAAAACTCATTTTGTTATATGGAAGATGACAGAATTCGGAGTTGAAAAGTCTTGGGCTCAATTTCTTAAAATTAGTTATCAGATTCTTCAAACTAAACAATTTGGCTTTGATGACGTCAAGTCTTTGCGGCCAATGTGTCTTTCAAACGGTACACTCATATTGGCTAACGAATCACTAAAGCAAGCAGTTCTTTATAACTTGAAAGAAAATAGAGTAGAGAGAACTAGAGTTAACAATATTTCTTGTTTTGTTTTCGCCAAGAATTATATCGAAAGCTTGGTTTCATATTGTTGAAAGTATGTTCTTCTTTGACGGTTCACTTTTTAAATTTGTGTCAATTCATATATGTTTTATAATGTGTTTTGTGATCAATTTTTATATGTTTTATATATTTGTGAATTTTCGCATTGGTCTTATTACTTTGATTTGATTGCACGGTTGAGTGATTTTCTATTCCTATGGGTTATTGTTTACGATTTTACTTTCGCTTAATCAAATGGATTTGTTTGGTCTTATATTCAATATATGTAGAAGATGTACTTTCTGAAGTATGGTTCTCCAACAAGAAATTATTTCACAATTTGAATATTCTTTAAGGGTTGGTCTTTAGAATGTTTTAAACAAAACAAAAGTATGCAATAGTCTTTGATTTGGGAGAATAATAGATTATTTAAATTTCGAATGCAATGAAGATTGCCTTTAAAGACCAACGAATTTAGATGAAAGCTGGAAATAGCTTAATGAGCGGCATTTACCTTTTCTATATATTTTTAGATAAGAAAAGGAAAATGATAATTAATTGATCCTATTTTCTTGTTTAGTGCTCACTTAACAATGGATAATTCAGGCTGGTTCCTATCAGTTTCTTCAGGTGGTTCTTAATTCATATTGGTTCTTAATTCAGGCTTGTGCAAATTCTAGTTAATTATGTTGCTATATTTACATATTCTATTGTGTTTCAAAGACTGTTTCATAATGGCAAAATATTCACTAACTAAGTTTTATATTATTCAAAGACTGTTTCATAATGGCAAAATATTCTGTTGGTGATTGGTAATTATAATTTTTTTGACGGTTTTTCTGAACTCTTCTTCAATACAAATTCAGAATGGAATAGTTAATTTTGTCATGAAGATAGTACAATAGCAATCAAAATAATACATAATGCATGCATCAACCAGCTAATTCACAGAAAGTTTGTTGAGCTTTCCCCGAAAAAAGACTCGTTATCATCTTTGGAAGCATAGAGATAGAACATGGTTCACATACCTTTGTTTCTTACAGTCTAGAGTTCACATTGCCCTTATAGTTGTAAATTGAGAAATTTCTGCTTCTTGGTTAACACTCTGCTCTGTATGGTTTTTCAGCTGTCGATCGTCTTCTTTTCATGAATTCTACACCTTTGTTTGGATCTTGCATACCACCCTTACCATAACTGTCCTTAGTTGTGACAGCAGTAGTCAAGTCACAAGTTGTATTATTTTTTATGTAGGGGGATCCCGTTACACCGATGAATGTTAAAGGGGCGACGGGATTAATTGTTTTGATCATTTATTTTTATAGGAAATTCACAAAAGTTTATGGTAAAATCAAGTCCACGAAGGTACCGAGTTATTCGCCAATTGTGCCACACTATATTGGTCTCTGAGAGTTTTATTCATTTAAGAATGAACAAGTGGAAATAGAAAATCAGAAAATAAGCTTGAAAATTATAAATATATACTTGATGATTGTGTTTGTTTCAATTTTGCATTTAATGTGATTCTAAAAAATGTAATCTTGTTTCAGCTATAGGCTTGTGTTTTGTTTGCTTTACACTCATTGCTTTGATTTATGATAATCCAACCTCAAGGATATGAATTGATCAAGTTTGTGCATTCTCATAATGTTATAGGAAATGAATTTTAGTCCTTCAGTTTAGTGCTATATACAATGTTTATAACTTATTTTAATATTTTCACCTATATTGCAAATAATAATCTTCTGATACATTGAATGTTTGCTAAATCGTGGAGCTAAGCCAGTAGAGATTTAAAGAAGGAAAAAAGTTAGAAGTATCGTGATTGGCTCAAGAAAATTTCTATACAATTACAACTAGAAAAAAAGTGTGTATGGTTGAAGAAAAATGTGTATGCAATTACAACTAGAAAAAAATGCACATGTTTGTCTATATGCTTGTGTGTTGTTTCTGCAAGTTGCTTTTAAAGAAGAAAAAGAACATTCCTTAGTCTTTTAAAATTGATATTACCATTTTAAAATCCACACATATAACTAAAACAAAATATATTTGTAATTCAGTTTCGTTCTTGCATGGCTTTGTTTGCAAGTTTGGAGGGAAAGGGAAGGAAGGGTTCCGTAGAAAAAGGAAAGAGTATGTTGCGTTCTCATCATATGTCCGAATACCATTTTTATACCAATTTTTGGGTTCTCGGCTATTGCACAAATTGATGTTCTTTTTTGACAAAAAAATAAACGAATTTGATGCATTCAAATTGAAAGACTACATCAAATAACATCACTAAAAACGTAAAGAATGAACCTGCAAATAAAATCTCAACACCCAAGTTAATAGCATACAACTATCATAATCCGAGTAACTCCCTAATTAACCTACAGAAGAGTAAACCTCTACATAGTCATAAACCCTCCTAAAGGCGTCAAGAACACGGTATAGCGAAGAACACTCCTAGATTTTTCCAGCAATCCAAGAATATTTGGCTCTATGTTTTGAGATGTTCTCTCCAACGGGTCAAACTACATCAAGAGATGGGAACCAGGAGAGGCAACGAGACTCAAAGAGCGTACCTTATAGAAGTTGAAAAATGACACCAAAAGAAGGAAAAGTCTTTCGATCTATAGAATAATTTTAAATTTATCAGGCGAAGGTTCCATCTCGTGGGAAGGCTAGAAAATGACCAAATCACCGAAATCAACAACTTAACAGCCAAATGTATTAAAACTGAACAAAACCCACTCAAGAAGAGAAAGGCACTGCCATGTAGAGCTACATAATAGAACCAAAGTTCTGATCCGAAACAAATATGAAAACAGGCGAACATCACCAAGTAAAAAGCCCCTAAATTCAATTGCAGCTAAAACACCAACAAGTAACAGCACCACCACATAGAATGGAAACCCCACTTATTCATCTTGAAAAAGGTGAATTCTAGCCACTAGGCTACCTGATAATAAAAAAAAAGGAAACCGCAACACACAGACAGAAGCACATAGCTTCCACGCCTAACAGTCCCAAAACACCAAACAGCCACAAAAGATAGCCCGCCTTATTCATCCACCAAGACAAAAGCGAGGATTCCAACACCATTCGTAGAATAAGCACGTCGCAATTTTAAGCCTATTCAAGCTCCAATGCCACGAAAACACCTTTAAAATTACATGTGGTATTCAAAGAATCACTTAAATGAAAGGTCAGACCATGTGGCACCTTTAAAATTACGCCGAAAAACCCAAAGACGCATGTCTCACGGATCAAAATTCTTCACATACACCTAGCACTTGCAAAAAAATGAACGTCGCCTCAATATCAAATTATTACAAAGTCCTTGTCTCGAGCCACGAGCCAACGATTTGGATGGATATTGTTTCGGATCAAGCCTTGGCCTAATCCTCTTTACTCAAAGTCCAATAACATTTTACCTTGTACCGCAGCAATCATATTGTCACCCATGTATTTTACACGACTTACCCATTTTCTCATCATATATATTAACTAAAAACCTTCATATTTTCATTTTTTTTATTCTCATATCCTTTCAAAGATTCCGTGTACACGGGAGAAAGTGACCCGAGTAAGTGTCAAATTACAAACCGGAAAACTTGTTTAAAGTTTTTAGGTTTAAATTTTACTAGTACTACTATTATAAAACAAAAAAAAATTGTAAAAAAAAAAAACTATTATCCAAAAACCTTCAAAACATGTCTTGTTGGTTTCCTAAACAAGGCTCAACAAATGGCATTGTAAATTTATAATCTCAAAAGTCCAATACCTATCTTCAGAAGAAGCTGGAATAAATTTTCGAGTGAGCATGTTTTAGAGATGCTCCAGAAATCATTACTTCTTAAAAAAGCAATTAGAATTTTTTAACAAAAATCAATATACAAACCGAAGATATTCGAAATATTTAATATAGTTTTTCGAATTTTTTTCTAAACTAGATATGTTTATTGAAGTTTCCTGAAAAATATCATGTGGGGTGAATAGTAAGGTTGAACGTGGAGGCAACAAATGAAGATGTAAAAAGTTAAAAGGGTAAAATTGACATTTTTAATGGTTAGTAGAGGTGAAAATACACATATAGAGGTGCATAGTAAATTTTCTAACGTCTAAATGCTACTAGAGTGTACATGCCCAATTGCTTATTATAATAAAAAAACAAATTCGTCAAAAAAATAAGTAGCAGAAATAAAAAAATAAGCGAGATACACAGTGTCATAGGGAGGGTTTCATTTCTAATCAAAGTGTTAGGGTTTCATTGTCATAGGGAGGGTTTTATTTCTAATCAAAGTCACAGCTTCCGCTGCCCATCGGGACGGTAATCCTCCCTGAAGAACTTATTTTTGAAATGCTTTCCTTTGTTCCTGTTAAATCTCTTATGTGACTGAAGTGCATGAATGGAAAACAATCATCTCTGATCCTATCTTCATCAAAATTCACTTTAACCATTATGCACAAAACCATCAGCTTGCACTGTTTATACGCAACTATAAGTGCTTATGTGAATAAGCTGTTTTCAGCAAGATGAATTATAACATAATTAAGGAATTGAAATTAAGGAGAGAAAAGTAATGGATTATAATTGGAAAGAATGTGAATGTAATTCGTTGTTAAGTTTCACAAAGTGGTGTGAATTCGTTGTGAAAACCACACCAATAATACTTTTGATGCGTGAAGCAAATTAATACCAAGTAATCAAATCAAGCAGGTGACAAAATAATTCAAACAAAAATAAACAACAAGAGATAAAAGGAAGAAGGAGAACACAAGAAATTGTTTACCCAGTTCAGTCTAATGATGACCTACTCTAGGGGGGAGAGAGCAGCTCTTCGTTCCACTATAATGATATGAGTTTCTTTACAAAGAGATATTGAGTTACAATAATCAGTTTTCAAACCTAATTCTACCCAAGTCTCAATATCTTCCCGTGACCAAGAGACTCAATCCTAATAGTGTTTTGTTCAAGGTGAATCAAAACAATCTCAACCCTAGTGTTTGTTGCCAAGAGATTTCTCTATAAAACCCTAGTTTGTATGTTGGCTTCTAAACCTTGTTTTCTACACACTTAATCATCTGATATAAGGCTTATATTTATAGTGGAAAGCATCCCTCAAAAATTGGAACAAAATCAGGCCCACAAATACGATCTGTTTTTTCTGTTACAGCGCAAAATCGTGCTCCTATTTTGCCGAATCGTGCTCCGTTTTTTTACGAAAGAAAGTGTCAATTATGGTCCCAAAAATCGTGCTCCGATTTTTCAGATCGTGCTCCGATTTGACAGCTTTCTAAACTTCAATTTTGAGTCACTTTCAACACAGCCTTTATATAGGCACACAAGCCACTTGCGAAAATCAGTTACAAATGCAGTTATTGATTAAATTCTAATAGTGTCGTCCCCATCTCATTGAATCATTTGCTCGAAAAACCTTTACAAGAAAATATGTGATTGGCTACTCAATTGTAGATACTATGTAGCTAATTTCTACAGAGCTAATTTAGATTGAGAAAGCAACGGAATAACTACAGACTCGGCCGTAGCATGGATTGAGAGACAAATTTGCTAGGGAATTAATTCCTAGTAAATCCCCAGTAATTAGGAAAAAGTCCTATTAGATATTTATTTATTGCATGGCAAACAAGCATTCAAAAAGGTATTGTGGTATGATTGGTTTCTTCCTTTATTTATATACAAGTATGCCTGACATTATGTTTAACCTACACTAACTTGCTTTTGAACAAAAACTTCATTTGTCATTATTCTAACCAACTTTAAATAGAAGGCGAAAACAAATTTATAGTGGCCGTAAATTAGTTTTTTTTAGGAATTTAATATTAAGTTTTTTTTACGAAAACAAAAAATCATTCACGTAAAATAAACAAACTAAAAGAATTACAAAGACAATTCTCAATCCCAAGTGTTACCAAAATTATCATTTTTTGTTCAGGAATTCAAGGTTATGTTTCCTTTATTTGAAACCAAGGGAGAATTGACAAAATTATCTTTTAATTTAGAGTGATTTAAGATAATGAAACTTGAATTTTTGGTAAATAAAAAACAAATAGACGTAACTTGTTAACTTACTTACTTCTTAATATATATATATATATATATATATATATATATATATATATATATATATATTTTGCCATGAAAAAACATCTCCCAAAAAATGTATTTTAATGACATTAGTTAAGAAAATAAATAAATGACAATTTTTCAGTCAAAAAGTTGTAAACACCACTTTTAAAAACATTGTTTTTAAATAGTTTATTTTAGAGGTTATATTTTTTTAAAGTTGTAAACATTGTTTGTAAACACCACTTTTAAAAACACCACGTTCAACCTTTCTAAAACACCACTTTTTTTGTTAAAATATTACATTTCTCTTTATAACAAATGTCTTGGGACCTGGGAGTGTGCTCCTTCTTGAGGTCTCAGGTTCGATTCCCTCTGGTGCCAATTTAGGTGGACTAGTTTAGCTTCTTCAAAAAAAAAAACAAATGTCTTGCAGACACTTTTTATTATTTTAGAGACTAAGGGTAGTTTGGTCATTTGTTTAGCAAGGGTAAATTAGTAACTTTATTTAGAAGATTATTTTTAGTGAGAACCGTTATTTTTATTAAGTTACTAGTGAGTTGGGGTAATTATTTAATAACAGTAATTATTCGGTGATTTAGCGGTTTATTAAGTAGTATCTTTTTAGAAATAGTTTGTAAGAGTTTTGAGGCTCAGACCCGGCCAAAGGGTGAAGCTCCTAAAGCAAGGGCTTTAGGCCTCACCCAAAAAATATACTTAATTGGCCTCTCTTTTTTGTTTTCTGAGAAAAAATAGGCCTCTTTTTGAAGCACAAAACAATAACCGAAGTTGAAATAAAATGAATTACAAGTGAAGTCCTCAATGATGCCCAATTAGAATGAGATTTAACCTAACTCACTTGGTGATATAAATAGATGACTCTTTTGAAAATTAGGTTAACACCATTCATTATTCACTCTACAAAATATTTTGAGAGAGGTAAAGAGAGAAAGAAGAGAAGAATAGAGAAAAGGGTTAGAAGAGGAGAAAAAGCTTGAAGAGAAGAAGGAGGCTAAAGACTTGGGTTAAAGGAGCTAAAGTAAAGCAATAACTAGGATTTTGAAGCTTTTGAGGTAAGGGTGGTTAGAACTTCTCACAATTAAGCTAAACCTCATATTTTCAATTATGGGTATAAGTGATTATCTATGAATATTGACTTTTGTGAATTTTTCATATCAATTTTCATGCTCCTTATCTGATGATAAGTTTAGGTATGTTAAATCGATGGAAAACTTGTTGTTATGGTTTGTTTTTTATTGTTGAAGTGTGTTGATATGACAATTTAGTGATTTTTGCTTAAAATGATGAAAATTGATGTTGTTGTTGTTGATTGTTGATGAATACATGAATTAATGCTTGAGTTGTTGTTGGATTGTCTTGTTGATGCTAATACATTCTTTGGGTATTGATATATACGAAGTTGTGATCAAGTTGTTGTTGTTTGATGAATTCTTGAGAAAATGGGTCACAAATGGAAATGTTCATTTTTGTGAATTAGAGTGAAATGACGATGTTGTGGTGATGAAATAATATGAGTATATTATCTTTTTTGATTCATTAGTCTTAGATATAGGATTGATTAGGAGAAAACTTGGGCTTTGTGTGAAAAATCGTATTAAGTGTTTTTGGAAAATAAGTGATTATGAAAGAATATGAGTAAGCTGTTTTGGGATGGGGAAAACTTGATTTTTACTAGAGAATGTGATATGATTAATTGAATGGAACGCGTAGAAGAAAACATAATCAAAATCGGATAATCAATCGGAATTTTATGCGCGAAATGGTGAAAACAGAAAAATCGGAAATTTTGAACTATCACACGAGCATGACCATGCGTGTGGAGCACACGGACCGTGTGTATGGTTCGCACTTGATCAGCACGACCGTGCGTCCATCAGGATTGACCGTGCGCAACATGCAGGTGATCGGAAACCCGATTTTTTGCGTTTTCACGAACTTTTAAGTATTCATATGTGTTCCAAACACCTAACCCTATCTAATTGAAGTATAATTGGACTTTCATAAGTAGTTTAACTTGGTTTTGAATTGAGAATGATTGTGGTTTTGAATCAAGTCTAAAATGAGCTGAACTTTGAGTTTTTGTGAAATTAAACGAAATATGCGAAACCGGTTTGCTTTGATTGATTAACCAAGGTATTAGATAGTAGGTAGGGATGTTTTTAATGATAAGAAAAATCATGGAACTCTATTTTGTGAATAAAATAGAAGTTTGACGTTTTTAGGTAAAACGGATGAACGTTACCGAAATTGAGTTTTATGGTTTCCAAAACTTGTAAATGGATTGTATCCTTGTTTATATGATGGAATGATGATGAATCAATGATGATTAGGTGAATAATGAGATGAATGTCATGATGATTGTTGTTTATCCATCTTTGGTGTAAAATCTGAAATTGAAACAATGATGTTTTCTTAAGTTGATAATTGTTTATGATGATGTTTGTTGATGATTATGATGATGTTTGATGATGATATAAATGATGATGAATTATTATTGGTGATGAATTTTTACATCCAAAGGTGATGATATTCGCAATGAATGCATGTATGCAAAAATGTTGATGTTAATAATGATGATTTGTTGTGTGAACGTATGCATTGTTGAGTCGTATGATCATGTATTCATAAGTCGGATAGTTTAATCCATATTGGCAATGACTCGGATATTTATATCCAAATTGGCGATGACTCGAATACTTTGTATTCATATTGGCAATGATAATGATATTGTTGTATCTTGAGGTGACGACCTTGGTGATGACCGGCACCACATGCATATAGAGTTTTGTCTAAAAACATAACATACATTGATAATTGATGAATGTGTCTCGTTTGGCTATGTGCTTGGTGATTATGTGCATTGGTGAACTTGGTGATTTATGAACTTGGTGAAATTCGGTGAATATGTGAAAATGTAAATGTGTACTCGTTGCAATACTATATTTGTATGCTTGTTGCTTGATTAATTGTGGGGTTGTTGTGAATGATTTTCAATTGAGTGTTCCTAATCATATTAAATTAATCATGTATTTTACTTTCATTTGGTTATGTTTTAATTGTGAAATCTAACCCCCAGTGGTCGTTTGGTTGACCGTCTGCCTTATTCTTACGAATGGGTAGATGATGTGCAAGAGTAGTTGATTTACTTTTGTGAGTATTACTTAATGACTAGAATGGATGCTACCTTGTCTATTTCTTTGGAGTTGTAATTCTAAGAGCTCTGATTAGGTGTCAGTTGTCGTTTGTTCATTTATTATGTATGATGACGATTTTGGAGACTTTAAGTTAATGATGGATTTTGTAGTATGATGGCCTGGCTATTTTGGATTTATTTATATTTGGTGATGAATTATTGAGATGGCTATTTTGGATTTCTTTATATTTTGTAGTTTGAAAAATTAAGTATGTATATTTTGGATTTATTGAAGAAGTGACATCTAAATTTTTTATATGATTGTATCATTTGCGTGTGTTATCGTTTTTAGAGTTTAGGGTGTTACATCGTCAAAAAACAAAAGTATATGAAACCATGAAAATGCTCGAGTAGTCACAAATTTTTGGCCACTTTTTATTATTTTATTTTTATTTTCATCAAACAACGAAAGTATTATATGAACCCACGAAAATACATGCTTGGTAACAATCATTTGAAAACTTTATTATTTATTTTAAGAAGTCAAACTAACCTACCGAAACTGATATGGAAATATTTGAATAAACAAGTATTTTGGTATGACGATAATATCATGTGCATGTAAATTTTATGAGTGGCAATGGACTTTCACTAGATCAAAGGTTCCAAGTTGTTTATATTATTATGAGTGATGTTGGAACCCCAAAGAGTGTCTTTTAAGGTAAATAGTTGAGGGTGGTTTTAGGTGCTTATATTTTCCAAGTTTTTGGTTAGGGATTTTATAATTGTTACACGTATGATGACACTATTGTATTCTCTCTTTCGGTAAGTCAATTGTATCTCTTTCGGTAAGTCAATTGTACGTCTTGTGCAGGCTATGCCTTAATTAATTTTCGCCGATTCAAAAAAAACATTCCTATGTGCGTAAATGAGGAGATTATATCTTCGAACTAGGTTGAACGGCAATGAGTGACAAATATCTCCCTCATGAGACACATACACGCATTTGAATAAAAGGTGGAAAGAGAAAATAATTAAATGATAATAATATATTTTTTGGTAAAGTAATATTGATTTTTAAAATATATGTATTTATCTATGTGTTTGACCAAACATAATTCTTTTTTTAAAAGGAGCAATTGTTTCCATGTTTTCTTTCGTTAATTTTTTGTTTGACTAAAATAAATACAAAATGTTGACCAAAAATCAATAACTAAATAAATAAAAAATGCAAAGAAGTGTCATTTTAACCTTCAACATTTCTTCCTCCCAAAAAATAAACTTTAAAATTTTTTACAACACCGCAACAAATGTATAACCTCAATCCAACTCAGTCATGACGTTCTCTTAACGGCATACCATCGCCGGAATTCTCTCGCGACGAACAGATCACTGATATTTTTTCCTTGCTTCCCGTCAAATCTCTAATTTGATTTAGGTGCTTGAGTAAGTCACATGACTCTCTCATCTCCAGTCCCACTTTTGTCAAATTGCACCTTACTCGATCTGCGCGTAATGCAGACTTGACACTTGTATCAACCTCTGACGACAATGTCCTATTCTTCAAAGTTTTTCGCTTTCTACAAAAACCTCCAGTCATTTCCAAACATCTAGAAGATCCTTACTGTGAACTTGAGGACAAGTACTCCTTGACATTGTTGGCTCTTGAAATCGATTGCTTTTCTTGTTTGGTCATTCTTTACTGCCAATTTCGACATTTGAGACGTGGATTCGCTTTTGGAACCCAGCCACGAGGACAATATCTGAAAAATTAGGATATATTATTCATAACAACCTACATTTCCATCATAATTTGACGTTTGCTTCTGTTCATTTAATTGACATTTATAAGGTGACATATTTAGTTCCAAATACAAATAAGGTACGTGTTTTCAATATGAACGATAATGTTTCGAGAAATATTCAAAATTCTCCCATGGATCTTGGTTATTCCATGAATATTGTGAACTTGAGTGAGAGTATTAATATTAATAGTCATTATTTCTCTTTATTTGGGCACTGAAACACGTTCTCAGTTTTTGCCTCCTCAAAGCTTCACTGAAGTGTCCATTGTTGTACCATATCTATATGTGTTAAAGGATTGTTTTTGTTTTTCACATGATTACAAACAAACTCATTTTGTAATTTGGGAAATGAAGGAATTTGGAGTTGAAGATCCATCGACTCAACATTTTAAAATTAGTTATGATAATCATCATGTATATGACCACTTGAATGATTTGGAGACATAATAAAGTCGGGTTATTCTCTATAATTGGAGATATAATAAAGTAGAAAGAGTCAATAAACCTTGGTTCAACAACAAGAATTATGTTGAATGTTTGATTTCGTATTGTTGAAAGTAAGTTTCAATAACTCATGTCAAGCACTCCTCGACATAGTTAATTATAATATAAGTAAATCTAATCCAAACGAGTAAATTGTTGTAGAGAAACTTACTTTCAACAATAGGAAACCAAACTTTCAACATAATTCATGTTATTGAACCAAGGTTTATTGACTCTTTCTACTTTATTATATCTCCAATTATAGAGAATGACTCGACTTTATTATGTCTCCAAATCATTCAAGTGATCATATACTTGAAGATTGTCATAACTAATTTTAAAAAGTTGAATCCATGAATCTTCAACTCCAAATTCCTTCATTTCCCAAATTACAAAATGAGTTTGTTTGTAATCATGTGAAAAACAAAGACAATCCTTTAACACACTTAGATATGGTACAACAATCGGCATCTCAGTGAAGCCTTGACGAGGCAAAAGCCGAGAATGTGTATTAATGCCCAAATTAAGAGAAATAATGACAATTAATAATCTCACTCAGGTTCACAACATTCATCAAATAACAATGATCCACAGGAGAATTTTGAATATTTCTCCAAGCATTTTCGCCCAAACTGAAAACATGTACCTTATTTGTATTTGGAACTAAATACACCACCTTATAAGTGTCGGTTGAATTAACATAACCAAACGTCAAGTTATGATGAAATGTAGGTTGTTATGAATAGTATATCCTAATTTTTCAGATATTGTCCTCGTGGCTGGGTTCCAAAAGCGAATCAACGTCTTAAATGTTAAAATTGGCAGTGAAAGAAGGACCAAAAAAACATAGCAATTCATTGCAAGAACCAACTATGTCGAGGCAGTTCTTGTCCTCAAGTTCATATTAAGCCCATTAGTATATAAGAAAATAGTCTTTTATGAAATTACGTCAAGATCTCATTTGTTACATTCTAAGAAAAGAGGCATAGAGAGAGAAACTTAGAGAAAGAGGGAGAAGACGAGGATTCAAAGGAAGATAGATCTAGCTTGGGGGAAAGCTCAAGAGGGAGATTAGAGTGAAAATTTAAGTTTCTTTTGAAGGTTGAGGTAAGAGGAAAAGTTTATATTTACCAATAAATGATTATGAATGATAGAGTAGTTTTGGGTTACGTTTGATAAAGTGATTTTCATGAAAATGATGTTATGATTAAGTGATTTTCGTGCTAATTAATTGTGGTATTTATTGGTATGATGAACTTTATGAAATTAAGTTGTTTATGTGCTTAAGTTCATGTTAGAAGTTGTAGAATAAGTTGTTTTTGAAGTTTTAGCTTAAATGTGTGAAAATCATGATATGGTTAAGGATTATTGTTCAAAACATGCTCATGATGCTTGTTATATGATTAGGTATGTTTGTATTTCGAAATCTATGCAAGTGATTGTGTTAAAAACGAGTTTTTGATCAAATTGTGGGTTTTTGTGAATTTTAGAAAAGTGATGATGATTTCATGAATTTGATGATTGAATCCGTGTTTTGGAATGTTTTGAATGTTGTTTTGAACTATGTTACATTGGACGAAGTTTGTAAAACTATTTTGGGTCAATTGAGATCAAAAATAGGATTTTGGAGGAAAGTTTGGGAGGGTTCCCGAGAGTAAACTCAAAATTTTGGGCTCCCAAGAACAGAGGGCTCGCTGAGCGAGCAGATGTTGCGCCATGGTGAGCAAGTGCTAAACAGCACTTGCTGTTTTTCACATTTGGATGTTTTGGGGTATTTCCGAAAATCCCTAAGTGTTCCTTATTTAATTGTTTTGATGAATTGGGTTTATGTAATCATTTTTGCTTGGAATTAAATGGATTATGTGATTTGAGTCAAACTTTGAATATTCATGAACCTGATTTTTGAAAAGAAATCGAAATAAGGTTTTTCTCAAATGAAATGTTGTTGTTATGATTTAATTACTGTGATAATGATTGTAGAAGAAGCATGTAGGTTTGGTAAAGATGTTTATGATTATGAAAGTTGGATTTTTATAAAATGTGAAAAATATACAAATTTTGGTGAAATGATGGATTATGGTATGATAGCTTGCAAATGATTTTGTGTGCATGATAATATGATAAATAAGGAAGGATTAATAGTTGATATGCACTTAATGTGTTGATTTACTAGGTGAACCTGATTAATCGTCTCTAAATGCAAATTGTGCTAGGTGAATGAATGTTGTTTGCTGGATGTGATAAATACTTAATGATGTTTATGGTGAAGATGAATTATTGATGATAATAAATTCATGATGAAGTGTATATGCATATGTATAAATGGTGATAAATACATATATATATATATATATATATATAATGGTGAAATTGGTGATGGTGATGTCTTGTATTAACGTATGCGTTTGGTGAGTCATATATTCATGCATCATGAGTCGTCGAATATTGAATAACCAAAGTGGTGAGTTAGGATTATTTTAGCATCCGAAGTGATGAATAGGGTATTTTAGTATCTGAAATGGTGGGATCAATCGGTAGCATAACTCCCACATCCAAAAATGGTACTGCATGCATATAGAATGGTGTCTATAGCATTGCATGCATTTGAATTTATGTGAAATGATTTATACTTGATTTTGGTGAATGATGCGACATATGTGAATGAATGTGAATTATGTGAATGAGTGGAATGATGTTAATTATGTGCATTAGATGAACTGTATGCATTGACATGGATTGTGTGCCTTATGTGAAATAAGTGAAGATGAATATATGGTTATATTTTTTACTTGATGATGTTGGCATAATTTGATAATTAACATAAATGATGAATGATGTAAGGAATTCTTGTATGATTTAATGTTGTTGATTTATGAAAGCATATTTATGTGATATTTGAAAGGCTAAATATGCATTTCATCCCTGCAATTAGGGGTCGTTTGAAATTTCATCCCTGAACTTACTAATCCTCCCATTTTGCCCCTGCAAATATTAATCATTTGAAAATTCGTCCATTAACCCACTTAATGACTGCCACGCCATCAAATTAGCAAAATGACATGGGAAAAGACAAAAATACCCTTTTTTAAATAAAAAATTTGAAAAAAATAAAAAATCTGAAGAAAAAAATAATTAAAAATCATAAAAAAAATTGATTTTTTTTAAAAAAATCTGAAAAAGTTTTTTGGAAAAAAACTGTTAAAATTAAAAAAAAGTGAAAATTAAATTTTCGAAAATAATTTTTTTATTAATTTGAAAATTATATATTACTTTTTTTTTCGAAAAACTAATTTCCACTTTTTTCTTCATCTTTAAAAAAAATTGGAATTTTTTTATGATTTTTAATTTTCTTTTTATGATTTTTTTTATAAAAAGGGTATTTTTGTCTTTTCCCATGACATTTTGCTAATTTGATGACGTGGCAGTCATTAAGTGGGTTAATGGAGGAATTTTCAAATGATTAATATTTGCAGGGGCAATATGGGAGGATTAATAAGTTCAAGGATGAAATTTCAAACGACCCCTAATTGCAGGGATGAAATGCATATTTAAGCCTATTTGAAATCATGTCATGTTATGTTATACTTGAATTCATAGTTCCTTATTGTTGAATGTAAACTTATCAGACGTGCATGTACATGACGCATGAGACCTCCTCTTTTCATGCTTTGGAGTCTAGATTAGGGCCCTGGTTAGGATCTCTTAGGATTTATTATATTTTTATGTTTTGTTGAATTTTATGGAAAATTTATGATTTCATCGATGTATCTCAGATCTGAATTATGTTGATGAGATCCTGGAGATGTTATATATTCCGTTGCTTAACTTTGATGAAAATGTTATATGCATGTTTTGGAGTATTAATGATGTGGGACCTTAAGCATAATATAAATTAATTGTTGTATTTGTATTTAAATATTATTGATGGGGTTCAATTGGGTTACAAGTTGGTATCAGCGCCATGTCGGTCTAGTGCGGGCCACCACTTGGTTATTTTCCTAGTTGTTTGCGAATGGTTTGAGGATATTTAAGCCTCCAGTATAAGTTGTTTTGATGATGTTGTTCTAAGTCTTGATAAGTTTATCTTAGAATTTGTTAAAGCACTCAGACAATTTAGCATCTTTGTCCTAAGTGATTCTTTGTGCTCTAGTTAGTTTGTGTCTCAAGAAATTTGCACTTCTTCTGTCAAAACTGTGTTTTCTACTGTCTGAATCGATTCACTTTTATCTGAATCTTATCACACAAAACTTCTGACTTTGTGTGAATCGTTTCATAAAACTCTGAATCGATTCACTTTTGAATCGTCTTAAAAATGTCTTAATCGTATCACATAATCTATCTGACTTGCCATGAATTGAATCAAAGTACTTTGAATCGTATCAATCTTCATTCTGGGTACTTTGAATCGTTTCAAATCACATATGTTACGCATCAAACCTTCATAGCTTTCTTTCCCTTTCTAGTTTTGTCTTTTAGCTGTCTGAATCGATTCAGACATTTAGTGAATCGATTCATGTAGTTGGGTTTACACGAAAATTTTCACTTGCACTAATTTTCTATATATACTCGCTCTCTCATTTGCATCTATTGTCTCCACGTCTCAAAAACTCATTGTTCATACATTCTTCAAGATTAAACACTTTTTCTTAGAATCAATTTGTACATTGATTTGCTAGCGTGCTAATAATGTAGTAACACACAAGATAATGCCACCTCCCTAATATCTAAGTCACTATTTAAATATGATCTCATGCAAATGAAGAGAACTTATACTTTATACGACATATATTTCTTCATAAACAAGAAGAAAGCAATAATAATACCTTCCTTGCTTTACGATCAGCTTTCTTTTGTTCAAATTCCTGAATAACACGTTTTCTACGAGCTTCAAGTGCTTTGAGCTCCTGTTCCTTGAAAGGCCAATCATTTGGAATACCAGATCTTTCTCAACCTTCCTCGTACCACTTAATTGAACCTTCTTAGCTTCATTGCTTTTCTTTTTGTTATACTCTGTCACTTTTTTTTGGATTTTGTAATTCTTCTTCATTGGAACCCTTTTACTCTTACTCTCTGCAAATCAAATCAAACCAAACCAACCAATAAATCAAAATAACAACAGTAATAACGATCATGGTAGAGTTTATGGAAAGGGAATTGCTTACTGTTGCTACTCTTCACCATTTTAGGGTGTGAAGAGATGGAAAGAGAGAAAACTAGAAGGAAGGCGAAAGGGCTATAGTGGCTACTGCGGCAAAAGTGTTAGGGTTTAAGGACTATGAAGGGTTATAAATATACAGCAGTGGAATTAATAACATACTAGACCATCGACCCGTGCATCGCACGGGTCATATCAACTATAATATTTAAGAATAAAAATAAAGTATATCACACTATAGATTTGACCCGTAATTAAAATTAAAATACCTTTAGTGTTTTATAAAAAAAGGAGATTTAGAAAGTCGATTAAAAATATGATTTTTAGATTCTAACCATTAACATGGTAAAATTGGTTGTTTGCAAAAATGTTAATTTAAAATTTAAGCTTAATAAGGTCTTTGAATACTCCCTAAAAAGAACAGGGCGTTTGATATTGGATATCAATTAATGGAAGAAAAATTAAATCAAGAAAATTGTCAGTGGCTTAGTGGTGAAAATGTTGAGAAGAAGCCAGTAAGGCTCGGGTTCGAATTCCTTCAAAGGCTTTTTTCAATAAAGATTTTTTAGATTAATTGCATGGAGAAAGGAGGGAAATTTTAGATTTGAATTAGGGTTAATTATAGCTTGACGGGTTAAGATTTATAAATAAGAGATAAGAGATACTCCGTAAAAAAAACAAACAGGGCGTTTGATATTGGATATCAATTAATGGAAGTAAAATTAAATCAAGAAAATTGTCAGTGGCTTAGTGGTGAAAATGTAGAGAAGAAGCTAAAAATTGTCAGTGGCTTAGTGGTGAAAATGTAGAGAAGAAGCTAGTATAAGGTTCGGGTACGAATCCATTCAAAGGCTTCGTGGCTGCCCTTTGTAAGCAAGTCATGGTACAATCTCATATCTTATCCTACCTTCATCAAAAAACATCTCAAGCGTTCTTCACAAAACCCCTAATTCACACTCATCCGTTCTTTGTTTTCTTTCTCTGGTGTCGTACCAATCTTCGTTCATCATTTGCTGGAGAATCCTTCAAACTTGATCACACTTACTAATGATCCTTACTACTGGTTAAAATATAATAGATTGATCGTTGGTTCATGCAATGGGCTACTGTGTTTGTTAGGTTATTCATCTCGCAAAGCAAATAATGATCAAGATTATCGAATTATCTGGCTCCATTTCTGGAACCCATCTATTAAGACAATTTCTGAAAAATTAGGGTCGTTTGACGATTTTAGCGATCTCCTCCCTAGCAGTTTTCAGTTTGCCATAAAGTGTTGGCATTACGCGATGGTGGCGGTGAAGCTAAATTGAAAAGAATCACTGTTAGAGTTTTCTTCATTTCAATCTTCGTTGAATGGATGAGAATTGTGGTATTTATGTTAGTAATAGTCTTAATTGGTTGGCCCTTGGTGATGACACTGCTTCTGATGACTTTTACCATAATATTGAGAAGTTTTTTATTGTCTCGCTTGATATGCGGAAAGAGACATACACAGTGATGCTGCCCCCACATGAGTTTGATCAAGTTCTATCTGTTAAGCCAATCATTTCTGTATTGGTGGACTGTCTTTGCCCCCTCATGAGTTTTTCTCATAATTCGGAGTTGAAAAGTCTTGGGTTCAACTTCTTAAAATTATGTATTAGATTCTTCAAATCAAACAATTTGGCTTTGGTGTCGTGAAGTCTATTCGGCCAATGTATCTTTCAAACGGTGCACTCATATTGGCTAACAAATAACTAAAGCAAGCAGATCTTTATAACTTGAAAGATAATAGAGTAGACAGAACTAGAGTCAACAATATTTCTTGCTTTATCTTCGCCAAGAATTATATCGAAAGCTTGGTTTCATATCGTTGAAAGGAAGTTCTTCTTTGACGATTCACATTTTGAATTTGTGTCAATTCATGTGTTTTTTGATCAATTCATACATGTTTCCTATTTTTAATTTTCGTATTGGTTTGATGACTTTAATTTCATTGCATTCTTAAATGATTTTCTATTTCTAGGTTTCTACATTTCTTTGTTTACTGTTTACAATTTTACTATCTCTGAGTTTCTTTGATGAGTTTGTTTGCTCTTATATTCGATGTAAGCTAAAGGATGTATTTTTTTTATAATGTTGCTAGTGAAAAGGCGGGCACTCCTCTTTTTATTGCGCTAACGTTTGAAAACTATGAACGGTATTTTTTTTTATGAAATTTTGGTTTTGATTAAAAGTAAAAATATAAATATTTGATGTTTTTTTAATGACACGGACAACAATCTTTATTATAGAAAAGTTGTTTAATAGTATAATTGAAATAATGAAAAAGTAAGTATAAATATACTCATCTAATTTGTTATAATTTTTAAATGATAAAGGAAATAAAAATAGATGTACATATATTCATATCGTGTTTGTTACAGTTGTTTTAATATTTACATGTGTTATTTGTATTGAAAATTAAGGGTATTTTTGGAAAGAAAAATTCAACCCAAAAATGCTGAAGGGTTAGTTTTCTTTATATATAGTATAGATAAGAAAAGCTAAAGTATGCAATAGTCTTCGATTTGGAATGCAATGAAGATTGCCTTAAAAGACTAATGTGTTTAGATGAAAGCTGGAAATAGATGAATGAGAAAGCTGGAAAATTATAATTGGATTCATGTATATTGCTCATATTGGATACATGACAAATTCTTAAACGTCGTGCATTTATTTGATTGTAGGCTGCAGAAAGCATCCATATATAGAAGTTAAGTCACTTAATTTTTTATGTAATATTTATCAAATTTTAGTTGTATTCTGAGTAATTTTCTTATGTGCCACACTATGTTGTGCTCTGAGACTTTTTTATTCATCTAAGAAAGAACAAGTGGAAATAGAAAATCAGCGAATAAACTTGAAACTACTTAAATACTTGATGATTTTGTTTGTTCCAATTTTGCTTATAATGTGATTCTGGAAAATGTAATCATGTTTCAGCTATAGGCTTGTCTTTGCATTCTTTTCAAGAGTGCATTCTTATGAATTGGACAAGTTTGTGCATTCTTTTCAAGAGTGCATTGAGTACTAGGGTTGATATTGTTCCTAAGTCTCTTTGTATACTATGTTCGAATCATTTTGACTTGAATGTAATGCTTGTGGTAATAGCAAATTTTCCCTCTTTCATCTTGTCTCATATAATGAATGTCAAGTATGAATAATAGTTCCTTTTTTCTTGTTAGATGTGTTATTCTTAACATAACCAAGGTTTTAACTAATCTGTAGGTTCCTGAACTAAGGAATTTTGTCTGATACATTAAATGTTTGCTAGATCATGGAGCTAAACCAGTAGAGAAACAAAGAAGGAAAAAAATTTGAAGTGGTGTGATTGGCCCAACAAAATGTGTATGCAATTACAACTAGAAAAAAATGCACATATGGGTGTGTGTGTGTGTGTTTTATCCTACATGTTGCTTTTAGAGAAGAAAAATAACATTCTTTGGTCTCTTGAAATGGCTATTGCATATATTGATGTTTTCTTTACTAAAAAACAACAAAAATATTCATTAAAATCTATAACATCGTTAATAATGTAAAGGATGAATAAACTCACAACACCCAAGTTAATAGCATACAATTGCAAAATGCTTACAAATTGTAAAATGAAAAAATAAAAATGATCGGAATACCCATGCCTTAGAATCTGCAACGTTGACACACAAATCATTGATTGGATTTGTAAATGATTGAAGTCGGTCATTCAATTGGAATCAAAAGAACACCACGATAAGATGGGAAACCACCGAACGCCACAAACGACAACAAACAACACAACTGCGCGCTCATATAAAAAAATGAGAAAAAATAACCAACATCTATGTGAAAATCACATATCTAGATTAAAATAAGGAGAACGAAATGAAGAGATGTGATCTCTGATAAAAAAATTAACCCAAAAACACTCCCTCCATGGAGAAAATAGAAGATAAATGTTGTATTCATTTGTATTTGGAAAGTGTATTTAGTGCCAAATTAAACATAATGTCCGGTGTTAAAAAAACATGCAACTAAATGGGGGGAATCGAGCATGTAGTTAAACAATATTGAGGGCATTTGATTCTGCGCATTGTCGTGTAGTAAACAAAATGTAAATGAATAAGGTAAAAACTGATAACATTTTTTGCGAGTATGTTCCAGTTGAGAGTTAATGGTGTGTCAGTTCAGTGATAGAGAAAGGTGTGTCTACTTTGAAATTGATAAATGGAAGCATGAGTCCTAAATCTACAAAATTGGTTTTGTATATCATAATTTGAGCAACTCCCCAACCTATGGAAGATCTAACCTCTATGTGGTCGTAAACCCTCCTAAATGCAAGCAATCTAAGAACATTTGGCTCCATGTTTAGAGATGCTTGCACTGCCTACATTGGAACTAATCAATCCTTTCGTCTACATATTGCTACCCGATAGGAAAAGGGGGAAAGCGACTTAATACTTGTACTAGTCTACAAAATAAACCAGAGTAAGAGAAATCGTACGAACAGTAGCAGTGAATTTGGAGAACACTTAGCCAAGCAAAAGATGGATGTTGTGAGTTGATTGATAGTCTTGTGAAGGAAATAATTTAAGGGAAGTGCTCTAGTCTTGACCATGATTTAGATGAAAATAATAGGTTATGATATTGAATTTGATATGCTTTTTGCTTCAATGGATGAAAATAATAGGAAGGCTCCTAGATTTTGTGTTGGCTACTGTTAAGGGTTTTACTACTGCTTAATGAAATGAATCTGTGTGCTTTTATATTTAATGTATGCTAGAAGTATTTTCTGAAGTTGATTCTCCCAAGCATCCCATTAGCTCATTTCCAAGCATCTCAATCAGAGTTATATGCATTTAGTCTCTTTCAGTCATTTTTTAATATTATTGTCTACTGAACATTTTATCATATTGGAATTTATTTGGTTTCAGAGAGTATTGAAGATTTTGTTTTTCTTTTCTGTTATAAAATGTTCTTTAATACAAAACAATCATCCATAGTACGATTCATCCCACTATGTAGTTTTTATAGCCTTTAGATTTGATATGGTTTCTGCTTCTGTTAACAAAGGTGGAGGGGTTTTAGGACCATTCATTTTTATTGAATTTATTTGAATTATAGGAACAAATAAGATCCAAGTTGATTTTTTCCACCAATAACTTAAATCATTAAATTGTCAATACTTCTTAACATACAAGCTTAATGGATAGTCAATAGGAACAAAATAATACAAAAGTCATGCATCAAGCAGAAAGTTTGTATTGTTTTTCCCAAGAAATATTTGTTTGTCTTTGATACATTTAATTCCCTGATGTATCATTTCTTATCTAAAATAGCCAATGAACTACACTAAAGGACGAATCGTTCGGAAGAACCCGAGTACGATTCCTAGGTTAAACAATTTTTGGTCAAGCTATAATTACCTCACGGTCGAAATCAAGGTTCCTTTCGACCAGGAACCAAGACTGCACACAAAAAAAAAAAAAAGGCGGCATAAAGATGGAATGTGGTTCTCTCTCATTAATTGAATCCATTCATTCACAAATAGGGTTTGATTAGGGTTTTCTCTCATATTGTGCATCCATTCATTCCCAAATAGGTGCTCCCGTCTATCTCGAGTCCGGCTAGCTTAAGCAAACAAGAATATGCCGTAACAAACTACAATAAATCGCAAGAGATATGTTAGAAACAGTCAAAGAGCTCAACACCAGATGAATCACCGTACATATATCGCCCCCTAATATGATCATACATTACATATCTCACATACTCATTTTGCTACGTGCTAGCACTTAATCTGCGTCGATTTAAATTTGAATAAAAAATAATGACAAAAAATGCTCAACATCAAAATTATTATTACTAAAAAACGTTTAACTAAATTAGATTAGATAGTCATAGTTTCCAAATTCCCTATGTATGTGATGTAGATTAATTAGAATTTAAATTTAAAATTGAAAAAGAGTTGAGTTGATAACGTAAAATAGGAATAATGAAAAAGTAATCCCAAAATTCCCTACCCCTTTATATATAGTATATAAGACGTATGTGATTTGGTTCAATTTAATTTGGAGAAAGAGATATAAAGTTCAATTTGAACAGTTTTCATATAAGGACATCGAAACACATTTGATAATATTTAGTTTTGTAGGTTTTTGGTTTTTTAGGATCAATATTAAGTTTTAATTATAATCCGTTTGGAACACCTACCTTCGTTAATAAATAATGATAGAATTAAGGAATAAGATATTAATTTCAATCAAATTATAGATAAATTCCAATTACACTGGTGAGTAGTATTTTTTTTGGTGGTGAATGGACTAGTGAGTATTATGAATGGATGTGCTTGGGTCTTAAATCTTGACTTAATTTAAAAAAGACTTGAGTTATCCAAATCCTAGTTTTGTGCTTGACATCTCTTTATCTACAATTAGGGTCTTAGCTTAAAGTCGCTGAATTAGTTTCAGAACAACGGCACCACTCCCCGCTGTGATGAATACACAGCCACAGAAGCAGCGGCTTTGCTACCGTCAATCCAACCCAGCTCCGTCAGTACTCCTCCCTGATGAGCTTTTCACCGAAATTTTATCCTGTCTTAGGGTTGCCTCTCATGAAGATGAAGTGTGTATGCAAGTCTTGGAAAACACTTGTCTCCGATTCTAAATTCGTCAAATTTCATCTTAATAGGTCATCTGCACAGAACCCATATTTTTCAATAGTCACGTATGAGACACCCACAGAACACAATGACTACAGTTTCGTACCCTTCCCCATTAGTAGTTTATTAGAAAATCGTTATATCACTCTTCCTAGAGATCCTTACTGTCAATTAAATGATAAGGACTGCCGTGAAGTTGTTGGTTCCTGCAATGGATTGGTTTGCTTGCTTGGTTATTCTCTCGTCGAGCATAATGCTGTTATGTGGCTCCGTTTTTGGAACCCGGCCACCAGAAAAATTTCTGATAAATTAGGATTTTCGCATGCTGACAATTATAGACGGAACTCTTGGATGTTTGTGTTTGGTTATGATGATTCAACCAACACTTATAAGGTTGTAGCCTTAAATTGTGAAGACGTTCTCAACAAACCCGAGGTGAACATGAGCATATTTAGTTTGGGTGATAATGTTTGGAGAAGTATTCAAAGTTTAACTATTGTTCCTTATCAATTAATAACACCTTATGCCAGAGCGCATGATGGTGTACATTTCAGTTGCACCATTAATTGGTTGGCACCCTCTCTTTCGACTCCTAATCGTGTTTTTAAAACTATGATTGTTTCGCTTGATCTAGGTACTGAGAGATACACACAGTTGATGCCCCTAAAAGTTGTGAGAAGGTGTCAGGTGGTATTTGTGTGTTCATGAACTCCTTTTGTTTTTATCATAATACAATCAACGGAACCGATTTTGTTATATAGAAGATGACGAAATTTGGAGATGACAAGTCTTGGACTCAATTCCTTAAATTTAACCATCAGAGTCTTCGAGTGAATTCTAAAATTAGATTTGCTCACTTAATCCCATTGCATCTTTTTGAAAATGGTGATACACTTGTATTCGCAAACAGCCTACAAGACCGAGCAATTCTCTATAATTGGAGAAATAATATAGTATTAAAACCTAGAGTTAACGATAAGATATGTTGGTTCTCTATCAAGGGTTATGTTGAAAGTCTGGTTTCAACTTGTTGAAAAAGTAATTTATTTGCTACAGTAAACTTGTTTGAATTTATGTTAATTCATGTAATTGGTATTGATTGTTTGATTATTGCCTTTACTTAAGAAAAAATTCAGAAATATGGTTAATGAACGAAATGATCTAATATCGATATATATTGAAATATTGTTCTTAGTCTGATCATACCCTTGTGAGAGGTATTTTATTTCTAAATTTGATAATGATATATTACTATTAAATTTAATTTCCTATAACAACCATTGAGTCACCTATTGTATAGACTTGTATTATTGCATCATGATAGATGCTAATGTCTTTAAGTTTTTCATAAAGGAATATTGCTACACTTTAGAGAAATAGGCATTAACTTTTCTTTTGCCTCTTTGTTTTGTTTATGTGTTTTGGTTTTTCACTCTTGTCTAACATCAGTCCTTTTCGAAATATAGATCATAACCTCAACTTCAAGCGAATTCAACATTATTAATGTTTAGTGTCAGGATGGAAGGATGAAAGAGGATTATTGGAGTTAACGTCTCTTCAGCTAGAGTATTTGCTTAGAGCAATGCTATATCTTTAGAAAAATAACATCAAGAATTCTTCAAGAATAAAGATCAATCAATCACAATGCACTATTTACCACAATTCAAAGAGGTGTGGCTGAAAAATAGGAAGTAAACAAATAAATCATGCAATTAAAATTTGCCAACTGTTTCTTGAAAAATTCTTAATATTATTTTTCTAAATAAATAGCATTTTCCATTTGCTTAATGGCCCTCTCGAGGTCTATTTTTAGGATTCTTTGGAAACATTTATAGCAACTTAATCAATTTATAATTCTACCCGTGTTTAGTTTATCTTTGCAAAGAAACATGCTCTCTTTTTCTTAAATTTTTAGTTTAATATTATATTCTTCATGTTTCCTTGTCTAAATATTGTTTAAGTAGATTTCCATAATAATGTGGTCAAGTGTTTCAATGAGTTCTTGTGAAAACTAGTTCTAAGAATGTTTAATAGCAAGTTCAAAATTTATAACCATGATTGATTGGAAGAACTTGGCGTACTATCGCATTCAATTTCACTATCTTAGACAGTAATGACTTGACAGTTGATCTCTTAACCTTTATAGACCACATTCACATATATATGCAAGATTTCCACTTTCTATACTAGGTGAGATAATACCAAATGAAATTAGTTTTAGATACTGTATACTTAAATTGTAAGCTTGATGAGTTGGATAAAAACACGGTTTATGATAGAACATTTTTTGGGGAACAAATTTGACATGGTATTTCTAATTGGTTGGGTTTTTCGTCGGTGTATCCAGCGCACGTGGAACAAATATTTAATTCAATTTGGAGCTTTAGGTGGGTTTCCTAAAAATATATGTTCAGCTCTTCATCAAGATACTAGCTCTGAGTATGGAGAAGAGGAAGCTTCACCATATCCAAAAAAATTGAGGTATGAAATTATCATAATACTGATCAAATTGTTGTAGTCCACATTTTGATACAAATATAATACAAGGCAGCAATACATTATTGTCTCTTTGAGTAAATTGGGAGAGTTTGAAAAGTAGGTACATCATTAGAAGGTTGTGTACAATATTTTTCTTGGCATCACAAATTTTAAGATGATTGCTATTTGAGTCTGAAGACTTACGTTAAGAGTTAAGACATAATTTACCAAACACATCCTAGTCAAACACTCCTAAAGCACCTTTAAAAAGCGGTTATAGGTGATGAGGTGGTTGAATTTTAGTTTTATCACGCCCCCGAACTTATTTATTCATGTTATTTGTTGGTTTAGTCAGGTGCGGTCTAAAAAGCTTAGACGAGGAGCTTGGCTAATTTGGCACGCCGTTGTGTGGGTGGTTTGGAAGATGAGAAATGATAGGATTTTTAATGATAAGGTGTGTGGAGTTGATGAGATGGTGGAGCAAGTTAAGGTGATTTCATGGCAATGGATCTTGAGTAGGCTTAAAATTACGACGTGCTTATATTATGAATGATGTTGGAATCCCCGTTTTTGTCTTGGAGTGTGACTGTTTGGTTATAGTTGCAGCATTAAGAGGCTTTGGCAGCTTGGAGTGGGCTCTGAGTATTGCGGATTGCTCTCTGTCTCTAGTTTTTTTGTCATTTATAACCTTTTCTTATGTTAAATAGATATATAACCTTTTCTTATGGTAAATATATATAGGAATAAGGGAACGGATATGCAACGTTTGAGGAACATTGTGTGTGCTCAAAAAACAACACCAAGAAACTAGACAACTCCTGCAAAAGAAACCAAAGGAAACCAAAACAACAACATAACAAATGTACATTAGAAACAGAAACCTCCATTCTATTGGGTCCGAAAACCAAAGGAAGAATGAATCAAGCCTACTTCTCTAGAGATATGAGACACATGAAAAGTCAGAAAACAACTTCATAAAACCTTACTCAAAGGCCCCTAAACAAATCCCTCACACAACGACGATACAGACTTTAGTAGAGAAGAGGTTTCACCACCTACGCATTGCGAGAACAAGGAGCACTAGGGTCTCTCCAAAAAAACAATACCACGATGAGAACTGGATTGTATGATCAAACCCCTCCACATTCGAGAATCTTACCATAAAATACAATATCATTACGGGATGTCTAGATGGACAACACGACAGTATGTCAGATCAATAAAAAAGTATCCGCCTAATTAATCTTATCTCTCCCAACTAACTCCAAGAACCCTTCAAAATGACTAACCATTGTTCATACTTCATGGATTGTGATATAAAAGCACAATCTTTTATATTGTCCTTAGGTTATATATGTCAATTACCTGTGGGAGGATAATTGCATGGATTTTGTAACCTTAGGTTATATATGGCATGGAGAAATCAGACATCTAGAGGAATGATAATCTTTGTCTAATTTGTTTAACCATCTTTTATATGGTCCTTAGATTATTTTTGATAGGAAAATTGCATTAATTCTACAAATGTTTATAGGGGATTCCAAACATTCTAATTGTCATTAAAACATGCATGTGAATCAAAATTATTTACTTTTTGCTCCGAACCAACAAATCTTGCAAAAATCCTTATTTCTACTATATTACTCGAACATTTTGGTGCACTTGTCAAATTTATCATCATTAATAGTTTGAGGTCTTATGTTGTCCCAAAATCAACAAGAAAGGGAAATTCACATGGTAAACCAAACATTGGAGGTAAACCTAGGTGATCTTACATTGCATATGGAAAGGTATCTTCTTCAAGTTATACTGAATTTCCAACTTTTGTTTCATTGGACATAACCGTGACCATGACTTCTTATAAGAGAAGCATGATTCGTGAAACGATAAAAGAATGAATTAATAGAAACTCTTAATGAGATATATATTCTACATCGAGTGGAGAAACGATTACACTATGGGAAAAACAATTATGTAGAAAACTAATGTTGAAGCATATGGGTTTAGGGTTTTTCAATTTTCCAACTCTTTCTCTATTGGTGCATGCATTAAACGAACTGTACAATTATCTCTGCGTTGAGCACTTCATTCTCTATTTTTGGCTACCATTCAATTCTTTTGTTTTAGTTTGTTTCTTTGTTTTAACGATGGACTAATTTGTCCCGTTAAAATAATTTTAAATTCACATTGACACTTTTAACGCCATAAACCAGTAGTACAGATTATATGCTCAATGATAAAAACTGGTTCAGAGACGAAATATGATAAAAACTGGTTTAGAGACGAAATCATTTATTTTATTTGTCGATGACTTAGGCCCTACACATTTTGTGAGGGACTCAAATGAATCTTGACGCAGAACAATAATATACTTGCAATTTCTTGGTTCATGGATATATTGCCACAATAATATGTGGAGATTGGTGCAATTTTAAATCATTATGATTACTTTACGGCATTGCAACTGAATATATTAATGCCATGTGAGTCTCTTCAGACATATAAGTATAGAAGAGTTTTGTGTTTGTTTACCTTCAGTCACATAATATCTCCTTCACTAATAATTTATGCAACTCGTGTTCCTTTTTTCTCAATAATATATTGTGAAGGAAATCATTGTTATATATCTTCATTTATATAGAGAATGGTGAAACATATATATAAATTCAATTTGCACTATTCAGCAATAATATATTATTACACACATGTATAATTAAAATGGCAAAAGCATCTTTCTTTGTGTATAAATTGCTGCATGGAAGAAACGATTTCATGCAACAAAAATTCTAAAGCTCATTAAAAACAAACAATTGTAGCTGATTCTTTCTTGAGAACAAACAATGGTATATGCAAAGTTCACTCCTTTGGCAGTCTTCTTGCTTGTCACATTTTGTATGTACTTTAACCATCTTTGTCAATAATATGCTAATTACTATCTTGGTCACTAATTTTATTTTTATCTATATGTTGTTCTAACTCTAATGAACTATGCTTTTACAGTAATGATCTCAATGAAGAAGGTAGAAGCACAAAGCTGCGGTGGTGCTTGTGCAGTATTTGACAGTAACCCAAAATGTGGTAGTAGCAAATGTAAATGTGTATACAGCATTATTCCTTTTATCGCTGGTCATTGTGACGTTCGAAGTTCTACAGACGTGGAGACGGATGAGGAACATCCCAACTTATGTAGGTCACATGTTGAATGCACGGAGAAGGGAATTGGAAACTTTTGCGCCCGTTATCTTAATCCTGATAGTGAATATGGCTGGTGTTTTGCGTCTTACTCCGAGGCGGAAGAATACTTCAAGATTGCCTCAAAGTATAAGTTCACAAAAGAATTCTTGAAGTTGCCTATCACTGCTTAATATTTATATGTCCAAAAAAACCCTATGATATGAAGCATGGTATCATATGTTTCTACTACTTTAAATAAAACGTCTTTGTTTCCAACTGAGAAGTTGGATTGCTTAGATATCTTTCAGAATTCCAATAAATCATGCTTGGGCGTGGGTTTGGATGTATAATATATCTTGTACGTTATTTTGCAATTAAGTACTCATTTTCTAATTCTTCGATAATTTAAAATTCACTTTCATATGGGGTGAAACATGGAAACAGTTTTATGCATTCACAAACCATACCGTTGCTAAACATGATCAAACACAAAGGCTATTGATATAAACTGTATTAAAGGGGTACAATTGTTTTGAAATGGACTTGAACTTTGTATAAAGTGAAAAAACAACGTGGAATACCAAAAATAAATTTGCTAAAAATGACATAAGAAAGTATAACCATGGTCGAAGGTGCATAAAAAAAAGGGAAATGTTAAATTGTACCATTAGGACGGAACTTAAAATAGATATTTTGTCTAAAATTTTGTGTCCATTTATTCTTTAAAGATTAAAAATTAATGTTTTGTAAGAAATATTTACCATTTATAGAATCTTTAACATGTGCTCTAATGGCACAACTTAGCATGATCCTTAAAAAATTAATAATATGTAGTTATTTATAAAAATTTGTCTTGGATACACACTATGTTCCTAAAAAATTTGTCTTGGAGAAACTTTTTTTTTAGTTTAAAGTATCAATTCGATGTCGTATCAAATACATGCTAGAAACGGAATGGTACGGTAGAAAAAAGATTGGAAGCAAGGAATTTTTTTTTTTTTAGGAATGGAAGCAAGCAACTTAAAACATAAAGTGTGGAAGAAACAATTATGTGGGAAAACTGTAGTTGAATAATGTGTGTTTAGGGTTTTTAATTTTCCAACTTTTCTTTAACATTATATTTATTAAAAATTAGATCCCTACTCAAGACAAACAGAGAATGCTCAACTAGAGACCACAGAACAGAGAAGCCATATATAAGATGAATAGAACAAAAGAAACACCATAAAAAACATCAATACAGCCATCACCTACCCAAGACCTCCCTTCAACACCCATGAGAACAACAACCACCAAAACAAAGTTTGCCACCTAAATCAAATTTTATTACGAACAACCATTGAAAACGAAATCCATAAACCCCCTTCATCCGCTACACACCCAAAAAAACAACCCTCTAATTCAAACATTTTTACTCCTCCTCGTATATGAGCCACACCCGAAAATATCATATTCCAAAGCAAACTTAAATCAAAGCATTGACTCCTAAGAGAGAAGAGAAGGAGAGGATTTTGTTGGTATCAAAAAAAAAAAATTAAAACACTTGCACGAACTGGACAAATATATAACTGTTTGCAATGTTAAAAATTTAAACATTGGTAATGTTTTGCAATAAATTGATAATTGATAATCAATATTAATGATATATTGATATCATATTAATTTCTTGTTTGCTTTTATTTTAAAACATATTTTGGTATTTTTGGATTAAAACAAGTTGATATTTATTCGTGGAAAAAAGTCATAGAAATTAGTAACGATTGTAGGACATTATTTATTTTTTATTATAATATTCATTTGGATTTGCCAAAGAACGTGTTTAAACATGAAACTTAAATTAAACATATAGAATTTACGATGCTTTAAAGGTTTATTAAATAGAATAAAATAAATTATAGTGTTCGATTTAATTTTATGTGGGCACATGACTTACATGCTTAGACTCACTTTATGAAGTTAAAGTTTATTATGACAAGATTATATATATTTAATGGACCAAATATATTCTTATATTCAACTGGAAGTAGAATTTCAATTCGAAGTGGTTATTAAATAGTTTTGCAAAGGTATAATAACATAAAAAAAATTGTATATTGGTACAATATCCTTTAAATGACAAAAGTGTCATGACTTGGTGATAGTTGGAGAATCCTATTAAATGTATATAAGTTGATCGATACACATAGCAGAGAATTAAAAAACCTATGTGAAAGATTGAATTAATATTCAAAGTTTATAAAAGTTAGAAAGAAATATTGCAATTATTTAACGAAAAGATTGACAAGGATATGATTTCTTAGATATGATGTTGAACACATTGAAGATATATGGTTCAGGATGTGGTACAAGCCCAATCTAATTGATCACCAATGGTGGAATCTCAACTCATACTTAAGTAACATCAAATCTTAGGTTTAGTGGAGAAAGTACAATATTAGAGTGATTGAAGAACTTGACGATAGATACATCCTAAGAGGTAAAGGTGCTTCCACCATAAGAAGAAAATGGGTAGGATGAGGTTATCCTCTTAATGGACATATAACATATATGGGGAACTGTGTACTTATATATATGTGGCATTTCTTATTTTTTTACTTATAAGAGAATGAAGTTGGGCTGCTTCATAGAGTTCAAGGAGTGGAATCTTCAATTCTCATAAAAAGGATAAACGGCACAAGACCTTAACAAACATGTCATTTCTATAATTTGATCAATAGTACCGAGATTCATGTGTGAGTTTATGCATACTTTTTCTAATGAATAATTAGAAACTTGACTCACTAAGTAATGGTTCAAATCGTGAGATAACATTATTTGAAACTGTGAGATTTTCAGAATCATGAATTTAAATATATTTTGAAAATGGTGGGGAATTTTGAGAAGAATTTTAAAAGTTGCAATAGTTGAATACGGAGCTTTAAGTTAAAGAATGTAATTCTTGAATATTGAAGCAATGTAACCATTATGTCTATTCACGAAGAAACTCTTAACATAAAGGACATAGGCATTTGTATAAATAGACACACTTTGGAGGTAAAAAAAAAAAAGAACATCACATTCTTGCGAGACAAGATTAAGTCGAAAATAATTTTGAATCATTATTTCTTTTCTTTTATGCACGAGAGAAATTGAGAGAATTTTATTATGTAAACTATCATTGATTGATATGCTTTGTGTTACTATGCAAGTCACGTCAAGGATTTCAAAATATTTACAAGGGGTTTCACTAGTGTATCCTTTTGCATCAGGTTGACATAATAGATGGGATGAATCATTGAAATTTATGTGTCGTCATGCTCTTTGAAATTTATATGTAATTGTCATGTTCATTTTCATCATCTTCTTGCTTAAGTTATTTCAGCCGTCCCTCAATACAGGCTCTAGCAACCAATAATTAATCACCTTCACTATAATTTATAAAACATGTGATCCTTAGTTCTCAATATAATAAGGAAATCATTGTTATTATGGTTAAATATGTTTTTGATCCCTATAAATATACCAACGTAACTTTTCGTTTTAATTCCTCTAAAATTTTATGTCAACTTTTAGTCGTTATAAAATTTTCAATCACTACTTCTGCTTCCTATTTTTAATTTAATTTTTGTATTTTTTAATGAAATTGTGCATAAATGTGTAAAATATTCCTAAAAAAAATTAAATTTTTTTAACTAAACACAAATTAAATATGATTTTTTAACCTTAAAACATATAAAAATTCATATTAAATTCATGTTTTGTTAAAAAAATCTATTTTTTTGTGGGAGAGATTCTTATAATAATATGATTTTTTATGCAAAATTTTATTCAAAAATATGAATTCCAGACACGCGTTTACTTTAAAGTAGGAACCAAAATTGAAGATGGAAAAACTTTTAGGGACTAAAAGTTGAAGAAATTTTTTAAAGAGACTAAAACAAAAAGTTGACGTATTTATTGAGATCAAAAACATATTTAACCCTTGTATCTCTACGTTATACTTGTGTTTTATAATTTTAGCGTATATGAGGAAAAATCACCATGACTAATTAATATACATGACTAATTAGTATATATTATTGCACCATGACTAATTAATATCGCAGTTTCCATTTCGATGGAGCCAAAAGCATCTTCACTTTAAACAATAATTTACATGTAGAAAAACCATGCAATTTCCCGGATCAAAGGATGCAAAATATTGCCACATTAGTATATAGAGATTGGTGTTTTGATTGCTTTATAAGAAAATTATCTGTTTGCTTTTTCCAAGAAAAATATATATATGGAGATGGGTGCCATTATTTTTTTGGTTACAAGGCAAAAAGATGGGTGCCATTTGAATGTATACTCTTCGCCAATAATTTAGTAAACTCGTGGTCCATGCTTCTCAATTTATTATAATGGAAGCATTCTTTTTGTTCTTTACCCTCTTTTTTTGTTCTTTACCCTCTGGTTCTGGTTCTGGTTCTTATGAAAAATCCACTTTGGTAATTTGAAATTGGGTTGAAAGGTAAGTAAAGTCTGATTATCAATTCTTTCACCTCAAAATCCAATAAGTACTTCTGAACAATTTGTCATTGATAAAGTTTAGTAATTACTTGAGCTCAATTGTTTGGTTAATATGTCCACATTAGTATGAATATGGTTGAACTCGGATCTGGAATTTGTTCTCGAGGTAAGCATAAACCGACTAATAATTGTTCCATTTAGAGATGATCAAACTCGGGCTTCCCAAACTATTCATTCTATGGTAAAGCTCATTAACTTACTTTGAGAAGAGAATTAGCCGTGGGAAGAGAATTCCATGGATATTGTAGCCTGAGGTTTTTTTTGGTAGTGTTATAATGTAACGAGGCAAAAAAGAAAAGAAGAGGGAAAAAAACAAAATTAAGCTCCAAGCTTATATCTCGGGATGAGAGATTCCATGGCAGACGGAGGGCAATTCTAGTGAGCAGAGAACCTTGCATGTGATCTTCCTTAGCCATAAAATTTGCACATATATTTTGTTTCCTAAGAACATGCATCAATGTTGTATTTCCATTTCCATGTAAATCATCTCTAATATGAAGAATGTTAGTAGCACAAGTGTGCAAGATATGATCACGACCGTCAATAATCAGGTTAACTGCTTCCAAACAATCACTTTCACAAATAATATTGACATCACTCTTTTTACTACAAAAATCAAGATCTGTCTGGGTAGCACGTAACTCAACTAATAATGCATCACCTCCCACTTCATAGTGAGAAAAGCCAGCTATCCAATCTCCATCGTGGTTGCGAACAACACCACCAGCACCTAAACAACCAAAATCTTCTAGAAAGCTACCATCGATATTTAGTTTGATTGTACCTCCCGGTGGGGGATCCAATAAGCTAAGAGGCGTGATGAGTGTGGGTCCAAACCAAGTTTGGGATAGAAAGAAATGCATTCATCATGTAACAAAAAGGTCTTTCGCACCACATCTTGATCATACGCCAATGTTGATCCTCAAAAATAGTATTATTTCTCCAACACCAAGCATACCATACGCCAATGTTGATCCTCTAATTTTCGTTAAAACATTTGAATCAAAAACATTTTATATTCGTCCCAAATCAACAAATCTTGCAAAAAAAATACTTACTACTATATTATTTGAACAATTTGGTGCACTTTCCAAATATACCATCATTTATAGTAGGGGTCTTATTTATTTTTAAAAATAAGAGATCTTACATTGTCCCGAATTCAACAAGAAAGATAATTCGCAAGGTAACCCAAACTTTGCAGGTAAACCTAGGTGATCTTACATTGCATATGACAAAAGGACGACATATGCACTATTTATAACATGCCATCTTATAAACAAATAATTCCTGAGATGATAATAGAAACTCTTAATGAAATTAAATATATACTCTGCGGGGAGTGGAGAAACAATTATGGCGTGGAAGAAACAATTATGTAGGAAACCGTAGTTGAAGGATATAGGTTTAGGGTTTTCAATTTCCCAACCCTTCTATGTCGAACTGTTTAATTCTCTCTATGTTAAGTGCAGTTCATTCTCTCTATTTTCGGTTACTATTCAATTCCTTTATTTCCTTTTCTTTTGAGTTTTGTTAACGAGTGTCCCGGGACACTCTTTAAAGATCCTAAATTTAGAAAGTAATTTTTTAAAAAGTTAAATGTTACAAATTCTAATGCATTGATTACACATGTTTTCATGAAAACTTACTATTAAAGGTGCTTAAATAGTTCCCCGAAAGCACTATTTAATATTTCTCCTTTTTTTTTTAATGACGTACAAATTGTCCCCTTAGAAATTATTTTTCTTTCACATTGACAATTTTAACGCCATATAGGTAAAATAATAGTACATATCATATGTTCAATGATAAAAACTGGTTCAGAGACTAAATTGTCTTGATTTCATTTTGTAAGGGACTAAATTGCATCTTTTTATTTATCGAGGACTAATATAGGCCTTACACATTTTTCAGGGACCAAAATGATTCAGGACGCTAAACAATAATATACCTCCAATTTCTTTGTCCATGCACATATTGCCAGATAAATATATGGAGATTGGTGAAATTTCAAATGACTATGACTACGTTACGGCATTACAATTGAATATATTCAAGCCATGTGAGTCTCCTTCACTAATAATTTATGAAACTCGTGTTCCTTGCTTTTCAAATTACCAAGGAAATCATTGTTATATCTCTTCATTGGTATATAGAGAATGGTGAAACATGTATATAAATTCAATTTGCACTATTCAACAATAATATATAATTACACTTACACACATGTATAATTAAAATGGCAAAAGCATCTTTTTTTGTGTATAAATTGCTGCATGAGAGAAACGATTTCATGCAACACAAATTCTAAAGTTCATAAAAAACAAAAACAATTGTAGCTGGTTCTTTCTTGATATCAAACAATGGCTTATGCTAAGCTAGCTCCTTTGGCTGTATTCTTGTTTGCAACATTTTGTATGTATTTTAACCATATTTGTCAATAATATATAACATGCATTGCTAATTACATTTTGTTCCAATTTTAACTAACTAAATTCAATAATTTTACAGTAATGTTCCCAATGGAGAACGTAGAAGCGCAAAGTTGTATCGGTTTCTGTTCAGTGTTTGATAGTAAACCGCTATGTGGTAGTAGCCATTGTCGTTGTAACAAGCCTTTAAATAATCCATTTGTAGGCATATGTGAACGACGACCATCTACAGATGCTATTGAGATGGAAGAGGAACATCAAAAATTCTGTAAGTCTCATATGGATTGCACAAAAAAAAGAATTGGGAGCTTTTGCGCACGTTATCCTAATTCTGAAAATGAATATGGCTGGTGTTTTGCCTCTAGCTCTGAGGCGGAAGAATACTTCAAGATTGCCTCCAAGTATAAGTTCACAAAAGAATTCTTGAAGATGCCTATCACTGCTTAATATTTTATATGTCCAAAAAAACCTATGATACGAGGCATGGTATCGTTTATCTGCTACCTTAAATAAATCATCTTTGTTTCAAACTGAGAAGTTGGATTGCTTAGATATCTTTCTGAATTCCAATAAATCATGCTTGTTCGTGGGTATGGACATTTAATATATGTTGTTATTTTTCAAGTACTCATTTTCTAATTCTTCTCATATAGTAAAAATCACTTTCATATGGAGTGAAACATGGAAAGAGTGTTGTGCAATGACAACCTATAGATTTGATATTTTATAATTGTTACTGAAGAGACTTAAACTTTGTTGAAAAGAAAAAACAACGAGAATACCAAAAATAGATTTGCTAATAATAATCGCAGATACATTCACCTATCAATACACGCCCCATTAGGGTGCCAAACTGTCAGATTTTCCAACTCTTGTTAACCGGTTTTACCAACGGTTGACGTCTATTAATGTGAATTCAATATAATAAAATCACACCAACAAACATAGATGTGTGGAGAGAGCGTCTCTCCAATCCACAATAAAGTGAGTAATATAAAGAGGTAACAAGATATTAGCTTCCAAGCTCACAGAGAAAATCCTAATTCATACCCGTTTTTCAAGTCACCCAAACCCACAACCAGTCATACAAGAAAACAATAAAAAAAGACACTCAAATGTGTTTGTTGCGTGTATCCCAATCCAAAGAACCTCATACCCAAAGACACTCAACCCTAAAGTTCCCTCCTTTGATTTTTTTATGATTCTCTCTCGTGAAGCCTCTAAAAATATTGAAGAATCAAGCCTTATATAGTACTCAGACCCAGGAAAAATCGTGCCTCGATTTGTCTGTATCGCGCCGTGATTTGGAACTTGTACATAGTATTATGGGGGTGGGGGAAATTCTGTTGCAATAATGTATATTGCAAAAGATTGTGCAAAATATGGCCGACCTTCTCTATCGAGTTGTAAGGCATATTATTTTGGTAGCTCATGCTCATTGGTCTTGATAATAATATGTTACAGCAGCTTGAGATTATGGTTTCTGTAAAAGAATATTATATTGGTAGATCATGATCATTGGTCTTGATAATAATATGTTACAGTACCGGACGATCCTGCACCGTGAGCACGGTTCTCTGGAACACAATTGAACTCATTTTTCCTCTACAGATTGAAGCAAGGAAAGATTCTAAAGGTACCATAAGGAATAGAAGTATACAACCATATCCATTAAGTAGGGGTACGAGTTTCAGAAAAAATGAAGCATCGCCACTAGAAAATTAAAATGCTGCATCGGCTAGAAGGTTACAAAGACAACTTGATGGACAACAGTCATAGAACAGCAACAAGGGTTCACAGTAATTCAAGGAATAAAACCTCTTCATCATCAAATTTGAGGGCTATGGCAACTTAGCCACAAATATTCATAATAGACGTCGATGGAGATAATAATCAACACTAAAAGAAGTTATGCGGAAACTTTATTTGCTAAGAACTTGCGAGTATATGTGACTCTTTTGACTTTGATTGACAGTGTGATGTGTGCGGTGTGTACATAATAGAACCAGGTTGTTGCTATAGAAATTATTTCTTAGATGTTAGTTAATTTTGATTAAATTGGAGGTTTAGATGTAAATTTCTAATTGCTCTTCATTTAGTTCTTACTCATGTGTAATTGATGATGGACCGTCACAAAACATGTTTGAATTCTTGCATAACAGCCTCTTTGAATTTTAAATTCTTGCAAGTGTGTTTGAAAACATATTTAAAATTCTTTCAAAACATGTTCCCTATATTATTATGAATGAAATTTCAGAAACTAGATTTTTTGATTTCTTTGAATAAAATTTTTCGATTTCTCAAATGTAGGGAACACTTAACACCGCTGGTGCTGATTTTTGCTGCTGTCATCCACCGCTAGTATGTATTTGCATATATGTATTCTTTTGATAAATTGAATTTGTAAACAAAATTGAGATATTGATATTGACTCTGCATGTTGCAAATATATTGTTTTTGTAATCAATTTCGTTAGATGAAAACTTACAAGTAAGCATAGGGAGTAATGTGCTACAGCTGAATCTCCGATCCCCTACAGACACTTCTCGAGTCATCTGACTGTCATGTTTAGAATTGAAAATAGTTTATCTGCGTTTATATAAGGTATAAGTCATGTAACTCAGAAGAATGAATAATGATCCAGTTTTGGTTTATGTGTGGAGATATCTTTATGATGGAATCAATTAAAGAAATACATTAAGTTTCTCTCTTATTTTTTTTCCAATCGATATAATGACTGACTGTAATTCTTATCGATACAGAAAGTTTGAAGCAAATGAAATAAATAGCAAGTGGAGAAACAAAATTGACTATGGTTATTTTATCTGCAATAAGTTGAATCCTAACTGATATAAAATTAAAACATCATCTTCCAATCAAAAGATTTTATCAATGGAATCATTCAACAAAATAGTCAAACTAGCCAAGGAAAACACAATTATGAAACCATCAATCGTCAACATGCCACTTACATAATCTAACATATATTCAGAAAAACAAATAGTTGTTGCATTGGAGCTCAATTTGGAGGAGGACGAGGACAAACTAAGCTCTGCATATGCTCATGAGCATAAAATATGCGGTTGTTAGGAAGTTCAACACATTCAATTCTATTATCTCTCTGATTATACTTAATAACATCATTAATAACATCATATCGATTGTTATTAGCCAGCATCAGGACATCACCATTTTCGGACAAACACACCGGCACCAACAATCTAGTAGGCTCCTTAACTTGAAGATGCGCATAACTAACATTCACCAACCGAGTCCAAGACTCTTGAACTCCAAACTCTCTCATTTCCCACAAAACAAAATGGGTTCTCATGTAATCATAATAAAAGCATAGGCGGCCCCTCAAAACAGTAAGCCTTGGTTCATCTTTGGGAAGTTCACTAAAACCATCAGGCAACAACATATACTTGCATGTCTCCTTTTGTAGATCAAGTGAAAAAATAGCTAACTGATTGATGGTAACATTTTCCCATTCATATTCATGAATTTTTGAGTTGTGCAATGCTAACCAATTAACATTACCACTCACAAATGATCCAATCTGATTCACAAATGATCCAATCCGATTATCATACAGTAGAATTGGAAAAGCGGGGCAAGCTATAATCTTCCTCCAACAATTATCACCCATGCAATGAACCTGCCCTTGCATTCCCTGTGTGGTAGGATCCCAAAACACCGCCACTACCTTGTATTAAGAGTAAATAGCAAATTATTCAAACGATACTAAGAGCATGTTTGGATTGACTTATTTGTGATTATCTACTGAAATATGAGCATATGGAAACAGCTTGTGACATATTCAGAAAGAGTTTTCAACTTACTTCCACATCTCTCCAAGATAGCTTATCGAAACAGCTTATATCTTGGACGAAAGAAATTTGAATTTATTTTATCTTTTGCAATAGAAATAACTTATGCATACACAATTGTATAACAAAACAACTTGTATCTTTGATGAAAGCAATTTGAATTTATTTTATCTTTTGTGCTTAAACCTGTGAACTGTATCCCTTAAAACCCAATTTTCAACGATTGTTTATTTGCTTGTTCTGCTCTATTAGTAACCCGCTTATTTTTTACAACTCCAAGAATTAATTGAAAAACAGCAGCTAGAGCTCAAGCACTATGGTTGTATATAATACGTCTTACACCTCCAAGACGGTACAACCTAGGGGTGTTGGTTCAGATAAGAAAACCAAACCAAACCGAATACTAGTTTTCTCAAACGGAACCAAATTGGTTGTTACAAATGGAACTGAACCAGTTCTTACTTCATTGATATTGAACCCTAAACTCTAAACATGGATGCTATCAATTTTAATTTAAAAACATATATCATCAAGTGGAAGAAAAAATTGAGTCAACAAAATATATCTATATATGATACAATTGTGGACCAAACTTGGTGAGTTTTTGGACATTAATCGTAAAGTAGGGTTCCAGAATTGAACCCAAAATTCTTGATAATTGTCTTGGTATGATATATCACCAATCATACACACCAGGCCGTTGGCAGAGCCAATTGGATTAGAGGTCGTTTTGATAAAACGGCGGCATTCGTCTTCGATGAGGATGGAAGAAGGGTGTTCAAGTAAAGGACGCACTGAGTATGGTGTTAGGACCCAACAACAGACTTTAGAACGGTGTAAGTAGAACTTTTTGCTTGAGGTAACTAGGGTGTGTGTATGTTTGGGTGATCTTTGAAGGTGAAGTTTTGAAAATGTTGTGTTAGAGATGAGTGATTTCCAGTATTTGGAAACGCGCCTGAATCTCACAAGAGAATTCGCCGGAAGCCATGAAAGGATTTCGATTATGAGATCAGAAGGAAGAATCGGCAGAGATGACATCCGTAAACCCTAAAAGGTAATTGAAAACTACGGGAACGCTATATGGAGGGTATATTGGATTACGATTTTAAAGGATAATTTTTGTTTAAAAAAATCTTGAGGATTTTAAAAGACTTTGCAGGATTTTGATGACTTTGATGATTTTAAAAGACTTTTAAGGATTTCAACGGATTTAATTCATAAGATTTTAAAGGATTTGAAATGATTTTATGGATTTCAAGAGATTTCAATATATTTTATTAATTTTAAGAAATAATTGCAAAAAATGATCATAGCACACTCTCATTCACAAAATCTCAATAAAGACTCTTTTATTTATTTTACTTTATTTCTTACGTGGAAAGCTAAAGAGAGAGTGAGAGAGGGGAAGAGAGAAGAGAGAGAGAGGGGAAGAGAGGAAAAGAGAGAGAAGAGGAAAAGAGAGTAAGAGATAATGGAGGAGAGAAGGAGACAGATAGTAAAATCTTTAAAAAAACAATCCTAAGAAATCTCATCTTTTCATAAAAGACTTTTTCATGATAAAATTTCACTAGAAAATCCCACAAAATCCATCAAAATTTGATTTGTTAAACGATCATTCGAAATTTGAATATCATTAGACTTTTTTTAAGTGATTAAGAGTATTGATTGAATACCACAAGACTTTTTTTAAATGACAAAGAATCTTGATTGAATAATACAAGACTTTTTTAAATTGGAAAGAGTCTTGATTGAATACCATAAGATTTTTTGATGATTAAAAAGTTTTTTAAAATCTCTTAGAATCATGATCCAATACACCTTCCTAAACTTTTATCACCCATAGGTTAACTTCCGTGTGTCTTTTCCAAGTCTACTAACATATGAACGTTGAAGGACAGCAAAATTTCATAATGATCATCACAATTGTAACAAATTCCCGCGGATAACTATAAAATTAATAAATTTGTTAAAAAAATTACAGAGGATAATAATCATCACAACTCTAACAATTTTCTACGGATAACTATGTAATCAATCTATTAATATAGGGTTTGTCACCCTTATTTAGAACCAGTCGACCACGTAAGTTACGTTTACAGACAGCCATACCCTTCTCATAAATGTCTTGAGAGATATGAATGCTTACTTTATCACCACGGATCAGAGGTTGCGGGAGATTTTCATTGCTTGCGGTCTTTGTTGTTGAAGCAGCCAGTGCTTGCGCGAAAGAGATCTTCTGCACTGATTTGGAAGGAGGAGGTACAGTCGCTGCCCGAGAGTAGTTCACAACGACCCTTCCATGTGGTACGCCTAGTTCGGCCTACCAATCAAAGGCCATGGCCGAGGCTGTGTTGCAACGGATAAGATTCTGAACTTGTGAAGCTACTCCAAACCACGTAACAAATATGTGCTTTCTCACCAAATAGTAGAAAATTGCAACACGTTAATGGCTAGATAAACGGTGCTCAAAGGACAAAAAATCAATTGTGAATTAAATAGCCTCAAAATCACCAAATCAATTGTTAATGGAAAACACGTAATCACAGAAAAATCAACAATCACCAAAAAGCAATTATGGTGATCGGTGGAAGCAAGGGTGATTGAATATCTAAGAAAGAAAAGGTACCGCGCTCACATATTTTTCCGATCAATTTGTTATTGTTATTCTTATCTATTTGTTACATGTGTTATTATTTATATTGAAAATTGAGGATATTTTTAGAAAGAAAAATTCAGCCAAAAAATGCTGAAAAAGGTTGTTTTCTTTATATATAACTAGCAAAAAGACGGGCAGGTTGTGTCTGTCTTTCTGGTTTTTTTATTGCGCAAACGTTTGAAAATTATGAACGGTGTTTTTTAATAATTTTTGATTAAAACTAAAAATGTAAATCTTTGTTGCTTTCAAATTATAATAAACCAACTAACAATAATTATCTATTTCAATGACTCCAATAATATAACAAAAAAATATAATCAAAAATTATTAATGACACCAACAACAATTTTTATTATAGAAAAAATTGTTTAAGTGTATAATTGGGATAATGATAAGGTAAGTATAAATATAATTATCTAGTTTGTTACACTATTTAAACTAGCGGAAAGATAGGCACTATCGTGCTCGTCTATCCCCTCTTTCTACTGCGCTACTGCATGTGATTATTTTATTATGTTTGTTTGTATGATTTTGATTAAAAATTTTAAATTTTAAATATTATAAAAATTATTGATATATTGATTTATAAACAAAATATTGTCAAGGCATATAACAAAATTATTTTTGAACTCAACATATTTTAGTTTGTTGCATATAAAATTAAGGTAAAATAATGATCATTTAATGTTTATTCTAATAGTAATTAGTAACATCATAACATAAATGTGTGTGTTGTGCAAAAGAAACATCATAAATAAAGTAGAATGACATGTTATGTAAAAGAAACATTATTATGATTGCGATAAAAGAATATCTTTAAAAACTACATTTTTTGTAAAATCTCAATCTACTCCTTCTATTTTCCCTTCTTTAATGAGAGCTTTTGTTGAATTTTGAGAAACCCCTCTTGATAAAGCTACATATGATTGACCATAGCTGAAAACATGTCGTGGAAGATAGATTCCGACATTGGGAATGGTCTCCACTTGTGACTTATTTATGGTAACAGCAAAACTTAGTCTATCGAGAAACTGTTTTCTACTAAGCACAAAGGGAAGTCATGAACTCGCATTTGTTTTTAATTTAATTATGGGCAAGAGTGCTCTTTTTCCAGCATTACTTCTTGTTAGGATTTTCACATCCAACATATTCTTAAATAAACCACGACATAACAATCGTGTTCCATTACACATGTCATATCTAGGGTCTATGTTTCGCAACAACATCAAAGGTGCACCATTTTTTTACCTTTAAAATATGTGGTGGGATACTTCCTTGAGTAGTTGGGTTTATGAGTTCCTGTTGATATAAGTTATGAGTATCCTTTCAACCTCGTTAAATGACAACAAATTATGTTATTCTTCTGGAAACTAATTGATAATTAGGTCATTCAATTTTTAACATCATCATTTGTAGGTGTAATTATGGCTCTTTCGACCATATATGAATTATGATATTACTCATCGCCTATGAATCACATACACTCCTCATATTAGATGTGTCTGAACACGTGTTGCATCCGCATCCACAAATATAATTACCCTAAATTATGTGATTTTCTCAAATTATCAACGTTATTGGTGTGTCAATATCCGTGTTGTATCTGGTGTCGGTGTTTGTATCCATACTTCTTAGCGGTCTTTTCTTTTTATGGTCTCTCAGATGGTGGTTTGAATGTAACCAAAAATAAAAGATGGTGGTTTGAAGCTTTCTAAAGTTTATGTTTTTAGTTGTTGGTAACATGAGTGTGATTATCGTTTAAAATTTTTTGAATTGTTTAAATGGTTTTAACACTTTGATTTCACTATACTTTGTTGGATATTGGATGAGGACCATGAGAGCAGTTTATTAATTGTATACATGCAGATAGTTTGGAATCACAAAGAAAAAAAAGCAATGCTTTTATTCCTTTAAACGACAGTGGACATAGCTTAACAATAGGAGATGTTATTGCTTATTTTCCCCTTGTTTAATAATTATAAAAAACCACGGTTCTCTTTATACTAAAAAAAAACCACGCTATCATAGTTTGTATAAGAAATTATAAACCAGCAAAGTCGACTAATTCTAAAAATTAATCGTAAACAAATTGAATCATAATCTATAAATCAGCAAAAGCAAAATATATAATCCAAAAAATTAATCGACTTTGATTAGTTGTAACATGAAAGAAAAAATAAACTAAACAGGTTAATTCTGAATTCTGATGCAGATGATTGAGAGAAGTCGAAAAAAACTAAACAATAGGAACGAACTACTAACTGTGAGAACCCTACTTATTAATATTAAATATAGTTCAATCTTTAATATTATTAATCTTTTTTTAAAGTATTTAAAATCCAATCTTTAACATTATTTTTTCTCACGTTTGTTACTAATTTTTTTTAAAGTATCTAAAGTCCAATCTTTAACATTATTATTTTTTGCTCACGTTTGTAGCTAATCTTTTTTTTAGAGGATTTAAAGTTCAATCTTTAACATTATTTTTTTGTCACGTTTGTTGCTAATCTTTTTTTTAGAGGATTTAAAGTTCAAAATCTTTAACAATATTTTTTGCTCACGTTTGTTACTAATCTTTTTTTTAAAGGATTTAAATTCCAATCTTTAACATTATATTTTGCTCACGGTTGTTACTAATCTTTTTTTTAGAGGATTTAAAGTCCAATATTTAACATTATTTTTTCCTCACGTTTGTTACTAATATTTTTCTAGAGGATTTAAAGTCCAATCTTTAATAATATTTTTTGCTCACGTTTGTTACTAATATTTTTTAGAGGGTTTAAAGTTTAATCTTTAACATTATATTTTGCTTACGTTTGTTACTAATATTTTTTTAGAGGATTTAAAGTCCAATGTTAAATTTTTTTGCTCACGTTTGTTATTAATATTTTTTTAGATGATTTAAAGTCCAACATTTAACAATATTTTTTGTTAACGTTTGTTAATAATCTTTTTTTTAGAGTATTTAAAGTCCAATCTTTAACATTATATTTTGCCCACGTTTGTTACTAATATTTTTTTAGAAGATTTAAAGTTCAATCTTTAACATTTTTTTTTGCTTACATTTGTTACTAATATTATTTTTTTAAAGGATTTAAAGTCCAATCTTTACCATTATTTTTTGCTCATATTTGTTACAATTGATCAAAGGCTAAGGAAGAGTAACTTATATTAATAAAATAAATGGTTAATTAAGTTTTTGATCCCTATAAATATCTGTAGTTTTGTTTTTAGTCCTTATAAAATAAAATCACACTTTTTAGTCATTGTAAAAAATTTCGTTAGCATTTTTAATCTCTATAAAAAAATTTCAGTAATATTTTTAGTCCTTGTAAAAAATTTACGTCAGCATTTTTGGTCCCTAAAATGCTAAAGGAAAATGTCACAAGGACTAAAAAGTGTGATTTTATTTTATAGGGAATAAAAACGAAATTGCAGATATTTATAGAGACCAAAAACTTAATTAACCCTAAAATAAAATACTATGGAAATATTGTTTTTTTTTTGTGGAAGTAATAAATAATATGAAAATATTATTTTTTGTGAAAGGGATATGAAAATACTCGGCAATCTTTGTCGGTTGTATTGAGGAGAACAACACAGATGTACAACATAAAATCGGCTGATAAAAAAGTAACATGAGTGTTTGTTTTGTGCTGGATTTTTGTGAGTTTGATTTGTGGTTAACGGATGTAAAAGAGGGTTAATAAGGACAATTGGTGACATAGATTAGTAATCCAATGTGTTATTTTTATCTATTTGTTACATGCGTTATTTGTATTTAAAATTAAAATTAGAAATTAACGGTATTTTTGGAAAGAAAAGTTCAACCCAAAAGTGTGTTGAAAGGGATAGTTTTCTTAATATATAGTAAGTATAGATGATAAAGGAAAAAACAATAAGACATGTATGTATTCATATTGTGTTTGTTGTATTTTATTAATATTTAAATTTATTCTTATTGATTCGTTACATGTGTTAACAGTAGTTTTCTTTATATGTAGTATAGATATAATATATATATATATATATATAGAGAGAGAAAACTACTCATTTCAGCACACTTTTAAATATATATATATATATATATATATATATATATATATATAAAACTACTCATTTCAGCACACTTTTGAGTTGGACTTTTCATTTCAAAAATACCCTTAATTTTAATTTTAATTTTAATTAAAAATAACACATGTAACAAATAGATAAAAATAAATTTAATTTAAAGAGAAAACTCACACACAATTCTTTATGAATTGTTCTTACCGTTAGCCAATTATAAAATAACACATGGATTATTAATCCATGTCTTTAATCGTCCCCGTTAACCCTTTTTTACCTCCGTTAACCATTGATCAAACTCACAAAAAACTAGCACAAAACAAAAACTCATGTTAATTTTTTATCAGCCGATCTTATGTTGTACATCTGCGTTGTTCCCTTCAATACAACCGACAAAGATTGTCAAGTATTTTCATATCCCTTCCAAAAAAAAAAGTATTTTCATATTAATTTATTACTTTCACAAAAAATAGTATTTCCATATTATTTTATTAATATAAGTTATTCTTCCTTAGCCTTTGATCAATTGTAAAAAACGTGAGCGAAAAATAATGGTAAAGATTGAACTTTAATCCTTTAAAAAATATTAGTAACAAACGTGAGCAAAAAATAATATTAAAGATTGAACTTTAAATCTTCTAAAAAAAAATTAGTAACAAACGTGAGTAAAAAATATTGTTAAAGATTGAACTTTAAATTCTCTAAAAACAAGATTAGCAACAAACGTGAGCAAAAATAATGTTAAAGATTGAAATTCAAATCCTGTAAAAAAAATTAGTAACAAACGTGAGCAAAAAATAATAATAATGTTAAAAATTGGACTTTAAATACTCTAAAAAAATATTATTAGTAACAAACGTGAGCAAAATAATAATGTTAAAGGTTGAACTTTAAATCTTCTGGAAAAAAAATTAGTAATAAATGTGAGCAAAATATAATTTTAAAGACCGGACTTTAAATCCTCTGAAAAAAATATTAGTAACAAATGAGAGCAAAAAATATTGCTAAAGATTAGAGTTTAAATACTTTAAAAAAGATTAGGACTCAAAATATTTTCGAAAAAGATTTGTTAGCACTATATTAAATATTAATAAATAGGGTTCTCATAATTCATAGTTCGTTCTGCATTGTTTAGTTTTTTCTCAATCTCTCTCAGCCCTCTGTATCAGACTTCAGAATTAACTTGTAAGTTTTTTTTATTTTTCTTTTATGTTACAACTAATCAAAATCGATTAATTTTATGAATTATATTTGACTTTGCTGGTTTATAAGTGATTATGATTCAATATATCAATATATGCATTGACGATATTTTGTTTATGAATCAATATATCAATAATTTGCATTAATACTTTAAAATTATAAAACAAACAAACATAATAAAATAATCACATGGGTTGATGCAGTAGAAAGAGCGGACAGACGGACATTATCGTGTCCGTCTTTCCGCTAGTATATATTTATACTATATATATAAAGGAAATTATCCTTTTCAACACACTTTTAGGTTGATATTTTTTTTCCAAAAATACCCTTAATTTTAATTACAGTTACAAGTAACACATGTAAATAGATAAAAATATATTTAAATATTATAACAAATGTAATAAACACAATATGAATACATGTATATCTGTTTTTTTTTTCTTTATCTTTTAAAAAATATAACAAACTAGATGAGTATATTTATACTTACATTGTCATTATCCCAATTATACCCTTAAATAACAAGGCATTTCAATTTTTTTTCCCCTTAAATTTCTTATAAGAAAAAAATAAATTCCCGTTAAATTTTTTGCTCCCTTTTCTTATACACGTAATAAATGAAAAAGATAAGGATGATTTAACTTTTCAAAAAAAAAAAAAATCAAAGGATGATTAACATTTAAGTGAAAATATATAAAACTTTAATTTGCACCCAAAAAAAAAAGTTTAAACTAAATTACCCCTTAAACTAAAAAATTAATCTCATTTAGAAAACATTAAACAAATTTTCATTTCAGAAAACACAAAATCACACACTCTCTCTCTCTCTCTCTCTGGTTACTCATACGCCGCCGTCACCATCGCCAGCCGCCGCTTCACGATCTAATCCTTCAACCATCTTCATCGGAGCGCCACCGTCAGCAACGGTAAATCTTTTTCTTTTTCTTCTGCAATTTCAATTTCATCGTATTCCCTGCTAGTTACACGTTTAGGGTTTCAATTCCAATTTTAGGGTTTCAATTTTCAATTTTCATTTTAGGGTTTCAATTTTTCATTTTTAGGGTTTCATTTCAATTTTCAATTTTAGGGTTTCAATTTTCAATTTTAGGGTTTCAATTTAATTTCAATTGGTGCTGATTTTGAGACATTATGACAGCTCTGATGAGTGACCCTCCAGCTAAATCACGTGTTCAGCCGGAGGCGGAGGCTGAGGCAGAGCCTCCGTCAACCCTCCCTGATGAACTTATCACTGAAGTTCTTTCCCGTGGTGATGTGAAATCTCTTATGCGGATGAAATGTGTATCCAAGTCTTGGAATTCGATGATTTCTGATCCGAGATTCATCAAACTTCACATGAAGCAATCTGCGCGAAACGCTCAATTGACATTGTCTTTGTGTAAATCTGGTATTGATGGGGATAACAATGTGGTGCCATACCCTGTGCGTGGTTTAATTGAGAACGGGTTGATTACTCTTCCGAGTGATCCTTATTATCGATTAAGGGATAAGGAATGTCAATATGTTATTGGTTCTTGCAATGGATGGCTTTGTTTGCTTGGTTTTTCTTCGATCGGTGCCTATAGGCATATCTGGTTCCGTTTCTGGAATCCTGCTATAGGTAAAATGACTCAGAAGTTAGGGTATATATGTGATAATGTTTTGGGGCTGTATACCCATTTCAAGTTCGCATTTGGTTATGATGTTTCTTCGGATACTTATAAAGTTGTGCTGTTGATTTCGGATGAGGCTAGAAATAGGAGTAATGTACTGGTTATGAGTTTGGGCAATAATGTTTGGAGAGCTATTCAAAGGTTTCCTGCGGTTCCTCTTCCTTTCCGCTATTCTGATCCTGGAGTGAATGATGGTGTGTATTTGAATGGTAGTCTGAATTGGTTGGCTCTTCGTGATAGCTTTCGTTCTAATGGTGTTTATGGTTGGAAGCGTGTTGATGCCGAAGAATTTGTGATCGTTTCACTAGATTTGGGAACAGAGACATATAGACGGTTTATGCCTCCTAGTAGTTTTGATGGAAAGTCACCTGTTGAGCCATCCGTATGTATATTGAGGGACTATCTTTGCTTTTCCCATGACGATAAGAGAACTGATCTTGTCATATGGAAGATGGAAGAATTTGGAGTTGAAGAGTCTTGGACTGAACTGCTTAGGATTAGTTACCAGAATCTTCAAAGTGTGCATCTTGACTTTGTCGACTTGCAATATTCTCAATGGTTGCCATTGCACCTTTCTGATCGTGATGATACACTGATATTGGCTAACAAGCAAGAACGGCAAGCAATTATATATAACTTGAGAGACAATAGTGCAGTGCGAACTAGAATTAGCGATAAAGTAGAGTGGTTCTCCGCCAAGGTTCATGTTGAAAGCTTGGTTTCTGACATTTTGAAAGTAAGTGCCTCCTAGACAATATACTTTTTGAATATGTGTCAATTCATGTACATTTTTAATAGACGGCATCAATATTTTCTATGTGATGGTTTTGGTTGATATTGTTAAAGGTTTGACAATCTTTGAATCAAATAAATTTGTTTTTGTTTTTTATTTATTAGAAGCTAGAAGATGACATTTTAAAGATTTTTAGCTTGAAGGTGTTCCTTCCAAAAGGAAATTCAGTATTTGTATTAAGTTCATTTACTTCAAAACTTTGTTACCTATAATATATTGAACTCACTGATTTATTGCCTTGTTTTGAATTTGATTGTTTCAATGTTTTAACTTTTAGCCATAAATGAGGTTGTTTTGTAAATTAATGTATGTTGTATATTCTTCTTGGTCTGGATTTTTTCACGCCAGATCAAGCACTTCACGCTGATTTAGATATTGGAAATTATTTTATCTCTATTCCTTATAATGATATTGCTATATAGTCAATTTTTTTATTACACAACCCTTTTGTCACTGATGATATAAGCTTGCAGTTATGGCATCATGGTCAAGCTAATTTCTTTATTTCTTGAGGGACATGGCAGCACCTTAGCAAATTATGCATTTGTTTTTTCTCCTATCTTTTTGTTTCTATTGTTGTGTTTTGCAATTTCACTCTCATGTCTAACAGAGTCATTTTTAAACTATGGATCTACCACCCCAGCTTCAGGTACAAAACCCTAATTGATCGTACATTGTGGGATGGTTGGAGGAAAGAAAGAAAGGAGCTTGTTGGAGCTACAGCTGCTTCAGTTACAGTACTCATTTTGTTTCATGACATTTATGGCACTCTTGATGTCTTTCGTTTATGTTTCTTCGTAAACATTTGAAGCAACTCACTGCTTTATAACTGTTCTGTTTTACAACTCTACTCCTGTTTGTTTAGAAGCAGGTGACTGTCTCCAAATCTTTTTAATAATTTAAGTGCACTCAACTTACTTTTGATTTTGTTAATGGATTTGAAAGAATGGAATTTGAGTATGTTCTGGTATTTGAGTTTTGTTTTTAAATTAGTGAACGAAGTCATTTATGTTTCTTCAAAAACATTTGAAGCAACTCACTGCTTTATAATTGTTCTGTTTTACAACTCTACTCCTGTTTGTTTAGAAGCAGGTGATTGTCTCCAAATCTTTTTAATAATTTAAGTGCACTCTTGACTTACTTTTGATTTTGTTATTGGATTTGAAATAATGGAATTTGAGTATTTTGTGGTATTTGAGTTTTGTTTTTAATTTAGTGAATGAAATCGTTTATGTTTCTTCGAAAACATTTGAAGCAACTGCTTTACAACTCTACTCGTGTTTGTCTAGAAGCAGGTGAATGTCTCCAAATCTATTTAAAAGTGCACTGTTTTCAGATCGTTTGAGTATATTAGTAATATTGTTGTAGGTGCTCAAGATCTAGTTATTTGGTTTATTTCTCACATTGTCTCTCTTTTTACCCATTTAAAGGTCAAATGTCAACTTCCATGTGATCCCAAAATGTCATTTTAACAAAAGTTCCTTTTAGTGGAAACTGTTGGTCACAAAAGGTTTTATGACTAACAAAAAGTTATGTTGTCGATAACGGCACGATAGCAAAATACCATAGAAGAGAAGGGGTACTCTGCGACGTTTTCCTCCTTTGAGCTGCGTTCAGATGTAGCGGCGTTTGTGGTTGCAAATCGTGTCCAAATCACGATGCAATCTCGCTTCCTATCTTCAAACCGGATCGGGTTTTGGGGAAAGACCCTTCCTATCTTAAGCATGACGCCCATTCCTCCACCTATGAGACTGACGCCTCCCCCTCCCCATTGTTCGAGCGTCTACCATGTGAGATCTCTCTGTATTAACTGATCTCATTGAACATGTGACGCCGACATACAAACTATGTTCTCTATAACGTAATCAGGTTAGAATTATGGCTTTTATCCGTCTCAGCTATGAAACCCAACTTAGTGTAAAATTAGGGTTTGTCTAACTGGGCTAGGCAGGCCCAATTCCTCTCCCTTTATTTTCCAAGGATTATTGGCCTCACGACCCAAACTCTTGTTTTTTAAATCGAAATTTAATTTAATTATTATGTCCAAGTCTTAGGTACCTTTAATTTTTTTATTTCTTGTTCTAATTCTAATTTAATTACATTTATAACTTGGTTTTGATGAGAAATGACAAAGTATGATTGTCATTATTAAGTATGATTGTCCCTTTAATTTTGTGCATTTATCTATTTATGAGTATTTATGTATCATGTTTGAATTTATGTTTATTTCGCACAGTTTTTTAGTCTTTGCAATAGCGGCTATACTGCTATAGCATTTTGCGGTTTGGCGCTATGCGCCATTATCTTTTAACTAACCAACGTAGAAAAAAAGTAGCCAAAAAAACTAAATCTTTAGATATATTTAGCTCAGCTTAAAACACTAAAAACGCCAGGTGGTATAAGGAAAAGAAACAACAACTTGCTTCCGTACAGTCTACATGCATAGTGAGGTGTCAAAGCCCTGAGTGATGAGAGCTAGCAAGCGTTTGAGAGATTCATACTTCTTCCAGTAGTGCTCATTATTTTATATATTGCTTTATTTTCGTCTATCAAACAATGAGTTGTTCAATTTATTCTTCAATTTATTTTTCCAGTTGGATATTACTCATCAAATCTCTCTTAGATTTGGAAATATTAATTTCTATTTATTTTCTTCTTTTTATATATTTAGTGCAGCATTTATAGGGTCATAATTATACAAGCTAGGATAAGATATGTAAGCTGAGATTCATTTTTAACTGGAAAAGATATAGGCAGAGGATAAGAGATATAAGGTCTTAATTTACTCAGATTTTGTTGATTTGCTTGTAATATTGCTAGAAGTCTTGTTATGGGCAAAAAAACAGAAAGCAAATGTCCGATGAGTGAAGAAGTAATTTAGTTCTGATCCATAAGAACAAGTGGATATACAAAATTGTGCAAATTATAGGGTGATCAAACTTATAGGACCTACTATGTAGTTATAGGAAAGAGTGATTGAACGGAGACAAAGAAAAGAGGCGCAAGTTATTGATAACCAATTTCGTTTTATGCTTGGTAGGTTTACCATGTACGCAATCTATTTACTACTATGACGTTAACGAAGCGGTATCAGATGGATCAAAACGACTTGCACTTAGTTTTCATTGATTCGGAGAAGGCGTGTGATAGACTGCCTAGAGAGATTTCGTGGAAATCCCTAGAGAAGAAAGGGGTTAAGCCTATATTTGAGCTATGAAGGATATCTATAAGGGAGTCTCAACTAGTGTGAGGACACATGGTGGAGAAATCGGCGATTAAACTTATAGGACCTACTATGTAGTTTAGGAAAGAGTGATAGAACGGAGACAAAGAAAAGAGGCGCAAGTTATTGATAACCAATTTGGTTTTATGCTTGGTAGGTTTACCATGCACGCAATCTATTTACTACTAAGACGTTGACGAAGCGGTATCGGATGGATCAAAACGACTTGCACTTAGTTTTCATTGATTCGGAGAAGGCGCGTGATAGAGTGCCTAGAGAGATTTTGTGGAAATATCTAGAGAAGAAAGGGGTTAGGATGCCTATATTCGAGCTATGAAGGATATCTATAAGGGAGTCTCAATTAGTGTGAGGACACAGGATGGAGAAATCGGCGATTTTTCCATAACAGTAGGATTGCACCAAGGTTGAACCCTAAGCCCTTATCTTTTTACTTTAGTTTTGGATGTACTTGCGGAACACATCCAAGAGCTAGCACCGAGATGCTTTTTGCATATGATATAGTCATGCTTGGAGTCGAAGGAGAAATTGAATGGGAGGTTGGAGACGGGTCTTAGAAATGCATGGTTTCTGCCTATGCAGAAGAAGAACAGAGTATATGGAGTGTAATTTTAGCAAAAGGCGAAGTGTTTCTAGCTTATACGAAATTTTTTGAGATCATATCATACCACCAGTTACACATTTTAAATATCTAGGATCCAAAGTACATAACGACGGAGAAATAGGTGTGTAAACCATTGAATTCAAGATGTGGTTGAAATGGCGGAGGGCCTCAAATGGAAGTTCACTTAGTGGGATAAAGGTTGGTTGTTGTTGTTGTTGTAGACGACTCTTATGGAAGTTCACTTTTAACGTAAGTCAACTCAAGGCTTCTTAAAATATCTTTTAAATAATAAAATTTCGTAGTTCACTTTTCCAGTAAGTAATGAATTATTTGTGAGTTTTAAAGCAGCAGCCGGTGGCCACTATTGGAAGTTGGTAATGGAGTGATTTGTTATAGTGGCTCTTAGTGGCGGAACTTGGTCTAAATTTAGGTGGGGGCAAAATCTTGATATAATTACATCACTTTTGGCAATTATGATTAGAATCTCATGTTGACATAGTGGTTATCGCCCTTTGTTTTCTCTTCAAGTAACGGGGTTCGAACCTAAGGATTTCCATTTTGATGGATTATTTTGTTATTCTTGCAAAAGGAAAATAAAATAAGATGCAAAACCAAGATTACCGGGGTTCGATCCCGTGTCATTATGGTTGAAAAGTGTTCTCAACCACTACGCCAAAGCATTTATTGTATCATATAAAAGCATAGTATAGTGTATATACAAAACATTGGGGATGTAATGGCCATCCCCTGTCCCAACAAAGCTCCGCCACTGGTGGCTGTAGTGACCACTATTGTATTATTACCAATATTTTCAAGTTAATATTTTTTTTATAGCCATATGTTGGTGGTTAATTTTTCAGGGGCAGGGGAAATTTATTAGTAGTAGGGATCGAACCCTGGATCTCCTACATAATACACCTTTGGTAGTTACTCTTTAAACTTTAGATGCTTAAACTTTTTTTGTTATTTACATTTAGGTTTGCACAAGACCTGTGAATTTAATTGCTATTTCTTATTTACGAATTTTTCATGAATTGATTATTGTTTTAATTTTTCAGCATTTATATATACAGTATTAAATTAATTATTATTTATTATGTTTAAAAAATTCCGAGTAGCATACTTCGATGGTCACATTGAAGCTCAAGTGAGAACTGAAGTGAGAGCTTTTGGTTTGTCTGACAATGCTTTTATGAATATTTAGTTTTCTCGTGTTTCTCTTCAGTTGCGCTATATTTGTCCAGAGCTACTGGTGGAGTGGATTTGATGGACTCTTAACTGGTTGGCCATTCACGATAACTTCAGGTATGATTTGAATGTTATTATTGTACAGCAATTTATGATTATTTTGTTAGTTTGGGTCTTGATATAGTATTTTGGATAATTATAGTAGTTGAGAGCAAGGTAGTCAGAGTCGTGATCCTTAGCAGGATCGAGGAGGGGTCACAAGATCGTGTATTGGGAGATTGTAACACGAATCGCAAGATCTTACCGAATTCAGAAAATTCAGCAATTCATATATATTGCATATAAATTCTCGTACATTTGCATATAAAACAACATAATTTAGTAAAACTCAAAGGCTGTGCAGAGAACAAAGGGAAAGGCTCAAGGTTGTTTAGTCGTACGAATTGAAAAACTGAGTATTTAAACTGAATTCGATTGAAAGGGAGTGCAAATGTGCAACGAATCTGATTGTTTTGAATATGCTTAGTGGGTGTGTTGGGAAGGTTTCCACAAATTAATGGGATTAGTGGGTGTATTTGGAAGGTTTTCAGCAATTCATTAGAATAATGATTAAGTTAACCATTACGAGTTGCACCAAAGCAAAAACGTGTCTTTTTAGGAATTATAATTAACCGGGTCACATACCCAACCTGTATATGTGAGGAAGACCCTTTGAATCAGATGACGCTAGATTCTGCCGCTTGCGTGTAAACGCGATCCTGGATGCTCCCACCAATTTCCGATTCTAGGGCTTCCCTAAGCACACATATGGGTGTCGAGATTGTAGAAATGCAGGATTCTACATTTATATTGCGATCGTGACTACCATGGTTGAGAGTTAGTTGGTAAAATTTAGAAGATGATACGTTTGTGAGGTGGTTGTTTAGAGTTGTTATTGGGGTTACTCTTAGTAAGTCTTTGAATAGCTCTGAATTGGTAGAGAGGGAAAGATATCTTTGAATAATTAATTTTCATGGCTAGGGAGTTATTTGGTTTGAAAGGAGAGTGCTCTTTCGGATAGCCTTGTGTGCAAGGTTATCTTCTTCATTGTAAACCTTTTGTGTCTTCTCTTTCAATCTTACTAAAAAAAAAGAAATTCTTCAGATGGTTGCAATTTTTTTTTATTCATCTGGGTGTGTTTTACCCATTTCTCTAATCTTGAAGATTAGAATTTTTGGGTTCCTAACAGCAATATAGGAATTTGCTGGCCCTTTGAAGCTTTGGTGAAGTGCCACTTGTTGAGCCAAATATTTCTCTTTTGATAGACTGTATTTTTCTCATTATTTGATGAGAGTCAATTTTGTCATGTAGCAGAGGATGAAATTTCATGTTGAGAAGTCTTAGACTCGATGGTTGTCAATACACCCTTGTGAGAATGGAGATACATTGGTATTGCAGATAATCTAGAAGACCAAGCAAGTCTCTATGATTAGAAAGTAACTATAATAGAGAGAACTATAGTTACTTGTAAAATATGTTGTTTCTTTTCCAAAGGTTATGTTCAAAGCTTGGTTTCTTCTTTCTGAAAGTAAGTTCCTCCATCTTTATATTCATGCATACGTTGTTTAACAGATTGTGTGCTCATCTTTTAATGATGGTTTTGGTTGATTGCGTTGTTGAATGATTATCTATTGGCTGCTGTTCACAGTTTGATAATCTCTGATATTGCTTTGCTTCTTTGGCTTCATAGAGCCACACTTTCTAACTTCTTTTTTTCCTCTGCAATTGCTGAAACTCTGCAAACCACGCATAGATGATCTTTTATATGCTGATTCAGTGTTGTTAAATAGCAGCTGTAGTTCTGCAATACAATATTTAGTACAAATAGCAGCTATATAGCAACATTGCGTAGCGGAATTTGAACTAACCAGTATTTTCCACTATCTGCGATTGATAACACTGTTATTATGTATCAGTCAAGGAAATTGGTGGTTGCAGGGAGAACATAAATAGCAATTTTTTTGGGTTCCTAGGTTACGAAACTTCCTTCTTTCTCATATATGATTTAGTGCATGTTTAGAAATTTTGCAGCACTCTTTCCAATGCTTCCTAAACTCTGTTTGCAGATCAACTTCTTTTTTACTAATCAGTTCACAAACATCGGAAAAATTGTTACCTTAAGTCCAACTTCAATCCAGATATGCCCTTAATTCTTGCATCCGCTTCAGCCTTTCACAAATATTTGGTGTAGTTTTTGACTGCATCCAATTGCATACAGTATTTCAATCTTTACACTAGTCAGTTATAAGGCTTCTAGATTTTTTTGTTCCACAGGCTTCTAGATTTTTTGGTTCCACAGGCTTCTAGATTTTGCAGTTGGGGGAATCCCAAATTTTATTTGATTCCCTTTAAATCATTTTTTACAAAATTGTTGGTTAATAACTATATAAGCTTGGGTTAAATTCAAAGAATTTGAGATCTGATTTTCTTCATTCATATTTGGGCCATTTTGATTTACGAGTTAATGCCATTTTGATGTACGGGTTGGGGGAATCCCAAATTGTATTTGATTCCCTTTAAATCATTTTAAATAAAATTGTTGGTTAATAACTATATTATATTTTTGGGTAAAATTCAAAGATTTTAAGATCTGATTTTCCTCATGCATATTTGGGCCTTTTTGATTTACAGGTTAATGCCTTTTATGGTTTTCAAAATACTAAGATCATGTAGATGTAGGTTAGTTAAAAAGCTTTGTGAGCATAACTTTCGATCAGATGATTATATGATGGAAAACAGACTGTCTGTAGTGATGTTTGTGAAGATATGTTTTTATTTCCCCCTTATATTTACAATATTTTGATTTCTAATCATTACTATGCTTTCCTATTTGGCAGAACATCGATAAACCCTTAAGGTTGATGTAAAGATCGACGTTTACAATCACGGAATAGCTCTTTTGGAGCTTCTCATGGGAAATAGTCTATTTAGAGTTTGGAGGATCTATATGGAGTTGTCTGTTTTTCTGTGCTATCAATGTTCTGTTGTCGTTGCCATCATCAGCACTCTTATCAGATCAGTGAATAACTGGGAAGAAAACTAGAAAGACTTGTTATTGTCTTATTTTCTTTTGGAAGTGAAAACATGTTGAGAATTAGTAAATTGCAAACCAAGTCCTTCTAATGACAGTAGAAGGAGCTATATTCTCATCTGTAAGATGATTTTTGAAACTATATTGCTCATATAGATGACAAAAGTATCAAACAGTCAAAATTGTCTTTAAATATTTGATCATGAATGCATATATTCATGGTTTCTTATATATTCAATGGTTAACCAATCATCAGAAATTCCAACATAATAGCACTTAATTAGTAAATCCCTCAAATTAGAGTGCCATATTATTCATTCTTCTTCACAGGAGGCTTACAACGCTTCTAATTTTTTTTTAGTTGTTCTTGTGCGGTGTAGCTTTCGATAATAATGTTGTTTAAAATAAAATAAAATAACTTTTATATTTGTACTACTGGATGAATTAAAAGTCGCATGTCAATATTAATTCTTATGGGGTTGTTTTTCTTTAAACAACATGAAAAACTAATTTGGCCTATATCTATTTGTAATTTTGCAGCATGTAGATACTCTATGAATTCATATTACCTCCGCAGCAAATCAAAAGTCCAGAGCATTGCTCTCTTTGCTTATCTTCGTATAATCTTATTTATTAAAGTTCACTCAACTTAACGGCTCGACTAAATATAATTCGTTGTTAGAATAAATGATCTAAATTTATCATCGAAATCAATTTAATTAATCTTTTTCATACAACTCGTTTAAAATCTAAATGCGACAATTATGTGAGATTGAGGGAGTAGATTTTTGTCGCTTTCCTTGGTCCTTATTATGTACCTACTACTTTTCCTACATTCATTGCCATTGCCACTCTCAAACTTTACAAAATCATAAACATTTTCATTAACTTTTTGAAGGATGGCAGAGCGAATTCCATATGCTGTTGCTGCAAGTCTCATCAACAGGTGACTTCATTTTCAAGTTTCAACCCTTTATCTATTGCTTCATTATTAGTCCCTTTTCTATTACTTCCGTTATCAATGATGGTACAATGATTTAGTTGTCACACTATGACTCATGTAAGACATTAAAGTACGGTTCAGGGGTAACATTGTAAACTGAATCGTAATAGTAGTACTATATATAGTTTGTAACATTACAACCCTAATTTCATCATAGTAATATATGTGAAACTATATAGCTGCTCTATAGTCGCAAGGTAGGCATCATTGGTCGAACTGCATTAACAAGATCATGTGTTCATTTTCTTTTACTTTTATTTACAATTAATTTTCCGTTACTAGTTGTTCTAACAATCAAGATATATTGCTAAAAAGAAAACATACTCAGATAATACATTATGCATGGTTGTTTGTTAAAATTAATTCGAAGGAACATGTCAAAATGAAGAGTTAGTTTGTTTGCTGATTTATTTTGTTTTCATAGGTTGGTTTCTGCAGCCATTCTTGAATATGGAAAGATTTATGGTGTTATGTATGAGTTAGAAAGGCTTAAGAACACTGTTGAATCTATCAGAGCTGTGTTACTTGATGTTGAGGAGAAACAAAAAGCACAAAATTATGCTATAAAGAATTGGGTAGAAGGCTCAACGATGTGCTTCATCCTGCAGATGATTTGCTCGATGAATTAGGTATTCATGATATGAGACACAAAATGGATGAAGCTCACCAGAACAAAGTTACTAAGTTATTTCGTACTTTATCTCCAAGCACAATTACTTTTCGCCGTAAAATTAATGATGTGATGAATGATATGTCTGGGTTGAATCTAAACCCAAGTGTTGTGGTGGTTGAGCAAACTAACAACGTATATAGGGAAACTGGTTCTTATGTGTTCGAATCCGATGTCATTGGAAGAGAAGATGATAAAAAGGAGATTATAAGTTGGTTGAGACAACCACATAAAAACCATAATGTCTCCTTGGCTGCTATTGTTGGGATGGGTGGTTTGGGTAAGACAACTCTTGCTCAATTGGTATATATGTGGAAGGGCAAAAATTGTTTGAAAAGAATATGTGGGTATGTGTCTTGGACAACTTTGAAGTCAAAACTTTTGTGAAGAACATGTTGGAGTCATTAACCAAGAACAAAATTGATGAAACATTATCATTGGACAACTTGCAAAATAAGCTCCGTGACAATTTAAATAGAAAGAGATATTTGTCAGTCCTAGATGACATTTGGAACGAGAGTTACGATAAATGAGATCAACAATGAACTTACACGATGTGGTGCTCAAGGTAGTAAGATTTTAGTGACTACTTGTAGTAAAACCGTGGCACAAAAAATGGGTGTAAGTGACCCTTATGTTTTGAATGGTTTGACTCCAGAAGAATCATGGGATTTGTTAAAGAAGATTACGTTTAGGGATGATATCATTGGAGTGAACCAAACTCTTGAATCAATTGGTAAGAAGATAGCGGAAAAGAGCAGAGGAGTTCCATTATCAACTAGATCATTAAGAGGCACGTTACAGAGTAAAATTGAAGAAAGGGAATGGATCAATGTCCTACAAGGTGATTTTTGGAAATTGTGTGAGGATAATAAAGAGAACATCTTGCCGGTTCTAAAATTGAGTTACGAAAACTTGTCACCTGAACAAAGACAGTGTCTTGCTTATTGATCTTTATATCATAAGGATTGGGAAATTAAGAAGGACGAATTGATTCAAATGTGGATGGCACAAGGTTATCTTGAATGTTCAGTTGAAGAGCAATGCATGGAAGATGTTGGTAACCAATTTGTGAATATTTTCTTGATAAAATCATTCTTCCAGAATGCCAAAATGAATCAAGATGGCGTTATAGATCATTTTAAAATGCATGATCTTGCAACACAAGTAGCTGACAATGATTGTCGTTACTTGGATAGTAAGGCAAAAAGATGTCTATGAAGACATGTGGGATTTGATATATTTTGTTTGTTGGAATCATTGGATTCTAGTAGGTTGCGGACTTTGATTATGTTGGGGACTTTGGATGGAGACGTACTAACAGTTATTTCAACATTTAAATACTTGCATGTCTTGAAGCTGAGGTATTCTTCTTTGAGCAAGTTATCTATTTCCATTGACAAATTGAAGCATTTACGATATCTTAACTTATCGAGGTGGCATGGACTAGGAAGTCTTCCGAAATGTATTGGCAATCTTGTTTGTTTACAAACCATAAAATTGTTATTGGATGAAAAAATCATACTTTCTACCAAAGTTGTCTCAAAATTAATCAATTTAAGATACCTTGAGATCAATAAATGGATCAACAGAGACAAAATACAAACACTTGGATTTGGAAAATTGAACATACAACAACACGATCGTGTGATTTTTTCCAAATGGCTTTCTCCTCTCACAGATATTATTCAAATATCTCTTAAATATTGCTGAGGCTTCCGATATCTCCCACCGTTGGAACGTCTTCCATTCCTCAAGTCACTCCAGTTAACTTAAATTTATAATTTAGAGTACATATATTGTGAAGAGTCCTTGTGTCGTGAATCATTCTTCCCGTCTTTGGAGAGCCTAAATTTCAACGATATTAACTCGTCATATCATCTCTTGTTACCTTCGTTTCTGTGTCTATCTAAATTGGCAATTAGAGGGTGTCAGATGTTGACTTGCATGCCTACTTCCAAACATCAAGAGATTATCATTGAAGTATTGTAGTGTGGAGATATCAGTAGCAACACTCAACATAGCAGCGTCGCAATATTCGATGAGCTTCCCTCCTCTTTCTATGCTCAAATCTTGGGAAGTTAGTGAAACTGATGTGAAAAAACTCCCAAAGGATTGGTTGCAAAGTCTTACTTCTCTTGAGAATCTTGGTTTTTACCTTCTTTCAAATCAACAATTTGAAGTAATTAAAATATGGTTTAAAGATGACCTGAACTGTCTTCCGTCTCTCCAAAAAATTACCTTCTTTTTTTGTTCTGACCTGAAGGCATCACCAGATTGGATATGCAACGTCTCATCCCTTCAGCATATCGAGATGAACTGCTGCAGAAATTTGACATTTCTGCCTGAAGGATTGTCTCGTCTTACAAACTTACGAACCATAGAAATAATTGAATGACCGCTCTTAGTTGATGAATGCAGGACAAAAACAAGTGCAACTTGGCCTAAAATTGCTCACATTCCAAACATAAATATCAGGAGGTGATTTGTATTAGAAAGGTAAAAACAAAGATTCTCAAGAGAAGTAAGATTTTTTTTTCAAACTTTGTTGATGCTGTAATGATAGTATGAAGTTGTCGTACATTTCTATTTAAGGCCTTACATTTTAATGTTTTCTGTGTAATTCACTTTGTTTAAAAAAATATATTAGCTATTATTTTCTCATGTATTTTATTGCAAAACATCAACTGATTTTTGTTGCAATTTAATAAAAGAGCTCAATTCAAAATCCTGGATGTACAAAATAATGATGAGCAACTTTTTTTTGGGTAGGAAGACGAAATGACAATCATTATAAATTCACACACATAAATGGAGGTGCAGGGGTTCGAATCTCAGTCATGACGTCAGACCTAACAATTTCAGCATTTTGCCAGTTGAGTTAGGACTTATGGACATGATGATGAGCAACTTTATCCAAGTCCGTGATGCATAGAAAATTTCACTTGCATATTAATTTTTGAATGTACTGTTTATCATTCAAAAGAATGTACCTTTATCCAAGTGAAAAATCCCATTCTTGCTACTACTAGATTACCGTTTCCGTTTCGTTTATGTCTTTTAACTACATGTACAAACTTCTTCTAATTTCTAACCAGACAATTGATGAAGAGTGAAACTTTTTCTCATAATATAACTAAATGCTTCAGCATGCATCACATGCTTGTACATTCTTGTGATTGTTCTAACTTTGATCTATTTTAAACAAGAAAAAATATTTCTAGTCTGTATGCATATATGCATCCATGATATCGTACATTACACATGGTGATGTTTCATTGTTTTCTGTTTTCTTGACGGCATGTTTTTCCGATGTTTCATATAGAAAAACATTCTCTTTTTTTTTCTTCTTTCCAAGATGCCTTCATTGATGGAATGTCAAAAATTTGCAATGAAACTTCTGCAACTATACCAATAGATATCTCCTTATTCATTCATTATATTATTCAGGAATAAAAGGAACACCAAGTCGTTGTAGTATAGTGGTAAGTATTCCCGCCTGTCACGCGGGTGACCCGGGTTCGATCCCCGGCAGCGGCGAAATTTTTTATAGTAAAAAAAAAAAAATCATTCAAGATCATCAACTTTTCTTTTGGATGAAGCTAAATGTCTTGAAATTCCTTGGGTTCTTGCAATAACAAACAAGTTTGCAGTTAGTGCACAAAAGGGTAGGTTCTCAAAAGCTTTTATTTGCTCCTATCAATTTTGTTAGGAGGTCTTTCTTGAAAAGGGAGATGTTTCTTCAAGTTGAAGGTCCAAATGTACTTCATAGTCATGAAAAGTCTTCCTTTCAGGTGGAAAAAACTTTGTTCATTGTTGTGTATAAGTTTACCTTGATTACTTAATTAATTTGATTGATTGATTCAGAGATGGTAGTATAAGTAGGGAATGTTAGTGTAACGAGGAATGTTTGTAACACTCTTTTAACACTCTTCGTCCAACACATTTATGATACTCTAAAATTCATATTGCTTACATACATTGGGATACTATGAGTTGATAGTACACCTCTTACCGAAACAGTTGTATGGTATACTGATCACAACTAGAAAATAGGGAGACGATCACCTACATTGCGAGGTATACTAGTTTATTACCAACGTTATTGTTTAGTTTATTACCAATAAAAAATGGTTTGAGGTTTTGGTCAAATAGATTTTTTTTGTTCCTTTAGACAAAGTGGTAAACTCCACTCAAACTCACAAACCGAATAGGTTTTCTTAAAAATTACGGACTCCGAATAGGTTATCATACAAAAACAAAGATTTTCCCTTTCTTATTTGTTTTCTCCTAAACATAGAATCTTGCTTTATAAAGCAAGCATGCCTATTTTGCGGTCAGTATATAGACTTCTACACAATTATTACTTTAGCAATAAATGTTACACCAAGTCCGAACATAATTTGTACTAGTTTGGTTGCGAGTCAACTTTACGTGAGAAGCCTTTGACTCAAATGTGTCAGCATGGTTTACCTTGACATCAAACACACACTTAGATGATACCTAACAAAAATGACAATTGGATTTCTATGATTAAACTAACACGTATCAGCTGCTTGATGAGGGTTCTGTGTACTGACATATTTCATAAATAATTCCAAGTAATAAAACTAGGCAGGATTTAACAACAGATGCTGCCATTAAAAAATAATTGTAACAATTTTGTTGCAAAATTTCACTTGATGTTTAAGTTACATGCATAAAAATCTATTCATCGTCCTGGTCTTGATTTTTCTTCTTCTTTTTACGCTGATCACGCAAACCTGAAAAACATACCAGAAATTACCAACCAGAAGCACAAGTGTTGCTCTTAAAAATAAACAAATAAATAGCAAGGATGAAAAGTATATGTTAAGACAACAAACTTACGTGTCTTTTCCTCTTTTCTTTTTCTCTTTGCATTCACCATATTTCTTTGTCCTCGTGTTGAATCCTTGGTATCCATGCGCACCTGTGAGGAAAAAGGGGTAAAGGAAAGGAAGAATAAAACAAAACAAACATAAGCTCAATTGAAGTAAGTTGAATATCATTCTTCGACTAAACAGAAATTTCAAATATTTCCTTGGTACAAGAAGTTAAAATCTAGATAGTTCATTTTCAAATAATGATGAGCTTAATTTTAATCAAATATAAACATGTTGGAGTTCTTATACAAAATCGTCAAACAATATGCAGCCACATTAGTATGATCGCTCAAGATATTTCTTATTAAGCTAGTTTACTGATGCCATGTGACACTAAATATGTAGATGATAGTTCAAAACAATTCACATCAACACTTCAGCCAGAGCATATTTCTTATAAAAGGCTATGAAATAGTAGGTCACATAAAGCCGCTGCATATTTTAATTTCCAACAGTAGGATTTAACAAAGCAATAGTCCCCAATTTACTCGTCAACTAGGGAAAGTTTTTCTCTTAAACTCTCATCATCCATGAAACAGCACAAAATATAACAATTTCAATAACATGAAAAAAAGTGCTATTAATTTACCTCTTCACCAGCACTCCGAAGTGCGTGAAGTGCATCCACACAATCTTGACCAATCACAACCAATTTTCCCTTTTTGCCGAACCCTGCACCCTGGCGTTCACTTTTATTTTGCCTTGCTAATTGTTGTAATTGTTCTTGCAAGAGGGGTGTTACACCAGCCTGCAAATGGTATAAATCAGAGTTTGTCCTTCAAAAGTTGAGAGGAAAAAGCAAAACAATAAAAAAGCATGCTCCATATAATGTTCATCTAAACAATTTTAAAATATATCATCATCTTGACATTTATCGGTAAGCATTACAATCTTAAGTATTATTTAACGAAGAATTCAAATAAATATTAAGCTAATCCAAGTTTATATATGCAGAGATGAAAATGGATTAGGAAAAAATAGCAATTCATTTTATTGGAGTGGAATGCACATAGTCCATGTTCAGGCGGCATCGGAAATGTTTGTAGTACATAATAAGATTAAGTGCATTTCCAATCCAAAAAGGCAAAACTTCATCCTAAGTAGTAGAAGTAGTCAAAGACACGGCCAAACCCAAGCCCCTAATTTGGAATGACAGAAACACGGAAAGACAAATGCACAATAATATATATATATATATATATATGTATGTATATATGTATATATATATATATATATCTGCATTAAGAATATTAAATCAATTTCCTTGTGCTCTATATCCTGCTTTACCCAGCAACCACTACGTAATATTTACGACTCTTGTTGGTCAACAAAGCAAGATAAACAGCAAGTACCAGATTGAAAGAACACCATAATAAGGATTTTACATACCCCTGCTAAATATCGATGTGAAAATGTTTTGGATTGCAAAGGACGTGAAATCAGCATACTGAGCTCCTGCAATATGCAAAATTTGAGACATAAATAAATTGGAACAACGGAAGAAAAGTAGAAAACAGTGGCCAAGTTTCATTTCTTGTTTTACTTTTACAATAAAAAAAAATTAGTACAAACCATCTGCAATTTCTTCAATTGCTTAGAGCTGGCTTTCTTTTGTCTACATTTATTAACTTGTTCCTCCTCGCTGTCATAATTTTCAGTAACTAAATCCACTGAACTAGCATTCCGATCAAACCAGCTTTTTTCTGCCTTCTCCTAAAATAAGGAAAATTGAATGCACAATATAAGTACACACTAGTTTAAGCACAAGATTCATATTAAGGAAAATAGACAAGGATAAGAATTAAGATACACCATCCACTCCCAAAGAATAGTCGTTTCAGGTTTCTTCGCATAGATTAAGAAAAGCAATAAATGAGTGAGTAAATATAACAATTTTACAAAACTGTCCTAATTATTGGTTATTATTAACAAATGTCATATATGCATAGTGGAATATAATGACTTGAAAGTCGTGTTCATGGTATTGGGGGTAAAATTGGAATAAATTAATTAGTTTCATTGAAAAAATAAAACCACACTTATTTTTATTTTTGCTAAAGTGATACTCAGTATGGAACCAAGGGGTAAGTAAGAAATTGCAACCATGGATAAGTGCTAAAAACTAGATGAGGAAGTGTAATAAATAGAGACTGTTGTAAATTGTAAGGAAGCAATAAAGACACACACAAATGTAACTGTTTAACCTAAAAAGTAATGACATACAATAGGAAACCATGTATAGTGACAATCATTGCATGAATAAATTCCAAAAACATAGCGGTATGAATTCAGGTGAATCTGTTTACCTGGGAATCCTTCCTAGTTATCTTGTCTATTTGACGTGCAAGAGACAAACGTTTTAGAACCTCTGGCATGTAAGAGTTCTCCACAGGAAATCGCTGAAAGTTGTCCTATATACATGATGAAGACAATAAACAGAATGTCAATTGACTATCTTCGTCCAGATAAGGAACAAAAATTGCTGACTAATTTAAATGATAACTATTTTTCAGTTTATTAGATTTCCTTCAGAAGTATCACTTAACAAAATCTTAATAACTGGTAAGAAGATGAGATAATGAACTACAATGTACAAATTCAATATCTCTATTATAAGAGGTTAAATCGAAAATGAGAACCATCACAGAAAAACACCTTTGAAAATGACTTGCACAATGAAGCAAACTTTGATGTTTCTTTTGGGGAGATTAAAGCAATGCTACAACCTTCGGCAGAAGCTCTAGCTGTTCTTCCACTTCTATGAACATAAACCTATAAATAAGAAACAAGTTGTATAAATATATGAATATTCATATGAATATCCATATATGGATAAAAGAAGTAAAGAACTGGCTTACCTCTGCTGAATGTGGAAGCTGGTAGTGGACAACAGTTCTAACACCAGGAATATCAAGACCCCTTGCAGCAACATCTGTAGCAACAAGTATGCCATTATCATTTTCGCGAAAGCGGTCCATAGCCTGGCATTAAACAAGGCAGGAAACAATAAAATGATGGGGGTAAATAAAATGGAATATTCAAAATTTCAATAAACCAAACCAATGCCTGATAAGAGAGACAAAGTAGACTAGACCCACATGATCCTCATGGATGGGTCATATACTTAAGTTTTCGCAATTCGGTTACACCTTTTTTTAGAAAGAAATATTAGGAGGAGTTTCCAACAGTTAGTTTAAATCCCCGAACAATTTTTTTTTTAAGTTAAACTCTTAATTAAAAACAAAACAGAAAATTACCACAACAAGGGTTTAAAACAGAACAGAGATAAAGGTAAAAAAAAAACAGAACAGAGATAGTGATTAGAATGGGTATTCTCCACCCAACATTTGGAACCTAAGCATTTTGCTAAACTAGCTAAGTCAGAGTTGCAATGTTCCCCACCGAACATTTTCCTTTTTCTTTTCTTACAGGCCCCAACATTAAGAAGGCCAACGTTCTAGGCGTTGCACATATTTTGCCGTCCTTGAAACGCTTCACGGAAGCAGATCCTCTCATATTTTAAGGTCTCTTCCTGATTCAATTTTCTACGAGACATTATTGTGTTCATGATAACTTTAAGGATGCATCACTAATGGTTTTACCAAGGGAGTTGCAATTTCTGATGTGTATGATGATGGACAAATGAATTATGATACTCATTTTATTCTCATAATGGTGCAGGTCAAAGAGTTCATAAGCACTGTTGAAATTGGGCCTAACTCATCCTTACAAACCGGCTTGTAGGAGTGCATCCTCTTTATGAACTCTTATCAAGAGTCCTATCCAATGTGGGACTTGGGTTTTTCCCAATAAGTACAACTTATTAGCTAATGCTGATGCAACATTCAACCAAAGATCAAAAATAATTTTGGGCACAACTCGGAAAGAAAATGATAAACAATGAGTTCAAGGTCTATCTTATAACATATACCTTTGAGAACAGCAAATAAAGCAACACTTGAAAAAAGCAAGCCAAGGAATGGGAAAAGAGAGGACACAAACCTTTAAACGCGCTCGCTGCTGCATTTGAGCATGAAGAGTCCAAACATTGACGCCAAGAATGCGCAATATGGAAGAAATATGGCGCAAAGCTGCAATTGACGTACAAAAAACTATTGTGCGGCCTTGACCATGGACAGTAAGAATATAATACAAATGGGCATCTTTATCATCTTCGGTGCATCTGCATTTAATAACAAATCATTAATGTTGTATCATCAAACAAAAATCACAGTTCATGCCATATTAAACATTACTTAATGACTTTATCATGGGTAATAATCAGTTTGAGTAGATGTTATAGAAGGGGCCATAAGCAGCATTTCAGATAAATAGCAAGAATGCTCAACCATAAACTACAACTCTATTTTAGCATGAAGAAATGAATAACAAGTGGCCGCCCAGGGTAGTATATGTGACCCCAACAAGATAGTAAGGTTAAATAGATTAAATAGCACCAAAATCAAATAACCACTTAAATCAAAATGAATATATCACAAAAAATATAATTTATTCTCAGAACTGAACTTTCAGAGCATAGATATGACTTTACATACTCAATAAAGGACTCTTCAATCTTAGCTGCTAATATTGATGGATTGGTAAGATCAATAATTGCAGCATTGGGTCTCATTCCTGCTCTTTCAGAAAGAGTTTCAATAGAATCCAAACCATCTGTCGATGGTTGCTTTTTCTGAATTGAACCACGCTTTAACTTCTTGCGAAAATCAGCGGACAGTGCGACAGTTGCTGAAAAAACAAGAGTTTGCCTTTTCTTTCTTTGGATGCTAGAAACTGTAACACAATTTTGTGCATCTTTAGAATTATCTTCACTGGATGTATTGGACATGGGAAGCATGTCAATTATTGATTGTAACTCCTTAAAATGACCACTTTGTACCATTCGATCAGCCTCGTCAAGCACAAAGAAAGACAATGAATGTAACTGCAAAACCAGATGTTCAGCGTTAAAACAGACTTCTGATGAAAACTACATGTCAAGTTTATGCACATTGAACTAAACAATTATTTATTACCCTGTGTAAATTAATCCTAAAGAAGTTATGTTTAAGAAAATAAGAAACCAAAAACCATAGGCAAAATGGTATCAGACACTATACAGTAGCTAGGAATGAGCAATATATCATTCTTGTAATGAAATATGCTGCATAGGCATGATTGATAGTAGCTCACATACATTACACAATTAGGATCAAGAATTAATAAGAGCCCAGTTTTTAGGTGCTCTTTTTGTCTTCTTCACCACTAAGTTTCTTTTTTGTTTTCTATTTATTTGTTCATATAAGTATTCCGCATGTGCTACTAAATTTGTGGTCCTCAACCACAACTGCGGTTGCAACTAAAGGATTTTGAAGCCTTCACAACCACATTGTAACCGCAGTTACAATTTAAAAACACCGTATGTGTGCTAAACATTTCTGTTTTTTCAATATTTCCCTTTTCCCCTTTGCAATTATCTATGTATATATATTTAATTCTCCAAAATATAAATTTAGTCGTACTCAAGCTTAATAAAATTTAGCATTAACATTAGCAATCACCTCAATCAGATGTTTTTCTCCAGATGACATAAGTTCCCATAATCTCCCTGGAGTAGCGACCACAATCTCAGGTCTTGCTTTTAAAAGTCTTTCCTGCTTTTCTGGTAAAATACCTCCAACTATAGCGGTCACCCTAACATTAATATGCTTGGCTACTGCTTTCAGATGCTTGGCTACCTGAAAAAGCAATTGCAGCCCCAAATAATAAAATTGTCAGCTTCTATCATCAACAACTTTTGTGGATACTAGAAATCACATGAACTGTAAAAAATATATCAGATTATATTTTAGTTTATGTGATTCCGAAATAGGTCCAACAAAATCATTATTAGTCTCATAAAATTCTGAAATTGATTATTAGTCTTGTTAATCTCTGAGTTGCTGCAAATAAACTCAGAAAAATACAAGACTTGTAAGTCATAACTTCTAAAAAACTAAACACAACATAGTTATAGAACTGTGAGTCTGCTTAAAATACAGAAGCAGAAGAGTATACACGAAAGATAAACTAATTGAGTGTAAATTATAATAAAGAATCTCAAAAGTAGCACACCCTTTAAAAAAGAAACATGACAAAAATTGTACCCAAATTAGAACAGATGAGACTTGTAACTACTATAAAAATAGATGCATAAACACGCAAGCTCCCAAACTAAATACAAAACCAAGAATGTAAAATCAGATTAACTGGTAACAATCAAACAGCTGAGAAGCAAAAGAAAGCAAGCCTTGACAATCACCTGAAGTGCAAGTTCTCTTGTTGGAGCAATAATAAGACTCCTCAAAAGGCCCGTAGTAGCGTGTTTTTCAGCAGCTTCTTCACCCTTTACCCCACTTATACTTTCAGCCTTTTCCCGCTCCTCCAAAAGACGTTGCAAAATGGGCAAACCAAATGCAAGTGTTTTACCAGATCCCGTCTCTGCAGCCCCAATAACATCCTGTCAAATAAGGATACAAGAATTCCCATCAAAGCTAATCTTGTGAAGTATTCCAAACCATCAAAATTTCATGAAGAACTTCAAATCAACCAACCTTCCCTTGATGAGCAGCAGCCGGAATACATGCTTTCTGTATCGGTGTTGGTTCCTTGAATCCCAACTTGTGTATTGCTTTCAATAAACGAGGATGAAGCCTCAACTCGTTCCATGCATAATATTCAGTTTCATCGATGTTCTCTTCATCAACACTGTCCTTCACATCAGCATCCACACCTAGAAGTGCATACAGCGATTAGTGGAACAAGTCCGCCCACATTTTCTTTAATTTGTTGGCAAGAATTTCATTTTTCATTAAATTACAACAGGTTCTCAGGTTTATTTCTAATCATAAAAAAATAGATTTACTTGTGACGAACAACCACATATTTCAAAGCAGTTATATATTCTAAGGCTCTGTTTGGGAGTTTTGAGGGGAGGGGAGGGTTTGTAAAAAAAGGAAAAGGTGGAAAGAATGGAGAGCTATGAGAGTGGAGGGCTTTGGGGGGTTTACTTAACTTCATAATACAAAAACCACCTAATTTGGGAGAACCAAAAAATTGTATTGGAGGAGTTTGGAGGGTTTTGGGGGGTTAGGGTAAGTTTTTCATATCCAATCTATGTTGTTATAATACTTTCAAAGTTAAAAATGCATTAATCATAAGTATTTATTTATCATTCTCTACAAAACCACTCTCAATATTTTTGAAAAATTTCTCTATTTTTTCCTCTAATCTCATCCCTAAAAACTCCCATACGTATGTTAAATTGTGAATTAGCAGTTTTTCATTACACTTATGAGCATCGCAATATTATCAACACATATGGTTGATATGTATGTGCTTGTACTAACCAGTCAAACATACATGTAATTATAAAGTTGTCAAAATAACCATTCAAACAAACCTTTTAAATTTCGCATGTGAGGAACCTACATTTAAGTATAGTAAGATTAAACAAAACATACCAGTATTTGAATGTTCAACTTTCTGGTTTTCTTTTGCATCCTTGTTTTTCTTCTTCTTTTTCTTTTTCTTCACTTCAGACTTGATGCTCTCATCATTCACCGTTTCTCCGCCACTACAAGCACTGTCTTGCTTCTGCTTATTCAACTTCTTCTCTGGTTTAGAATTGTGCTTCCTGTCATGATTTTCAGGATCGGGAATATTTAAACCATACTCAGCTTCATCAATCTCCTCCAGTGAAAGAAAACCTGCAAGCGAAATATAATGACATAAAATGAAAGGGAAAATTATAATAACCTCCCTGAGGTTTGGGTGAATGCAAATGACACCCCCCCTCTAGTTTTCAAAACATAAGTAACCTCCCTTGTTACAATCTATCAAACTACTGTCAAAGAGAAACAAATAAAAAGCAATAATAATTTTATTTCTAAAATTGATACACCGCCTTGTGGTTCCTCTTAGAAATCGTAGTTGGGCCTAACACAACCCCACAAAACCGGCTTGTGAGGTGAGGATTGCCCCCATTATAAACACATTGTCAAGCCATCACCTATCCAATGTGGGACTCTTAACAGTTCCATCAAAACCCGGAACAGCTATACCACAATGAATATTAAATAACTATTTCACAGTCTCCTGGTAATTCCCTTTTTTTTTATAATTATTTGATAAAATGTTTGCATTCAATTTTTCAAGATAAGGAAAAGTAGCCAATCTAGACAAAGAATCCACAGGTTGTTAACTACTGGAAATTGGATTACACATGTAACATTTCTGAAACAAACAAAACCTTGCCCCTGACTTGGTAATAGTCATTCTAAAAAGATTTTTGTAACATTCATATTGAGATAAGGTAGACAAGTGAAGTTTAGAGAAGTGATTCTAATGGCAAATTGAATGTTGTAATGTGTGAAAAATGCATATTTGGTATCACAACAAGTTTGTCATAATCACAACGAGCCACTGTAATTTTGCAAAAGCTACAAAGTGTAGCTTCTGAAAATCAAAGTGGCTCACGTGATTCTGAAAACCCCGCCATTGTACCAAACATGCACTTAATTGTTTTTACATGTAAAATAACTTCTGTTTTTGGTGGGCCAACTTATATAACGGGTACTATCATGGCAAAATCAATCAAACCCAATATTTCTTATCAAAATATACATTTTATATAGGGATAAATATCTCTTTAGTCCCTCTAAATATACCAACTTTCATTCTTAGTTCCTATACAAAATTCTTTCAAACTTTGGTCCCTTTTATGCATGAAGAACTAATCAGCCCAGTAGCCCAGTTTATTAAATGGTTACTTACTTAAACTACGTATGCATTTTAGAACAAGTTGGGCAAACTCAAAACAAGTTTTTACACACAACCGCGAGATTCCGGATTCGATCGGTTAAAGGCATCCGGCCTAGCAATATCGACATTGACAGTTGAGCTAAGCCGGCCATAATAAAAGCAATAACCATAACCAATTACATACACATTTGACTGAAGCAATTCAACAAACACTTGACATGCATAACATAATTTTCTCAAAATAAACAAGAAAACGAACTCTTTCCATTGTAAAAGAAGAGTGAAGCGAAGTTACCTCCTTCAAGTTCATTGGAGCCAGTGAAGAGAGAAAAAGAGGCGTCGTTATCGTCGTTTTCATCGGGTTGAGGAATTGAAGAGTTCCATGGAAGTGAGTCGAATCGGTCGAGTTCAGCTTCGTGAGGTTTTAGGGTTCGGTTCTTCCTCTTAGACTTTTTTATTGAAGCTTCTGCCATGGATGAATAGTAGAAGAAAGTCGCTCACAGTAACAGCGCCGAAAAAAGAAGAAGAAGAAGAGGAAGAAGCTCTTGTATTCGTTATTGCGGTAACTCAAATTGGGCTTAGCTTAAAGCCCATTCTATCGTAAGTATGTTTATATGTATGTTGTGAGTTTACTTTATACACCCCCTCTGTGCTACATGTGGGTTTACGTGGCTTTGAAGTAATTAACAAAGCTAAGGCACAAATAGAGGCTGCATGTTCTAAAACGGTCTCGTGTGCAGACATTCTTGATTTTGAAGTTCGAGACAGTACTCGTAAAGTTAGTGGCGGCGACATAGACTATGCAGTGGTATTAGGATGTAGAGATGGTTGAATCTTTATCTTCGACGAAGCAACAAAAATTCTATCACACGTAGGAACTTATCAATCGTTTTGCTAGAAAAGGTTTGTTAGCCGATGAAAATTGAAATTGTTACACATTTGGAGCTAATTTTTATTGGTGTATCACATTGTTCTTCTTTCTCAAACCGGTTATACTCTTTCATTGAAACCTTTTCTCAAGATCCTTCAATGTGTTAGACCAAAATTGGTTAAAAGAACAAAGCCCTTAAGAACAAAGTCTTAGGTTTGCTAGGTTGTTGAAATCCAAGTGTATGCTACCAAATGATTTGGACAACACCTACTATAGGAGGTTGAAGAACAACCGTTGTTTATTAACTTCAGATCAAACGTTGCTTAATAGTGGCTTAACTAGGAAAATTGTGGTTCTTAAGGTGAGATTAGGGAGCACTGCAGCGTTGTTAATTTCAATTAACTGCACCACAATTCTTCACCTTCCTAAAAATTTGTCCATAGATAGATGCGAAGATATCTACTTGATGTCCTTATTACGATTATTTAGTGGTAAACAATAAAAACAATGACCTTTTTTTTTACAAGTTAAAACAATGTGAGCTGATCCGTTATATCTGCATGTAAAAACATCCCTAGTAGCCAAGATTTCATCCCTTAGGAGTAATTAATTATGTATTTCAAATGATTAATCATCCAAATCATTGATTAAACTTGGCTCATTTTATTACATTGTCATATAGTACTATTTTCTACAATACCTTTTTTTTTATATAAATTTTCTACAATACCTACACAAATATTAAAATCAAGAGGAAAAAAAAAACTATATTTTTTAAATCATGTAATCAAACAAATAAGGCAATAGAGAGAAGAATGTTTTTGTATTTATAACTTAAGACAACGTACTCAAATCCTAATTTGAAAAACTATTCCTATAACTAAATAAATAATTTGACTTTCTCCATACTTGTTTTGAAAATCTCAGGCAGAGAAAAGAAATTGACAACAAAAAAACTTCGAACAAAAATGACCATAATATTTTTTGTCGGAAACAAATAGCATATTTATCTTCTAAACTTCTTAGACGATTTTCTGTCTTTCAGACCAAAGTATTTGTCAACGTCATCCTCCTCTCCTATATCTCCTTCGCCCCTCCGTTTCTTCCCTCCAGATTCCTTCATTTTCTACACGAACAAAAAAAAAAACAAATAGTTAAATATTAAGAAAGTAATTAAATTAAGCACATAAGAATTCATTATTTTCATATCTCCATGTTGGTAATCCTAAGCTGGAAAGTGATATGTGGCTTGAATTGTGGTATGGGGCAACTCTCACACAATGAGCTGGTTGAATTATACTCAAACCCATATTCTAAGATAGTATAGAGTTCATCCTAAATTTGTTAGACCATATGATATCGGGCCATTGGGAAGAAGCTCAAGATGTCTAACAATGAGTGCACTGTTGGCAACTTTCTGCCACGGTTGCATCAAAGCGTTATGGCATCACAGATTTGGCACTAGTAGCCATAAGCTGCAACAGCTTCTATACCGGTCATGTTTCTTCCATAGGCCGCAACACTGTTTAAACGGCAAATTCTTTGGCTCTGGCCCCTATCCGCCATTGGACGGTGATATGGCCTACATAATGGTTACAACTGATGGTCATCCCTCAATTCGTAAGTTGATTTTGTGGCTGAACTCCATAATTTACTAAATCCGATAATATAATCACAATCAAGTTGAGACCATATCTATTTCTCAAAATAAAGACGCCTTCATTTGGAGAATGAAAAAAACTATATAAAATATATGAAATCATATTCTCATATAATTCTTTTTCTTTAAATTAATATATTTGTATCTTTCTCTCTAAATAAAACCCTCATATATGGAGAGAATCTTAGCCCATCATAACCTATCCATCTTTTCATACATTCATGTTTTTTTAAACAATGCTATAAGAAACAATGCTTATACCCAATGAAGACAAAAATCAAATGGGAAGGCAAATAGAAGGGAATCAAATTTCAATTCCCACAAATTTCCCAAACTTACTTTATCTATGTAAAACAGAAATAGATAGAAAGAGAAGAAGTAGCCAAAAATATAACTAAGCTCAATGCAAAAATTTACCATTGCTGCTAATCTTTTGGCTTCACCGACACGCTCTTCCAAAAGCAAAACTTCCTCTTCATTTGCAGGATACTCTGGTAGCTTCTTGCCTGAACAACGCTTGCATTTGTTATTTGTAAAGAATTAAGACTAAGAATAAGAATTTCTTGCTCCTTAAAATGTCACTGCAAAGACAGAAAATAAGTTCCTTACCTATAAGCTTCTCTATCTGAACGTACCACTCCAGCTCATATTGGTTAACAAGGGAAATGGCAACCCCAGACCGCCCTGCACGAGCAGTCCTTCCAACACGATGTATATAATCCTGCAGTTCACACAAGATCAGGAATTCAGTGAATACAAAAATTCTCTTTATATGATTTATGGTTTTCTGTTAATTTAGATGTATCTTCCTAAAATAGCCATGAAATTACTCACAAATTCCTACCATTACCTTAAGCCAACAGTGAACTTTGACCAATTATTACTGTACATGTCAAAAAAGTATTACATAACACAACTTACTTTGGAGTTTGTGGGAATGTCATAGTTAATCACCATATCAACTGCTGGGATATCCAGTCCCCTACTAGCTACGTCAGTACAAAGAAGAATATTGCAATCTCCAGACTTGAACTTATTCAAGGCTCCAAGTCGCTTTGGCTGTCAAAAGAAAGATAATAAATATAAATTAGAGATATTTTGTTCTCATTGGCACACCTACAAACACAAATAATGGGGGGAGATGACAAAGAATCACTCCATCTACAACAACATGACTTCCAACAAGGAAAAAAACAGGAGATTTTAGAAAAGATTACAATTATAATGCATGATATCCAACACAAATACCTGACTCATATGACCATTGATTGGGATGGCTTTTAAACCGAGATTCCTGAGAATCAAAGCAAGAAGCCGAGTTGAATCACATGTCCGAGTGAACACCATTGATGTACTTCCAGCCATTTCAGTGAGAATGTATACAAGGTAGCAATCCTAGGAAAGAAGCAAGCAATTGACAAACACGATCATCAAAGGTAAAAAAGATAATAGTTGTGATTTAATGAAACCCAAAATAAATGAAATTTTGTTAGTTTCACTCCACATAGGCAATCTGTAAGAAGTGTTCCTTTATACTATTTACCAAAATAAAATTTGCTTTATAGCCAGAGCACTCATCTTTCCTCTGCATCTAATACCACAACTCAATCTTAACTGGTGCTAGAATAAATAAAACTTTGATTTTGCTAATTCTAGGCCCGTTTGTTTTAGATTTTAAAAAAAAAATAATATCAATTTTTATGTTGTAGTTATGTTAGTGTGTAAGCTTCTTCCAAAAATAATTTTTTTAAAACAAATAAAAAAAATTGATGAAAATGAAATAGCTATTTTGATTAGCTTCTGAAGCCAACTATTCTTAATAGAAGATTGAAAAAAACATAAGTTATGGTATCTATGTTTTTCAAACATATTAATGAAAATCATAGTTTTACAACTTGAATACTTTTTCAATCATAATTTATGATTTTTTTTTTCTCAAAACTCTCCAAAGAATGTCTCCAGATATTTATATGAAAATCACTTTTATCTATAACAAACGGGCCTTCTATCATATTTTTCCTATGTAACCTTGAATGTATGTCTTCAGTCTACAACGACAGAAAGCTGCTGATATTTTCTAAAGGGAAATTATGCTAACTTATGAGATTCTTTCTTACTTAGATAGCATTAGGCACACAGAGAAAATGGAACTAGATAGCCTAAGCCAAAGGGTACTACTTTTTAAGTCATGTTCTGATCTACTTCTAATATATACACCAAAATATATATATATATATATATATATATATATAAAAAAAAAAAAAACTCTCTTGCTTCTAATTTATACATGTTTTAAAAAACATAAATGTATGTGGCATGACATTTCAAACAATTTTTCACTCAACATGAGTAGTATGGAATAGCTTAAACAACCTAAAGAAGTTGAATGAAAAATTGATACAAAAATAATTGAAATACAATAATTTTTGGACAAGGGAAAACAGATACCTTATGTTTTGCTGGCAAGAAGCGATATTGTTGCTTCAGTGTGTCGACCGTAGAATACTTGGATGATGTTTCAATCTAAATTGAATATAAAATTGTGAAAAATCAGTGTATATAGGTAAAGCACACCTCTTTTCCAAGGAAGATTCTTATCTTAAATTGCAAATGTCAATATAATAATAACATTTCCCTCCCCTAAGAGATGAAATATGTTTCACCATAGTCCCCCCTTTTAATGCAAATGAACCCATAAATGGTGGTGGTGGAACTGTTGAGCAAACCACTAAAGGACACTTTTCTTTGTGATTTTCAATGTCATAAACAGCTTACTTTGAACACACTAATTTTTCTTTTAAGACAGATGAAATGACTTTCAAAAGCCCTTATTATCAGAGCTTTGGAATTTCATTCAAAACCTTCATTTTATTCTCTACAAATCTATGTCCCTAAAGTCCATAATTGCAGTTCAAAGAGCTAACTGCCATTTGCAATAAAATATGGGAGAAGTAATGTCCCTAAGAAGGCAATAAAAATTAACTAAACTGCAATAAATATTAATCTTTCACGGGAAAGAAGTATAAATTTCCTTATGCATAAACATATTTGTAAGTATTATGGTTGTACCTTCACAGGATTCCTTAAACAAACTCTTTGGAGCTTCTCGACCTGAAATAGCAAGAGTGCAACTTCTATTACAACAGAAACTTCAAAAATTAATAGATTACACAATCAAGCATCTTGTATCATAAGATCCTTAATGGAGCAATTGTGTGTGATTATACCAAAATATAAGAGATTTGACCAAGAATAATATGATCAATTACTATTTAAAATCTATTCAAAAGTTTATAAATTATATTAACTAACAACTGTAATTTATGTTCATTAGAGAGTTTGAATAATGTTAATATACTTCAACTAGAATTTAAGCATACAAATAAACTACAACACAGCTATACAAAAGCTGTTACTTTAATAATGTTAGATGCAAAAAAAGCTTTCTCTAACAGCCAAAATCTAATGATCTCAGAAAATGTTAAGAAAAGGGCTAATGCCAAGGGAAAAAAGGGAGAAAATAAATAATATATTAAGTTTACAGAAAATAAACTGACAAATTTACCTTCTTTGTCATTGTAGCAGAAAAAAGGAATGTCCTCCGTTCGCGAGGGATCATTCCTAAAATCTCATTAAGTGATTCCTCAAAATCCTCATTCAACAGCCTGTCTGCCTCGTCTAAGACCTGCTCAGAAGGAAGAGAAATCAAACAAATGCAACCACAGATAAGAAACATTTCACTTTTTTAAGTCGGCAAGCATCTGTAAAAGCAAAACACATTTATCTCTATGACATGTTGAAATTCAGCTGCTAATCTTATTTAAACACAACTGCACAACCTTGTAAGATATATAACTATATCAACGCTGAAACATGCATGTTTCATTTTCAACAATAATTCAACTGGTATGATACTTTTTTTTCAAAAGGTAAATATAGAAATGCTATAAACCAAGTACAGGACATGCAAAACTAGAACAAAAAAAATTCAACTGGTATCAATTAAAAAAACAAGTTCAAGTTGTCAAATCAGCTCATCAGTTCAGCTACATGAATGGCAATTTCTCCTTCACAGTTCTAAATAGTATATTGTAGTAATAAAGACTTATTCGTTGAAACAAAAAAGGTAGGTGATGAACTTATCAAGGCAAGAAGCAAATTGGGTAGGCCGATTATGCAGATATTGATCTTAACTTATGTTGGGTTTTTTGGAAGAGAGAGGGGACTGTAGTGATAAGCTTTTCTGCTAACAAATAATAAATATATTTCGTGTAAAACTAATGATAACATTTTAAAAAAGTGCTTGTATTTTTATTTTTGTCTGAGTGTCTTGTTACGTATTTGTCCAAATTTGGTCATAATAAGAGACATGTCATAATTCAGATCCCACAGAACAATTTTTCACTAGTGCCTGTCTGCTTTGCCGTAGTCAAGTACACAGGAAAACTTGCCCTTACCAAATATAATTGAAGTACAGTCAATCTAGCAACGTGCTCTCATTTCACAAGAAAACTAATATTTGATTAATTTAATTATAATCAAGGAAAATCACTCATGAGAAATTCCTAGTTTTGCATGCAAAACAAAAGTATTTATGACCATAAAAAAAAGGTTCATATTAATACACTAAGGAAACAAATAAACTAAGAATAAAGCATATGTTACAGGACAAACACATGAATAGTGAAACCCCTTATGATGCAGAAAATAATATCATCAGTATATATAGACATAAAATTTGGTTCATACCACACATGCATTCACTACTTAATTACTGGATGTAAAAATTGAAATTTCTGATTAAATCAAAATTATGAAGAAATCATACCAAGTATTTTAATCTGGCAAGAGAAAATCCTTTGGTGTTTTTTAGGTGATCCAAGACACGTCCAGGAGTCCCAACCTTCAAGAGAAAGAAATCGGCATAAATAAATGATAAACAGAATATAACACTGATGAAGTTAGCAACCTAATAGTGGTACTAAATCAATATACAATCTCAACAGTCAATCTTGTACATGCAAAACCTGCATAAGTTCAGTTATCTCATATCATCTGTATTAATCATTATTTTAACTGCAAATATATATATATATATATATATATATATATATATATATATAGTACCAGAAGTACCGAGCAACCGCTCAGCAAAACAAAACTCCCAAGAGGTCACCCAAAAAACAAAACCAGACACCAATATAACACCCACCCGCAGAGAAGGTGGAAGGGAACACCCCACACCTGCACCACACCCTGTGCCTAGAAACCCCCCATCAGAAGAGCTAGCCCCAAAGGGAGATGAACCAAGCCTACAGCCCCAAGATCAGAGACACAAACCAAAAAGCAAACTCAGGACCCCGATCAAAGGGACCCGAACACAATCCCTCCCCAGCCGACTACCGGTCCCAACAGATAGTTGGTTCCACCACCCACTCATAATGGGAGCAAGACGACCATAGTGTCTCCCAAAAAATCAATGCCAAGAGGTAAACTGGATTTTATCAACCAACCGCTCAACATCTAATGTCCTAGCAGAGAAGACAGGATCATTGTGAGACCAGATGGACCACACAACTGAATGCCAAATCAACCAAAAGCCACGCCTAAACCTCTCTCTCCCAGGAAACATACAACACCCCGCAAAAAAATCCTACCAAGTCACTCGGAAGAACCAACTCCCAACCTAACCACCTATTAATCATCTTTTGCATCATGCAAGGCATGGTATTTATCCGTCGTTTACTTCATGTAAGTAAGTTAAATTTTAGGATACACAATAACTATACTCGGAAAGTAAATGTTAAAACAACATTAAACCACTCCATAATATTTGAATACAGTTATCATGCTAACTTCCTTCAAAAAAAAAAGATATCATGCTAACAACAATATGAAGGAAAAACTAACAGAAAAGAATATGTGTATCCAGAATAGTACTTTGATTTTTAATATATTATCAGTTATCACAGATAAATCCCACCACTGTGCAAGATAAATCAAATATTCAACAGAAAGTTGATTATAATTCCTGAGTTCAGATCAGTAAAAAGTTACAAAGGCTGATAAACAATCAAGAATTTAACACATCAATGACAACAAAAACAGAGAACATTTATTTAGTGAAACATGAGTTAATTTTTTATCCACACAAGCATGACTAGATTTTGGGCATCCCTCACCTATTACCCTAATGCTCTTGATGTACAAGAATAAACATATGAAATCAAAGCATGCCTACAGCAGTAGTAACACTTACAATAATGTGTGGTAGCTTTGCTATCTTTACGGATTGTTGTACCATGTCAATCCCTCCAACAAGCTATAGAAAAAGGAAAAGACAACAACAATCAAATAAATTGTTTAGTATGCATGTAAATAACCACCATATGATAAGAGGAAAGAAACTTAAGCTATATAGTGAACATGAAGACATAAAATTCAAGCATAATGAATCACGTCAGAAAAACATATTATAACTCACCACAGCGCACTTGACACCGATTTCAGAACCTAGAGCTTCAAACTGTTCAGAAATTTGAATTGCAAGCTCCCTAGATCAAGAAAAAGGTTAGAACAGAAGAAATTATATTAGTTAAATATCAGTGAGATTGAGAATCTGAATTATATGATATTAAATCCATGATCAGTTATCGAAGTATCTAACCTTGTGGGAGACATCACACATGCAAAAAAATGGTTTGGGCGCGGTGCTTCTAAGAGTGCATGCAATATCGGAAGGGCAAAAGCTCCAGTTTTACCAGAACCCGTTTCGGCAAGTCCAATCAAATCTTTTCCTGTGAATAAAAAAATAGAATACCATCGTTAACTATGCCACTGTCACGAACTGAAGCAGTAAATATGGGGGAAAATTGTGTGGCTGAAATAGAATACTTTTGAAAACAATAAGCAATAACTTTGAAAATATAAAAACTATAATACAACAACAACAACCAAGCCTTATCCCGCTAATATTGACATGTAGAAATTCATGTTCAAAATTGGATTTCGTTGGGATTATATAACAAGGATTATCATTTTTTGCAATCATTCCTCCTGTCTATCTCTATTTTACGAGGGAAAAAAAAATGTTATATTTGAAGCATAGATCATATCAAACCTTCTAGTGCAGGAGGAATTGCTTCTATTTGAATCTTCAGCGGACTCTTCCAACCCATTTTTTCACAAGCTTCCACCAATGACTCGGGTAAGCCGAGATCCTTAAATGATTTCATTTCTTTGTTCTCTTCCTCCATTCTCAGTTTCTAACCTGTAATAAGTAAATTTCTATATCAAATTTAAAATTACTTATATGTGGGAAAATTTAAAAGTTAAAACCATCAAAAGTAATAAAACATAGGACTAATACACACATATCAACCTACAATCTAAACAATAAAAATAAAAAATGTCTTTGTCAGACGGTACGACAACAATTTCTAATAATTTTCTGATATTACAACAAGTTTCAAAAATTACTTGAACTTCCATGTATCTACTAAATCAATGTTATTAAACTCAGATTGACATCGACTCGGTCATGGCACTTTGTCACTAGATCAACAATCGAACTAGTGGACCAAAAGTTAAACCATATGACCTTGTCTTATAAAAAAATGTCACAGAATTCATATGATAACATGTACATTTCCTACTTGAGAAAATACTACAAAAAACTCATACCATGCCTTAAAAAATCCCACAAAAATCACCTTAATGTGTGACAAGATACAAACAGCAGGCAGAATTATCGAACAAAGCAAACAGAATAAATCACCTTTATATTCTTAGACCACAATGTAAGCCCTTAAGACTTTAAATAAGAAGTGTACGGTGTACCCCATTTTAAATTAGAAAATGAACTCACAATAGAAATCACATTGTTATATAAATAAATCCTCATTTAACATAATCAGTGTCACTAAGGGCCTGTTTGGATTCGCTTATTTGACCGTTACTAAGCTCTCGAGTTTGACAAACATCATGGTTCACACCTTCATTGTTTTAAGATAAACACCTTATTGCTTAAGGGTTGTTTCTATACTGAAAGATAAAATAAAGTTAAGGGCCTGTTTGAATTGGCTTATTTGAGTTTATCTATTGGCATGCGTTTTGTAAGATTGTTTGAGAGAGCTTATGAAAACAGTTACGACATTTTTCATAAGCTGTTTTCTAGTTATATTCATAAGTTCTCCAAGATAGCTTATACAAAAATAATTTAGGCCCTATTTGGATAAATAGCTTATTTGCAGCTTATAGTCGTAAGCACTTATTTAAGCTTACCTAAGCTACTTCATACAGCAAAAGATAAAATAAAGTTAAATTATGTTTGCACATGCTATAATCTGTTTTCATAAGCTATTTTGTAGAACTAATAAAAATAAGCTAAAAACAGCTTAAGAAAAATGTCTTAAACTGTTTTCATAAGTTGTCTCGAACAGTCTCACAAAACTTATGCCAATAGAACTTGTGAAAACAGCTTATTACATGGTTCATAAGCAGTTTTCAGCTTATAGCTTTTACGATATGTGAATGGAGAGGTTTACCGAATAGAATATGAAGAAAGCTGTTGGACCGTTAACTGTAACGGGAGATTGAGATTGGTTGCCGGAGAGGAGCTGGTAGCTTGCAGTTTGAGCTTCGCGCCGCCGCGGGAGGTGGTGGGTTTGGTTATCTAGGGTTCACAGTGATGGCCTCTGTTCTTGTGTGTAGTTCGTGACTTGGTTCCAAAGGAAGAGAGAATATAAACAAGGAAAAGACCATCTTAACCTTTTAGGATTTAGTAAACGTTTATTTTTCGGTTTGTCTCGGACGAAGTGGTAAACACAACTAAAACTCGGACGTACTGCAAGCGCAATGTCTTGGTTCAAACCTGATGAAGGTGTCAGATTTAATAATCTTATAGTTGTCGGTTGCACGAGGCTTTACAGATTAGTAAACGTTTATTTATTATTGAATGAAGATGTATTTTGGTCATTCACAATTTTTATGTGACAAATTTAGTCTATGAAAAAAATAAAATCTAAAATACTAACATTTTTATACTGTGACAAATTAATCCCTCACTTAGTATAATAGACGGACTAATTTTATAAAATAGATTCTTGTAGTGTAATATATTTTTGTTAAACAAAATTTAACAAAGAAATTTTTAAGGAAAGCTTTGAATAAAAAATCGGTTTAAATAGTTTATTTTAAAATGTCATTATAGATATTTCATCATTTTATTATAATATTTTTGAATACTAAAATTTTGAAAAAATCTCTAAAAAAAAAAACTATTTCAAATAGCTTTTCATAAAAATTATTTTTGAAATATTTCATTTTGAAAAAATATGCGATTTTCTCTATGTAAAATCTCGAACAATAAATATTTAGGTTAGTGAATGTTAAAATATCTTTTTTAACTTATAATAAATGAGTTTGAAATAGCATATACTATTTTCGAGTAAATTTCCAAAAATCTATTTTTAAAAATACAAAGGAAAATCTATTTTTTTAGAATCTATAACAATTGGACCCTAAATAGGCCTGCACAAATAGTGTGAAGGATCGAAATAAATCTATTTTTTCTTAGAGGATGAATTTTTTCAATCTTAATTATTTACTTGGTTAACTATTTAAATAGCACATATAATATATAATATATGCGAAGTTTAAAAATAGCCTATGTAAAAATGAAAATATAGATTTTACCCATGTAATTGGAAATTCCACCTGTTATGGCCCTCTAATAGTTTAGTCACACACGATAGACGATTTGCAGAGTTTTTAACATTCTAAAGATACCTTAATTTATTTTGATTTTTCGATCAAAACTTGCAAAATCGCAATTTTGTTCTACGTAGGCATATACTTATGAGTCAAACGCCCTCACGCGCCCTCATGTGCCGCATATCCTTCCGGCGACCTTCCCCACGCGCCGCCCCTTTTAGCCGCGCGTGACGGCGTGTCCGACTTCCATTTCTGCTACCGGTTGTGACTCTGTACTCAAAATTTTGTTGTGGTTCAAGATTTGCTGTCATTTTCCAGTTTTCAGCAACGGATATTGGTTCTTCAGATCAAACAGCCGTGATTCATTGCCTTTTGTCAGTTTTTCTATCTCCTAACAGGTCAACCATTTGTTGTTTGTGATCCTTGTTTTATTGCATAGGGTTGTTTTTTATTCTCGGGAGCGACCATTTCTCTCCATGACTCGTCCCAAATGTAGGTATTGTCACCGTTTAGGACATACTATTGTTCAGTGCACGAAACTTCAAGGACGCTCTTCACGTCCTTTGATTAATCTATCTGACACCATTCAGACCACCGATTCTCCTATGGTTTTTATGCCAACTTATGAAGATTTTCTCCGATAGGTAAAATTTCGTCAAAGCTCAGCTGTTTCGGGAGCAAACATCGGTAAATCATTTAGTTGTAACTCTATGTCACCCTCTCTTAATCCATGGATTCTTGATTCAGGTGCAACTCATCATATTACCGGTAATAAAGATTTGTTTTCCTCCTCTCTCACTACATCCGGTTACTTACTGAGTATTATCACAACAAATGGTTCCAAAACACAATCCACATGCATTGGCATTGTCAGAGTGCTCCCTTTTTTGTCAATTACATTTGTCCTTTATGATCTTGGATCTCCATTTAATTTAATTTCTCTCAGTCAACTGATTCGCTCGCATGAATGTATTGTCACCTTTACTAAAGGCAATGTTACTTTGCAGGATCGGATTTCGGGACGGCAAATTGGCATCTGGTGTGAGTATAATGGTCTTTATTATCTCGTAAACCCATCCACAACATACCCAACCACGTATTCCCCTCTTACTATACATGCTCAGTTGGGTCACCTAAGTCTCCTCAAACTTCAAAGGTTGGTTCCTAGTCTTTCTAAATTATCTGAGTTGCACTGCGAGTCGTGTCAGCTAGGCAAACACACTCGTCGTGATTTTCCGATCGAGTCAATAAGCGAGCATCGTCCCTTTTGCTTTAGTCCATTCTGATGTCTGGGGCCCTTCGCGTCATATCTCCACTCTTCATTCCAAATATTTTGTCACTTTTATTGATGACTTTTCTCGTTGCACAAGGCTATTTTTAATGAAAAATAGATCTGAATTATTTTCTATTTTTCAACAATTTTATCAAGAAGTTAAAACTCAATTTGGAGTGTCTATTCGGTCTTTATGCAGTGATAATGCCAAAGAATATTTGTCTCACCAATTTTAAAATTTTATGTCCTCCAATGGTATTCTTGATCAAACTTCATGTGCTCATACACCTCAACAAAATGAGGTTGCCGAACGGAAAAATCGTCATCTCATTAAAACCGCTCGAACTCTTTTACTTCATAGTAATGTTCCGTTTCGTTTTGGGGGGATGTTGTTCTAACGACATGTTATCTTATAAATCGCATGCCTTCCTCGGTCTTAGATAATCTAGTCCCACACTCAATCCTTTTTCCTAATACCCCTTTACATTCACTTCCACCCCGTGTGTTCGAGTCCACATGTTTTGTTCACGATCTTTCTCCTGGTCTTGACAAACTCTCCGCCCGATCACTCAAATGTGTCTTTTTTGGTTATCAGTGGTCTCAAAAAGGTTATCGTTGCTGCTCTCCTGCTCTTCGACGGTACCTCATGTCAGCTGATGTTACATTTTTTGAGTCTGTTCCTTTTTTTGGGTCAACCAATGTACCTCTTGACCCACTTCAGGCTAATATACCAACCCCGCCTGATATTGTTCATCTTCAACCTACTGTGTTTGTTCCGCCCGAGTACACTATTTATGTTCCTCCTCCATGGAGACTCCTACAACCATTCTTTGAGACCCTCCCGCAGAGCCTCCCACTCCACGACCTCTTCAAACTTACCAACATCGTCAACCACCATCTGTTGTGCATGTTCCGACACCTATTTCAGATACTGAGGCCATTCCAGACTCTCCTTCGTCGACACCGCCTTTACCGGATCCGACCACAAATGTTACTATTGCTATTCGGAAAGGTATATGTCCTACTCGAAATCCATCTCCTCATTACATTGACTTATGCTATCATCGTCTTTCCCCCTTGCATTATACTTGCTTGTCTTCTTTGTCTTCTGTTTCTATTCTTAAATCTCCAGGATAAGCATTATCCCACCCTGAGTGGAGACAAACAATGATTGATGAGATATGTGCTCTCCAAAGCAGTGGCACTTGGGAACTGGTTTCTTTACCTCCTGGAAAGTCGGTAGTAGGTTGTCATTGGCTTTATACGGTGAAAGTTGGCCTTGATGGTAAAATTGATCGATTTAAGGCTCGCTTGGTGGCCAAGGGATATACTCAGATTTTTGGGTTAGATTATGTTGACACATTCTCTCTTTTCGCCAAAATGGCATCTGTTAGACTTTTTCTCTCTATTGCAGCTATTCGTCATTTGCCTCTCCATCAACTTGACTTTAAAAATGCTTTTTTGCGTGGTGATCTTGAAGAAGAAGTATATATATGGAGCAACCACCTGGGTTTAATGCTCATGGGGAATCATCTACCATGGTTTGTCGGCTGCATAGATCCCTTTATGGTCTTAAACAATCTCCTCGAGCTTGGTTTGTGATGAGTCAATAATTAGTGTTTTTTATATAATATTTTAGTTTGTTTTATTTAAATTCTATTTGTTTTTATTTCCTTTTTAAAACTATTTTACTTCAATTGCAAGTTTTTATATTTCAGGAACAAATATTCAAAAGATTGAGTCTTTGAGCAAAAGAAAGCAGATTTGGAGCCAAAATCATGCAAAAAATATCCTTGGAATAAATTTGGAGCTAAAATATGAAGATCTCATGCAAAAATATCTTTGGAGCTAATTTGTTCTAAAAATATGAAAATTTTGTACAAGAAAATATATTGTGCAAAGAAGTTTAAAGATCCTTCACCAAAATATACAATTGACGCCTCATAATACCCTTTAGCTGTTTTTGCTTTTTCAACAAGCTGTCTATTTTAGTTTATTTCTTACCAAGAGCTCATGGTTTCTTGTGCAACACTTTAGTGATTTATTTCTTAGGACTCAAGTCATTGTTAGACTATAAATAGAGCAGCCACTAGACTTGTAGATTCATCTTTTGTTTGAGAATAATAAGTGACAATTGTTCTTTTAATAAAAGTTCTTCTTTTTATTTTATGTTCTTCTTCTTCTTCTCTATGTCTACAAAGAACATGAGTGAGTAGACTTCTTCTTGTTTTGGGATTGTTGGATGAGTCTAATGACTAAATCCTAATCAAACCAAACCTATAACCTTTACTTTATGTAAACCTATTTTCTAATCTAAATTCACCGTTCTTATAATCAATAACAAATATTAGGCGATGGATCGAGAGATGAAGTCTAATAGTTGTTATTGATCCATCACAAATATTAAGTGATGGATCGAGAGATGAAGTTTTAATATTGGAACAAGTGAATTTAGACAAGGATTGCGAAACATGCGAATAGTCTAGCAAACCTTGAGACATATAAAGTTTCGATCATTCAAGGATTTCAATAACAATCACCCATGAGAATAGGTGTGATTGTTAGAGAAACACACTCACTGAGACCGAGAGGAGATGTGATATGCTTAAGAGAAACTTGTCTTTAAAAAATAAGTCCAACATAAAGTCTAGGTTTAGGGTTTGCTTTGTGAAAGGTTTGTCATATGATGAACCAATAATCCCAAGGCGTTTTTTCTTATTATTTTCTTAAATCAAAAATACCACATTTTCAACTGAACTCTTTCTTCTAATCATTCTTAAAGTTAATTAAATTAACCAACTCCCTATCGGAACGATACTCTCTTTTTACTACTTCGGTAAACTGTGCACTTGCGGATTTATCTCATCAGTTTGGCAGATTCAGCACAGTAGTGCAACAGTTTGGTATGATCCGTAGTCAAGTCGATCATTCTGTTTTTTATCGTCACTCATCCCAAGGGTGCATTTATCTTATTGTTTATGTGGATGATATTGTCATAACTGGTAGTGATCAACAGAGAATACTCCAGTTAAAACAACATCTTTTTAATGAGTTTCAGACTAAGGACCTTGATAAACTTCGTTACTTTTTGGGTATTGAGGTAGTCATATCAAAGGATGGTATTGTAATTTCAGAAAGGAAATATGTTTTGGATATTCTTGAAGAAACATGTCTATTGAATGCCAAGCCAGTTGATACTCCTATGGATCCAAATGTCAAACTTCTACCTAATCAGGGGGAGCCTTTATCAGGTTCAGGAAGATATAGGAGATTGGCTGGAAAATTGAATTATCTCACAATCACTCGTCTATTCATTTCCTTTGCAGCTAGTATGGTTAAAGGAAGATATAGGCTTAAACTAACCCTAACCCTAGACTGCCTGAACCTCTGCTTCCTTAAACCTCCTTGCCGCTGCTTCTTCTGAAACCTGTCCCGTAAGGAGAGAGACGTGATTCAATTAATCAACATTGTATAAAATTTGTGTTGAATGCTTCTCTCGATATCCGTACAAATGAAAATATAATATGGTTTATAAGAAAAGTTTACATACATATAATAACGAAGGGTAATCAATGCTTATTTTCTTCAAGTATTTTACATATACATAAGTTTTAGTTTAAAATTTTTGTTAACGTATCTTAGTCGTATCGTATCCTAAATTTTAAAAAAAATTGTGTATCCACACACCCGTATCGCATTGTACCCGCATCCGTACCCGCATCTGTACCCGTATCCAGACTTCATAGGTAGAAACAATGCATAATATATACAAAGGCCAGGGTTCAAACCCCGGCCACCGCAAAAAAAAAGGGTTTAAACCCCGGTCACCACAAGAAGAAAAAAAGATAGTTAATTATTTTCATAAAGATGTTACATTTTTCAATCATTTATTGTTTTTCAGTCAATATGAAGGAAAAAAACTTTTGTTTTGATAAAGTGCCAAAATACATAAGGAAAAAAAGATAGTTATATATATATATATATATATATATATATATATATATATATATGCGCCAAATACATGAAGGTACATTATCTATAACATGGAGGATATAATTGAATTGGGTTGCCTAAGCTAACCAAAACTACTAACTTTATATTTATTGATAAATTGAGTCAAAAAATTCATGTAAAAAAGAAATCGAGTAAAATAAATTATTAAGAATTTCAATCAAGTGTCATTTCAAAGAAAGAAATTTAATCAAGTGCGATTAATATTTTTGATCTTAAAAATTATAAAGACTCCTTCTAGATATGATTTTAACCAAAAGTACTAACTTTATATTCATTAATAAATTGAGTCAAAAAATTGATGTAAAAAAGAAATCAAGTACATTTTTTTATTAAGAAGTTCAATAAAGTGTCATTTCAAAGAAAGAAATTAATCAAGTGTGATTAATATTTTTATCTTAAAAATTATAAACACTCCTAAAGGTAATAACTTTATATTTATTGATAAAATGAGTCAAAAAATTCATGTCAAAAAGAAATTGAGTAAATTTTTTTATTAAGAAGTTCAATCAAGTGTTATTTCAAAGAAAGTAATTTAATCAAGTGTGATTAATATTTTTGATATTAAAAATAAATAATTTTCAAAAGTGTTCTTGACGAGAATAAAATGCTCCCTCAATTCACTTTTACTTATTTTCTTCATGAGAATAAAAGGCTATCTCTATTACTTTTTATGTAAATAAAATTCGCCATCTTTTAACTTTTAGTTGTTGCTTTTGCAGAAAATTTATGTTCTTATTTGATTGTCTTTTTTTAATTTTCAAGCAAAATAAATTATTATTTTTTCAATAAAGTACTTAATTAATTATTATAGACAAAGAGAAAAATATGTGGAATAAGATAATAAATAATGATGTTATAAAAAAAAATTCATAATTTTTTTTTAATATTTTGATATGTATAAATAATATGGAAATGATAGGTCGACAGGTCATGTGATAATCTTTGCATCCTTGTTTGTTTAAAAAATATACACACACTAAATAATGGATAAAAAAGGTGAGATTATCATTAAAAATATATAATGAGAAGTTTAAAAAATGAGGTAATCAAATGGAGTAAAAAAGGTAAGATATTAAGATTAAAGTACTATCCTATATTTTAACCGAGAGGATTTTTACTATGATCGATACGAAAGTAGAGAGACCAATTTCTTCCCCAGGACGAAGTTATGATGATATGATAAAAACACATAAATTAATGGTGATATCAACAATGTCACATAAATTTTCTTGAAAACCATACACATTTTACTAACCTTGTTTGATACTAGAACTAAAAATGAAGAAAGATGAGTTTTGTTCAATGGAGTACATTGTTCCAATCCAGCAACACAATGCTCTAAAATATTACAGTAACAATTTGAGTGAATATTTAAATATTTCAGTATTATTATTATTATTATTGATACAAAATAAAAACAGAAACTTAATGAGTGAATGAAGTTAACACCAAGAAGATGCAACAGTGAGAGTTCTTCCCATCCAACCAAAGCAAACTCCACCATTCTCTTCATGCACAGTAATTCTGCTACCTTGGATGAGTCTTGAAGTTATTGATTCAGTAACTTTCGGATTCATCGGGTTTAACCTAAACCCAGACATGCTCATGCGTGCACGCCATTTCCCAAAAACTTCACACCTTTCCACACGATCCCTCCCTTCACAAGCAACTGCATTTCTCATCTTCCTGCTCAGTCCTTTGTCAAGCTTTAATCTCTCATAACTGTCACGATCCATCGCGAATTCAATAGATTCCAGCAATGTGCCGTAGTAAGAAAGAGTTTCAGCCACACGTGAAACAAACGGTGCTGTGTTTGTATTCAGTTCTTGCTCCAAAATAGTGACAATACTTGGAGAGAGTGATTTCACTTGACGAAGAAGTGCGTCGCGTGGATTCTCCGTTGACACGCTCTCATCTGGCATTTTGTATAGGTTGAACCCGAAATTCACAGCTAGAATATCCTCTGAGTTGCAGTTCAATGACTCGCGAGTTAACTCCGTGAGTTTTAGGTTCACAGGTTTGAATTCGAACCCGATTCCTAAACTCTCAGCTTCTCGGCCCAAAAGTTCTCCGATTGTTTTCAGATTCTCGTTGTTAATGTTCACTGTCACAGTCGTGATCTTCAACATTGCTGGTGAACCGTTGAGACGTGCATGAAGTTCTTGAAGTAGATTGATGTATTGTTTTCCATTACCAATATCAAAATCTACAACACAAAGATTCTTCACGCTCTTTGTTGTATCTTCGAATGCAGCTTCGAGGATTGCAATATTGGCAGCCATGAAAGAGAGCTTGAAGCAAAGAGAGTTATCAAAGAGAAGCTGAGTTGAATCAGCGTGTTCTTTGCTGAACAATTCTGCTATTGGAGGTGGATTTTCAATGTTACTCAGACGCGATTTCAGCGCTGAAGCCATGCAATCCAATAACAAACTATCAAATTTCAGCTTTGGGTTTTGTGTATGAGAGAAACGAGAGAGGATCTCCTTAGCATATTCCATTTTGCCTTCAGAAATCGCGGTGGCAATTTCCATTAACGATTGTTTGGAAAACTCAGAAGCTTGTAAAACAATAGATGAATCTAGTGATGTGGTTGAAAAAGTAGGTGAGAATGAAACATGTTTCTGGATAGGGTTTTGCTCGAAGCTATTCAAATTACTAATTATTTCTGACCAATCGCTGTTGGGGTTGATAGAAACTAGTGACAATTCTTCATAATTGTCATCATGAAGATAATTCTCCAAATCATAAAACATCTTCTTTTCTGGGTCATGACTTGTTGGAACTACCATGCTTTGAATCTCAGCAAAATCGGAATTTTCATACGAAAAATTAGTATTTTGAAGGATTGAATTATTCATGGGTGATGGGTCTTGGATAAGTGAAGTATGCATGGATATTGAGTTTTGGAGTGAATTGTTTATGGGTAATGAGTTTTGGTAGAATGAATTATTCATAGGTAATGGGTTTTGAATATTATGGTTTGAGCGAAGAGACATAGCTAAGTGAGGAGAAGAAAAAGAAGGGCTTATGAATTCAAGTGGTGAACCTGTGAAATTCATTGAAGAAAGTGGTGACATAGGAGAACTTTGTTGGAAACTCTTAGGTTTGACAGAACGAATTAATAGGTTAGAAAGGTCTGTGTTGTTATTGTTGTTGGTGTTGTTGAGGTAATTGTAACTGCGTAGGTTAAGGTTGTTGTTGTTGTTGTAGTGGATGTTTTGGGTTTGACATTGGAATTCAGCAAAGGTGCGTTTTCCAATGAGGTTTGATGCTTGACTCTGTGTGATTTGGGAAGAAGGGTGGATGAAAATTGATGGAATTTGTTGGTCTTGCTGGTTTTGATAGTAAGGGTGGTGAAGATTCTGTGATATAGTTGAGAAATTATGGTTAAAGATGTTGTTTAAGCTAGATGGAATCGTGACGGATCTATCAGAGAAACTAGTTGATCCATAGAAATCGGAGGATCCTCCACCGTCGGTGAATCCCGTTGAAAACATAACTATGAACAAAAGAAGCTAAAAGGTTTTGTGTGTGAGAGAGAGAGAGAGAAGATGATTCTTACGAGGTTGATGATGGTAATGAGTGTCGAGTGTGGTGAATTTAAAGAAGGGATTTAATTTTTAATAGGAAAGTGAGTAAAAGAGTTTCTTATTTTATTTGGATTTTTTTTGAATGGTATGGATAACGTGAATGTTTTTTTTGTGTTTTAGTTTTGATGTTTTTCAATTTGGAGCCGTTAGATTGTGATCGATTTGGGGATTTTCTCATTCATCGGCGGTGATGAGGCGAACAATATCTTATCTAAATATTTTTATATAGAAATATATTTATTTTCTATTTTTTATTAAAACATTTTAAGTATGTAATTGTTCATACTATTTATACCTTTAATTTATAAAAAAATACTATAAGTGGAATTAAATTTAAATTTATTTCACTATTTCAGGAAAAAAGCTTATATCAATATGATATCTTTTGATTGTTAATTTAAAATTAATATAATGTATATTTAGTAAAAATAATGTTTTTCTAAAATATCTAGAAAGTTGTAAAGTGGAAATAAAATAAATGTTTTTAGATTTTCCTTATAAAATTTAGAATAAAAATTATTTCAAAACATAAGAAATATCGAATCAAGTTTGTTTTTTAATTAAAAAAAAGTTAGTAAAAACATCTGGCAATGAGTAATGTGACGTTGTGTGAACAAGCGCGTGAGAAATGTGTTGAAAAAGTTCCCTATGAAAAAGTGTGTTGAAAAAGTTATACTTTGGTGAGAATGAAAATGAAAAAATTATTCGGAAATTAGAGTGATTAGGTGAGGTAAAGGACAACTAGGACGTAACTTCTAGAAGGGAAAAGATACAAGAAAAAGCAAACTACATGTAAATTTCATGGACGAGTCAAATTCCGCGGAACTTTCTCCCAGTTTCGTATTTGGATCATCTCCTTCTCATTCTTGTCTTCTCCTCCTTCACCAAGTTGCATCTATTTCTTTCTAAATTTTACAGAGAAGATTAAGAGTGAGTGAGAAAGAAAGAGAGAGATGGGGATAGAGATAGAATAAAAAAAAGATCAAGAGGAGACCGACACAAATTGAAGAATGAGAAAGGATGATAGGATCCAATTACCTTTATCATCTCTTATACTTGTTGGATTCCAAATTCAAGTAACTATTTTCACTAGTTTATCGAGTTGAACATGACCTATGAAACACTTACACATTTTAGATTAGACGTGTCCTGCCTTCAATAAGTATCGTGTCCGACACAGACTCGGTATCGACATTTTTTTGACAAAAAAGTATGTCGATTTTGAATCGCCTTTTTTTTGTAAAAAAAATGTCAATGTTGAGTTTGTGTTCAAAATTATTATTGATGTCTCAGCGTTATATAAAGTGGAACTAAATTTCATAACAAATGATTGTAAGATTACTAAATTAAACCTCTTTGAAAAAAGAGATAATCCTCTTGTATTTTTAGAGTTAAATTCAAACACAAAACTTTTAGTTAAACGAAAACTAAAAGAATAAAATTATATGGTTTGAGGTGACCGGTTCTTTATTGATACTAACCCAATTCAATTAATACCACTCTTCATCCGACAAAGAATAAAATACATTATTTTATTTTAGATAAGCCAGGAGAAAATACATTTCAACTAGGTTGGCATCTCGCGAAACCTCCATCCTATGCCGCCAAACTTTAAAAAGATTTTATTTAAAAAAGGGGAATATATATACACAAGAGGGGGGACTAGACCAAACCTCTCAAAAGCTGAAAATAAAAGAAAAATAAAAAGAAAAGGGCAGTAGACTATGAAAATATGTAGTTAGGCATACCACACCGCTCACGAAATAAAATACATTATTGATTAAACAAATAACTCCTATTTACGATAAAAATATCTTATAATAATAATAATAATAATAATAATAATAATAATAATATATACTATATATAAAGAAAATAACCCCTTTCAGCTCTTTTTAGGTCGTGTTTTTCCTTTTCCAAGAATGTCTGAAATTTTTCAATACAAATAACACATGTAACAAATAGATAAGAATAAATTTATATATTAAAACAATGTAACAAACACAATATCAATATATATGTCTGGTATTTTTCCTTTATCATTTAAAAAGTGTGACAAACATGATATCAATAATGAACTTTTCCACTTCTGTGCATTGTCAGAGTCTAGCTTATCCAACTTCTGTATTACTCCATAATTTGTTTATGTAACACCCAAATTCCCGACGGTAATTTTTTATAATAGTAATCATAGTTTTAACGGAAAAGGATGTCACACTCACACACAATCATTCATCTTTCACACAATAAACTAATAGATAATCAGATACAACATCAGAAAATACTTCATAAAAATTTCATAATTATAATTATTTTGTCTTTAACATCATTTAGGAAAAATAGCATAAAACATCATAGTGCTTAAACATCATAATTTAAGGACATTCAACGTTTAACCCAACCCTAGTGTTATAGATCAGAGCACATATTTATTCGACTAAATATCAGAAATAATAACTACGGTAGAATATCCCCGTTACCACCATCTAAGCGTCCCGCAAAGCTAAAACTCCTCGACCTGAGTATCTGTACCCCAAGGGCACAGACACCAAAATACACAAACAACCGCAAGGGGTGAGAATTCACATCATAACATATATTGGGATACATGAATAACAAAGTAGATAATCATATCATCTCGGTCCTTCATCACATCATCATCAATCATTCATCGTAATATTCATACAATTTATTTCATAAACATCATTAACACATACATCTTATGCACACCTTTAACACACATACCACATTCACATCATTAGCACATATCACAGTTCACCTAAAATGACCTATATGCAACATACTCCATTCCTAGACCTACATGCGTGCCAGTACCAGATCCTATCGTCATAATAATATAGTTTAGAGATGTGTTACTGAAACATACATTTCGTCATTCGTCTTTCGTCATTATGCAGTATGATATGATGCATGAAGACTCACCAAACATCATTTAGAAAGACACATAAACAATACATCATCTTTACATCATAGTCATTCGTCATTTTTCATCATTCGTCATTTTTCGTCTTTCTTCATTTTTCGTCTTTCTTCATTTTTCGTCTTTCGTCATTTTAACAGTCATAATGTATTTTTACATCATCATTAGCACCTTGTCATTAATTAAAACCATATGTTCATTTAATTATATCCAACTCATTTTCTTGTTGAAACTCATGTCATGTTTAGAACTTACACTCATCTTTGGGTTCCTATACATTCTCTGCACTATTTACTCCTAGTAACCTAACTTATCCTTCATCCTTGGTCTTTAAGATTTTTACTACTCCTTCGTCTTTCCTCATAATAACTCCCGTATATACGACTAGACTTATTAAGTCGTAAGACCCTATCATCAATTATTAATTTCATCATTATTATCGTCTATTGCCTTAGTCCTCTAACATTGTACACTTATTTGACTTGGTTTGTACATTTAAATTATAGTTTAAATCATTAGACTAAATCTTTATCCTAAATTTCTTCTATTATCTTTGTCCCTTTGTTCTGAACTATTCATACATCAATCCTCATAACTCATCTTATCCCTTATCTTTCTTCTCATTTCATATTACTCTCTTTTATTAGATTCATATCCTGACTCACCGATCTTACTACCCCTCACGTTGTTCATTTACTTCATACACAACTCCCTATCTCCATTTACATTTCATCCTAACGATCCAAGCATCGTAATCAGTTCTCTAAATTCGTCCTCGCTTTTTGTACCGTTATGATCTTGTACAATTAATCATAAGTAACTCGATATTCATCCTTACCGCGACTGACATCTTTCACCACATCCCTTTATTTAACCTACTCCTCTCGAATCCTCGTCCACCCTACGCCTCGTCATGCCTTTATCTTAACTATTTTACCTCAACTCCTTTTCGCTTCAACCTAACAACTTTCCTAAGTTCACACTCTTCATATAGTCTCGTTATCCCTTACTATAGTTTACTATCATTTTCATCTTTATTAGTTCATGAACAACCCTCTTACAACTCACTCTACTTTCCCTTTATGTCTTTCATAAGCATCTTTTATTACGTCGTTCATCATCGTCATATGACATTTATACTATCATCATACCTCATCATCTTATAACGTTAACATCACATTCGTCGGTCAACATCATATCTACATATCATATCACATCCCTGTCAAATCAACATCATGTTTAGAACCCACACCCATCATTAGTTTTATCCCCCATTTCCTACATCTTTTCGTCCTAGAGATACGTCTTACTCTTCGTTCTTAGTCTTAAGATATTTATCACTCCATCCGTCATTCCTCATAAAGTTTTCCGTCTATTCTTTTAGGATCTTAAATTTTAAGATATATCTTCATGTATAGTTTCATCGTTGCTATCTTCTATTGACTTAAGACACTATCAATGGTTCATGTTTTAGACTCGTTATTACCTTGAGATTATCACTTCTATTTATGACTCAACACACTTCCTCATTTAGACATATAGCTAACATACCCTTAATTTTAAATTACACACTAATGTCTTGTTTAAACTCACTAATGCTCTTATAGATGTTTTAGAGTCCATTGAAGGGGTTATGCTGAAAGTTCATGGAAAACGCAACATGATCCACGTGCAATATTTCATTCATAACTCGAGTTGTAAAGGTCCTAACGGATTCCATCCAAAGGAAATTGAAATATAACATTCATATAACTTTCAAGAAGAAACCTTAATCCAATTTGGAACATAAAGTGGTGAAAAGATTGGTTTTCCTGAACCTAGGCAGATTGCATGACCGTGTTGATCTATGTGTAGTATTTTAATCATAAAAACGTTATAGATGTCTGATTGAGGTGAAACTAAAGCCATTGAAAAGTTAACATTCATACCTACAATTTTCATGAAGACACCTAAGCTTGATTCGGAGCAGAAAGTATTAAAAAAATGGTTTTTCTAAGCATAAACAAGGTGCACAACCGTGCTGATTGGAGGCACGACCATGCCCCTTCCAAAGCACCCAAAACATCATAAAAAGTAGAGAGGTGCGCACAGACTGTGCTCCCAAGTGGCATGACCGTGCACAAGTGTTAGGTTATAGGAATTGCAGATTTTCTACGATTTCTCCTTAGGGAACCTCTCTGAAACCCCGTTTTCGACCCTAAAGTTGCCAAACTCGACCCTCCTCTTCACCCTATGATTACCCTACCATTGAAACATTAATTTTTCACTAACCTACCGGATTATCAATTCTTTTTAAGATTATAAAAATTCAATTCAAAGACCCAAAATTGTTTCCCTCAACTCCCATCTTTCAACTTTATCTTTTAATTTATTCATCTTCATTCTCTTAACAAAATTTCACATCGTAACAGAAACAATATCTTAAAATATAAGACAACCCTCCCATCATAGATTAAGTTACCCTAAAGTGAAAGGAATCTCCCCCTTACCTCAAATCTCCGAAGTCTCAGCTTTGGCTCTTTCCTCTTGAATTAGAGTTTTCTCCTCTTCTTCTCTCCTCTTCTCTTGTTTCTACGTTTCAGCAAAAGTTACAATTCTGATTGTTAGTTTTCTATTTATATTTGGGCTAACCTCATACTATTATTCCTTCAATTCTATTTTCTATTATTTTTATTTCTCCCTCCCCAACTTAATTAAAACTTTTATTCTACACCTCCCGTCTCTTTATTATTTTATTTACTTTTTCCTTCATCATAATAATCATCCTAACAAGTCATTAATCATCATAAATCTATTTCTTCTTAGCTAACATAATATTCTAGCATCATAACATCATTATAATCATAAAATCAAGAATACTTCTAATTAACTTTGTTAAATCATTACATGTAATTTTTTGCGTGTTACAGTTTCACGTTCTGCTACTTTGTCTTAGACACTCATAAAGGTTCTCAATTAGTTTCTGAACCTTATCCAAAATATATGTTATCACTCAAAGGCAAACATCATTATGAGATAAAATGTATATCCAGATTCTTTTTAATAAAAACAAACCTTTCAACACACAAAGGTTTGGTAAATATATCAGCCCATTGATGATCAATATCAATGAATTGCATATCTATAAACCATTTTGAACATAATCTCTGATGAAATGATGCTTGATCTATGTGGTTGGCCCTTGAGCGAAGAATTGGATTCTTATACAGACAGATGACTGCAGTATTATCACAGTAAACTGGAATACTACTTTCACTAATTTGATAGTCTTTTAACTGATGTTTCATCCAGAGTAGTTGTGTGCAGTATTATCACCAAGGAATGACAATTTCTAATAATGGATCTCAATTTTACTCAGCATAATTAACATCACAAAATCCAACCAACTTATAATCTTGAGATTTCTTATAAAGAATTTCTAGATTAGTTGTTCCTTTCAGACACCGAAAGATTATCTTAACATCTGTTAAGTGAAATTCTCTAGGATCTGATTGAAATTTTGCACACATGCATACACTCAACAAAATATTTGGCCCGAAAGTTGTTAAATAAAGTAAATTTTTTATCATACCTCTGTATAGCTTCTGATCTACCTTGCGGATGGACTCTTATTTGCTCATGTTGCAGTTTGGATGCATTGGTGCAGCCATTAGTTTGCAATCTTCAAGTTTGAACTTCTTCAGAAGTTCCCTTGTATATTTGATTAATGAACATAGACTTCATCTTTGCATTTATGGATTTGAATACCAATGAAGAATTTTAATTCCCCCATTATACTCATCTCAAACTCAACCTGCATAGTTTTTGATAACTAAATCCTTGAGCTACCCTTGTTGACTATACCCTTGAGCTACAGGTCTGGCCTTATTTCTGACCACCCCGCCTTGCTCATTAAGTTTGTTTCAGAAGACCCAATTTGTTCCAATGATATTCTTCTGAGGGGGTTTGACAACTAAATCCCAAACGTCATTTATTTGGAACTGATTCAGTTATTCTTGCATTGCTACAATCCATCCATCATCAGTCATTGCTTCATCAGTAAAGGTGGGCTCATTTAAAGATATTAGTCATAACAAGGATTCATTTTTGAATGTTGATCTTGTTTTTAGAGGAATTGCATATGTATCTGGTTCTTCAGACGGATTGGTTGATTCTGGAGTTTCTATGACAGGTTCAGACTCTTGTGTAGATTCTGGTGCATCTTCATATATAGGTAATACTTGGTTTCCTTCCCCTGAATAGCTCGTATGTTGTTTTGTTTAGATTCGGTCTTATGTATATTCTATTATGTACGTAATAGGATGTGTTGACTGCTTCTGTCCAGACGTACTTAACCAGTCTCATGGAGCATTGTGCTGGTCATTTCTTGTAGTGATATGTTTTTTTCTCTCTACAACCCCTTTTTGTTGTGGAGTTCTAGGAGATGAGAACTCGTGAAGAATTCCATGTTTTTCACAAAACAATTCAAATGGCTCATTCGCAGACTCTCCTCCATGATCACTTTTGACTTTAAGAATTTTTAGTTCCTTTTCAGCTTGTATCTATTAGCAGAAAGTGCTGAACACATCATATAGTTCATTTTTTGTTCTGATGAATTTTACCAAGCCCACCTGCAATCTTCATTAACTATGACTATTAGAAAAAGATTAGAAACATCTTCTGCAACAATATCTCCATCTATGCCTAGAAGTCCAGCTAGAGCAGATAGTCCAATGAGCTATGGGTCAAATTGGAAAAAAGGAAAGCTGCTTGGCAGAGGCACATTTGGACACATCTATATTGGCTTCAATAGGTATGTACACCGGATAAAATGTAAAATTTCATCATTTTTTTTATGATTGATTTCTGTATATGCATCTTAACAATACTTATGTGGTTAACAATGTTTGTCTCTCTTAGTCAAAGTGGTTAAATGTGTGCAATGAAGGAGGTTACTTTGTTTTCCGATGATGCCAAGTCTTTGTAAAGTGTCTTGCAAAACTTAATACCGATAAACAGTTCATTTTCGTTAGGTGCAATACTATATTTTCAAGTCTTGAAGTTAACACAGCTTTCGAAATCTAATTGCAAGATTTCCCGACAGGAAGTTCATTTATTAAGCCGTTTAAGACATCCAAATATTGTGCAGATTTACACCCTATCTGCTGGCTAATGATGCCGATTTATTTTTGATTCTGTTATAGACTGTCCATTTTTAATGTATGCATGACCTTCTAGTCACATGAAATTTAGTTAGTTTCTGGAAGTTTACCTAACAATGAACAATATAGTTTCTGGAAGTTTCTTGGATGCACAGTTTCACATTGCCTTATCTACACAATAGAACAAAATAGGGGACAGTCTGCTCTGCTTCATGAAAATGTCATGTGAACTTTCTGTTATTAATGTTTTCATATTTCTCATGGTTAGGTATTGTATGTGGTGTGTATAATTAATAGGCTATTCATGCTCTTAGCAATACAAAAATATATAGATTTTGATCCATCAAGTCCATGACATCGAGTCAATTGTGTGATCTATATTTTCATTCCTTTTTCTGTGTATGTTATTAAGGAAATTGTTCTTTGTATGAGGCAGCATGGATGACACATAAGGCAAAAGCATAGACGATAGCTCAAGACATAATTTAGGTTGAGGGGTAGTGGGATATCGGTTGGGACGCGATAAAGTTCTAGGGTTTTTAAATTGGTTTCCCATTTCGTTAGATCAGGCTAGCATTTTAGGTCAAGTTTAAGTATACACATGAAGTTCAGGGCATTGGACATGGAAGGAATCTGTCTGCCTTGGATTCAGATAAACTCGTTGTTCATTCTTCTAGGGATTTGAAAAATAATCCTCATGAAAGGTATCTCTCTAGCTCACTCACACACAAAAATGCATGCAAGGCGGTTGACATTGTCAATGGTAATTTGAAATTATTTCATCGATTTCCAGTGAAATCCATATTCAAAGGAATATATCTTGTCCAGTCTCTCCCATTGGAAGCCCATTTTTGAGGTCAAGATCGCCACAACAGAGGAGTGGGAGATTGTCTCCTTCTCCTATATCATGCCCTCAGACTACTTCCGTGCATCCACGGCCTCTCACTGGCGGCAGTGGTGCCATTCCATTCAGTAACCACCTAATACAATCAGTTTACTTTCAAGAGTGTCTTTGAAGCATACCGAAATCCCCAAATGGTGTCTGCATTAACAGCTCTTCTCACCACGATTCAAATATCAACATTTTTCAAAGAATGCAAGACGATTCTCACATTAAATCATAACTAGTCTCCAGTGATAATAATGCTCTCGGAAAGCAGTTCGTAAGGTCTCCTCACGCAGAACCATATGACTTCCGGTCGGTCTTGGCTGATCGTGTTGGCCAGCAGCTTCTTGGGGATCATGTTAAGGTTAACCCATCATTTGATCCAAGTCCCAGCTCGTCGTTGCTCAACCGGACAAATGGTTTATGACATCAGGAACTTACCTTGACCAGTTCTAACTGAGCCACTTTTGAAGTTTAAACTTACATTCAGTTACACAGATCTTTTCATTGTTATATATCTAAGGATATAATGATACAATAAGGAGCAAAAGCACAAGAGAATATATGTAAATAAAATTGCATAGTCTAGTAGGGGCAGAAGTGCATTTTGCATGGCTTCAGGCTTGGTCTTATGAAAGTGCCAAACAATGTCACAACATGAAACTTTCTGATCTCACACAAGATGAACTTGTTTTTGTATGCAACATTTGAAGATGCAGCATCAACATGTGAGAAGCCAGGAGCATAGATTTCTGTCGTGTGCTTAAGATACTAGAAATGACAGAGTTTATGCAACGAATGACAAATGCATTTTTCGGAACATCGAATAATGTCAACAAAGACGAATTGACACAACTTTTAACTTGTAAACTATTTTTTTGGGAGGTAAGTCATTGTTGTACAGAAGATGGAAACTTTATTGATGGCAAGTGAAAAATTTGTAGAAGCTTATCTGTACATTTCAACAGTAAAATCTAAGGAATTTGATATGGTGATCCTTCATTGGTTTAATGTATTTGTTTGTTCCAAAATTAGGTGACCAAGTGACTTTACATGTTACAACTAGTACTCTTCAGTTTCAAGTTACACCGTAACAATTTAAACTGACGTATCAAAGTGTTCATCCTTACATTTTTTATATTATGATTGAAATAATATTTATTGAATATGCTGATCAGGATAATTCCTGGAAAAAAATACTTTTGGTGATATAATTTTTATTTATTTATTTAGTTTTCTGTCTCACAATGGAAGCTGTGGCCATTCTGATAAGTGCACATATAGTTTGGGCTGATCTGCAACGAAGTTTTATTAGCAGCAGCAGCTTTTTTAAAGAGTTGGATTATTTTTGAAAAAAAAGCAACAATAAAATTATATTTTTGGTCCTTATAAATATATCGATGTTTTGTTTTAGTCACTCTAAAACTTTCTTCGACTTTTAGTCTCCGAAATGTTTTACATCTTCATTTTTGGTCAAATTCATATATTTGAATATTTTTTTTCTTCAGAAAAGTTTATAATATTATAAGAATCTTTCCCCAACAAAATTATAATTTTTTAACAAAACATGAATTAAATATGAATTATATATTTTTTGCGGTAAAAAATATATATTTAATTCATGTTTTGTTAAAAAATTCTATTTTTTTAAGAGATTTTTACAATATTTTACACATTTCTACACAATTTCATTAAAAAATACAAAAAGCTACATATGATTTGTTTTTAAAAATAGTGGCAAAAAGTGGCAATTGAAAATTTTATAAAGACTAAAAATTAAGGTAAAATTTTAGAAAAAATAAAATGAAAAGTTAATATATTTAAAGAGACCAAAAACATATTTAAACTATAAAAAATTGCAAAACTCTCAAAAGATGACAAATGTTAAATTTACCAAAGAAATAACTTGCTTTATTATATTGTAATATGATTTTATAATTATTTTCAAACTTTTTAAGTATTTGTGACTATTTATGACTAAAGTTTGACCAACTGGAACCACACCACATAACAAGGCATATTCCTTACATTCCTAAAATTAGTATAACTCTCTAGTCTCATCCAACCACATGGACCAAAAACTCACCTTACACCAATATCATCATACTCACCTTATTCCAACCTGTTAACTCTTCATCATCAATGTCACTTACACTGCTGTTTGAGCTCCAACAATGTCTTTAACACCTGTTTTCTCATGTGGGCCATTGTTAAACCTTCCTACAACCAATCTCAGTGGTTGTAGAACAAAACCTGTTACTGTTAGACTGTTTAGTTGCTTAGCTTTCCCTCATAGGTTGTTTGTGAATAGGAGGAATACAAATGCACACGTTTCTCATCTCTTCAGGTAACTAACTAACTAACTAACTAACTTCTCATTTATATGTTGATGTATATGATTGTTTTCTAGACACAGAATGTGATTTTTGTTATTGTAGAGTTGCACATGTGAGAAATGTTTATAAGTGGAGGTTCTCCCTCACCTTACAATAGGCTTGAGTTATATAACATACATAAATTCTAAGTTGGTATCAAAGTTATGTATGAAGCACAAACACTCCTCGGATTAGACGTGTCTGTTGTCGGACACGTGTCATGTCTGACACCGACACGACACTGACACATATAATTACACTGAATTGTCGGTATCCTGTCTGGTGTCTGTATCCGTGCTTCATATTAAACTCCGTTACGCTGCAAAGGCGAGTGTTGCGCGTAGGGCAGTAGGGGTGTATTGAAAGTCTCACATTGGACATGATATGATAGGGGTGTGTTTACATGTAGGAATGTACTTTTTAAGCTGATTTTGTGGGGTCGAATTAGACCTAAGTTAAATAATTCTGAGATTTTTCATGTTGGTTAGAACATGGTTATTACAGCTTTTCTCCTCCAAATGTTGTGGTAGATATTAGCTTATTGATTCCTGATCTGTCCAGTAGTGATCAGATAGACGCAACGGTCTTGTGCGGCGTTCCGACACGGTGACGGAGTAGTCTTCATGGCAAAGCAAAATGTGCCTGTGAGTACGTTGGCACTCCAACGCCCAAGTCAGTAAGAGAAATGAGGTTGAATAAGTCTAAGTGTGTGTGTGTGTGTAAATGAATCGTACTTTGAGGTGATGCCGAGTCACCCTTATATAGGCGAGAGCGGCACTAACGGCTTCTGTGAAATGCGGCGCCTCATCAGGGAGCAGTAAGAGGCCACATGTACGGTGCAGGAAAGGTAGGTGTGGGCGTGTTCCAGGACAGTGATCCACACCGGAACTAGCGTGCTCCCTCAGGACGTTGTGCTTTATTCTGAGGAGCAAGTCCACGTGACTTTATGGGATTGGACGTTCTAGCCGGCACAGAACAATTCCAAATATGAGTACTAATCTCATCTATGGTTACACATTTCAGAGATGTTATTCATATCAATTACAAACTTTGACTTAGGATGTTTGAGATATATATGAGTTTTAAGTTTTGTATTAGCTCATTGAATTTTTTTTCCTCTCTATGTTTTATAAAAACTTTAAGTTTGAAATTCTAGGACATATGTTTGAGGTCTGTGTTTTATTTATGTTTGGTCTATGATGTATCTGTGAAAGAAGTGAGTTTGTTTATATGACATATCCCCTTCAGAATGAAGTTTTGGATTTTGGTTCTCTTAGTAGTTTCCTTGTTATTCAATTTCCCTTTCTTTGCTAGTTGATTCCATTGTATTCGGCATAATGAACTCACCTTTGCATTACAGAAGCAGAATTAAATGCTCTAAACACGAGGGTGAGGAAAATTACGAGGCGTTAAAATCTAAGGATGTATCAGATACACAAGATAGAATTGAGGTGCAAACAAATGGTAAAGAGGGACCTAACAAGACAGAGATTCCGTTCCTGGCTATAATTGCAATTGCGTTAGGCATAGCCGCATTAGCTACAATAGCATCTATTCGCCAACAGCCTATTCTAGGATCACCGTCCGGTCTGCAGATTCTGTCAGAAGGTTCTTCCTCTTCAGCAGTTGCTCCTGTTGCTGCTGGTTTCACTTTCAAAGTTTTTGGATTCAGCGTTATAATTCCGCAATGTGCACCAGGGTACCCCTTCTTCCTCTTCTATTGCTTTCTTTGTCATTTGTTACATCATTTTTATTTGTGGTTGAGCTACTTCTATTGCTGCATATTTGTGTGTTCTTGTAAATTAGGATTTTGCGTCGTTGTTACCATGTCTGCCACTTTTAATTCATCCATGCATCGAGAACTAGCAGTTAGAGACCAAACACGCCAAAGTTGAAGTAACATAAAACTATTTCTTATAAGAATGGACAAAGAGGTTAAGTTTACCTTTTGACAATAATGAGAAATTTGTTTTTACAAGACTGTTTTGTTGTTAACTCATAGGCATTTTACTGTTATAGCGACAAAGGATACATGTAAAAAATCAGCTATTATGGCATTATGGTAGCATGCATAGTTCTTCCTATTGCAGTTAAGAGTATTTAAACTTTCTTGTAAGTTAACAGGTTCTATCATGTATCTGAATTTCCTGCAGATGGATCTATTTCTGGTTGCTAATGGCTGCAGGCTGTGGACTTTTCGTCAGTGAAGAAGCTTTAAATATTTGGGTCGGTGCTTTTCACTGGTACTTCTGTTTTACATCCTCATGTGTTTGCTTCTTGTTTTTCCCGTTGAATTGAAAACACCTTTGCTTTTAAGATATTTATTAGGTTGGTACGTCAATAGCAAGGCTTCTGTCTCTCGACGGAACATGGCAGTCGTTTGCTGAATCTTTCTCAAGGAATGCTCCGTACATCATATCAACCGTTCTATGGGTTTATTGGTAATTAGCAGCTCTATCAAACATTTATTTTCATCTTTTATACACATTATTTTATACTCAACCAAAAACTACTATTGTTTCAGGGGAGTTTGCATTAGTGACATGATACCCTTTTACTTGGGGAAGCTTTTCAGAAAGTCTGGTGCATCCGCTGATGTTACTTCAAGAGTAAGTTGTACATAATAATTCCTCAGGAACCTGAATCAGTTTAGTTCAGATTTATACATTGGAAATCAAGTTCAACGAGGATGGCCTATTTATATTGGCTTATTTTAGTTTTTCTAATGACATAAACAAGGGGGAGCTTTGGCGCAACTGTAAAGTTGTTGTCATGTGACTGAAAGATCACGGGTTCAAGTCCTAGAAATAGCCTCTTGCATGAAAAACAGGGTAAGGCTGCGTATAATACATCAAATGTTGGGACCCCTTCCCAGACCCTGGGTATGGGGGAGTTCTGTGCACCGGGCTGCCCTGCCCTTTTTGAGAGAGCTTATGGAAATAGCCTATGACATGTCGATATGTTCTTCAGGATAGCTTATGAAAATAGTATGACTTATTTTATCTTTTGTCAAAGAAACAGTATATACACGAGACCTTATATGATAATCGCTTGGTTATTTAACCTGTTTATCCAAACACGGCCTAATGCTTAAACTTCTGTGATTTTCAATTAATTGTTTTGATGTTTTCATTTTATTCACGAATATTTTTGGTGGGGTCAATAGTTAGGCATTGGCAAAGAGAAGGCTATAGAAATCACAGATGTTGTACAAAAGTATGGCAACCTTATTGGTTTCGGTAAGCTCGTAGAGTTTTTTATTTGTCTGTTAAACTTGTCCATGTATTTATGTATATGTATACAGTCCTGTGTGTCAAATTGTACTTAAATATTTTGTTATTTATGATGTTCTTGTTATTGAATTTGCAGTTGAACGATTCTCTCTCGGAGTGAGAAACCCTACGGCTTTCCTTGCAGGAGCCTTGGTTAGTGATTAATAGATTTCCCTTTTATATTTGATAAAGTTAGGTGGAAAGGACAAGTAAAAGAAATCACATTAAGGACTCGTTTAATTGTTTTTCTTCAAGTGCAGGGTATTTCTCCAGAGTTGTTTTTTGCAGGGGTTTGTTTTGGGGGTCTGTTCACACTTTCCATTCAGGTGAATATGAACCATGGATCATTATAAAAACAACATTTTAATCTTAATTTTAATTTGTTTATATACTAGGAGTAAGCAAGTTTCAAATGTGGTGACTAACAATCTAACATAACTTTTCCTTTTGTTATGTGATCAGCTTGGAATAGGATTCCTTTTGAGGGAACGGCCGATATTTGCTCTTGCTACTGTCGCAACCGTAATGGTAATAATAATGTGAATTTGAACAAAAAAGTTCTTGTTTAGTCAAAGATGTAACTAAACATTACCTATTTTTTTTTATTTTATACAGGGAATTTGGACAATTTTTCCGTATGCTGTGGCCGCTTCAACTGCTTTATTCTTTTATGTCAGGCGGAAGTACTTCTCTTAGTCCTTGAATGTCATATATGAGTCTTCAGAATATTGATTCCTAAGTTGTATATCCAGATAAGTGACATATTCATCGATTTATTGGACTTTTTCGATCTTATCAGTCAGGTCAACCAATTTCTGTTATAGGTAATTATCAATTACCATGGCTGATTAGCCATATATACGATTCTAGGGTTTATCATTTAAGATTCTTTTGTAAATAAAGAATAACTTATTAATAAATCCCTTTGTGGTACTTGAATGTATTAAATAAAAAATTGGCTTGTTTAATATTTCTTGAGGATAAACTGCAAATTGTTATGGAGTTTGTCTGAATAGGCAGCTGTTTTATTAATTTCCTTTGAATTTTATGAGCTTATCGACAGAAAACCCGTTTATGATGATTTCTACTGCACACAGCATGTCTTTTAAAACTGATTTGTCTTAGCCGTGTTGCCGCAAAGTGCTTATTGCGTTGGACATATTACAACATCAGATAGTAAAGCATATGTAATTTTTCCTGTTCAGAATAAATACTCATCTATAAGGCTGGCTATATCATAATTTAGAAGCTGTGTAGAATAATTTATTAACTTTCTATCCAGAACTTGATTAGACCTCTCTCTCTCTCTCCTTGTTTCTCTGCTGTGAGAAGAATCAAACTTCTTGGCATTGCAAATCAATTCTCATTTTGACAAGACTCGAGAAATTTAAGCTGAATACCATAAGCTTCCTTAAGCTCTGCTAGTACTTGAGAAATAGGTGGCCTCTGTGATGCATCCCTTTCCACTGACTTCACAGCAATGAATGTCGCCTTCTGCATGCTTTCTAGATCAAAAGTTCCCTGTATGCTTTCATCGACAACTTCGAATGCACCCGCCTGCAAATAGGGTTTGGCCTGCAGTAGGAAAGTTTGAAACAGCGACGTTAAATTCCTAAATTTTGTATACTATGGTTGCAGTGCATAAATGTGAAAAGAGAGAGGAAAAACAACACTGGAGATTGCAGACATGCATGAAATATAACCAACACTGGAGATTGCTAAAACAACACTTATTGTGAGATGGAAGTTATTGTCTTTCTAATGGAATATGAGCTTTATGAAACACGGATACAGACACAGACACTGGACACGACACAGACACTGACACACCGACACCGCTAAATTTAAGAAAATCACCTAATTCAGTGTAATTATATGTGTCGGTGTCGGACACGACACATGTCCGACACTGAGACACGCCTAACCCGAGAGTGTCCGTGCTTCATACTATGAGAAAAAAATGTCAAGTTATAGCATTGTAGAAACAATTGAAGGGACTTTAGGTTACCCATAAAACCAAGTTGAATGAATCAGGAGTCCCAGAGTGAATCAATGGCTCTCTTCCACAAATGAGTTCCAAAAGAACAACTCCAAAACTATATACATCACTTTTCTCAGTAAGCTGTTGAGTGGAATAATACCTATTCATAAAAAATTGACATGAAAAATATGATATAAGGGTTTTAGGAAACTATAACAATTTGATTAATTTCAATAACATACTCTGGATCTAGATAGCCAGCAGTTCCCTTGACAACAGTAGTGACATGAGTTGCATCTGCTCTGGTTACCTGCTTAGAGAGGCCAAAATCACAGACCTTGGCATTCAAATCCATGTCCAAGAGGATGTTACTACACTTGACATCGCGGTGTATGATTCTTGGTTCACTTCCATTATGTAAATAATCCAATCCTTGACAAAATGGAGAGTGAGCTTAAGACATAGTTTATACCAGTAGATAGGCTTAAATAAACCAATCCAAACAGACCTTTAAAGCAGTACCTTTTGCTGCATCGACAGCAATTTTTAACCTTCGAATCCAGCTTAAGGGAGTTTTATGGCTGTTCGCACCTATACAAAAGAGAATAAAAGGTCATTATTAAACAGAAAACTCTACTGAAACAAAATGGTATGATTATGAACTAGCAAGTATTTGTGTTCAAGAATACAGTACCATATAGGTGATCGGCTAGGGATCCACCAGGCAAGTATTCATAAACCAATATCTGATGCTTTGCTTCATGACAGAATCCTTCCAAAGACACGAGATTTTGATGACGGATTTTCGACAAGAGATGAATCTAAGAGCAACATAAGATAGAGAAGGAAACATCAGCGGAAACCAAGTGCAATGTGAAAGTATAAGTTTATGACAGCCATTCATAAACATGTAAAATAGTGAGAAAATCATGTGCAAACATGGATTCTGAAAAAAGGAAACGACTTGGATTTTATCTCACCCTTACACCCCCTCCAGCTAAATTTCAGTCCTCGGATTAATATAACAGCTGTAAGTGTTGATCTCTCAGATGTTAGATTAATTCAACAGACGACATTTCCTTCAAGAGGCGGGGGTGATTGTAGAGAATCCAACTCAAGCGCGAATACAAATCACATTTTGTTTACTTATTCAGACATACTTACATAAGCATTAATGGAATATGCAAGTAGAATTTAGTTAGTAAACCTCATTGATAAAGGAATCAACCCCAAGTTGGGATTTATCGAACCGAACTTTGACAGCAACTGATTTTCCATTTGGAAGCTTTCCAAGATAAACAGATCCAAAACCTCCTCTTCCAATAATTTCCTTAAAATTGCTAGTAGCTACTTTGATTTCTTTATAGGTAAAAACTTTTTCTGCACCCCAGTTCCTCATATCAGTTTCTTCCCCTAAGTCAAAAAATAGTACCCCCTTAACACATGAAAGAAGTGCTAACTATACAAAAATGATGTCAAAGAATACATACTAGTTGTGTGTGTGGCTCGATATCTTATTTGTGAATTGTATATATATACTGAAATACATATCAGGAAAATGGTAAGTGTAGCTCCTCCAACTGTGCCTAGTATTATTTCTAGATGGTTTTGTCCATGGTTCTTCTTTTTGGGAATTATAATCAATTGTGGTGCCACAATTGGAGGATTGGATGATGCATCATCGCATGCGGTTGTTGAAAAAGTTAGACACAAATTTCCAGATGTTCTGCAAAAGATCAAGATATTAATAGGCATACTGTTTAGGATGTGGATCCTCTCTTGTTACTGACGGTGTTAATAGGAGAGATAAAGACACAATAAACAAAATAGTAATATTTGCCGCGTCTTCCTCTCCTACTGAAACCTTCTTGTAACCGAGACAAATCCAACTATACTTTGTAAGGATACCTATGCACCACCGCTTCCATACCTGATCTCTATAGTGTCTTTGTTCAAAGACTGTGGAAGTGGACCTTGTAGTTTGTTGTTTTCTAGATTCCTGCAGAATCAAAGACATCGTTATAACTTATACGAAATGTAAGAGAAAAAGAAACAGAAAATTAAATGAAAACTATATATGAAAAGAAAAAAGGATTTCAATCTTTGAACTAATTTTGATTAGCTCGCTTACAGTAAGTGGAGGTCTTCTAACTCTCCCAAGTTATCAGGCACTAATCCTCGGAGACTATTATCTCGCAAGTCTCTTCATGTAAGGAAAAAGGAAAATAGAAAAAAGAGAAAATTAATATTATTTTTGGAATCCATGTTCTTGTTTTAAGACAGAATATGATAATGTCTGAAAGCAAAAAAGACAATAAATTATTATCTGAAGTTCTAATTTTGATTTTCTGGATACTCACAAAATTTGAAGACTAATCAAGTTCTCCAGCTCTTCACCAAAAGATGTCAGCTGATTGAAACTAAGGTTCCTGCAAGTTTGAACAGTCATTATCAATCTTGTCTTAGAAAGTAAGACCTTAAGTTCAAGGTGTTATGATTTTTGGAGCATTACAGTTTTGCAAGGCTTTGCAAGCTACCCAAATTCTGGATTTCACCAGCAAGTGATGTGTTGTGCAAATCCCTGATAAATGATTAAGGTTAATTATCATTGTAAGACAGAATATGAGCATTAATTATATGGATTATGTTCAAATAGTAGAAAGAAAATTACAATGTTTTAAGGTCCAACAAGTCACCAAATGTAGGACTAATTGATCTCAAATTTATGTCTGAGAGAGCCCTGAAAAAATTCCATTACCATTAGATTTTTGTTTCAAAGAGTGTTAAAAGTACAATTATACTTTGTTCTCTAAAGATAAAGGTTTCTCTACATTACATCTCAAATAATGTCACCAAATTAGTCCTTCAAAGATACAACATAGTCACCATATGTATCCTTTTCTGTCACCACTTTAGTTTTTATAACGGCGAATATATCGAAGCTTTTGAGAACTAATATGGTGATATTCTACTCTCTTAAGAGATTGATTTGGTAACCAAAATTTTTGGATAAATAATGTGATTAAAACTTATTTTTTGAAGGACTGAGTAGAGGGTTTAATCATAAAAGAATGTAATGAGTTCACACACAATGATATCACTAAGTTTCCTTCACAATGTATGTGTTCCCATGGGAAAGGAGAGCATGGATCATCTTGCCATCCTAGATCCAATCCAGTGGACTGTTGAATAACCTGCATTGCTGAAACTGAAAGTATAAAACAAGCAAGTTAGACCCTGTTTGGATCAACAACTTAATTAAGAACTTATGTATAAGCTATTTTTATAACAAAAGATAAATTATAGTCAGATTATTTTCAAACAAGCTATAGTTGTTTTCACAAGTTATCCTAGAGAGCTTATGGAAATAATCTGAAAACAACTTATGAACATGTCATAAGTTGTTTCCATAACCTCTCATGAACAGTCTCGCAAGTGCTTATGCTAGTTGGTAAGTTCAAAAAAGCTAATCTAAACAGGCCCGTACTAAAAATGAAAACAAAGTGCATATATTCAAAAGATAAGGTGATGAGGCACCTGTTGTTGAGGAGGCTTCAGGTGGAATATCAACCATATTATATACCTCAAATGCATTGATCTGAGGGTAGAAGTTGATACTTCTTAGTGTTATATTCAAGCTGCTGATCCTCTTTCGTGTAACATATAAAGCACTTATTTCTGATCTTTTTATTGTATAGTTTGACTTTACAAGATCTCCATTTATGAATACATCAAATGAAGAGAAAACAGGAAGAATTCCAGCAAAATAGAGGATCATATAGTAGTCCCCTAACCCCTCAAGAGGTAGGTTATACGCCATTATATTCCGTCGCGCCAAGATTCTTCCAGTTTGAAGAACAGCAGCTGGTGGTTTCTCTAAAATATCGGATTGATTGAAGCTATTCTTGATCTTAAACCCACTTGTAGCATGAGAAGGTATGAAACTTCTATCACTGTTCCATATTCTGTCATATGGATCCATAGGGTACCTGTTTTTTAGAAGCTAAACCATGTTATCAAATCGAAATTCAAATCGTGAAATAGAAGACTTATTTTCTGAATTGTGAATAGAATCTTCTTATAAATCGTAAGATACATTACTAATAAAAATATGACATTTTAAACTAAAAACATGTGACAGCTATTATAAGTTGATATATCATATACGAACCTTAAAATAATTGAAGATTTAAGTCATAAATCAAATGACAAGAGAAAAGTGTCTGACTTTAAAAAGTTGAGAAAAAAAGTGTCAGATTATACTAAGTTTAGGCAATGATTCATTAAAGTGAAGTGAGATTCATCATAGTGAATCGGAATTCATCATAATGGATTAGGATTCAACGTGAGGTTTGTCCAAAATAGTTGCACACTTGAGATTCGTAGTGATTGGATTCGGTTTTGTATCAATCGAGATATGACTCAAAACGAATAATAAGATACTGCTAACCATGAGCTAAACCATGACTATTCATAACCTTAAATAATGACATAAAACTGCATAATTAGAAATCAATGCTATGGTTCTTACCTTGTAGATTCATTGATGTGTCCACAATCAATTCTGTAACTCATCCTAAGAAATTTATTTCGAAAATCTTCCTTGCCTTTTGTGTAGGAACCTTTAGGAAGAGGTCTAATTTCAAGTAAAGAAATTATAGGAGAACCACCACTTGGAATTGAATTCAAACAGAATGCTAGTATATCCTTATTGACTTCCCACAGAAACTCTTCTATCCAAGGATCATTCATAGCTAGATTTATCTTGGCAGCTATAGCTGTTCCAAGAGAAACATAAAATATAGGCGGTTTTCCAAGTCCATCATAGTTCTTGTACACAAATTTTGCTCTAACAAGAATCAAACTAGTGGCATTGTTCATTGGTATCCGATAGCATGCACGACGTTTGGAATGAGGGAAGAACCGAGCCGAGATATTTGTTGACAAGGAACCATCATTGTAATTGATGGTGGTTGTTTTTCCTGTGGTTATGTAAGGAGTGTCTGAGAACCATGAAATGTTTGATGAATCACTGAAGCTGGTTGTTCCACCACATGATAGACTCAAGAAACCTGTTTCATGAAATTCAATAAGAAAATAGTGAAAACTACTATGAAGTTGGCCTTGAAAAGTGAAGGTTATGCTGCTAAGTGAAGATTATACTGTGTACTTCAGGACAAAAATACGGTGTTTGTACCGTTCGAAAACACAATTCCGGAGGCTTTTTCGAAATGATGGACAAAGATTTTTCTATAAGTAATTAACATTCAATAAAGAAAAACATGCTTAGAAAAATGTCATTATTTTATAAAGTTGTACAAGACATACCATCTTGTCCAGAGAAAGCAACAAACAAGAAGCTATGAAGAAGAAAGAAGATAGTCCATAAATCTCTTAAATCCATGAATTGTGATGCATAGTATAATTTCCAAATGTTGTGTTTATATTTTACAGAATCAAAGGAAGAAAGTGTATATAAATAAAAGTAGTGTGACTAGTGTCATGTGTAATAATGAGAAAGAACAATTGTTACAACATTATATGAAAGAAACATGATAAAGCTTTAAGGAAAGGAAAAGAACACTAAGAGTAAATTCAGAAAAGTGTCTTGGTTTGGTAGAGTGACCAAGTTGTTGATCATAGAGATGGAGAAAGGAAAAGTGCATAGTTGAGGTTATGATGATTAAAGGATTCTAGAGTCATTCAAGATGGGAAAGTAATTATACTATTTTAATTTATTTCTTTAATGTAAGCTTTAACTAGATTTTCCTAGTACTTCTAGTCAGTGTTCCTTTTGGCAACATTGAAAAAAAAAAACCTTCTATATCAAGTTTGAATGGTGTTTTTGTTTTTTTTAGTAAAGGAAGTTTGAATAGTGTTATCCATAAAAAAAATTAATTTTTAATATAAATGTAAGCGTTCCGAAGAAGTAGTTCAGTGATTTAGGTTGAAACAATGAAAGAGTTATATGTAGACGGTGGGTTCAATATCTACTATTAACATTTACCAATTAGGATATACATAGGGTTAAAGGATAGATAAAATTACAACGTATAACACTTAGTTAAGGTTACATTACTCAATAAATTTTATGTGATACATATTTTATCAAACTCATGCTAAAAAAGTTGTTTAAGATTTTTGATAGAAATTAAAATACATTTAGTTAATGCATCTTGATACAAAAATATCCTCTTTTTTTTCATAAATTATTTTACCAATTCATATTTTCAAAGCAAAAAGTATACATCTCTACAAATTTTTTTAAAGATATAACTGAAAACAAATATAAATTATATTTTTGGTCTATTAAGAAGGATAAACTATTACTTCTGCAGGCTACCTAATCTTCAAATTCAATGCTTAGAGTGCAAGTCTTGATTAACATTAGTGGTACTTGATCAGGATAAATCATGCATGTAGAGAATAGGCCCTTCATATCAAAGTAACTTCTGATCAAAGCACAATTAATGCATTGGCCCTTCATATTAACATAGAAAATAGGCTAAATTATGTTTATAAATTTGACCCAGATTAGTACTTCAAATATTTTTTTCTCAGAATTGGTCTTTTACTCTTTTACACTACATTTATACTTTAGCCTTCAAGTTAAACTCTCTTATTGCCCTTTGTCCTTTAAATTATATTTTATGACACTACTAATCACAATTTTTGTTCCACAACTTCAGATTAAGATTATCGACATTCAAGTGCTCATTCATCATGTTTCTCTAACGCTCACTTTCTTACTTGATGAAATTCATGAGTCTCGCCAATTTATGTGAAACTCATTTTCAAAGTGTGGTATTCATATAGATTTCATCCAATGAATAAATGACTCTTAGAAAGCGTTTAACACTCTTCACATTAATTATGAATCACTAAAATTATATAAGATTTTTGGATTTAAAATTTTAGAATCAAAGAAAAAGAAGTGATTGGAGAAAGAAAAAGGATGAATATGACATGTCTATACGAGTTATCACAATATTAAATCCATCATAGTTTTACTACCTTAGCATGTACAAATAGTAAAAGTATTAAAATCTATATTTGATCAATGTAGGATAGGTGAAATATGATTTAGCTTAAAGTGTAAAAATTCTTTACGGTGTGTAATTATTAGTCTACTGAATTATTGTGTCTAGTCGCTTTGTTAATTTTCATATGATTTTGAAACAAGTTGATGGACTGATTGTAGTCTAAATGAGGCAAAGTGATTACAAATTAGACTCTAAGTTAGTGAAATCATCATCAGTATCATAATTAAGCACGATGGATGTTGTTTAATTTGAATGATTTTTATTTATATAAAAAAAAGAAGGTACGGTTGACGGTGGCTGAGTATGAGTTTTGCATAGGAGGTGGTTGGTAACTTTTTTTTTAGGCAACTGAAAGATTAAATTAAAAAAAAGAAATCGATAAAAAATAAAACTGGTGGATCAACAATACTAATCTATCTTAACTAAAGTTCATTAATCACGGACGCAACCTAAGTTAATGAGAAGTAAATATATGCCGAGAACAATTAAGGTTTAAGTTCGGCGAATGGATTGACCGCCAACACGGTAACAAAATCCAAGTGCCAACAACTCTCTGAACAAAGCAGCAAGCATAAAAGCTCTTTTGAACATAAAGTACCAGAGTGTTGGTAAACAAGACGACTTGAAATCTGCAGATCTCAACAGATCAGAAAACAACAGAGAGTCGAAGTAGTCAGGTCACTAACACAACATGTTTGAAGCATACGCGTAAGAACTCAGATGGAGGGATGAGTCCAATACGTTAGTAACACCAGACCCTTTCGGGTTTTGAAACTGAACCACATCAAAACGACCACAAATCTTCTGCCACCCAATCTCAAATCAACACTAAAAGCAAACAAACATGTATCAAACATATGTCGGCGACGAAGATCCGACGAACCACAAACACTACCACCCATCCAACAAACAAAAACACAAACACACAAAACAAAACCGACAAACATTAGCGACAACACTACCACCAATGACAGCAGCGACGACACCGACGCAAACTCAAACAACATCAACCAGAACTGCACAAACCATAATTGAAAGCCAACCGCCTCTACAACACAAAGGTGCGACGACTGATCAGAAAAGAGGAAAAGCCCCAACCACATAATCACCCGAAGCTAAGAATAGTTGAGCGGCCACGAAACGAGTTGAGGAAGAAAGTACAAGTTATCGGTTGTAGAAGGGGAACAGAGGTGAAGCGGAGAAAAAAGATTCCCGTCGCTTCACTGCCATTGAAAAACTACATCGTGGAGAGGTGAGATTTGGATTTGGGATTGGAGATAGAAGACGGTGGTGGAGGTCGGTTTGTGATTAGAGACAAGGGAGAGGTTTCAGCGTTTCTTGTAGATCAATTAATCCATTTTAAGGTGGTCAGTAATTGAGATTACTCATCATTGTATAAACAAGAGCGTTGAAAAGTTCATGTTAGTTAATGTATTGCTAACATTTCTAACGGTAAAAAAATATTGATTTTGGAATTGAAATGAAGCTCTCAAAACTAGACTTGAATTAAGTTGTGGTAATGCTATATGAGAGGTGCACCTTCTGACATCTGATCCAAATATAAATAAACGGAAAAAAAAACATAAATAAAAGAAGAAGAAAAATCAAACAAAATTGGTATATATGGTTAAAAATTTAAACCACATACATCAACTTTATTTGTAAATGATAGTTATTTTATTTGTAAAAAAGAAATATTGCTGTTTTAAAAATATTTAATGTAAAAAATAATAATACCTTTTATTGAAGGAAAAAATAGTAATTGAACTTATTGTGTTTTCAAAACACAATTAAATCTCAAGAGCATAACTCAGTTGGTATTGACATCACATTATATATGGAGTAACAATAGAAAACAAGGCACATCCAATTCTTTATAGTTCACTAGTAACAATAATTTTATAAAATATAAATTTTAAAATAAATTACTCCCAATTCATAATAATACTAGTTCAGTACGTGTTTATGGCAATTATTTACCCTTAAAAAGTTAATAACAATAATTTTATAAAATAATATGAGTCATTAGTTTTTAATATACCTTAAAAAACGTTAAGCAAAAGTCTTTTTCATTCCCTTAAAAAAAAGTCAATTTGTTATACCAAAAAGAAAAAAAATGTCGTACTTTTTAAAAGGGAGGGAAAGAGTATATAATAATAATAGAGTAAAATGAGGCTACAGAAACACGTAAAACACAGAAGAAAGGTTTGGTTCAATGCACATCAACGTGTTCATTTCTGAACCAAAACTCTTTAGGCCCCATCACTCTTTCATAGACAATGTTTCATAATGAAAACATTTCAACAAAAATATTAAAACACAACCCAACATTGCAAGTGCAATAACACGTTACACACACACATTTTACTTGAAATTTCTTTGAGGTATCATCACAAATAAGAGAATCATAGAAAACAAAAGATGTCTCTTTCAAGAGCCAAAGATGATACTCAGATGAAGGAAGCTGCAACAACTGGAGCACCTTCATCTTCATCTTCTTCATGGAATAGGCTACCTCCTATGCCTCCACAAAGATTTGGTAAGTGTCATTTTCAATTTTTTGATTATTTTATTTTATTTTATGCTAGAGTTTTTATTTTGACTCATATTTTATGCTTAAGCTAATGTCTTTTGTTTTATTTTATTTTATTTTTTGACATAATCCTAAGTCAAGAGTCTATCAATATTTTATTAAAAAAATATGATAAACTACTCCAAAGTCCAAACTTACAAGATTCTACATAAAGTATTAAAGTTTGTCAAAAAAAAGTATTAAATATATGTTGGATTCCGATCATTTATTTAAAAACAACTTTGTTTCATGAAAAGTAGAGGTATATGGTATAAGTTGGCCGATATTAAGGGGACCTTATAATATACACACAAATATATTAAATTGGTCTAATATTCTACCCGTTAAATTTTTATTTAACAATTATACTTTCATAGCATTATTCTTTATTCTTTTAGATATGATTGAATGCATGTATAAACCGTTTTTACATCAACAATTTGACAAATTTAGATTATATCCAAAATATCAAATCAGGGATTTTATCCACATTTATGTGATCGATATATCGATAATAATTAGATCGAGATTGAACGGTCTAGATTTCAAACTCATTTTATTTTTAAAAAATAATCAAAATTTGCATTGAATTTTGGATCTCCAATCTAGATCCAACCGCCATTGATAAACTGATGGTGTGAATGCACGAGATTGTCGAGTGCATGCAGTTCAAATTTGGTTGATGTTAGCACATGTTAAAGTACTCACAATATAATAATTTATGCGTCAATTTTTTAAAAGTTAAGATATTATTTTTTTTCAATGCAAAATTGTTATTTTAAGTTCTTTAAAATGTACCCTTAGTACATAAGTTAGTTATCATGGCCCTTCAAATTTTTTAACTAGACATTGTATACCAATTCAACTTAGTCCATATTAAACGTGACATGTTTTGTTTTGACAATACTAAATATGTCATGTTGTCATGATTTTTTTTACAAATCCCAGACGATAGCGATGAAGATCTATTCGAAGTTCCAGATGTGGAAGGTACACAATGTCAAAGTGTCCAATCTGAGTTGACAAATCAAAATGGTAACCACAATCAAAGCAATGTAGCAGATGCTCAGCTTCAAGCAGGCTTCCCCGGAAAGCGCCGCCGTGGAAGAAACCCTGCAGACAAGGAACATAGACGTCTCAAAAGGTAAGGGACACAACTTAACACAAATTTTAATTATATCCTATTAATTTCTACATCAAGGTATCAAAATTACCTCTTTAAGAAGATTCGAGACATGTTAAATTTAAAATGTTATTTAAGAGTAGTTAAGTGATTGAACTCAAATGGTTAACGTATTCGGTTAAAGATGAATCATCTGAGATACTAACTAAAACAATTTTGATCAAATTTTACTTATCTTTCGATCGAACTTCATATTAAACTATCTGAAACTAATAAATTACTTATGTTACAAATAGGTTGCTAAGGAACAGGGTCTCGGCCCAACAAGCCCGGGAAAGAAAAAAAGTGTATGTGAATGACTTAGAATCAAGAGCTAAAGAGTTTGAAGATAAGAACTCCAATTTAGAAGAACGTATCTCAACTTTGATCAATGAGAACACCATGCTCCGAAAGGTAACATATTCTGAATTAAATATATTTTAACCTAAGATGCGAAATTATTTGTCACTTACTATTTACTATAGAATTATATAACATCATGTTGATCAAATGAAATTTATTCGATGTTATTTTCTTGTACAGGTTCTTATGAACACTAGACCCAAAGTTGATGAGAGCAATGAAGGTTAGACAGAGATAAAGGTTCTTCTGATTTAATTAGGGCGTTATTTGTGAGGCAGTATTATGTACCTCACATGTGTACCACTATTACATATTTATAAAATTGTGTCATACATTAGCCAATTCATTATGAACACTAATATTATATCCCAAAAATATTGATAGTTTATTATTAGATGATTGATTGCTTAGATATCGTTATAGAATTGGGAAAAATTACCATTTTGAGTTTGGAATACAGTGAAACCGTAGTATCTAAGGAGGGAGGGGGGGGGGGGTGTTAAACTAGCAAAGAATAAAGGAAACAAGCCCAGGCCCAATAACTCTGATCGCTTCATTTGACTAACAAAATATAAAGGGAATACATGATTTTTGGATTGAACTTTTCATTGTTCCAGTAATACCCTTACAAACAAATTTGTTTTTAAGAATACTATATTTGTTGATATTATTGAAAACGATAAGAAATTTTATTATAATTTGTTATATTATTGGTAAAAGATAAGTATACTTTGTTACTATTTAAAAGTCACAAACATCTATACATATAATTTTAATGAAAATCAAAATTTCATAAAAAACATTGCCTATAAGTTAAACACATTAGCACAGTAAAAAAAGTAAACAGATATAAACATGTACAAAATAATATTTTTTATAGAAACACCAGATAATGTTGATATTTTGAAAATAGTCATAACTTTTCAAAATTTTATCATATCGACTTTCACATATAGATACATAAAAATTTGATTTCGCATATACAAACAAATAAAATCTACAACAAGCATGATGCAAATAATCAACCGTGTTTTACATATAAAATAACATAATATTTATAAGAAACACTAAATTATGCATCAACTACATGGAGTATTCATAAGAAACACTAAAGCATGATCCAAAATTTTATTATATTGATTGTTTTTTTTAACAAGCCTAAATCAAATATATTATCAAAAAAGTGTACTTCTCAGCACAAGGTGTGCCAAAAAGAATAAAAGAGTTCAGATACAACACCAGCTAACCCACGTCGTTAAAAGACAAAGGCGTTGAAAAAGAAAACAAAGAAAAACAATTAATCAACACCCAAACAATCAATATGGTAATGCCACAAAGCAGCAAACACAAGAGATACAAAAGTATCATTATGTTTCAGCCACCACAAGACACATATTTGACCTTATCGATAGGGATGGCTGTAACGCCCACTTTATTTATTTAATTATTTTATTAGAGCATATAGTATATTATTATATATTATATAATAATGATGATGTTTGTGACGTATGAGATGATGTTATGATGTAGTGCTTATTTTATTGTTTAATAAAATAAGATATGTGATGTTAATATAGATATATTTAGATGAAAATTAAGATGTGATATAATAACAATAATTTTGAGAGATGAGGTTGTTTTTATAATAAGATAGATTTGTGGGGATAAGTGAGATTAGAAAGAAGTATAAAAGGAAATTAGGTTTAGAGAGAAAGAGTCAGTACGTATTACAGACTTTTGCAAAAAAGGGAGAAAAGTGGCCAGAGAAGAGGGAACCCCAATTCTGCAAACATACCAGGTAAGGGTGAACCTAGCTTCAATTATATTATTGTAATTCATCTGTTTATGATTAATTAAGGAATTGGGAAAGAGTTTGAGAGAATTCATAGGTTAGGGTTATTGATGAATTGTGATGAATTGATGAGAGAATGATGCAAATTGATGTAGGAACCTGTTACAGAACCTAGATTAATCACTAGGATTATAATTCTGAAGGATTAGAGCCATAGCATGAGAGATTGGACGAGTTTTGGTGAGTATTTGAGCAAACCCACAGCCTGTTCTGCGATAGCTCACCGTGGCGAACAGACCTACTCGCCGTGGCGAGCAGAACAACTTCACTCGTGAGGCGAGAAACTTAACTCGCCGTGGCGAGCAATTAGGTAGTCACTCGCGAGGCGAGCAGCTTAACTCGCCGTGGCGAGCACCCTGTAATGCGCGCGAGGCGAATAGAACTACTCGCCGTAGCGAGTACTGGCAGAATGCTAGGTAGCAACTCGCGAGGCGAGAAGAACCACTCGCCATAGTGAGCAATGTGGTCTCAGACCACTATAACTTGAGTTTTATAACTCTGTTTTGAGTGAGGCTTTGAGGGTCGACCTTTGGATAGTATTAGAGTTGTTTATTGACCTAAATTACAATCTGTAATGATGCTTTAAGATGATTTTAATTGTTGGCGTTAATCTATGATTATATGCATATTAAGTGAGTTATATGAATGATGTTTAAATGATATTTGCGACGATGATTGTGTGTTGTGAATATGTGTTACAATGGCAATGGGACCCCAATGGGCAGGGCACTATAATGTCCGTCCCTGTACCCGTGTTTATAAAAGATGCCTGTAGGGATGACAATTCGACCCAAGTCCATCGGGCACCCGCAAAGAGAGGGTAAATACCCGGACTTACGGGTATGGGGACGGGCTCGGGTTATTACCCGCAAACTTGAACGGGCATGAGCGCGGGTACGGGCACTGTAACACTCAATTTGATTATTTAATTATTTTATTAGAGTATATAGTATATTATTATATATTATATGATTTTGATGATGTTTGTGTCGTATGACACTATGTTGTGATGAGATGCTTATTTTATTGTTTAATGAAATAAGATATGTCATGTTAATATATATATAATTATATGAAAATAAAGACGTGCTTTAATAATAATAATTTTGAGAGGTGAGGTTGTTTTTATAATAAGATAGAGTTTTGTGGGATAAGTGAGATTAGAAAAGAGATATAAGAAGGAAATTAGGTTTAGAGAAACGTCAGTACGTGTTACAGACTTTTGCAAAAAGGGAGAAAAGTGGCCAGAGAAGAGAGAACCCCAATTATGCAAACTTACCAGGTAAGGGTGAGCCTAGCTTCGATTATATCATACTGTAATTCAATTGTCTATGATTAACTATGGGATTGGGAAGAGTTTTGAGAGAATTTTTAAGTTAGGGTTTTTGGGGATTTTTGATGGATTGATGTGAGAGTGAGGTAATTTACTGTGAAAACGTGTTACAGAACCTAGGTTAATCACTACGATCATAATTCTGAAAGATTAGAGGCATATCATGAAGGATTGGATGAGTTTTGACGAGAGATTGAGCGAACCCATACTCTGTTCTGCGAGAGCTCGCCGAGGCGAGCAGACCCACTCGCCGTGGCGAGCAGTTTGGCATCACTCGCGAGGCGAGCAACTTAGCTCGCCGTGGCGAGCGACCTATAATGCGTGCGAGGCGAGTAGAACCACTCGCCGCAGCGAGTAGTAACAGAATGCTGGGTAGCGACTCGCGAGTGAGCAGAACCACTCGCCATAGCGAGCAATGTGGTCTCAAACCACTATAACTTGAGTTTTGTAATTCTGTTTTGAGCGAGGCTTTGAGGGTAGACCTTTGGATAGTATTCGAGATGTTTTATGACGTAAATTACAATCTGTAATGATGCTTTAAGATGATTTTTAATTGTTGGCGTTAATCTATGATTATATGCATATTAAGTGAGTTATATGAATGATGTTTAAATGATATTTGCGACGATGGTTATGTGCTGTGAATATGTGTTAATGTGCTGAGCTGCTGCCATGTATTGTTATAATTGCATGTGTCGGTCAAGAGTCGTAAATGATGTTAAGATGTTGTGTTAACTTGTTTAAGTATAAAGAGTCGAGTTCATGCATTTGCATAATTTGAGACGGTGGAGCTTTTGCTCAAAGCGACGGTGGAACATTTTCTCAAAGCGACGGTGAAGCTTACTTAAGCTTAAATATTGGTACCACATGCATGATGTTTAAGATGTTAGAGTTGCATTTGTCGAGTCTTGTATCTAAGACGTTACGAGATGATTTGTTATGTGAAGATGTTTTAAGATGATTTGTTATATGTAGATGTTTGAGACGTTTCCGTTATATGTGATGAATGTTGTTGTTGTTAAGCATAAATGTTTGAATTATATGTTAATATAATTGTTGTGAATCTCACCCCTTCTGTTGGAATTGCCGCCTTGTGGGCAAGTGCAGGTGACCAAGCATAGGTTCGACGATGTGAGAGGTCCTTGTGGTGTCGTAGGAAATGCTCTGATATGTAACGGGATGAGGTTTTAACGAATTCTATTCCTTTATGTATCATGTCGAACTAATTATGATGTTTACGATCTATCTTTGAAGTTTTGAGATGCTTGTGAGGCCTTTGTGCCAAGAACTAATTATTTTAAGGATTTTTGAACTATGATTCCGCTGCTACGTTTGAATATTGATGAGGAATAAATTATTATTCATTTTGTTTAAAGTTTTTATGAAATGTGACATTTTGAATATTGCGATATACTCTGATTATATGCATGAATTTTTAAGTTGGGATTTTCGGGGTGTTACAGGCACTCTAATGTCCAGCCTGCCCCGCAGCCCGCAAATATATAAATATAATATTATATATATATATATATATATATATATATATTTAAATTTATATACCACTAAAATTAATTAGTTAATTGTAACATTTTTACAAGTATTTAAACCAAAACATTTTTTTAGAAGTGCCTAAACCTAAACTTAAAACCTAAAGAATTGATGCTGGCTGCCGCTGCATCTTTCTCCCAACTCCCAAGGCTTATTGATCGGTGATCACGTCTGTTCTTCTTAGAGCAGTCAGGTAAGTTCATTTGCTAATCATGTATCTAATCTAATTGATTATCAAGTTTTTATCCATATTAGGTGATTTGTTATGTTTGGAAGGGATCATGTTAATTTTTTTGACCTAAGATTATATAGTGGGGGTGCACATTTAATTAATGGGGTACGTAATTGTGTGAACGAAGTAAGCGGCAAAAATATATTATTTGGAAATGATAAATTAAATAATTATTAAAAAGTGTTTTCTTTGTCCCTAAGTCTTGCTAAAAGATTTTAAAACGCAATTTAGAATATTTTAGAACACAATCTGAAATATTCTGGTAAGCAATCTGATATATTTTAGTGTTTGATCTAAAATATTATTTTGATACTCAATAATATATATTTATGTATTGAATAAACATCTGAATAATATATTTTTGTACTGAATATAATATTTTGGTACTCAATTGAGATATTTTTGTACTAGATCTGATTACTTGTACCCAAAGTTTTTCACTTATTAGTTGTGAATTTTCTCTATAAATAGAGAGCTCATATAGTGCATTCTGGGACACCGAAATTCGCAGTTGATGCTTCCTGTGTTTTTTCCTCTCTTCTCCCTCTTTCGACTTGTGTTGACGAGCTTTATTAACCAAGAACCATTTTGTAATATATTAACATAACTTTCTATACTAATAAGAATTGATTTCTATTTTTTAATTTAAAAGAAAATAGACTCAAGGTATAATTAAATTGATTAAGAAAATAAAATAAAAATGTGATCGCTCGATTGAAAATCAAAGTTTATTATGAAAATATTTTTTGTGAATTTTTGGTTATTTGCAATGTTTTTGTTCATTTTGAATATATAAAAGCGGAAAAATAAATAAAATGTAGAATGATAAAGTTAAACTAAAAACTAAATAAAAAATGCAAAACAAAAAGAAAATAACTTACCCTATATGGTACGAAGACCACTTGAAACCGAAGGGACTGAAAGGAGGAGTAGAAAAAGAAGAAAAACTCGTCAACACAAGTCGAAAGAGGGAGAAGAGAGAAAAAAACACAGGAAGCATCAATTGTGAATTTCGGTGTCCCAGAATGCACTATATGAGCTCTCTATTTATAGAAATTCACAACTAATAAGTGAGAAACTTTGAGTACAAGTAATCAGATCTAGTACAAATATATCTCAATTGAGTACCAAAATATTATATTGAGTACAAAAATATATTATCCAGTACATAAATATGTTTATTCAATACATAAATATATATTATTTAGTATCAAAATAATATTTCAGATCAAACACTAAAATATATCATATTGCTTACCAGAATATTTCAGATTGTGTTCAAAAATATTCTAAATTGCGTTCTAAAATATTTTAGCAAAACTTTGGGACAAAGAAAACACTTTTTAATAATGATCAAATTAAATATTTAATTTATCATTTCCAAATAATATTTTTCTAGCGCTTACTTCGTTCACACAATTACGTACCCCCATTAATTAAATGTGCACCCCCACTATATAATCTTAGGTCAAAAAAATTAACATGACCCCTTCCAAACATAATAAATCACCTAACAAGGATAAACACTTGATAATCAATTAGATAAGATACATGATTAGCAAATGAAGTTACCTGGCTGCTCTAAGAAGAACAGACGTGATCACCGATCAATAAGCCTTGGGAGTTGGGAGAAAGATGCAGCGGCAGCCGGCAACAATTCTTTAGGTTTTAAGTTTAGGTTTAGACACTTCTGAAAAAATGTTTTGGTTTAAATACTTGTAAAAATGTTACAATTAACTAATTAATTTTAGTGGTATATAAATTTAAATATATATATAATATTATACTTATATATATGCGGGCTGCGGGGCGGGCTGGGCATTAGAGTGCCCGTACCCGCTTTCATGCTCGTTCAATTTTGCAGGTAATTACCTGAGCCCGTCCCCATACCCGTAAGTGCGGGTATTTATCCGCCCATTACGGGTATTTTTTGCGGGTGCCCGATGGGCTTGGGTCGAATTGCAATCCCTACTTATCGAGCAATTGCAATACAAATTTCTCCGTATTGTTAAAGATCATGTGATTACATTCTTGCTAAATAACCCACATGGTAGTAGACCAAATTAAGTTCATAAGGGATCTTCGCGCTTTCGAACCACTTGTCAAAATAGCATACTGAATAAAGTGATCCTAAACAGAATGAGGATCAACTGAAAAAATCTCAACCAACCTCGAACCAAATACCAAAGGGAACTAAAAAAGCTGAAATGAAAGAACAAATTGTTGAGGCAAAATCCCTTATTGATTTTAAAAATAACAAATCTTGATGATTAAGGAAATTATTGGACTTTGAATTGTTTCTTGGTATTTAATTTGTGTTCTTGAGTGTTTAACTACGACAGGAACAAAGTATAAATCAATCCAAGAAGCAAACAATCTAAGGACATTAAGATTTATGAACACATTCTCATCAAACCAACTCCCTCCCTCAAAACCAACACCATCCTGAATCCTCCCCATATCCCTCCACCAACAGATACCTATACCACAATCCCTTCATGTCCACCAACATCCTCCAACACCATCTATACCTAACAAAGCAACATTAAACTCCCTCAATCTCCTAACTCTAAATCCTCCTTTATTCTTACTAGAACAAATATAATTTCAGGCAATCCAAGATATTTTCCTAAAATCCTCAACCCCCCCCCCCCCCCCCCCCCAAACCCAAAAAAAATAAATCGAGACAACAAAGAATAAATATAATAAATGATACCTGAATGGGCCTTGAAGGCGAAAAGATCATGGGCAGGAAGAGAGGACAAAACAACCTTCAAAAGAATAAGTCGACCACCTAGAGATAAATTTCTACTCCTCCACCCAGACAATCTAGACTTGATTCAATTAAGCACCGGTTCCCAGAACAAAGCACACTTTGGATTACGCCCAACGACAAACCCAGACAGACGAATGGAAGCTTCCCAATTTTACAGTTCAGCACTGTGGTCGCCTCAGTTAACCAAGAACCATTTACATTAACTCCAACTAACAATCTTTTATGGAAATTCACCTAAAGGCCAGAAAGAGCCTCAAATAAAATCAAAACTGCACGCAAAGCTCTAACATTTACCCAACTCTTACGGCCAAGTAGAAAAGTCTCATCAACAAATTGCAAAAGAGAAATTTCCAAAGAACTAGAAGAACCCACCTAGTACCCCGCAAAAAGATTGTAATCCACCAAAGAAGACATCATCACATGAAGACCTTCAGCCACCAACAAAAACAAGAAGGGAGAAAGAGGATACCTTGACTCAGGTCCCTCTTCAAATGAAATTCCTCTGTAGGACTTCCATTAACCAACATTGAAGCCGTCGTTGTACTGGAAATTTTCTTATCTTATATTAGTACATATATAAAAATTTGCTTCCACAAATATAAGCAAATAAAATCAGCAACATGCATAGTGCAAATATTTAACAAATTTTCGTATATAAATTTTTTTAATAGAAAGATTACATTAATGTTTTTTTTTTTGAACAAGCCAAAATGGAATTATATAACAAAATAGTCTCAAAAGCACAAGGTGTGCCTTAGAGACTACAAAAGGAACCAAGAGTTACATCAATTACAAACACAACACAGCAGCCGAACACTAGCCTATACCCAAACAAACAAGAGGGCAAGACCACCACTGCTGAGTGCCAAACACAAAGGTAGCTTTTTTAGCTTTCAACCACCCTAAAGACAGAATCTTAACCTTATCTAGTAAACGGGGAATGGGAGTAACTACATTATTAAACAGACGATTATTTCGCTCGTTCCACACAACCCAAGCACAAAGAAGCCATATAAGTTGCATAAAAGAACGTCTAGATTTAACACCACCTGTCAAATAAGTAAACTGAAGAAAATGGTCGGAAATATTATCAGCATCCATCCCATAATAACCAATCCAATCACGCACCAAATGCCAAAGGGAACCAAAAGTGTTGCACAATAAAAATAGATGTCGTGCCGTTTCAGGATGACCGCAACCAGCGACACATAAGGACATATCAGTCGACAGAACCCGCCGAGCAATCAAATTAGACTTTGTTGGAAGACGATCACGGAGGAGTCTCCACGCAAAAACTGAAACCTTCAAGGGAACCTGTTTATGCCACACCAGCTCCGAAGCAGAAGCCTCACCAGTATGATCCAGAGAGGTTAACAAATTATATGCACCACGAACTGTGTTTCCATCTGACGGCGCAGGAAGCCAAACATATCTATCTGAAACATTAGGAACCAAGAGAATATCAAGAAGTAAAGCCCTACACTCCGCTAACATCTCCTCCTCCCACTGCCACAACCTACGCCTCCACCTCCACATCTCTCCCCACTGCTCCGCATCAACAGAGAACAAGTTTGCCACAGTCAAGAACTTGTTCTCTATTAAGTCAAACAGACGACGAAAACGATCACATAAAGGAACGTCCCCTAACCATCTATCATACCAAAACGATGTATCAGTCCCATCTCCAACCCTCCGCATCACGTGGCTATCGAACCAACCACTCTCCCCAACACCGCCCCTGTCCCTACATCGACTCACCTCCCTCCACCAACAAGAAACACTCCGGCCCCCAACCTCCAACCTGCCACCTAATTCGCCATACCTGGCAACTAAAACCCTATACCACAAACCACCTCTGTCCACCAACATCCGCCAACACCATTTGCCTAACAAAGCACTATTAAACTCCTTCAACTGCCTCACCCCCAAACCTTCGTACTCCTTTTTCAAACAAACAGTTTTCCAGCCTATCCAAGTAATTTTTCTATGATCCTCACTGCCCCCCCAAAAGAAATTATTAAACAAAGATTCAAGGGAAGAGATTATACCTGATGGAGCTTTGAAAAAAGAAAGAGCATAGACAGGCAGAGAAGTCAAGACAAATTTTAAAAGTACCAAGCGTCCGCCAAAAGAAAGAAACCGGCTATTCCAACTCGTAAGTCTAGCTTTAATACGCTTCACAATAGGATCCCAAAAACTAAGATGACGTGGATTTCCCCCAATAGGCAAACCCAAGTACACAAAAGGAACCTTACCCACTTTACACCGCAACACCGATGGTGCCTCACAAAGCCAAGAATCTGGGATATTAATCCCCACCAACAAACTTTTATTAAAATTCACTTTCAACCCCGACATAGCTTCAAAAATAAGAAGAGTAGTACGGAGAGTTCGAACATTCGCCCAACTTTTGACACCAAGTAACAATGTATCATCCGCAAATTGAAGATGGGACAAAACCACAGGGTTGACCGCCCCCACACTAAAACCTTGAAACATATGAGAATCAACCATTGCTTTGATCAAGATGTTATGTCCCTCAGCCGCTAACAAAAACAAGAAAGGAGATAGAGGATCCCCTTGACGAAGACCCCTCAACAACTGAAACTCGTCTGTAGGACTGCCATTCACTAGCACAGATGCGGTGGCTGTACTAACACACTCTCTGATCCATTTTCTCCATAACGACGGAAAAGACATCCGTTCCATAACTGCATCCAAATAACCCCAGTCAACAGAATCATACGCCTTCTCAAAATCGACCTTAAACAACAGAAGATCCTTCTTACAACAGCGAGCCTCATCCACCACCTCGTTAGCTATCAAAATACCATCAAGAATCTGTCTATTTTGCACAAAAGCTGTTTGAGATTCAGAAACGACACTGCCAATCACCACTTTCAATCGATTTGCCAACACTTTTGCCAAAATTTTATACAAACTCTCCACCAAAGAGATGGGTCGGAACTCATTTAGACGGCGCGAACAATCAACTTTTGGAATAAGAGCAATGAACGTAGAATTAATACCTTTAGTCAACTTGCCATTACGGTGGAACTCAGAAACAAACCGCATGATATCATCTTTAAGAATCAACCAGAACTCCTTAATGAAACCAAAATTAACTCCATCTGGGCCCGAACTTTTGAAGCTATCACAATCCCAGATAGCCGCCTTCACTTCCTCAACCGAAAAGGGCGTAATGAGACCTCCTCCTTCCACCACAGACAAAGACCGAAACTTAAGATTTGCTATACAACGGCTCTGCAGACACCCACCTCTATATAAAGGGGACTCCTCGCAGTCCCCATGGTAGAATCTCTCTCATCTCTTAACCCCCATTTCTGACCTCTACTGACTTGTGCGTCAGAATGTCTGCAGGTACACACCCTCCCGCCGTTCCAGTGCATAAACTGACACATTTCCACCACTAGCAACCACCGCATTAAATAAAATTGACAGTCACCTTCTTACCAGGTACGATCAGGCCCCAACACTAAAAAATTAGGGGTTCATTACACCTTTAAAAAGATAAATTCAATTTTAAACGGAGGTGTGGTTAGTAGTAATCAACTTAGTTCTTTGTTGATCCATTTATAATTTATTGTAATGTTATAAAGGGAGTTTAAATCCCTAGCCTTCCACCATGCCAAACCCTTCCGTCAAAAGAAACCATCCCACACCGCAAGAAATGTTGAAATCATATGATAATGTTGAATTAAACAAATCTTGCAGATCCTATAGAAAATTGATAATTAGAGTCAAATTATGTCGTAGGTACAAGTTTTTTTTTCTTTCTTTTTTCTTTTTTCTTTTTTCAAAGTTTTAAGCCCTGTGCCAAGAGCCTTGTTGCACTTTCACAAAGCCCCTCTAATATTATTTTATTTTAAGTTTATAATTTTAAGTTTTCAATTGAACACACCAAGGATATTGACGTGGAGTACGGTCACATCATTTAGGATCGAGTTTGTTCGTCACAATCTCCAACTGTATTATTTTCCAATTCACACACAACTTGCGGATACACTTACAAAAGCTTTAGGTCATACCTAATTACATGCATTACTTACCAATTTGGGTTTGTGTGCGCGTGGGTGGGGGTGGGGGTTTGGGGGATTAATAGGAAATTGTGTATAGATTGACATTTGTGATATGTGAATAAACACATATATATCATGCTCCAAGCCAGGGATTTTGTTTTGAAAAGAGAAGGCTAATGCTTTTTTAAAAAGCATATTTAGCTAAAAAAAGACAAACCATAAACTATTAGAAAAGACTGTTAGTCCAACCCAATGGGTGATTAGGTTTTTGAGATTCATAACTTTAACGAAGATTAGGGAATCCATGAATCCCCCCTTCGTATTAGTTGTAAATTAACTCGATTAATTATTTGTTTATGACTTGACTTATACTTGGATTTAAGAACGTAGTAGAACATGACCCCGTGATAAACCAGTGGAAATATATTTTCATTTCCCCGCAATCATTAACAATTGTGAGGTTCCCTTAAGATGGAAACCACCGTAAACGGAGCAACCCTAACTACGCAAGCAAGTTTACAGTTTTTTAACAAAAACTAAAACACCCAAACACAAGAAATAGATAGAAAATTCAAAGAAGTACGAACCTATTATGTGTTGAAGAAGAACTGGCTTGAAATAGAAAGGTCACTATGAAACTTTTGAGTTGCAAAAATGCGAAAATGGTAAAAGTGTTAAAAACAAACGTTTGAAACTCCTTATACTTCCTTCGCAACTCTTTAGAAAATAGAGAACTTGATTTGGTGCAGCCCTTCTTGTGCAACCATTCATTCATTAAACAAAAAAACGGTCCAGATCGCATTCATTCATGCATTTAACGGTTCTAATCAAATGAATCTGATTTCCAAACGTCAAGATCAAACCAACGGCAATGATGGAACCTTGGGAAGAGAAGCTGATACACTCTCAAGGAACTATGTACTCAAGTACTAAGCTAGCCTTTACATGTGGCATCAGAGAACCAAAGGTCATGTCCCCTCAGTCTCACCCTCGAGACATGGGCATTAATTGTTGAATGATAAACGACCAACTCTCTGACGAGGGAATGTTTTCACATATCAACAAAACAGACGGGCGCATATATGACGGACACATCCCATACGAATTGAACGGCTCGCCCTATATCGACTTTCGAGCATACTCATGATTCTAGCAAACACATCCATGTGTACAGCAGTGTTAATCCTAATGTCGACATATTCACTGATATGATAAGTCATGAGACACACTCATGTTCACCGATCAACATGTTCGCTCAGAATTGCACTCGTGAAATGTTCCTTCCAAAACCATGTAATCCCTTCTTGGTCATAATTGCTCGACAAAAACATCCAGGATCCTAACGGACATACCCTTGTGAACAGCATTGTTAACCCTAATGTCGATATAATCACCGACGTGATAGGAACTGAGATATCTTCTTGTGACCAACCTATACAACTTGCTTATGGTAGAACTTATAAGGCATGCTTTGCGATAGTACCGTTCCACTACAAATGTGCCAAATTAGATCTAAACACTAGAGCGGGCACTTCCTTTGCAATACTCTATTCACTAGAGTTCGGGACAATACCATCATAAAACCTCCGTGAAAAGTTCCCTCGCTTGCCTAAACTAGTCACTCTTTGCCAAAAGCCACGACTTGGGGGGGCTACGGTTCTGGACCGATCAAAGACATAAGGCCAATTCGGTTAGGCCTAATAACAATTACATCCCAAATGCTACATTTGGCAATATTACTCGCAAAACACCCCCTCCCCGCGAGGAGGGGGGTGCTCGGAACAGTTGAGACCAGTTCAAATGAATTGTAACGTCTCTTTCCCACATTCACGCAATTCTCTCCTCGACTGTTAGACTTTCTACGAATTTGTAACCGTCGAGCACACGTGTGCTATACAACGGCTCTGCAGACACCCACCTCTATATAAAGGGGACTCCTCGCAGTCCCCATGGTAGAATCTCTCTCATCTCTTAACCCCCATTTCTGACCTCTACTGACTTGTGCGTCAGAATGTCTGCAGGTACACACCCTCCCGCCGTTCCAGTGCATAAACTGACACATTTCCACCACTAGCAACCACCGCATTAAATAGCATTGACAGTCACCTTCTTACCAGGTACGATCAGGCCCCAACACTAAAAAATTAGGGGTTCATTACACCTTTAAAAAGATAAATTCAATTTTAAAGGGAGGTGTGGTTAGTAGTAATCAACTTAGTTCTTTGTTGATCCATTTATAATTTATTGTAATGTTATAAAGGGAGTTTAAATCCCTAGCCTTCCATCATGCCAAACCCTTCCGTCAAAAGAAACCATCCCACACTGCAAGAAATGTTGAAATCATATGATAATGTTGAATTAAACAAATCTTGCAGATCCTATAGAAAATTGATAATTAGAGTCAAATTGTGTCGTAGGTACAAGTTTTTTTTCTTTCTTTTTTCTTTTTTCAAAGTTTTAAGCCCTGTGCCAAGAGCCTTGTTGCACTTTCACAAAGCCCCTCTAATATTATTTTATTTTAAGTTTATAATTTAAGATGATGTGTCAATATAATAAAGCCTGAAGTGAATAGAGCCTGAAATGAATAGTTTTAACTCGTAATGCTTTGCCATTACATGTAAAACTTGAATTGAATAGAGCAGAGCCTGAAGTGAATAATTGGTATGTAAACTCTAAACTCATAAAATTGTGTTCAATTTTAGTTTTTTCTTTAGAAAATTTTCAAAAGATTTAATTTTCTCCATAAAATCTCAATTAAGTTTTCAATACTCCATCAAAGTAATTTATATCTAGTAACCCAAAAAAAAAAATGTAATTTATATCTTGTTGTATAAATTGCTACAAGGAGTGCAGTGAAGGAAGTATATAAATAAGCTTCTAAACAAGTTTATAAGAAGGAAATTATGTATCTTATAGTTTATAAGAAACAGGTATATTATCTAGGTACGCTCCAAGACTATAAACATAAAACATTAATTATCATAATGGTAAAAATCATAACAAAATCATAATTAGGCAACAAGTTTAATTAATGAGAACAAATTAAGATTACTTGCAGAATTGAAAGCATTAAGTATCATTGCTAAAAATACCAAGCTCTATATAAAACTAAATGATTTGAGAACAGAGATATACTCATAGAAAAACTGAACATGAAAATGCTTCTTTTATTTCAAGTAATTTCATTGATACAAATAATTGAGAACATAGATATACTCATAGGAAAATCTACACAGAACAAATTTACTTTTATATCTCTAGTAATTTCTTTGATACAAAGCAAACATGTTGCTTTGATCATTAAGTATCTTGCTCAAACTATGATCTTGCCCTCTATCACATGATTTCTGATGCACAATCTTCTTCCTCTTATGAATCTTGTTGAGTCTACTATCCTCAAGTGCCCATTCATCTTTCAAAGACTTCCACTTGTTCTCAAAAATATCACTAAGCCTCATAGCTATTTTGTGAACAACATGCCTTTTAGGATAAAGCCATCCATGATAGAACACAGACCTCATATCCTCAGCAAACTCGTCCGGTGTTGAATAAAATTTCAATTTGTCTTCGATATCTTTTAAACCAATTGCCTTCAATTTATCGGACGTCTTTGATGACTTGTTCTTCAAAAACTTGATATCAAGAGGGTTTTTCAAAGCCCATCCGTCTTTACCGGTTATCATTCTGTTCACTATCACCCAACATTGCATCCTTTTACGACGCTGCATTGGGTTTTTCTTCTCTTTATTCATCATCAACTCCGCACCACCACCATTCTTCTTTAAGCCATATTCTTCGGTCCTTGGGTGATCTTTGACAGAAGGTGTACTTGTATCATTACCCAAATTCTCGTTCTTCTTCTTGAAGCCAACATCGTTTGATTCTATTGGAAAAACCTTTAGGTTTTCTTTTCCGAAAGATATTTTAGAGTACGAACAATCGGCAGTAGAAACAGTTGTTGTGTTGGAATGTTCTTTTTTGTTGTTCCTGTTGGTATCAACAACGTTGTTCTTCTTATGCTCAGCCAAAGTTATTGTTGAATCAAGCCAATAGCCAGTGACAATTGGCTTTGCATGATCTTCCATCTTTCTCCTCTTGCAAGCTGATCCTTGAGAATGATCATCCATGGAATCATCAATGAGTGAACTAGCATGCTTTTTAGGATAAGAAATCTTTATAATAAGACGTTTACGAGGTTCACTAGTCATCAAGGAAGAACTCATGATTTTGTGCTTAGGGGAACGGAGGTTACAGGAAAGTTGAATATATAGGGTCTTTTTTGCTCACATTGAATTAGGTTTAGGTTATGGGAGTGTGTTGTGTGTTTTTATAGATCAAGTAATAAAATCGGATTAAATCTTCAAAACTAAATCTATTGAATAAATCATGGAACTAACTAAACTAATATTATGTTATCTTTTTCTCATGTTTGTTACTCTCCAACAAACAATTGCATTTATTCTCCTTTTCTCTAACAAATTCTTTTTTTTTTTGTATTCCTGTAACAAACAGTTGTCAATAATCTAAATATTATACACATCTTTAACATATAAAGGGGATAATAATTATTGTTGAAGATAACATCAATATTCTTGGAACCATTGATAATATAGGTAACAATCTTTTGTTTCATATTTAAAGCTAACGAAAAAATAAACTTTTTCAAAAAAAAAAAAAAAGTTTGGTTATCAAAAATTGATGTACTAAATAATCGCCTTAAAATTAAAAAACTAATTTATTCATATTCTGAATTTTTTTGTTTATCTTTCAAACCTAACTAGTTCCATATATATCGTCATTTTGCATATTTATCACTTCCAAATCTAACTAATTTCCTGTATTTTAAAGATAAAAAAAATCAAATTATTAACATTAGGAGGATTTTTTTTTTTGCAAATTTACATATTTATCGAAGGAATATGCAAACGAAGAAAAACCCTTAATAATGAGGAATAAATGAATTTACTAATAGCCATGAAATATGGAAAAACACTAAGGAACCTTTATTTTATTTTTTCCTTTCTATTTATCACTTCCTAGCCTAAAACTAATTCTCGATATCAATCAATAGCGTGTGTTTGTGTGAGTATAAAGTAAGGTTTTTTCATTCCACATGTCATTTTGACGTTTATTCTCAATATTTTTATTATTTTTTCCATTTTTTAAAACTAATATTTTATTTGGCATAAATATCTCAACAAACTACTCATTATATTTTAAAAATTTATAATCTTCAATAGTATCAATCAATAGTTTTTCTTTTTATTCTCTATTTATGAAAATTAATGGCCAGCAAGATCAGAATTTTATCTCATCCTAATCATTTGCCATAAAAAAGTCTTCTTGGTGTTTTCGAGAATTTTTTGTTTTTTTGCTATGGTTGTTTTTGGGGAGTGACATTTTAGATCCTTTGGTTGTTTTTTGTTTTTTTTCGTTTTTGGGATTGTGGGTCTTCTCTAGGTTTTTCTTACGGGGACACAGATTTTCTAGTAGTCACAATTCATGCAGCAACCAAGAACAAAGCATCAGGATGATGTTTTGCGAGTTGTTAGGTACCTTAAATGAAATCCTAAACAAGGGGTTCTATTCGGTAGTAAACAATGATCTTCAATTATACGGATGATGTGGCTGTGACCGGACCATTTGCCTTTTACTCGTAGGTTCCTTAATGGATGGATTATCTCTCTAGGTCACTATGACATTTCTTGAAAAACTTAAAACAACAAAGGGTAGCTCATTCACCTGCTGAAGTTGGGTATCGTTCAAAGCCTACTACCAGATGTGAATTGAAATGTATCAAAGGAGATCTTTCAATCCTTAGCATCACCCATTCCATTCACTTACAACGATACTAAGATAGTCAAGTTGCATTGCATATTGCAAACAATCTCGTCTTTCTTGAACACACCAAGTATATTGACGTGGAGTACGGTCACATCATTTAGGATCGAGTTTGTTCGTCACAATCTCCAACTGTATTATTTTCCAATTCACACATAACTTGCGGATACACTTACAAAAGCTTTAGGTCATACCTAATTACATGCATTACTTACCAATTTGGGTGTGTGTGCGCGTGGGTGGGGGTTCAGGGGATTAATAGGAAATTGTGTATAGATTGACATTTGTGATATGTGAATAAACACATATATATCATGCTCCAAGCCAGGGATTTTGTTTTGAAAAGAGAAGGCTAATGCTTTTTTAAAAAGCATATTTAGCTAAAAAAAGACAAACCATAAACTATTAGAAAAGACTGTTAGTCGAACCCAATGGGTGATTAGGTTTTTGAGATTCATAACTTTAACGAAGATTAGGGAATCCATGAATCCCCCCTTCGTATTAGTTATAAATTAACTCGATTAATTATTTGTTTATGACTTGACTTATACTTGGATTTAAGAACGTAGTAGAACATGACCCCGTGATAAACCAGTGGAAATATATTTTCATTTCCCCGCAATCATTAACAATTGTGAGGTTCCCTTAAGATGGAAACCACCGTAAACGGAGCAACCCTAACTACGCAAGCAAGTTTACAGTTTTTTAACAAAAACTAAAACACCCAAACACAAGAAATAGATAGAAAATTCAAAGAAGTACGAACCTATTATGTGTTGAAGAAGAACTGGCTTGAAATAGAAAGGTCACTATGAAACTTTTGAGTTGCAAAAATGCGAAAATGGTAAAAGTGTTAAAAACAAACGTTTGAAACTCCTTATACTTCCTTCGCAACTCTTTAAAAAATAGAGAACTTGATTTGGTGCAGCCCTTCTTGTGCAACCATTCATTCATTAAACAAAAAAACGGTCCTGTGCTCGCGATTTTCGGGTATCAAAATCATTGATCGGATTTGATCCTTTAATCATTGAACTCTCAACTTTTATTCGCGGGAAGGGAAAAAGTGAGTAAAAACCCTTATAGACCTTGGATTCAGAGGTTGGTTTCGATTAGGGAAGGTGTTAAGCACCCGAACCGACTATGGTATCCCATAGGAACCTTCTATCTATTCTCTAATCTTGCGCTAAATTGATTTTACTTATCAAAAAAAAAGTTAAGAGTTAAGTGAAAGAAAGGGGAAAGATGAAGCATGTTTTTGGTTATTTTTATTGATTTGGAAGGATCGAAACCCTTTGCCTACTTACCCAAATAATTCGGGATCAAAATCAAGTAGTTCGGCTAAAGAACTTATTTGATGAGTTGAATTGATTTTAACATTTTTTTGAAAAGATTTTAAGAAGAGATGAGAGGCCTCAAGGCATGAGAAGAAAATACGATGAAGTTGGTTAATTTTAATTGTACAAAATCCATGTCTAATGTGGATATTAAATTAACATTTGATTAAGGAAAATAAAAGGAAAAAACAACTTGGATTACATACCAAGGTTTACTTAAAAGAAATTTGAATTTGATTTTTTTGGATTTTTTGAAGAAAATATTTTTTCTAAACTAACGATGAAATCGCGTAACGGCGGAAGAAAAAAATAAAAATAGCGTAAAGCGATAAATAAAGTGGTGTGTCGGTGCGCGTGTCAGTGCGTGTGCCGGTTACATATTACATACCCTAAATACATTCTATGGTCTCAAAAGAAAAAATGCGCGAAAAATAAATTACATCAATTCCTTAATTACATACTAAATATGATCAATAAATACATAACAAAAAATTAAAAGATGCATGAGATTATACTAGAGATAATGCAAAAAAATGACATATACCGAAACATTAAGCATAAAAAGAACATCACATACTAGAATTAGTTACCAAATAAAATGCATGACATGAAGCATATTTAAAAAAAGGTATAAAACGCAAGTTTTCGAAAAAAGAAAATATTAGTTAAAAAAAAATGCCTGAGTTTGAGATTAAATTAAATAGGTAAACTATATAATGCGGGATATTTAAAATGCTAATTAAACAAAATGCATAAGATAGGAATTATACCATAATCAAATAACAAATGCACGATAATTAAAACTTTAGACAAAAATAGAAAAAATATAAAATGTTACTTCAAAACTTAAAATGAACTAAAATCTAAGAGATAAAATTTAAATAAACAAATAAAAAATGCATGATATGAAGATTAAGACACTAATAAAAATGCATGAAAATATAATCTAACACTTATGTGAATTAATTAAAAAAGATAAACGCATGAAATTAAAAAACAAAAATTACTACACAAAGGCAGGGGGTGCAAGCAGCAGGGATAGGGGTGCAAGCATCAAAACAGAAGCAAAAACTGGGCTTGGGTACTGGGTAATGGAGCTGGGGCGGGTACTGGGTCAACCCATGGGTGACCCGCCCAGCTCCAGTAAGTGAGTATATAAGAGGTTTTCTCTTATTTTCATTCATTTCCTTCATCTTCTACCTCTCTCTAAGAACACAAAAAAAAAGGCTCTCTTCTCTCTCTAAGTCCTGTCGCCGGAGAAGAAAGGGGGAGGGTGACCGGAGGTTGCTCCGACGCGGTGGCCGGCCGGAGCGGTGAAACACCTCCTTTTTTAAATTTTTTTATCTCAAACCCTTCCTTTTCTTCTTCTCAACACGTATATCAACTCAAAAAAACCAAGAACCAAACACACAACCCTAGATCTAGAAAAATAAATCCGAAAATTTTACCTCTTTTCTTTGCTTCTTTTTCTTTTTGTTCTTCCTTGCTTCGGTTTGCTTTGCGTGTTCGTCCTTGCTTCGGTTTGCTTTGCGTGTTCGTCCTTGCTTTGCGTTTCAGATCCCTATTCGGTTGTTCCTCTTCCGTTTCGTTTTTGGATTTGCCTTGCCTCTTAGTTTCGGTTTCGGATTTGATGTTGTTGTGTTGCCTTATGCGGATTTGTGTTGGCCGAATTTGATTTGTGTTGGCTGTGTTGGATTTGTGTTGGATTTGTGTGGTGGGTTCGGATTTTTTTTCTCTTCTTTTCTCACTGATTCTCTGTGATCGGTGCTGGAGTTTGTCACCAAATGGTGATGAATTCGCACTTGAATTGCAGAGAAAACGGTTCAATGATGATGATTCTTCGATGAATCACTGAGAATCATGATGAATTTGTTGAATATTGTGTTAATTTTGATTCTGGAAAAAATAGGGTTTGAGTTTGTTCTTGAGGTGTTCTTGGTGAAAAAAAGTTTTTGATCTCTTTTTTGTGATTGTTGATTTCTGAATCTGTTTGTGTGTGTTGAAAAGTGTGCCTGGCCTCATTAACTCTGATACACTCTTAATCACCTGATGCATGGAATGGACAAAACTACCCTTGCTGTTTCTTGGAGGAAAAGTTGGACTAGGCCAATGATAAAATGACAAGTGGACAAGGACTTAAAATAAATAAATAAATAAAAAGACAGATAAATAAATAACAACCCATTAAAATGGAAAAATAAATGACTAAATAAATAATTAATAATAAAAAACGAAAATTTAAATAATAAAATAAAAAAATGTCCCGTCGGAACCAAAAAAAATGAGGTATTTTAAAATATCTCTCTGCCGAAATTTCGTCTGATACGACTGAGATACGCGGCTTTTTACTCTAATTAAAACAATAAATCAACGATGTGAATAAAATGAACTTTACGAACGCAAACGTTACGCTACACTAAAAACGCACAAAACGCGAGTAAAAATTACGAAATTAATACGCGAGCGACATTAAAAAAAGAACGACGAACGAAAAATAAATGCGACCACAAATACGAACAAAAGCAGATACTACAAAAATTAGCGCGCGAACGAACGACTGAAAAAGATCAACGTACAAATAAATAAATAAAAAATAAGTTGGTCAAAAATTAGGGTATGACAGATGCCCCTATTTAAGTTTCTCCGTCACGAGGATTTAAAAGGACGAAAGTTTTTGAAACGACGGGTCGGAGAGACTTAAATATCAAGTACACCAATTTTTGACCAACTTAGAAATCGAGAAAGCTCTATGGACGTAATGATATGAGTTGTCTGTTATGCAAGTACGAATGCAATGACGACTAAAACACTAACTCGAGGACCAAATAAAATGTTACAGGGGAGAAAAGATGTCTATTACCTTTACAGGGGTAAAGACGAACATACGAAATGAAATACTGGTCATTACCTTTACTAGGGTAACAACGAACATACGAAGGGTAAAAATGTCAATTACCTTTACTGGGGTAACGACGAACATACGAAGGGTAAAACTGTCAATTACCTTTACTGGGGTAATGACGAACATACGAAAGGGTAAAACTGTCAATTACCTTTACTGGGGTAACGACAAACATACGAAGGGTAAAACTGTCAATTACCTTTACTGGGGTAACGACGAACATACGAAGGGTAAAACTGTCAATTACCTTTACTGGGGTAACGACGAACATACGAAGGGTAAAACTGTCAATTACCTTTACTGGGGTAACGACGAACATACGAAGGGTAAAACTGTCAATTACCTTTACTGGGGTAACGACGAACATACGAAAGGGTAAAACTGTCAATTACCTTTACTGGGGTAACGACGAACATACGAAGGGTAAAACTGTCAATTACCTTTACTGGGGTAATGACGAACATACGAAGGGTAAAACTGTCAATTACCTTTACTGGGGTAATGACGAACATACGAAGGGTAAAACTGTCAATTACCTTTACTGGGGTAACGACGAACATACGGAAAGAAATACTGTCTATTACCGTTACTGGGGTAAAGACGAACATACGGAAAGAAATACTGTCTATTACCGTTACTGGGGTAAAGACGAACATACGAAGAGTAAAACTGCCAATTACCTTTACTGAGGTAATGACGAACATACGAAAGTTAAAACTAGTGATGCGTTACTATTACTGATGCAACTTTGCTAAACAAAAACAGGGTACAAACGAATACTCTTCGTACGGAATGTAGACTAAACAAGATACTGGGGAAAAACGAAAGGTGGGACCTGCCACTTGAAGTAAACTTGATAAGCAAACTGGAATGAACACATTGATAATGACAAATTTTACTGGATACACATGGAGTACGACACACAGGTAAAATGCATATGAATGATATCAGTATGCGTGATATGTATGCATGAATGAATGACATGTATGAAAATATATTGGTGAAACTGACGAGACAAGATTGGGCAGGTCGTAAGGATAGTGACCCGGTATTACAGTGTCAACACTTAGCATTCTTCCCTGGGGATAATATCAGTGGAGATGAATCAAAACACAAACGGAGTGCCATCCGTTAACCAAACCAAAACTGGGTAAGGAATTCATAACACAAAAACCTGGCTGAGGTCGCTATTTCTGAACTGAACCAAAGTACCTTCTCAAAATCGTGCTTCACATAGTCATTGCTTTTTTTGTATTCTTTTTTTTTTTTTTTTTTTGAAATCCCTAACTTTTGCCTGGATCGCCCTTTCGGGTTTTCAATCCACCGGGAATATATTCTTTTTTGTATGTCCCTAATTTTTGCCTGGACCGCCCTTTCGGGTTTTCGATCCACCAGGACGCTCATTTTTGGCTTAAGCCGCCCTTTCGGGTTTTCGACTTAGCGAGCTTTTCTCTTTTTTTTTTTTCTTTTTTTTTGCTTCTTTTTTTTGCAAGACTATGATCCTCTTCGTTGAATTCACCTGTGTTTGAATGGATGTTGACATCAATTTCCATGATATATGAACCTACAGATAATATGTTTGTCATTTTTTTGTTTTTTTCAAAAGAAAACATAAAAAGTAAAAGAAATTTTCAAAGTTTTTACTTCAAGTATTGACATTAAAAATGGAAGAAAAAAAAAATTTGCATATAGAATAAACAAGAATTCCAAAAGAGTGCACCGGCTCAAATTAATGTAATAGGGTGGTAACCGGCCAAAGGCATGGCTCCACGGATTACAAAAGTTGGAAAATGGTAATTACATGGGAAGGTACATTGAACACAATAACCACTACATTCCCTAACAACTTTGAACCACTGTTTAGATGCTTTAGTGTCGGAGGACTTCTGACAGCTAAGGTGCCCCAAATGGGTGATGCTTGATCTGATGCAGTTACTTTGTCATAGTCCTTAACTTTTGCATAGGCCGCCCTTTCGGGTTTTCGACCTATCAGGATAAACTCTTTTTTCATTTCTTTTTCCTTTTTTTTTTGTGTCTCTAATTTTTGTCTAAGCCGCCCTTTCGGGTTTTCGACTTACCGAGACGCTCTTTTTTGGTTTAGACCGCCCTTTCGGGTTTTCGACCTACCGAGCTGTTCTTTTCATATATCTTTAGACAAAGTATTTCTTGACTGCATCAGAATTCACTGGACGAGGTAAATCTTCTCCATCCATATTTGTAAGGATTAAAGCACCACCAGAGAACGCTCTCTTGACCACATAAGGACCTTCATAATTCGGAGACCACTTGCCCCTGGGATCCGGTTGGAAAGATTTGATACACTTGATCACAAGGTCTCCTTCTTTGAATTCACGGGGATGAACCTTTTTGTCAAACGCCTGTTTCATCCTTGATTGATATAGTTGTCCGTGACACAAAGCGGTCATGCGTTTCTCTTCAATCAAGTTCAATTGATCATACCTACTCTGACACCACTCAGCTTCAGTTAATTCAGCCTCCATCAAGACTCTCAAAGATGAGATTTCCACCTCCACAGGGAGCACTGCTTCCATACCATATACCAAAGAGAACGGGGTTGCCCCTGTTGAAGTACGCACTGAGGTACGATATCCATGTAAAGCATAGGGTAACATCTCATGCCAATCTTTGTAGGTAACCACCATCTTTTGCACAATCTTCTTGATATTCTTATTTGCAGCCTCAACCGCACCATTCATCTGAGGTCTGTATGGAGAAGAGTTGTGATGTTCAATCTTGAAATCATCGCACAATTCTTTCATCATATTGTTGTTCAAGTTTGTACCATTATCCGTGATGATCTTGTTAGGAATACCATAACGGCAGATGATGTTATTCTTGATGAACCGAACCACTACTTGCTTGGTAACATTGGCGAAAGATGCCGCTTCAACCCACTTGGTGAAGTAATCAATAGCCACTAGTATGAAACGATGTCCATTGGAAGCTTTTGGTTCAATCCGACCAATCATATCAATGCCCCACATGGAGAAAGGCCACGGAGAAGAGATAACGTTGAGCATAGATGGTGGTACATGGCTCTTATCTGCATAAATCTGACATTTGTGACATTTCTTAGCATGATTATAACAATCAGCTTGCATCGTTATCCAGTAATAACCTGCCCTCAATGCTTTCTTAGCCATTGCATGTCCACTGGAATGAGTGCCAAATGGACCTTCATGTATCTCATGCATCAATAAATCTGCTTCGCGTTCATCTACACACCTGAGCAACATTGCATCAAAGTTTCTTTTGTACAATACATCTTCATTCAGGAAGAAATTACCAGACAGTCTCCTCAAAGTCCTCTTATCTTTGTGAGATGCCCCAGGCGGATACTCTTGAGTTTGAAGGAAAACCTTGATATCATGAAACCATGGCTTACCATCAGCAAGTACTTCAACTGAAAACACATAAGCGGGCCTTTCAAGGAACTGGACACTGATTAATGGCACATCATTGTGACGATTTACTTTGATCATCGAAGACAAGGTGGCCAAAGCATCTGCCATCTGATTCTCATCACGGGGAATGTGACGCAACTCCACTTTGTTAAAGAAAGTTAACAACCGTCTTGCATAATCTTTGTAAGGAATCAAACCAGCATGGTGAGTTTCCCACTTCCCTTTGATCTGATTAATCACCAAGGCTGAATCTCCACATATGTCAATATTCTTAATCCTCATATTGATTGCTTCTTCAATGCCCATGATGCAAGCTTCATATTCTTCCATATTGTTTGTACAATCAAATCGTAGCCTTGCAGTAAAAGGGATGTGAGTACCCTCAGGTGTGACAAGGACTGCCCCAACTCCATTGCCATAAGCATTAACGGCCCCATCAAATATCAAACCCCATTTAGACTCAGGATCTGGACCTTCACCAAACAACGGTTCATCACAATCTTTCATCTTCAAATACATGACCTCTTCATCAAGGAAATCAAACTTAACAGGTTGATAATCTTCAACCGGTTGATGAGCCAAATGATCTGTCAGGATACTCCCTTTGATTGCTTTCTGAGTATGGTATTCAATATCAAACTCGGCCAATAACATCTGCCAACGAGCAATTCTTCCTGATATTGAAGACTTCTCCAGGAGATACTTGATTGGATCCATTTTGGATATCAACCAAGTGGTATGATTGATCATATAGTGCCGGAGACGTTTGGTAGCCCAGGCTAAAGCACAACAAGTCTTCTCAAGAGCGGAGTATCGGGATTCACAATCTGTGAATTTCTTGCTTAAGTAATAGATTGCATGCTCTTTTCTACCAGTTTCATCTTGCTGTCCGAGTACACAACCCATGGAATCTTCTAACACAGTCAAGTACATGATCAACGGTCTTCCTTCAACTGGAGGGACAAGAATTGGAGGTTCTAACAAATACTCCTTGATACTGTCGAAGGCTTTCTGACAATCTTCCGTCCAAATAATCCTTTGATCTTTGCGGAGTAGCTTGAATATCGGCCCACAAGTAGCAGTCATGTTAGAGATAAACCTGGAGATATAATTCAGTCTTCCGAGAAAACCTCTGACTTGTTTCTTTGTTTTTGGAACGGGCATATCCCGGATGGCTCTGACTTTGTCGGGATCTACTTCAATGCCCTTCTGACTAACAATGAAGCCCAAAAGTTTCCCTGATCGGACACCGAAAGTACATTTATTAGGATTCAAACGGAGCTTGTACTTTCTCAACCGCTGGAACATCTTCAACAGAAACTCAACATGTTCTTCTTCAGTACCGGACTTGACAATCATCTCATCCACGTAAACTTCTATCTCTTTGTGCATCATATCGTGGAATATCTTGGTCATACCCCTCTGATAAGTGGCACCAGCGTTTATCAAACCAAATGGCATGACTACATAACAGAAAGCGCCCCACGGCGTGATGAAAGATGTCTTTTATCTATCTTCAGGAGCCATCTTGATCTGATTGTAACCAGAGAACCCGTCCATGAAGGAGAAAACTTTGCATTGAGCAGTACTATCAACCAATACATCAATATGAGGTAGAGGGAAATCATCCTTCGGACTTGCCTTGTTCAAATCTCGGTAATCAACACACATTCGGACCTTACCATCTTTCTTTGGAACAGGCACAATGTTAGCCAACCACTGAGGATACTCGGATGTAACTAGAAAACCTGCATCAATCTGCTTCCGCACTTCTTCTTTGATCTTGAGAGCCATATCAGGATGAGACCTTCTGAGCTTCTGTTTGACTGGAGGACACTCAGGTTTCAAAGGCAAGCGATGTTCTACAACTTCATGATCTAATCCTGGCATGTCTTTGTATGACCAAGCAAATATGTCAGCGTACTCCCTGAGCAGTTCAATTACCTTTTCTTTGGCGGTAACTTCCAATGACGCTCCAATCTTGATCTCTTTTCTATCCTCCTCGGTACCCAGATTGATCAATTCTAAATCTTCCTCATGAGGCTGAATGATCTTTTTCTCTTGCTCTAACATCCATCTGATCTCATCAGGAATCTCATCATCCTCCTCTACCATAGCCTCGTAAACAGGGGATTCAAAGTTGGGCAGAAGCATAGGGTCACTGTGTTCAACGGGCTTATGTATGTTCAGTATGCACATGATTTATGATTGATTTTAGTAAATGAGTAAATGCAGACTTTTGAATTTGATTGATTTAAAAAGAAAAAGAGAATGAAATTTTTTTGGGATTTTTCTATTACCATTTTTTCCAGAAAAAGCAGTAAATAAAAAAATAAAACAGTCATGATAGAAACGACGTTTTTTCATTAATAACGACAATACTTGAAGATAAAACCAAAAGCCCTACAAGATTTCATTTTCGTCTGGGGCAGGACGAAAAGAGTTTTCTTAAAAAAAACCAAAAAAAGTAGACAAACATATTACTTGGACACATGCATCACAGAAGGGATATCCACAGCGATCCAATTACAACAGGCTCCTTCGGGTGTTACAAAGACAGGTGCAACCTCTTCCGACTGATCCTCAAGGATAGCATTGGTTTCCGGTGGAGCATGAATAAACCCAGCACTATGAAAAATGCCCTCAGCTGGCTTGAAAATTGCACTCGATTGACTGGTAGAGAAACCGAGACCTTCTTTCCGCTTGTTCTCAGGCAGTTGTACCAATTGACCCCAGCCTCCTGTTTTACCATCTTGTACAAGCTTCCGGGCATCCTTCAAGGAGGCCATACAAGTCTCACCCTTCTTAGCAGCTCCTTCTTCCGCAGAGAACCCCTGAAAAGAAGTTCCTTCCATATCATCAGCACCAATATAGGAGAAAGCAGACAAATGACTAACCAACAAGGCTGATTCACCAATTACCGTTATCAGCTTTCCACAACTTACAAATTTTAGCCTCTGATGAAGAGTGGAGGTCACTGCTCCAGCCTCATGAATCCACGGTCTTCCAAGTAAGCAACTGTATGAAGCTTGGATGTCCATGACTTGGAATGTGACCTTGAAGGTATGAGGGCCCACCGTGATAGGCAAGTCTATGTCCCCAATCACCGACTTCCTAGATCCATCGAATGCTTTTACCATCACTGCACTTGGCCTCAACTGGGCGCCACGGTATGCCAACCTTTCCAAAGTAGTTTTTGCCATCACATTGAGGGCGGAACCGGTGTCTATCAACACATTCGACATCGAGTCTGACTTACAAAGGACAGAAATGTGCAAAGCCCAGTTGTGGTTTCTTCCCTCTGCCGGGAGATCTTCATCACTAAAGCTCAGGTTATTACACGCAGTTACATTCCCAACTATGCTCCCGAATTGCCCCAGGGTAACATCGGGATCCACATATGCTTGAGCCAAAATCTTCATCAGAGTGTCCCTATGAGCTCCAGAGTTCATAAGTAAAGACATTATGGAAATTTTGGACGGGGTTTGCAACAATTGATCGATTATCTTGTATTCACTCTTTTTGATCAGCTTCAAAATCTCATCACTACCTTCCTGAATGATCCCCTCAGGTTGGCTGGCACCTTTACCCTTATCAAGATTCTGCGCTGGCACATTCGGAGAAGTATTCTCGTTGCGCACAACAGTAGGGAGAATACGCCCACTTCTCATTACTTTACCCACACCTGCTATATTTATGACAGCATCTGCAGAGTGCAGAGGGATCTCTTTACCATTCTCCACAATAGTTGCCTCATACCGGTAGGGTATGGCCTTCTGAGAAGTATAGGGAACAGGTCCTGGCAAACGGATCACCAGAGGAGTGACGTCCGACTTCGCACCATCACGGACTACCTCAAGATTCTTAAACACCGGGGTAATAACACAAACATTCCTGGATTCCTTCTTGACAATCAGCTCCTTTCTGTCAATCAATCCTTGTATATCCTCCTGGACTTTCTCACACCCTCGGGGGTCCACAGAACACACTTCACAAGCATCGTGATCGTGGTTAAACATGTTGGCTTCGCACATCCTGGCGTGAATCGGGACCAAAGGAGTTCTGATATCTTGAACCCTGAGAATTAGACTCAAATCTTGATCCTCTTGAATCATATTAACAGCCGGTCCATGAGATGGCAAAGGATTATTCTGAGCATTGGAATTGGTGTCCTCGAAGGACAACTCTTTGCTTTGAATCAATCTCTGCACTTCTTCTTTGAGCGGGTAGCAATGCTCAACATCATGCCCCGGTGCCCCTTGGTGAAAGGCACAGGTAAGGTCAGCACGGTGCCATGGAGGCAGTGGGTTTTGTAGGCGAGGAGGCTGCCTAGTCTGCACAAGATTCCTTGCTAATAAAGAGGGTAGCAAGTCTGCATACAACATGGGTATGGGGGGAAACTCTTTTCTGGGAAGGCGATTTGGCTGTTGTGGGGCTCGATTACGAGGTTGTTGTTGCTGAGGTGGTGGTGGGTAATATGGTTGTTGGTAGAAAGGTTGCGGATACGGTTGTTGGTATAGGGGTGGATAGAATGGTGGAGGCCTTTGGGGCGTTTGTGGGTGGTAATGTTGATTTTGTGGAGCTGGAAAAGGTGGTGGAATATTGGCAATGAAGGGGTAGTTTGGATATATTGGCTGGGATCCACCCTGGGCTACCATACTGACTTCCTGAGCACTCTTCTTTGGATAACCACTTCCAAATTTCTTGGATCCATTAGACGACCCACCTAACGAAGCACTTGACACACTACCTTCTTTGGCCAAAATTCCTTTGCGGACCAAATCTTCAATGCGAACCCCCGCGTCAACCATCTCAGTAAACTTCTGCGATGCGCAACCAATCATTTTCTCCGAGTAGTAGGGACTCAAAGTTTCAAAGAAAAGATCAGCCATTTCTCTTTCCTCCAGAGCAGGGCCGATTTGGGCCGATTTTTGAATAAAGCGGAGAGCATACTCCTTGAAAGACTCTTTATCCTTTTGAGCCATAGCTTGCAGTTCCCTTCGGGTGGGCCCCAGGTGTATGTTATACCTGTACTGCTGTATGAAAGCCCTGGCCAATTCTTCGAAGGTGGTGATGCCCTTCAGATTCATGTACCATATTTGTGCGGGACCAGTCAAACTGTCTTGGAAACAATGAATGAGCAAAGGTTCATTGTCTTTGTAGGCTGTCATCTTCCTTACATACATAACCAGATGACTCTGTGGGCAAGTGTTCCCTTCATATTTGACGAAATCCGGAGTCTTGAACTTGGGAGGCAGTACCACATTTGGGACCAAACAAAGATCGTGCACATTCTGACCATAGATGTCTTTACCACGAAGAGCCCTCAGTTCTTTCTGCACTACGTCGTACTTCTCTTCCAGACTTACCATTCTGTCATCTCCTACTACACTACCCGAATGATAAATTGGTCCTTCCTCCTGCTGGGCAGTGTGCACAATGGGTGCCGTGTGATTCATGATAGCTTGAGGGAATAACTGTCCATGATGAAAAAGTGGCGTTGCTTGTTGTCCATAAGGAGTTGGCATTTCTGGGCCAGCAAAGCGTATACCTTCATTAGTTGTAAGAGGCATACTCCAAGGATACTCTTTGGACATGTAGTTCTGAGGGTGATAAGCAAAACCAGGAGGACGAAGACCTTCATTGTACATATTTGATGCATCTTCAAAAGAAAAACCAGCCGGGGTGGGCTGTGCAGTGCCAGCAGCCGTAGCAGTAAGGATCGGTTGTGTAGGACCAGTCTGGGCAGACGAAACAACCACAGGAGAATTATGTGCAGCAGACACAACAACAGGAATTGGCTGAGCATCAAGAACTGGTTAGACCGGGATAACATCAAGAATCGGTTGGGTAGCTGCTGCTTGTGCCTGATTGGCCATTATAGCTTCCATCATAACCGTTAACTTATCCATCCCCTCTCTGAGTGTAATAACCTTTTCTTTGAGATCCCTTATACTTCCTTATACTTCCTTCGCAACTCTTTAGAAAATAGAGAACTTGATTTGGTGCAGCCCTTCTTGTGCAACCATTCATTCATTAAACAAAAAAACGGTCCAGATCGCATTCATTCATGCATTTAACGGTTCTAATCAAATGAATCTGATTTCCAAACGTCAAGATCAAACCAACGGCAATGATGGAACCTTGGGAAGAGAAGTTGATACACTCTCAAGGAACTATGTACTCAAGTACTATGCTAGCCTTTACATGTGGCATTAGAGAACCAAAGGTCATGTCCCCTCAGCCTCACCCTCGAGACATGGGAATTAATTGTTGAATGATAAACGACCAACTCTCTGACGAGGGAATCTTTTCACATATCAACAAAACAGACGGGCGCATATATGACGGACACATCCCATACGAATTGAACGGCTCGCCCTATATCGACTTTCGAGCATACTCATGATTCTAGCAAACACATCCATTTGTACAGCAGTGTTAATCCTAATGTCGACATATTCACTGATATGATAAGTCATGAGACACACTCATGTTCTCCGATCAACATGTTCGCTCATAATTGCACTCGTGAAATGTTCCTTCCAAAACCATGTAATCCCTTCTTGGTCATAATTGCTCGACAAAAACATCCAGGATCCTAACGGACATACCCTTGTGAACAGCATTGTTAACCCTAATGTCGATATAATCACCGACGTGATAGGAACTGAGATATCTTCTTGTGACCAACCTATACAACTTGCTTATGGTAGAACTTATAAGGCATGCTTTGCGATAGTACCGTTCCACTGCAAATGTGCCAAATTAGATCTAAACACTAGAGCGGGCACTTCCTTTGCAATACTCTATTCACTAGAGTTCGGGACAATACCATCATAAAACCTCCGTGAAAAGTTCCCTCGCTTGCCTAAACTCGTCACTCTTTGCCAAAACCCACGACTTGGGGGGGCTACGGTTCTGGACCGATCAAAGACATAAGGCCAATTCGGTTAGGCCTAATAACAATTACATCCCAAATGCTACATTTGGCAATATTACTCGCAAAACACCCCCTCCCCGCGGGGAGGGGGGTGCTCGGAACAGTTGAGACCAGTTCAAATGAATTGTAACGTCTCTTTCCCACATTCACGCAATTCTCTCCTCGACTGTTAGACTTTCTACGAATTTGTAACCGCCGAGCACACGTGTGCTATACAACGGCTCTGCAGACACCCACCTCTATATAAAGGGGACTCCTCGCAGTCCCCATGGTAGAATCTCTCTCATCTCTTAACCCCCATTTCTGACCTCTACTGACTTGTGCGTCAGAATGTCTGCAGGTACACACCCTCCCGTCGTTCCAGTGCATAAACTGACACATTTCCACCACTAGCAACCACCGCATTAAATAGCATTGACAGTCACCTTCTTACCAGGTACGATCAGGCCCCAACACTAAAAAATTAGGGGTTCATTACACCTTTAAAAAGATAAATTCAATTTTAAAGGGAGGTGTGGTTAGTGGTAATCAACTTAGTTCTTTGTTGATCCATTTATAATTTATTGTAATGTTATAAAGGGAGTTTAAATCCCTAGCCTTCCACCATGCCAAACCCTTCCGTCAAACGAAACCATCCCACACTGCAAGAAATGTTGAAATCATATGATAATGTTGAATTAAACAAATCTTGCAGATCCTATAGAAAATTGATAATTAGAGTCAAATTGTGTCATAGGTACAAGTTTTTTTTCTTTCTTTTTTCTTTTTTCAAAGTTTTAAGCCCTGTGCCAAGAGCCTTGTTGCACTTTCACAAAGCCCCTCTAATATTATTTTATTTTAAGTTTATAATTTAAGATGATGTGTCAATATAATAAAGCCTGAAGTGAATAGAGCCTGAAATGAATAGTTTTAACTCGTAATGCTTTGCCATTACATGTAAAACTTGAACTGAATAGAGCAGAGCCTGAAGTGAATAATTGGTTTGTAAACTCTAAACTCATAAAATTGTGTTCAATTTTAGTTTTTTCTTTAGAAAATTTTCAAAAGATTTAATTTTCTCCATAAAATCTCAATTAAGTTTTCAATACTCCATCAAAGTAATTTATATCTAGTAACCCAAAAAAAAAATGTAATTTATATCTTGTTGTATAAATTGCTACAAGGAGTGCAGTGAAGGAAGTATATAAATAAGCTTCTAAACAAGTTTATAAGAAGGAAATTATGTATCTTATAGTTTATAAGAAACAGGTATATTATCTAGGTACGCTCCAAGACTATAAACATAAAACATTAATTATCATAATGGTAAAAATCATAACAAAATCATAATTAGGCAACAAGTTTAATTAATGAGAACAAATTAAGATTAATTGCAGAATTGAAAGCATTAAGTATCATTGCTAAAAATACCAAGCTCTATATAAAACTAAATGATTTGAGAACAGAGATATACTCATAGAAAAACTGAACATGAAAATGCTTCTTTTATTTCAAGTAATTTCATTGATACAAATAATTGAGAACATAGATATACTCATAGGAAAATCTACACAGAACAAATTTACTTTTATATCTCTAGTAATTTCTTTGATACAAAGCAAACATGTTGCTTTGATCATTAAGTATCTTGCTCAAACTATGATCTTGCCCTCTATCACATGATTTCTGATGCACAATCTTCTTCCTCTTATGAATCTTGTTGAGTCTACTATCCTCAAGTGCCCATTCATCTTTCAAAGACTTCCACTTGTTCTCAAAAATATCACTAAGCCTCATAGCTATTTTGTGAACAACATGCCTTTTAGGATAAAGCCATCCATGATAGAACACAGACCTCATATCCTCAGCAAACTCGTCCGGTGTTGAATAAAATTTCAATTTGTCTTCGATATCTTTTAAACCAATTGCCTTCAATTTATCGGACGTCTTCGATGACTTGTTCTTCAAAAACTTGATATCAAGAGGGTTTTTCAAAGCCCATCCGTCTTTACCGGTTATCATTCTGTTCACTATCACCCAACATTGCATCCTTTTACGACGCTGCATTGGGTTTTTCTTCTCTTTATTCATCATCAACTCCGCACCACCACCATTCTTCTTTAAGCCATATTCTTCGGTCCTTGGGTGATCTTTGACAGAAGGTGTACTTGTATCATTACCCAAATTCTCGTTCTTCTTCTTGAAGCCAACATCGTTTGATTCTATTGGAAAAACCTTTAGGTTTTCTTTTCCGAAAGATATTTTAGAGTACGAACAATCGGCAGTAGAAACAGTTGTTGTGTTGGAATGTTCTTTTTTGTTGTTCCTGTTGGTATCAACAACGTTGTTCTTCTTATGCTCAGCCAAAGTTATTGTTGAATCAAGCCAATAGCCAGTGACAATTGGCTTTGCATGATCTTCCATCTTTCTCCTCTTGCAAGCTGATCCTTGAGAATGATCATCCATGGAATCATCAATGAGTGAACTAGCATGCTTTTTAGGATAAGAAATCTTTATAATAAGACGTTTACGAGGTTCACTAGTCATCAAGGAAGAACTCATGATTTTGTGCTTAGGGGAACGGAGGTTACAGGAAAGTTGAATATATAGGGTCTTTTTTGCTCACTTTGAATTAGGTTTAGGTTATGGGAGTGTGTTGTGTGTTTTTATAGATCAAGTAATAAAATCGGATTAAATCTTCAAAACTAAATCTATTGAATAAATCATGGAACTAACTAAACTAATATTATGTTATCTTTTTCTCATGTTTGTTACTCTCCAACAAACAATTGCATTTATTCTCCTTTTCTCTAACAAATTCTTTTATTTTTTTTGTATTCCTGTAACAAACAGTTGTCAATAATCTAAATATTATACACATCTTTAACATATAAAGGGGATAATAATTATTGTTGAAGATAACATCAATATTCTTGGAACCATTGATAATATAGGTAACAATCTTTTGTTTCATATTTAAAGCTAACGAAAAAATAAACTTTTTCAAAAAAAAAAAAAAAGTTTGGTTATCAAAAATTGATGTACTAAATAATCGCCTTAAAATTAAAAAACTAATTTATTCATATTCTGAATTTTTTTTGTTTATCTTTCAAACCTAACTAGTTCCATATATATCGTCATTTTGCATATTTATCACTTCCAAATCTAACTAATTTCCTGTATTTTAAAGATAAAAAAAAATCAAATTATTAACATTAGGAGGATTTTTTTTTTTGCAAATTTACATATTTATCGAAGGAATATGCAAACGAAGAAAAACCCTTAATAATGAGGAATAAATGAATTTACTAATAGCCATGAAATATGGAAAAACACTAAGGAACCTTTATTTTATTTTTTCCTTTCTATTTATCACTTCCTAGCCTAAAACTAATTCTCGATATCAATCAATAGCGTGTGTTTGTGTGAGTATAAAGTAAGGTTTTTTCATTCCACATGTCATTTTGACGTTTATTCTCAATATTTTTATTATTTTTTCCATTTTTTAAAACTAATATTTTATTTGGCATAAATATCTCAACAAACTACTCATTATATTTTAAAAATTTATAATCTTCAATAGTATCAATCAATAGTTTTTCTTTTTATTCTCTATTTATGAAAATTAATGGCCAGCAAGATCAGAATTTTATCTCATCCTAATCATTTGCCATAAAAAAGCCTTCTTGGTGTTTTCGAGAATTTTTTGTTTTTTTGCTATGGTTGTTTTTGGGGAGTGACATTTTAGATCCTTTGGTTGTTTTTTGTTTTTTTTCGTTTTTGGGATTGTGGGTCTTCTCTAGGTTTTTCTTACGGGGACACAGATTTTCTAGTAGTCACAATTCATGCAGCAACCAAGAACAAAGCATCAGGATGATGTTTTGCGAGTTGTTAGGTACCTTAAATGAAATCCTAAACAAGGGGTTCTATTCGGTAGTAAACAATGATCTTCAATTATACGGATGATGTGGCTGTGACCGGACCATTTGCCTTTTACTCGTAGGTTCCTTAATGGATGGATTATCTCTCTAGGTCACTATGACATTTCTTGAAAAACTTAAAACAACAAAGGGTAGCTCATTCACCTGCTGAAGTTGGGTATCGTTCAAAGCCTACTACCAGATGTGAATTGAAATGTATCAAAGGAGATCTTTCAATCCTTAGCATCACCCATTCCATTCACTTACAACGATACTAAGATAGTCAAGTTGCATTGCATATTGCAAACAATCTCGTCTTTCTTGAACACACCAAGTATATTGACGTGGAGTACGGTCACATCATTTAGGATCGAGTTTGTTCGTCACAATCTCCAACTGTATTATTTTCCAATTCACACACAACTTGAGGATACACTTACAAAAGCTTTAGGTCATACCTAATTACATGCATTACTTACCAATTTGGGTGTGTGTGCGCGTGGGTGGGGGTTCAGGGGATTAATAGGAAATTGTGTATAGATTGACATTTGTGATATGTGAATAAACACATATATATCATGCTCCAAGCCAGGGATTTTGTTTTGAAAAGAGAAGGCTAATGCTTTTTTAAAAAGCATATTTAGCTAAAAAAAGACAAACCATAAACTATTAGAAAAGACTGTTAGTCGAACCCAATGGGTGATTAGGTTTTTGAGATTCATAACTTTAACGAAGATTAGGGAATCCATGAATCCCCCCTTCGTATTAGTTATAAATTAACTCGATTAATTATTTGTTTATGACTTGACTTATACTTGGATTTAAGAACGTAGTAGAACATGACCCCGTGATAAACCAGTGGAAATATATTTTCATTTCCCCGCAATCATTAACAATTGTGAGGTTCCCTTAAGATGGAAACCACCGTAAACGGAGCAACCCTAACTACGCAAGCAAGTTTACAGTTTTTTAACAAAAACTAAAACACCCAAACACAAGAAATAGATAGAAAATTCAAAGAAGTACGAACCTATTATGTGTTGAAGAAGAACTGGCTTGAAATAGAAAGGTCACTATGAAACTTTTGAGTTGCAAAAATGCGAAAATGGTAAAAGTGTTAAAAACAAACGTTTGAAACTCCTTATACTTCCTTCGCAACTCTTTAAAAAATAGAGAACTTGATTTGGTGCAGCCCTTCTTGTGCAACCATTCATTCATTAAACAAAAAAACGGTCCTGTGCTCGCGATTTTCGGGTATCAAAATCATTGATCGGATTTGATCCTTTAATCATTGAACTCTCAACTTTTATTCGCGGGAAGGGAAAAAGTGAGTAAAAACCCTTATAGACCTTGGATTCGGAGGTTGGTTTCGATTAGGGAAGGTGTTAAGCACCCGAACCGACTATGGTATCCCATAGGAACCTTCTATCTATTCTCTAATCTTGCGCTAAATTGATTTTACTTATCAAAAAAAAAGTTAAGAGTTAAGTGAAAGAAAGGGGAAAGATGAAGCATGTTTTTGGTTATTTTTATTGATTTGGAAGGATCGAAACCCTTTGCCTACTTACCCAAATAAATCGGGATCAAAATCAAGTAGTTCGGCTAAAGAACTTATTTGATGAGTTGAATTGATTTTAACATTTTTTTGAAAAGATTTTAAGAAGAGATGAGAGGCCTCAAGGCATGAGAAGAAAATACGATGAAGTTGGTTAATTTTAATTGTACAAAATCCATGTCTAATGTGGATATTAAATTAACATTTGATTAAGGAAAATAAAAGGAAAAAACAACTTGGATTACATACCAAGGTTTACTTAAAAGAAATTTGAATTTGATTTTTTTGGATTTTTTGAAGAAAATATTTTTTCTAAACTAACGATGAAATCGCGTAACGGCGGAAGAAAAAAATAAAAATAGCGTAAAGCGATAAATAAAGTGGTGTGTCGGTGCGCGTGTCAGTGCGTGTGCCGGTTACATATTACATACCCTAAATACATTCTATGGTCTCAAAAGAAAAAATGCGCGAAAAATAAATTACATCAATTCCCTAATTACATACTAAATATGATCAATAAATACATAACAAAAAATTAAAAGATGCATGAGATTATACTAGAGATAATGCAAAAAAATGACATATACCGAAACATTAAGCATAAAAAGAACATCACATACTAGAATTAGTTACCAAATAAAATGCATGACATGAAGCATATTTAAAAAAAGGTATAAAACGCAAGTTTTCGAAAAAAGAAAATATTAGTTAAAAAAAAATGCCTGAGTTTGAGATTAAATTAAATAGGTAAACTATATAATGCGGGATATTTAAAATGCTAATTAAACAAAATGCATAAGATAGGAATTATACCATAATCAAATAACAAATGCACGATAATTAAAACTTTAGACAAAAATAGAAAAAATATAAAATGTTACTTCAAAACTTAAAATGAACTAAAATCTAAGAGATAAAATTTAAATAAACAAATAAAAAATGCATGATATGAAGATTAAGACACTAATAAAAATGCATGAAAATATAATCTAACACTTATGTGAATTAATTAAAAAAGATAAACGCATGAAATTAAAAAACAAAAATTACTACACAAAGGCAGGGGGTGCAAGCAGCAGGGATAGGGGTGCAAGCATCAAAACAGAAGCAAAAACTGGGCTTGGGTACTGGGTAATGGAGCTGGGGCGGGTACTGGGTCAACCCATGGGTGACCCGCCCAGCTCCAGTAAGTGAGTATATAAGAGGTTTTCTCTTATTTTCATTCATTTCCTTCATCTTCTACCTCTCTCTAAGAAACCCTTCCTTTTCTTCTTCTCAACACGTATATCAAACCCTTCCTTTTCTTCTTCTCAACACGTATATCAACTCAAAAAAACCAAGAACTAAACACATAACCCTAGATCTAGAAAAATAAATCCGAAAATTTTACCTCTTTTCTTTGCTTCTTTTTCTTTTTGTTCTTCCTTGCTTCGGTTTGCTTTGCGTGTTCGTCCTTGCTTCGGTTTGCTTTGCGTGTTCGTCCTTGCTTTGCGTTTCAGATCCCTATTCGGTTGTTCCTCTTCCGTTTCGTTTTTGGATTTGCCTTGCCTCTTAGTTTCGGTTTCGGATTTGATGTTGTTGTGTTGCCTTATGCGGATTTGTGTTGGCCGAATTTGATTTGTGTTGGCTGTGTTGGATTTGTGTTGGATTTGTGTGGTGGGTTCGGATTTTTTTTCTCTTCTTTTCTCACTGATTCTCTGTGATCGGTGCTGGAGTTTGTCACCAAATGGTGATGAATTCGCACTTGAATTGCAGAGAAAACGGTTCAATGATGATGATTCTTCGATGAATCACTGAGAATCATGATGAATTTGTTGAATATTGTGTTAATTTTGATTCTGGAAAAAATAGGGTTTGAGTTTGTTCTTGAGGTGTTCTTGGTGAAAAAAAGTTTTTGATCTCTTTTTTGTGATTGTTGATTTCTGAATCTGTTTGTGTGTGTTGAAAAGTGTGCCTGGCCTCATTAACTCTGATACACTCTTAATCACCTGATGCATGGAATGGACAAAACTACCCTTGCTGTTTCTTGGAGGAAAAGTTGGACTAGGCCAATGATAAAATGACAAGTGGACAAGGACTTAAAATAAATAAATAAATAAAAAGACAGATAAATAAATAACAACCCATTAAAATGGAAAAATAAATGACTAAATAAATAATTAATAATAAAAAACGAAAATTTAAATAATAAAATAAAAAAATGTCCCGTCGGAACCAAAAAAAATGAGGTATTTTAAAATATCTCTCTGCCGAAATTTCGTCTGATACGACTGAGATACGCGGCTTTTTACTCTAATTAAAACAATAAATCAACGATGTGAATAAAATGAACTTTACGAACGCAAACGTTACGCTACACTAAAAACGCACAAAACGCGAGTAAAAATTACGAAATTAATACGCGAGCGACATTAAAAAAAGAACGACGAACGAAAAATAAATGCGACCACAAATACGAACAAAAGCAGATACTACAAAAATTAGCGCGCGAACGAACGACTGAAAAAGATCAACGTACAAATAAATAAATAAAAAATAAGTTGGTCAAAAATTAGGGTATGACAGATGCCCCTATTTAAGTTTCTCCGTCACGAGGATTTAAAAGGACGAAAGTTTTTGAAACGACGGGTCGGAGAGACTTAAATATCAAGTACACCAATTTTTGACCAACTTAGAAATCGAGAAAGCTCTATGGACGTAATGATATGAGTTGTCTGTTATGCAAGTACGAATGCAATGACGACTAAAACACTAACTCGAGGACCAAATAAAATGTTACAGGGGAGAAAAGATGTCTATTACCTTTACAGGGGTAAAGACGAACATACGAAATGAAATACTGGTCATTACCTTTACTAGGGTAACAACGAACATACGAAGGGTAAAAATGTCAATTACCTTTACTGGGGTAACGACGAACATACGAAGGGTAAAACTGTCAATTACCTTTACTGGGGTAATGACGAACATACGAAGGGTAAAACTGTCAATTACCTTTACTGGGGTAATGACGAACATACGAAAGGGTAAAACTGTCAATTACCTTTACTGGGGTAACGACAAACATACGAAGGGTAAAACTGTCAATTACCTTTACTGGGGTAAGGACGAACATACGAAGGGTAAAACTGTCAATTACCTTTACTGGGGTAACGACGAACATACGAAGGGTAAAACTGTCAATTACCTTTACTGGGGTAACGACGAACATACGAAGGGTAAAACTGTCAATTACCTTTACTGGGGTAATGACGAACATACGAAAGGGTAAAACTGTCAATTACCTTTACTGGGGTAATGACGAACATACGAAGGGTAAAACTGTCAATTACCTTTACTGGGGTAACGACGAACATACGGAAAGAAATACTGTCTATTACCGTTACTGGGGTAAAGACGAACATACGGAAAGAAATACTGTCTATTACCGTTACTGGGGTAAAGACGAACATACGAAGAGTAAAACTGCCAATTACCTTTACTGAGGTAATGACGAACATACGAAAGTTAAAACTAGTGATGCGTTACTATTACTGATGCAACTTTGCTAAACAAAAACAGGGTACAAACGAATACTCTTCGTACGGAATGTAGACTAAACAAGATACTGGGGAAAAACGAAAGGTGGGACCTGCCACTTGAAGTAAACTTGATAAGCAAACTGGAATGAACACATTGATAATGACAAATTTTACTGGATACACATGGAGTACGACACACAGGTAAAATGCATATGAATGATATCAGTATGCGTGATATGTATGCATGAATGAATGACATGTATGAAAATATATTGGTGAAACTGACGAGACAAGATTGGGCAGGTCGTAAGGATAGTGACCCGGTATTACAGTGTCAACACTTAGCATTCTTCCCTGGGGATAATATCACTGGAGATGAATCAAAACACAAACGGAGTGCCATCCGTTAACCAAACCAAAACTGGGTAAGGAATTCATAACACAAAAACCTGGCTGAGGTCGCCATTTCTGAACTGAACCAAAGTACCTTCTCAAAATCGTGCTTCACATAGTCATTGCTTTTTTTGTATTCTTTTTTTTTTTTTTTTTTGAAATCCCTAACTTTTGCCTGGATCGCCCTTTCGGGTTTTCAATCCACCGGGAATATATTCTTTTTTGTATGTCCCTAATTTTTGCCTGGACCGCCCTTTCGGGTTTTCGATCCACCAGGACGCTCATTTTTGGCTTAAGCCGCCCTTTCGGGTTTTCGACTTAGCGAGCTTTTCTCTTTTTTTTTTCTTTTTTTTTGCTTCTTTTTTTTGCAAGACTATGATCCTCTTCGTTGAATTCACCTGTGTTTGAATGGATGTTGACATCAATTTCCATGATATATGAACCTACAGATAATATGTTTGTCATTTTTTTGTTTTTTTCAAAAGAAAACATAAAAAGTAAAAGAAATTTTCAAAGTTTTTACTTCAAGTATTGACATTAAAAATGGAAGAAAAAAAAAATTTGCATATAGAATAAACAAGAATTCCAAAAGAGTGCACCGGCTCAAATTAATGTAATAGGGTGGTAACCGGCCAAAGGCATGGCTCCACGGATTACAAAAGTTGGAAAATGGTAATTACATGGGAAGGTACATTGAACACAATAACCACTACATTCCCTAACAACTTTGAACCACTGTTTAGATGCTTTAGTGTCGGAGGACTTCTGACAGCTAAGGTGCCCCAAATGGGTGATGCTTGATCTGATGCAGTTACTTTGTCATAGTCCTTAACTTTTGCATAGGCCGCCCTTTCGGGTTTTCGACCTATCAGGATAAACTCTTTTTTCATTTCTTTTTCCTTTTTTTTTTGTGTCTCTAATTTTTGTCTAAGCCGCCCTTTCGGGTTTTCGACTTACCGAGACGCTCTTTTTTGGTTTAGGCCGCCCTTTCGGGTTTTCGACCTACCGAGCTGTTCTTTTCATATATCTTTAGACAAAGTATTTCTTGACTGCATCAGAATTCACTGGACGAGGTAAATCTTCTCCATCCATATTTGTAAGGATTAAAGCACCACCAGAGAACGCTCTCTTGACCACATAAGGACCTTCATAATTCGGAGACCACTTGCCCCTGGGATCCGGTTGGAAAGATTTGATACACTTGATCACAAGGTCTCCTTCTTTGAATTCACGGGGATGAACCTTTTTGTCAAACGCCTGTTTCATCCTTGATTGATATAGTTCTCCGTGACACAAAGCGGTCATGCGTTTCTCTTCAATCAAGTTCAATTGATCATACCTACTCTGACACCACTCAGCTTCAGTTAATTCAGCCTCCATCAAGACTCTCAAAGATGAGATTTCCACCTCCACAGGGAGCACTGCTTCCATACCATATACCAAAGAGAACGGGGTTGCCCCTGTTGAAGTACGCACTGAGGTACGATATCCATGTAAAGCATAGGGTAACATCTCATGCCAATCTTTGTAGGTAACCACCATCTTTTGCACAATCTTCTTGATATTCTTATTTGCAGCCTCAACCGCACCATTCATCTGAGGTCTGTATGGAGAAGAGTTGTGATGTTCAATCTTGAAATCATCGCACAATTCTTTCATCATATTGTTGTTCAAGTTTGTACCATTATCCGTGATGATCTTGTTAGGAATACCATAACGGCAGATGATGTTATTCTTGATGAACCGAACCACTACTTGCTTGGTAACATTGGCGAAAGATGCCGCTTCAACCCACTTGGTGAAGTAATCAATAGCCACTAGTATGAAACGATGTCCATTGGAAGCTTTTGGTTCAATCCGACCAATCATATCAATGCCCCACATGGAGAAAGGCCACGGAGAAGAGATAACGTTGAGCATAGATGGTGGTACATGGCTCTTATCTGCATAAATCTGACATTTGTGACATTTCTTAGCATGATTATAACAATCAGCTTGCATCGTTATCCAGTAATAACCTGCCCTCAATGCTTTCTTAGCCATTGCATGTCCACTGGAATGAGTGCCAAATGGACCTTCATGTATCTCATGCATCAATAAATCTGCTTCACGTTCATCTACACACCTGAGCAACATTGCATCAAAGTTTCTTTTGTACAATACATCTTCATTCAGGAAGAAATTACCAGACAGTCTCCTCAAAGTCCTCTTATCTTTGTGAGATGCCCCAGGCGGATACTCTTGAGTTTGAAGGAAAACCTTGATATCATGAAACCATGGCTTACCATCAGCAAGTACTTCAACTGAAAACACATAAGCGGGCCTTTCAAGGAACTGGACACTGATTAATGGCACATCATTGTGACGATTTACTTTGATCATCGAAGACAAGGTGGCCAAAGCATCTGCCATCTGATTCTCATCACGGGGAATGTGACGCAACTCCACTTTGTTAAAGAAAGTTAACAACCGTCTTGCATAATCTTTGTAAGGAATCAAACCAGCATGGTGAGTTTCCCACTTCCCTTTGATCTGATTAATCACCAAGGCTGAATCTCCACATATGTCAATATTCTTAATCCTCATATTGATTGCTTCTTCAATGCCCATGATGCAAGCTTCATATTCTTCCATATTGTTTGTACAATCAAATCGTAGCCTTGCAGTAAAAGGGATGTGAGTACCCTCAGGTGTGACAAGGACTGCCCCAACTCCATTGCCATAAGCATTAACGGCCCCATCAAATATCAAACCCCATTTAGACTCAGGATCTGGACCTTCACCAAACAACGGTTCATCACAATCTTTCATCTTCAAATACATGACCTCTTCATCAAGGAAATCAAACTTAACAGGTTGATAATCTTCAACCGGTTGATGAGCCAAATGATCTGTCAGGATACTCCCTTTGATTGCTTTCTGAGTATGGTATTCAATATCAAACTCGGCCAATAACATCTGCCAACGAGCAATTCTTCCTGATATTGAAGACTTCTCCAGGAGATACTTGATTGGATCCATTTTGGATATCAACCAAGTGGTATGATTGATCATATAGTGCCGGAGACGTTTGGTAGCCCAGGCTAAAGCACAACAAGTCTTCTCAAGAGCGGAGTATCGGGATTCACAATCTGTGAATTTCTTGCTTAAGTAATAGATTGCATGCTCTTTTCTACCAGTTTCATCTTGCTGTCCGAGTACACAACCCATGGAATCTTCTAACACAGTCAAGTACATGATCAACGGTCTTCCTTCAACTGGAGGGACAAGAATTGGAGGTTCTAACAAATACTCCTTGATACTGTCGAAGGCTTTCTGACAATCTTCCGTCCAAATAATCCTTTGATCTTTGCGGAGTAGCTTGAATATCGGCCCACAAGTAGCAGTCATGTTAGAGATAAACCTGGAGATATAATTCAGTCTTCCGAGAAAACCTCTGACTTGTTTCTTTGTTTTTGGAACGGGCATATCCCGGATGGCTCTGACTTTGTCGGGATCTACTTCAATGCCCTTCTGACTAACAATGAAGCCCAAAAGTTTCCCTGATCGGACACCGAAAGTACATTTATTAGGATTCAAACGGAGCTTGTACTTTCTCAACCGCTGGAACATCTTCAACAGAAACTCAACATGTTCTTCTTCAGTACCGGACTTGACAATCATCTCATCCACGTAAACTTCTATCTCTTTGTGCATCATATCGTGGAATATCTTGGTCATACCCCTCTGATAAGTGGCACCAGCGTTTATCAAACCAAATGGCATGACTACATAACAGAAAGCGCCCCACGGCGTGATGAAAGATGTCTTTTATCTATCTTCAGGAGCCATCTTGATCTGATTGTAACCAGAGAACCCGTCCATGAAGGAGAAAACTTTGCATTGAGCAGTACTATCAACCAATACATCAATATGAGGTAGAGGGAAATCATCCTTCGGACTTGCCTTGTTCAAATCTCGGTAATCAACACACATTCGGACCTTACCATCTTTCTTTGGAACAGGCACAATGTTAGCCAACCACTGAGGATACTCGGATGTAACTAGAAAACCTGCATCAATCTGCTTCCGCACTTCTTCTTTGATCTTGAGAGCCATATCAGGATGAGACCTTCTGAGCTTCTGTTTGACTGGAGGACACTCAGGTTTCAAAGGCAAGCGATGTTCTACAACTTCATGATCTAATCCTGGCATGTCTTTGTATGACCAAGCAAATATGTCAGCGTACTCCCTGAGCAGTTCAATTACCTTTTCTTTGGCGGTAACTTCCAATGACGCTCCAATCTTGATCTCTTTTCTATCCTCCTCGGTACCCAGATTGATCAATTCTAAATCTTCCTCATGAGGCTGAATGATCTTTTTCTCTTGCTCTAACATCCATCTGATCTCATCAGGAATCTCATCATCCTCCTCTACCATAGCCTCGTAAACAGGGGATTCAAAGTTGGGCAGAAGCATAGGGTCACTGTGTTCAACGGGCTTATGTATGTTCAGTCTGCACATGATTTATGATTGATTTTAGTAAATGAGTAAATGCAGACTTTTGAATTTGATTGATTTAAAAAGAAAAAGAGAATGAAATTTTTTTGGGATTTTTCTATTACCATTTTTTCCAGAAAAAGCAGTAAATAAAAAAATAAAACAGTCATGATAGAAACGACGTTTTTTCATTAATAACGACAATACTTGAAGATAAAACCAAAAGCCCTACAAGATTTCATTTTCGTCTGGGGCAGGACGAAAAGAGTTTTCTTAAAAAAAACCAAAAAAAGTAGACAAACATATTACTTGGACACATGCATCACAGAAGGGATATCCACAGCGATCCAATTACAACAGGCTCCTTCGGGTGTTACAAAGACAGGTGCAACCTCTTCCGACTGATCCTCAAGGATAGCATTGGTTTCCGGTGGAGCATGAATAAACCCAGCACTATGAAAAATGCCCTCAGCTGGCTTGAAAATTGCACTCGATTGACTGGTAGAGAAACCGAGACCTTCTTTCCGCTTGTTCTCAGGCAGTTGTACCAATTGACCCCAGCCTCCTGTTTTACCATCTTGTACAAGCTTCCGGGCATCCTTCAAGGAGGCCATACAAGTCTCACCCTTCTTAGCAGCTCCTTCTTCCGCAGAGAACCCCTGAAAAGAAGTTCCTTCCATATCATCAGCACCAATATAGGAGAAAGCAGACAAATGACTAACCAACAAGGCTGATTCACCAATTACCGTTATCAGCTTTCCACAACTTACAAATTTTAGCCTCTGATGAAGAGTGGAGGTCACTGCTCCAGCCTCATGAATCCACGGTCTTCCAAGTAAGCAACTGTATGAAGCTTGGATGTCCATGACTTGGAATGTGACCTTGAAGGTATGAGGGCCCACCGTGATAGGCAAGTCTATGTCCCCAATCACCGACTTCCTAGATCCATCGAATGCTTTTACCATCACTGCACTTGGCCTCAACTGGGCGCCACGGTATGCCAACCTTTCCAAAGTAGTTTTTGCCATCACATTGAGGGCGGAACCGGTGTCTATCAACACATTCGACATCGAGTCTGACTTACAAAGGACAGAAATGTGCAAAGCCCAGTTGTGGTTTCTTCCCTCTGCCGGGAGATCTTCATCACTAAAGCTCAGGTTATTACACGTAGTTACATTCCCAACTATGCTCCCGAATTGCCCCAGGGTAACATCGGGATCCACATATGCTTGAGCCAAAATCTTCATCAGAGTGTCCCTATGAGCTCCAGAGTTCATAAGTAAAGACATTATGGAAATTTTGGACGGGGTTTGCAACAATTGATCGATTATCTTGTATTCACTCTTTTTGATCAGCTTCAAAATCTCATCACTACCTTCCTGAATGATCCCCTCAGGTTGGCTGGCACCTTTACCCTTATCAAGATTCTGCGCTGGCACATTCGGAGAAGTATTCTCGTTGCGCACAACAGTAGGGAGAATACGCCCACTTCTCATTACTTTACCCACACCTGCTATATTTATGACAGCATCTGCAGAGTGCAGAGGGATCTCTTTACCATTCTCCACAATAGTTGCCTCATACCGGTAGGGTATGGCCTTCTGAGAAGTATAGGGAACAGGTCCTGGCAAACGGATCACCAGAGGAGTGACGTCCGACTTCGCACCATCACGGACTACCTCAAGATTCTTAAACACCGGGGTAATAACACAAACATTCCTGGATTCCTTCTTGACAATCAGCTCCTTTCTGTCAATCAATCCTTGTATATCCTCCTGGACTTTCTCACACCCTCGGGGGTCCACAGAACACACTTCACAAGCATCGTGATCGTGGTTAAACATGTTGGCTTCGCACATCCTGGCGTGAATCGGGACCAAAGGAGTTCTGATATCTTGAACCCTGAGAATTAGACTCAAATCTTGATCCTCTTGAATCATATTAACAGCCGGTCCATGAGATGGCAAAGGATTATTCTGAGCATTGGAATTGGTGTCCTCGAAGGACAACTCTTTGCTTTGAATCAATCTCTGCACTTCTTCTTTGAGCGGGTAGCAATGCTCAACATCATGCCCCGGTGCCCCTTGGTGAAAGGCACAGGTAAGGTCAGCACGGTGCCATGGAGGCAGTGGGTTTTGTAGGCGAGGAGGCTGCCTAGTCTGCACAAGATTCCTTGCTAATAAAGAGGGTAGCAAGTCTGCATACAACATGGGTATGGGGGGAAACTCTTTTCTGGGAAGGCGATTTGGCTGTTGTGGGGCTCGATTACGAGGTTGTTGTTGCTGAGGTGGTGGTGGGTAATATGGTTGTTGGTAGAAAGGTTGCGGATACGGTTGTTGGTATAGGGGTGGATAGAATGGTGGAGGCCTTTGGGGCGTTTGTGGGTGGTAATGTTGATTTTGTGGAGCTGGAAAAGGTGGTGGAATATTGGCAATGAAGGGGTAGTTTGGATATATTGGCTGGGATCCACCCTGGGCTACCATACTGACTTCCTGAGCACTCTTCTTTGGATAACCACTTCCAAATTTCTTGGATCCATTAGACGACCCACCTAACGAAGCACTTGACACACTACCTTCTTTGGCCAAAATTCCTTTGCGGACCAAATCTTCAATGCGAACCCCCGCGTCAACCATCTCAGTAAACTTCTGCGATGCGCAACCAATCATTTTCTCCGAGTAGTAGGGACTCAAAGTTTCAAAGAAAAGATCAGCCATTTCTCTTTCCTCCAGAGCAGGGCGGATTTGGGCCGATTTTTGAATAAAGCGGAGAGCATACTCCTTGAAAGACTCTTTATCCTTTTGAGCCATAGCTTGCAGTTCCCTTCGGGTGGGCCCCAGGTGTATGTTATACCTGTACTGCTGTATGAAAGCCCTGGCCAATTCTTCGAAGGTGGTGATGCCCTTCAGATTCATGTACCATATTTGTGCGGGACCAGTCAAACTGTCTTGGAAACAATGAATGAGCAAAGGTTCATTGTCTTTGTAGGCTGTCATCTTCCTTACATACATAACCAGATGACTCTGTGGGCAAGTGTTCCCTTCATATTTGACGAAATCCGGAGTCTTGAACTTGGGAGGCAGTACCACATTTGGGACCAAACAAAGATCGTGCACATTCTGACCATAGATGTCTTTACCACGAAGAGCCCTCAGTTCTTTCTGCACTACGTCGTACTTCTCTTCCAGACTTACCATTCTGTCATCTCCTACTACACTACCCGAATGATAAATTGGTCCTTCCTCCTGCTGGGCAGTGTGCACAATGGGTGCCGTGTGATTCATGATAGCTTGAGGGAATAACTGTCCATGATGAAAAAGTGGCGTTGCTTGTTGTCCATAAGGAGTTGGCATTTCTGGGCCAGCAAAGCGTATACCTTCATTAGTTGTAAGAGGCATACTCCAAGGATACTCTTTGGACATGTAGTTCTGAGGGTGATAAGCAAAACCAGGAGGACGAAGACCTTCATTGTACATATTTGATGCATCTTCAAAAGAAAAACCAGCCGGGGTGGGCTGTGCAGTGCCAGCAGCCGTAGCAGTAAGGATCGGTTGTGTAGGACCAGTCTGGGCAGACGAAACAACCACAGGAGAATTATGTGCAGCAGACACAACAACAGGAATTGGCTGAGCATCAAGAACTGGTTAGACCGGGATAACATCAAGAATCGGTTGGGTAGCTGCTGCTTGTGCCTGATTGGCCATTATAGCTTCCATCATAACCGTTAACTTATCCATCCCCTCTCTGAGTGTAATAACCTTTTCTTTGAGATCCCTTATACTTCCTTATACTTCCTTCGCAACTCTTTAGAAAATAGAGAACTTGATTTGGTGCAGCCCTTCTTGTGCAACCATTCATTCATTAAACAAAAAAACGGTCCAGATCGCATTCATTCATGCATTTAACGGTTCTAATCAAATGAATCTGATTTCCAAACGTCAAGATCAAACCAACGGCAATGATGGAACCTTGGGAAGAGAAGTTGATACACTCTCAAGGAACTATGTACTCAAGTACTATGCTAGCCTTTACATGTGGCATCAGAGAACCAAAGGTCATGTCCCCTCAGCCTCACCCTCGAGACATGGGAATTAATTGTTGAATGATAAACGACCAACTCTCTGACGAGGGAATCTTTTCACATATCAACAAAACAGACGGGCGCATATATGACGGACACATCCCATACGAATTGAACGGCTCGCCCTATATCGACTTTCGAGCATACTCATGATTCTAGCAAACACATCCATTTGTACAGCAGTGTTAATCCTAATGTCGACATATTCACCGATATGATAAGTCATGAGACACACTCATGTTCTCCGATCAACATGTTCGCTCATAATTGCACTCGTGAAATGTTCCTTCCAAAACCATGTAATCCCTTCTTGGTCATAATTGCTCGACAAAAACATCCAGGATCCTAACGGACATACCCTTGTGAACAGCATTGTTAACCCTAATGTCGATATAATCACCGACGTGATAGGAACTGAGATATCTTCTTGTGACCAACCTATACAACTTGCTTATGGTAGAACTTATAAGGCATGCTTTGCGATAGTACCGTTCCACTGCAAATGTGCCAAATTAGATCTAAACACTAGAGCGGGCACTTCCTTTGCAATACTCTATTCACTAGAGTTCGGGACAATACCATCATAAAACCTCCGTGAAAAGTTCCCTCGCTTGCCTAAACTCGTCACTCTTTGCCAAAACCCACGACTTGGGGGGGCTACGGTTCTGGACCGATCAAAGACATAAGGCCAATTCGGTTAGGCCTAATAACAATTACATCCCAAATGCTACATTTGGCAATATTACTCGCAAAACACCCCCTCCCCGCGGGGAGGGGGGTGCTCGGAACAGTTGAGACCAGTTCAAATGAATTGTAACGTCTCTTTCCCACATTCACGCAATTCTCTCCTCGACTGTTAGACTTTCTACGAATTTGTAACCGCCGAGCACACGTGTGCTATACAACGGCTCTGCAGACACCCACCTCTATATAAAGGGGACTCCTCGCAGTCCCCATGGTAGAATCTCTCTCATCTCTTAACCCCCATTTCTGACCTCTACTGACTTGTGCGTCAGAATGTCTGCAGGTACACACCCTCCCGTCGTTCCAGTGCATAAACTGACACATTTCCACCACTAGCAACCACCGCATTAAATAGCATTGACAGTCACCTTCTTACCAGGTACGATCAGGCCCCAACACTAAAAAATTAGGGGTTCATTACACCTTTAAAAAGATAAATTCAATTTTAAAGGGAGGTGTGGTTAGTGGTAATCAACTTAGTTCTTTGTTGATCCATTTATAATTTATTGTAATGTTATAAAGGGAGTTTAAATCCCTAGCCTTCCACCATGCCAAACCCTTCCGTCAAACGAAACCATCCCACACTGCAAGAAATGTTGAAATCATATGATAATGTTGAATTAAACAAATCTTGCAGATCCTATAGAAAATTGATAATTAGAGTCAAATTGTGTCGTAGGTACAAGTTTTTTTTCTTTCTTTTTTCTTTTTTCAAAGTTTTAAGCCCTGTGCCAAGAGCCTTGTTGCACTTTCACAAAGCCCCTCTAATATTATTTTATTTTAAGTTTATAATTTAAGATGATGTGTCAATATAATAAAGCCTGAAGTGAATAGAGCCTGAAATGAATAGTTTTAACTCGTAATGCTTTGCCATTACATGTAAAACTTGAACTGAATAGAGCAGAGCCTGAAGTGAATAATTGGTTTGTAAACTCTAAACTCATAAAATTGTGTTCAATTTTAGTTTTTTCTTTAGAAAATTTTCAAAAGATTTAATTTTCTCCATAAAATCTCAATTAAGTTTTCAATACTCCATCAAAGTAATTTATATCTAGTAACCCAAAAAAAAAATGTAATTTATATCTTGTTGTATAAATTGCTACAAGGAGTGCAGTGAAGGAAGTATATAAATAAGCTTCTAAACAAGTTTATAAGAAGGAAATTATGTATCTTATAGTTTATAAGAAACAGGTATATTATCTAGGTACGCTCCAAGACTATAAACATAAAACATTAATTATCATAATGGTAAAAATCATAACAAAATCATAATTAGGCAACAAGTTTAATTAATGAGAACAAATTAAGATTAATTGCAGAATTGAAAGCATTAAGTATCATTGCTAAAAATACCAAGCTCTATATAAAACTAAATGATTTGAGAACAGAGATATACTCATAGAAAAACTGAACATGAAAATGCTTCTTTTATTTCAAGTAATTTCATTGATACAAATAATTGAGAACATAGATATACTCATAGGAAAATCTACACAGAACAAATTTACTTTTATATCTCTAGTAATTTCTTTGATACAAAGCAAACATGTTGCTTTGATCATTAAGTATCTTGCTCAAACTATGATCTTGCCCTCTATCACATGATTTCTGATGCACAATCTTCTTCCTCTTATGAATCTTGTTGAGTCTACTATCCTCAAGTGCCCATTCATCTTTCAAAGACTTCCACTTGTTCTCAAAAATATCACTAAGCCTCATAGCTATTTTGTGAACAACATGCCTTTTAGGATAAAGCCATCCATGATAGAACACAGACCTCATATCCTCAGCAAACTCGTCCGGTGTTGAATAAAATTTCAATTTGTCTTCGATATCTTTTAAACCAATTGCCTTCAATTTATCGGACGTCTTCGATGACTTGTTCTTCAAAAACTTGATATCAAGAGGGTTTTTCAAAGCCCATCCGTCTTTACCGGTTATCATTCTGTTCACTATCACCCAACATTGCATCCTTTTACGACGCTGCATTGGGTTTTTCTTCTCTTTATTCATCATCAACTCCGCACCACCACCATTCTTCTTTAAGCCATATTCTTCGGTCCTTGGGTGATCTTTGACAGAAGGTGTACTTGTATCATTACCCAAATTCTCGTTCTTCTTCTTGAAGCCAACATCGTTTGATTCTATTGGAAAAACCTTTAGGTTTTCTTTTCCGAAAGATATTTTAGAGTACGAACAATCGGCAGTAGAAACAGTTGTTGTGTTGGAATGTTCTTTTTTGTTGTTCCTGTTGGTATCAACAACGTTGTTCTTCTTATGCTCAGCCAAAGTTATTGTTGAATCAAGCCAATAGCCAGTGACAATTGGCTTTGCATGATCTTCCATCTTTCTCCTCTTGCAAGCTGATCCTTGAGAATGATCATCCATGGAATCATCAATGAGTGAACTAGCATGCTTTTTAGGATAAGAAATCATTATAATAAGACGTTTACGAGGTTCACTAGTCATCAAGGAAGAACTCATGATTTTGTCCATATATATCGTCATTTTGCATATTTATCACTTCCAAATCTAACTAATTTCCTGTATTTTAAAGATAAAAAAAATCAAATTATTAACATTAGGAGGATTTTTTTTTTGAAAATTTACATATTTATCGAAGGAATATGCAAACGAAAAAAAACCCTTAATAATGAGGAATAAATGAATTTACTAATAGCCATGAAATATGGAAAAACACTAAAGAACCTTTATTTTATTTTTTCCTTTCTATTTATCACTTCCTAGCCTAAAACTAATTCTCGATATCAATCAATAGCGTGTGTTTGTGTGAGTATAAAGTAAGGTTTTTCATTCCACATGTCATTTTGACGTTTATTCTCAATATTTTTATTATTTTTTCTATTTTTTAAAACTAATATTTTATTTGGCATAAATATCTCAACAAACTACTCATTATATTTTAAAAATTTATAATCTTCAATAGTATCAATCAATAGTTTTTCTTTTTATTCTCTATTTATGAAAATTAATGGCCAGCAAGATCAGAATTTTATCTTATCCTAATCATTTGCCATAAAAAAGCCTTCTTGGTGTTTTCGAGAATTTTCTGTTTTTTTGCTATGGTTGTTTTTGGGGAGTGACATTTTAGATCCTTTGGTTGTTTTTTGTTTTTTTTTCGTTTTTGGGATTGTGGGTCTTCTCTAGGTTTTTCTTATGGGGACAAAGATTTTCTAGTAGTCACAATTCATGCAGCAACCAAGAACAAAGCATCAGGATGATGTTTTGCGAGTTGTTAGGCAGCAGTGGGTGGGACTGGCATTGGGTCATTTTGGGGCTCAGGTTGAGGTGGAGGTGCATGGGATGAAGAAGCTTGCTTGCCTTTATCTTTCTTCTTGTCATTCATGATGAAGCGTTTAACAAACTCATCATCAATGGGGTTCTTTATCTTCTCATGAATTTGAGTTGGCATTCTCATCTTGGAATCTTTGATCAAACCCATGATTAGTCCAGGAAAGGAAAGGCGGGTTTTCTTCTCGCTCTTTCCTTGAAGGGTGACAAGTTTTAATTCCCAAGCAATGGTGCGGGCAATGTCAACCTTCCTGCCCGTCATGATGTAGTGGATTAGAGGGCAAACATCAACAGTGCAGTCAGACAGATGACTATTGGGTTTGACATTATGGAGGATGAATTTGAAGATGAATTTGGCAGTATTATTCAATACTGCATATCTGGCTCTGAACTCTCTCCCTGCTTCACTCACATCATAGTTCTCCCCCTCAAGCAAAATGGTTCTTTTAATCTCATCCTTCACATAAACGATTTCAAACACTCCCTTATTCTGGTTCTCATGAAAGGTATCGATTTCATCCGGATACCGCAATTGGAATGGGTTGCCCAAGTATTTGTTAATCGCTTCACGATCGAAGCGTATGGTTCTACCTCTCACAAAGGTTTCAAAAGTGAAGGGGTCGGTGTGAGGGTTTTCTGGAAGAGCATTGGCGTAGAACTCACGCACCAGCTCGGCATTCAAATTGGTTGTGGGCTGGAGTAGTCTTTCCCACCCTTGATTTGTTAGAAGTCTCAACAACTCTTTATAAGGTCCCTCAGGGTTTATGCTGAAGACTTTCTCAGGCCACATTGTTTGTTTAAGTAACTCTACATAGCGGTCCTGGTGGAGGCGAGATTTAAATCTCTCTCTTTCGAAGGGTAGGTCCCTTGTGGGTTGGGATGAAGACGGTTCACCTTTCTTTCGTTTTCCGGTTTGTGTGTTCTTAGGGGCCATATCTGCAAAACAATCAGAAAATCCATACAACACCATAAAACAATTAAATACAATATGGAAAACTGATAAACAAATTTAGCCAACAAAGAAAATTTAAGCCATGAATTCTAAAACAACTCGCCTCGCGAGTAAGTTTACTCGCAATGGCGAGTTATGAACAAAATTCTGGGTTTCCTATGAATACTCGCCATTGCGAGTGATGAAAATCGCCATGGCGAGTTGACCCAGAATTTTGATTTTCTTCGTTTTTTCACCAGAAATCATCAATTAAAAGGACCCTAACCCTAAATCTATCAATTCCGACCCCTATAAGGTCTATGAGATAAACTAAATCATGCATTTCGTTGACAAATCGAATTTGTCCCATACAACCCATTTTATTGAAAACTTTGTATACAAAAGGGTTTAACAAAAAAACGTGGATTGGCATGAGTAGCATGTGAAATCTTGCATGATTTTGGTATATCTCATACATATACTATCCGTTATATAACTTATTCCCAAATTATACACTAACCTAGGGTTTGTTCATATATGATTTTCAATGAAAAATTAGAATGCAAACAAACCTGATTCTATGTTATGCAAGTGCAAAGATGTTGTTGGATTTGGAAGCTTGACTTGATTGGACTTGATGAGGATTTGGGTGATTTGTTTTGGGAAATTTTCTTAGGGTTTGGAAACTTTCTTAGGATTTGGGTGCTGTTATGAGGGAAGAGAGAGAGATGAAACCGAAAATGAAGTGGGTAATGAGTGGTTGGGGGAGAAGTTATTGAGGGTTAGTGGCTTTGGGAAATGTAACTGCCAATTCTGCGGTTACTCGCAACGGCGAGTGATTTACTCGCAATGGCGAGTGATTTGGTAGTCAACGCAGTCAATGAACATTTCACTCGCCATGGCGAGTGGTATTACTCGCCTCGCGAGTTGTAGCAGTTCAGGTTTTGTGTTTTCTTTGTGCTTCTGCTTGCCTTGTTATGCACTACTATTCCTACTCCTAATATGCATGCAAAACAATGAAAAACTTACAAAATTGGGTTGCCTCCCAACAAGCGCTTGTTTAACGTCTTTTAGCTCGACGCCTTTTTCTTTTGAGTTCACGGGTTGCCTAGTGAAATTGTCGATGTGAGCCGATCAACTTCACCACCAAAATAGGGCTTTAACCTCTAGTCATTCACTGTCCAGCTAGCTTTTGTAGCTGGATCTTCGAGCTCCACTGCACCATAAGGTTTAACTTCTTTAACCATGAAAGGACCGGACCATTTAGACTTCAATTTGCCTGGAAAGAGCCTCAATCGTGAGTTGAACAGCAAAACCATTTGTCCCGGTTTGAAGTGTCTTTGAACGATCTTCTTATCATGGTACTTCTTAGCCTTTTCTTTGTAGAGCTTTGAAGATTCATAGGCTTGGTTTCTCATCTCTTCAAGTTGGTGCATTTGAATTTTCCTTTTTTCACCGGCTTTCTCATGATCAAAGTTCAACAGCTTGAGTGCCCAGAATGCCTTATGTTCGAGCTCAACCGGTAAATGACATGACTTGCCATAGACCATTTGAAAGGGAGTGAGCCCTATAGGAGACTTGTACGCTGTCCTATAGGCCCAAAGAGCTTCATCAAGCTTTGCCGACCAATCTTTTCGGGATGCCGAGACTGTTTTTTCAAGAATCTTTTTCACTTCTCGGTTCGAAACCTCGGCTTGGCCGTTTGTTTGTGGATGATAAGGTGATGCCACCTTATGTTTCACACCATAATGAGCAAGAGCCTTGGCTAGTTGTGTGTTGCAAAAGTGTGAACCTCCATCGCTTATTAGAACTCTTGGTGTTCCGAAGCGGGTGAAGATATTCTTCTTTAGAAACTTCACCACCGTCTTGCTATCGGCTTTTGGCGATGCGACGGCCTCTACCCACTTTGAGACATAGTCAACGGCTACCAAGATGTATTCATTGGAGTATGATGAAGGGAAAGGGCCGACAAAGTCAATACCCCAACAATCGAACACTTCCACTTCAAGAATGCTTTGTAAAGGCATTTCATTCCGCTTTGACATTGATCTGGTTCTTTGGCATTCATCACAAAACTTGCAATGAGTGTAGGCGTCTTTGAAAAGTGTCGGTCAATAAAAACCGGATTGGAGTACTTTTGCGGAGGTTCTCTCCCCGTTGAAGTGACCTCCATAAGGGGAATTGTGGCATTGCCACAATATTTTCTTTGCCTCTTCATTATCAACACACCTACGCAAGAGGTTATCGGCTCCAATCTTAAACAGGTATGGCTCATCCCATACATAGTGATTGGCTTCGTGGAGGAATTTCTTGCGTTGTTGCCAAGTAAAGTCTTCGGGAATGAACTCGGTTGCTTTGTAGTTCGCCATATCGGCAAACCATGGCCTTTCATTGATTGCAAACAACTTCTCGTCAGGAAATTCCTCACGAACTTCCGGTTCATTCTTTGTCACTTCTTTGTTCATTAGCCTTGATAGGTGGTCCGCTACAAGATTCTTCGTGCCTTTCTTGTCCTTTATCTCTAAGTCAAACTCTTGAAGTAGCAACATCCACCGGATGAGCCTTGGTTTTGAGTCGGACTTAGTGAGAAGATACTTGATGGCTGCATGGTCAGTGTACACCACAATCTTGGAGCCTACAAGGTATGAACGAAACTTTTCCAATGCATACACTATTGCAAGTAATTCCTTTTCTGTGGTAGCATAATTAATTTGTGCTTCATTTAAAACTTTACTTGCATAGTGTATAGCATGGAAGATTTTGTTCTTGCGTTGACCTAATACCGCACCAACAGCATAATCACTAGCATCGCACATTAATTCAAAGTTTAAGTTCCAATTAGGAGCTGTGATTATTGGTGCGGAGGTCAACCGCTCTTTTAAGGTTTCAAATGCAATTAGGCAGTCATTATCAAAAACAAAAGACTTATCTTTGTTGAGCAAGTTGCTCAAAGGCTTTGCTATCTTTGAGAAGTCCTTGATGAATCTTCGGTAGAAACCGGCATGGCCGAGAAAACTACGAACGCCTTTGACATTGACTGGTGGTGGTAGCTTCCCTATCACATCAATCTTTGCCTTGTCAACTTCTATGCCTCTTGATGAGATCTTGTGACCAAGTACTATGCCCTCAGTCACCATAAAATGGCATTTCTCCCAGTTAAGTACAAGATTGGTTTCTTTACACCGTTTCAGTACGGTGTCTAAATTATTCAAGCATACATCATAGAATGATCCGAAAACAGAGAAATCATCCATAAATACCTCAATGCTCTTCTCAATCAAATCAGAGAATATAGCTTGCATACACCTTTGAAATGTTGCGGGTGCATTGCATAGGCCGAACGGCATTCTTCTATATGCAAAGATTCCAAAGGGACAAGTGAACGCCGTCTTCTCATGATCCTCTGGGTTGACTGTAATTTGATTGTAGCCCGAATAGCCGTCAAGGAAACAATAATATGCTTGCCCGGACAACCGTTCAAGCATTTGATCCATGAAAGGTAATGGAAAATGGTCTTTCCTTGTGGCTTGGTTAAGTCTCCGATAATCAATACACATCCGCCATCCTGTGACGGTTCTTGTTGGTATGAGCTCATTTTTTTCATTCTTGACCACTGTCATACCACCTTTCTTCGGCACTACTTGTACCGGGCTTACCCAAGAACTATCCGAGATAGGATAGATCATGCCGGCCTCAAGTAACTTAACCACTTCCTTGCGAACTACTTCTTTCATTGTAGGGTTTAATCGGCGTTGAGGTTGAGCCACCGGTTTGAAGTTGTCCTCCATATTGATCTTATGCATACAATATGAAGGGCTAATACCTTTAAGGTCAGACAATTTCCAGCCTATTGCCTCCTTGTTACGCTTGAGCACTTCAACCAATTTCTTTTCTTCATTCTTTGACAAAGAGCTGCTAATGATCACTGGTTTTGTGCCATCGTCTTCAAGAAACACATATTTGAGATGTGATGGCAAGACTTTCATTTCAATCTTTGGTTCTTCCACCTTGTCTTTGTCTTTCAATTCCTCCATTTTTGCTTTATTTGGAGGAATCTCCTTCAAAGTTTCAAGTTCTTTCAAGCATTCTTCAATCTCCTTCTCCTCTTCTACACTAAGAACATTGAGTGCATCAGTGAGCACTCTTTCAAGAGTTGTAGGTTTATGCAATTGCTTTCTCGTATCCATGATCACCTCATCCATTGCATCCACCCTGAAACAAGCTCCTTTGTCTTTGGAATGTTTCATTGCATCATGGAGATTGAAGTTGATCTCTTCATTATCGAGCCGCACCTTCATCAATCCATCATCATAATCTATCATCATGCGTGCAGCCAGCATGAATGTTCTACCAAGAATTAGTGGCACATCATCGTCCTCTTCGATATCCATGACCACAAAGTCAACGGGGAACACAAATTTATCCACTTTAACTAAGACGTCCTCAGCTATTCCCATTGGTCGGGTTATGGATTTATCGGCCAGCTGGAGGGTCATTTTTGTTAACTTAAGATCTAGGCCACCGACCCTCGTGACAACTGAGTATGGAATAAGATTGATACTTGAGCCTAAATCAATTAAAGCTTTACCGACATTGACGCCTCCAATAGCCACGGGCAATGTGACTCTTCCGGGATCTTTCTCTTTTTTCGGCAAACGTCTCTGGATGATTGCACTACAATTTGCGTCCAATTGAATGGTTTCTTCATCACTATATCGACGCTTCTTGGATAGAATTTCTTTCATAAACTTGGCGTAGGTCGGCATTTGTTCAAGAGCCTCGGCAAAAGGGATGTTGATCTCTAATCTTTTGAAAATATCAAGGAATCTCTTGAAATGCTTTTCCACGTCTTTCTTTGATTGAGCTTTTGGATATGGAAACTTGTGAGCCGGCACATCCTTCCCGACTTCTTTCTTCTTGTTCTTCCCCACATCCTTTTCAACTAATTCTTCCTTTTTTTGATTTTTTTCTTTTTTATTTTCAACTAAACTTCTATTATTTACATCCTCATCGCTACTATGTACATCTACCACCTCCTTCTCATTCTCTTCTCTATCTACCTCCTTTTCATTATCAACAACTTGCCTCTCCACCTCTAAGTTATCACCAATCCCTTGTCCAATTACCTTGCCACTTCTGGTAGAAATGGCTTTGCATTGCTCGTTCTTTCCATTGTTGCCATTGTTGGGATTGTTTTGCGTATTAGCTGTGAAGGTCCCTCCTTGTTGATTTGCCAATATTTGTGAGATTTGGCTTAAGTGTTGAGCTTGTTGTCCCATTTGCGTCTCAAGATTCTTTATAGACGCGGTGTTGTTTTGTTGATTGGCCATTGTAAGTTGCATGAATTGGTTGAGGGTGTCTTCAAGCTTTTGTGTTCTATCTTGTTGTGGTGGATATTGTTGAAAGTTGTTGTTGAATGGCTGTTGATTTGAAGGTCCGGCAGTAGACCTCCATGGTTGCCCGAAGTTATTTCCCCTTTGAAAGTTGTTGTTATTCGGGTATCGTTGTTGATTTGAATTCCCCGAATATTGACCTTGGAATTGTCCCGGTCTTTGTTGATTTCCCACATAGTTAACTTCTTCTTCAAGCGGTGGACAATACCCTGTCTGATGGTCACCGGAGCACATCTCACAAAAGTGAACTTGTTGATGTCGTTGCTCTCTTTGCAATTGTTCTTTGATGAGTTTCGGCATCTCTTTCATTTGGTTCTTCATATCTTCGAGTTGTTGAGTCAAAATTTTGTTTTGTGCCAGATTCGCATCGCTTGACCCCAACTCAAGAATTCCGGGCTTCCGGAGTGCCCCACTTCGATTATGTTTAGCTGCTCTATCATTGAGTGACATCTTGTTAATGATATCGACGGCTTCTCTAGGACTCAGAGCCATTAATGAACCATGCGCAGCCGCATCAAGAATGAGTTTTGGCTCCGGTTGCAATCCTCCTCGGAACATATGGATCTGAGTTGTATCGTCAAATCCATGCTTAAGACACTTTCTTAGTAATGATTTGAAGCGCTCCCATGCTTCACATAATGATTCGTCAGCTCCTTGTGCGAACATGGCTATTGCGGTTTTGGTGTCCATGTGTCTATGATCCGGGAAGAATCTCTCTTGAAACGCTTTCTCCAATGCATTCCAATCTTTAAGAATATCCGGTGGTTGATCGAGATACCACTCCCGAGCTTTGCCGATGAGTGAATGCTGAAACAACCTCAAGAACCCTGCTTCTTCTTCAGCCTCGGATGCCCCAAGACTATTTGGTAAAGCATAGAACACTGAGAGATGTTGATACGGGTCTTCATGGTCTAACCCGGCTAAGGGATGATTAGAAACAAGTTGTATGGTGCCGGACTTTAGTTCCACTTGCTTTTCCTTTTCCTTTCCAAGGTGTGCTAGCCTTCTTGGACTTGTCCAACACGGCATCACACTTTGATTAGCTTCGGGTTGAGCCATTGGTTCTTCTATGATTGTAGGTAGAGAAGGAGTGAAAGTTGAAGTTCATTCTTGCTGTACTTGCTTGGCTAGTATCTTCTCCCTTCTTGTTTTGCTATTGTTTCTGCGAGCCGTTCTTTCAATCTCAGGATCGTATTCTAGGTCTCGTGGAGGAACTGTACCTCGCATACAAAAGTTCAAAGATCTATCCAAACGAGATTAGTAACAAAAAGGTTAATGAATGAATCTATTCACAAAAATGAATAAGTGCAAAATTGTCTTAAAACGATAAATTAGTCGTACTATCTATGATATCTAAACGCCAGTCCCCGGCAGCGGCGCCATTTTGATGTAGTATTTTTTTGCATCAAACAAGATAAGTATTTATAAATCGTCTCCTCAGGGACTAGTGCGATATCATGGACTGTTCGACACGAAATATCATTCTAAGTTAAAAGATTTATTGTTTGTTTGTTTAACTACATAAACTAAAGCGTAAAAGTAAATGTTGAGAGTAACAAGGCGAAGAAACATTGGAATTAGGATTCCCTGATTAAGCGTCAAACATAACCTAATAATCACGTATAATGACTCTAGCGTTTTACCGATATTATCACGTATCGCTCAACAAGATTATTCGTGTCCAAATAATCTCTTGAAACCAATTGTATTCTTCAATAGTTGATTTCCCAAACTATTGAACAATCTAATTGTCGATCGTATCGTTTAATCGACGATTTCTCAATCTATTCAACGATCCGAAAGTTTTACATTCCGATACTTTGTGTGATTATCAAAACATCAATCCTATGTCTAGAATTGTTGTATTGATAGATGAATATTCTAGATCTAGATTCAAAGGTACTTTTCAATAACAATTAAATCAAAGATAGGAATTGGATTGCAAGAATAACTTCAATATCAAGTAAATTGCTAGAATCATGTTATACAAGATCAAAGGATTACATTTTAGGCTCAATCAAGTGCCTCTAATCCCAACTAAGAAGAATTAGCTCATCATTGTCATGTGAGCTTTACAAAAGTGGAAGAAAAGTTGAGAATCCATGCCAAGAACTTGATTTCTCCAAGAATCTTGATGAATTCACACTCAATCACTATTGCCCTATGAAACCAGAAGAATTTCGCCCTATTCTCTCTCTAAAATATGTGACAACTTGTTTCTGAAATGAAAGAGGAGGCTTTTATAGAGTTTTTGATCTGCATGTACTCGCCTCGCGAGCAGAATCACTCGCCATGGCGAGTTGCGCTTTCTTCGCCTATGGGTTTTTGCCACGTCACCTCTGAAGAGTTTTGGCCGCCCTAACTCGCCTCGCGAGTAAACTCATGCGCCATTGCGAGCTCTGCTCGCCTCTAGTTTGCCATGGCGAGTGAGAAAAACTCTCTGCCATGTGCTCGCCTTGGTTTCGCCGTTGCGAGTTGGTGGCGAGCTGCTCGCCTTTCCTTGCTCGCCGTTGCGAGTTGATGGCGAGTTGCCATGATCTTTGCCTCTTTTTTCTTGGTTCTTTTCCTTCCTTGCTTGGTGTCTTGAGCTCAATTCCTGCACAAAAGGGATAGAGTAAGAGAAATAAAGCGTAATAGGACAATTATCATTTATCTCTCGGCTTTTCCTTAGATTACTTGTAAGATAAGTAATAAAAATGCCTTAATTCAAAGATGATTTTAACTACTTCACGGCACTTATCACTCGACAAAAACAACGGCTCTGCAGACACCCACCTCTATATAAAGGGGACTCCTCGCAGTCCCCATGGTAGAATCTCTCTCATCTCTTAACCCCCATTTCTGACCTCTACTGACTTGTGCGTCAGAATGTCTGCAGGTACACACCCTCCCGCCGTTCCAGTGCATAAACTGACACATTTCCACCACTAGCAACCACCGCATTAAATAACATTGACAGTCACCTTCTTACCAGGTACGATCAGGCCCCAACACTAAAAAATTAGGGGTTCATTACACCTTTAAAAAGATAAATTCAATTTTAAACGGAGGTGTGGTTAGTAGTAATCAACTTAGTTCTTTATTGATCCATTTATAATTTATTGTAATGTTATAAAGGGAGTTTAAATCCCTAGCCTTCCACCATGCCAAACCCTTCCGTCAAAAGAAACCATCCCACACTGCAAGAAATGTTGAAATCATATGATAATGTTGAATTAAACAAATCTTGCAGATCCTATAGAAAATTGATAATTAGAGTCAAATTGTGTCGTAGGTACAAGTTTTTTTTCTTTCTTTTTTCTTTTTTCAAAGTTTTAAGCCCTGTGCCAAGAGCCTTGTTGCACTTTCACAAAGCCCCTCTAATATTATTTTATTTTAAGTTTATAATTTAAGATGATGTGTCAATATAATAAAGCCTGAAGTGAATAGAGCCTGAAATGAATAGTTTTAACTCGTAATGCTTTGCCATTACATGTAAAACTTGAACTGAATAGAGCAGAGCCTGAAGTGAATAATTGGTTTGTAAACTCTAAACTCATAAAATTGTGTTCAATTTTAGTTTTTTCTTTAGAAAATTTTCAAAAGATTTAATTTTCTCCATAAAATCTCAATTAAGTTTTCAATACTCCATCAAAGTAATTTATATCTAGTAACCCAAAAAAAAAATGTAATTTATATCTTGTTGTATAAATTGCTACAAGGAGTGCAGTGAAGGAAGTATATAAATAAGCTTCTAAACAAGTTTATAAGAAGGAAATTATGTATCTTATAGTTTATAAGAAACAGGTATATTATCTAGGTACGCTCCAAGACTATAAACATAAAACATTAATTATCATAATGGTAAAAATCATAACAAAATCATAATTAGGCAACAAGTTTAATTAATGAGAACAAATTAAGATTAATTGCAGAATTGAAAGCATTAAGTATCATTGCTAAAAATACCAAGCTCTATATAAAACTAAATGATTTGAGAACAGAGATATACTCATAGAAAAACTGAACATGAAAATGCTTCTTTTATTTCAAGTAATTTCATTGATACAAATAATTGAGAACATAGATATACTCATAGGAAAATCTACACAGAACAAATTTACTTTTATATCTCTAGTAATTTCTTTGATACAAAGCAAACATGTTGCTTTGATCATTAAGTATCTTGCTCAAACTATGATCTTGCCCTCTATCACATGATTTCTGATGCACAATCTTCTTCCTCTTATGAATCTTGTTGAGTCTACTATCCTCAAGTGCCCATTCATCTTTCAAAGACTTCCACTTGTTCTCAAAAATATCACTAAGCCTCATAGCTATTTTGTGAACAACATGCCTTTTAGGATAAAGCCATCCATGATAGAACACAGACCTCATATCCTCAGCAAACTCGTCCGGTGTTGAATAAAATTTCAATTTGTCTTCGATATCTTTTAAACCAATTGCCTTCAATTTATCGGACGTCTTCGATGACTTGTTCTTCAAAAACTTGATATCAAGAGGGTTTTTCAAAGCCCATCCGTCTTTACCGGTTATCATTCTGTTCACTATCACCCAACATTGCATCCTTTTACGACGCTGCATTGGGTTTTTCTTCTCTTTATTCATCATCAACTCCGCACCACCACCATTCTTCTTTAAGCCATATTCTTCGGTCCTTGGGTGATCTTTGACAGAAGGTGTACTTGTATCATTACCCAAATTCTCGTTCTTCTTCTTGAAGCCAACATCGTTTGATTCTATTGGAAAAACCTTTAGGTTTTCTTTTCCGAAAGATATTTTAGAGTACGAACAATCGGCAGTAGAAACAGTTGTTGTGTTGGAATGTTCTTTTTTGTTGTTCCTGTTGGTATCAACAACGTTGTTCTTCTTATGCTCAGCCAAAGTTATTGTTGAATCAAGCCAATAGCCAGTGACAATTGGCTTTGCATGATCTTCCATCTTTCTCCTCTTGCAAGCTGATCCTTGAGAATGATCATCCATGGAATCATCAATGAGTGAACTAGCATGCTTTTTAGGATAAGAAATCTTTATAATAAGACGTTTACGAGGTTCACTAGTCATCAAGGAAGAACTCATGATTTTGTGCTTAGGGGAACGGAGGTTACAGGAAAGTTGAATATATAGGGTCTTTTTTGCTCACTTTGAATTAGGTTTAGGTTATGGGAGTGTGTTGTGTGTTTTTATAGATCAAGTAATAAAATCGGATTAAATCTTCAAAACTAAATCTATTGAATAAATCATGGAACTAACTAAACTAATATTATGTTATCTTTTTCTCATGTTTGTTACTCTCCAACAAACAATTGCATTTATTCTCCTTTTCTCTAACAAATTCTTTTTTTTTTTTTGTATTCCTGTAACAAACAGTTGTCAATAATCTAAATATTATACACATCTTTAACATATAAAGGGGATAATAATTATTGTTGAAGATAACATCAATATTCTTGGAACCATTGATAATATAGGTAACAATCCTTTGTTTCATATTTAAAGCTAACGAAAAAATAAACTTTTTCAAAAAAAAAAAAAGTTTGGTTATCAAAAATTGATGCATTAATCAGTTGAAAAAGAAACGGTGGAGTAACTATGAATTATTTTATGCATACCTGAAAATTCGAAATGCAAAATTTCATGATCTTATCTTACATCTTACATTTAACATAATTAGGAAGAACAATGATAATCAAACTTCTTCAACTACTATTAGAAAATTTTATATTGCAAAACTTTATAATTATCATTGGTTAAACTTCTAATCTTCTTAATTTGATGCACTAAATAATCGCCTTAAAATTAAAAAACTAATTTATTCATATTCTGAATTTTTTTTGTTTATCTTTCAAACCTAACTAGTTCCATATATATCATCATTTTGCATATTTATCACTTCCAAATCTAACTAATTTCCTGTATTTTAAAGATAAAAAAATCAAATTATTAACATTAGGAGGATTTTTTTTTTGCAAATTTACATATTTATCGAAGGAATATGCAAACAAAAAAAAAACCCTTAATAATGAGGAATAAATGAATTTACTAATAGCCATGAAATATGGAAAAACACTAAGGAACCTTTATTTTATTTTTTCCTTTCTATTTATCACTTCCTAGCCTAAAACTAATTCTCGATATCAATCAATAGCGTGTGTTTGTGTGAGTATAAAGTAAGGTTTTTTCATTCCACATGTCATTTTGACGTTTATTCTCAATATTTTTATTATTTTTTCCATTTTTTAAAACTAATATTTTATTTGGCATAAATATCTCAACAAACTACTCATTATATTTTAAAAATTTATAATCTTCAATAGTATCAATCAATAGTTTTTCTTTTTATTCTCTATTTATGAAAATTAATGGCCAGCAAGATCAGAATTTTATCTTATCCTAATCATTTGCCATAAAAAAGCCTTCTCGGTGTTTTCGAGAATTTTTTGTTTTTTTGCTATGGTTGTTTTTGGGGAGTGACATTTTAGATCCTTTGGTTGTTTTTTGTTTTTTTTCGTTTTTGGGATTGTGGGTCTTCTCTAGGTTTTTCTTACGGGGACACAGATTTTCTAGTAGTCACAATTCATGCAACAACCAAGAACAAAGCATCAGGATGATGTTTTGCGAGTTGTTAGGTACCTTAAATGAAATCCTAAACAAGGGGTTCTATTCGGTAGTAAACAATGATCTTCAATTATACGGATGATGTGGCTGTGACCGGACCATTTGCTTCTTACTCATAGGTTCCTTAATGGATGGATTATCTCTCTAGGTCACTATGACATTTCTTGGAAAACTTAAAACAACAAAGGGTAGCTCATTCACCTGCTGAAGTTGGGTATCGTTCAAAGCCTACTACCAGATGTGAATTGAAATGTATCAAAGGAGATCTTTCAATCCTTAGCATCACCCATTCCATTCACTTACAACGATACTAAGATAGTCAAGTTGCATTGCATATTGCAAACAATCTCGTCTTTCTTGAACACACCAAGTATATTGACGTGGAGTACGGTCACATCATTTAGGATCGAGTTTGTTCGTCACAATCTCCAACTGTATTATTTTCCAATTCACACACAACTTGCGGATACACTTACAAAAGCTTTAGGTCATACCTAATTACATGCATTACTTACCAATTTGGGTGTGTGTGCGCGTGGGTGGGGGTTGGGGGGATTAATAGGAAATTGTGTATAGATTGACATTTGTGATATATGAATAAACACATATATATCATGCTCCAAGCCAGCGATTTTGTTTTGAAAAGAGAAGGCTAATGCTTTTTAAAAAGCATATTTAGCTAAAAAAAGACAAACCATAAACTATTAGAAAAGACTGTTAGTCGAACCCAATGGGTGATTAGGTTTTTGAGATTCATAACTTTAACGAAGATTAGGGAATCCATGAATCCCCCCTTCGTATTAGTTGTAAATTAACTCGATTAATTATTTGTTTATGACTTGACTTATACTTGGATTTAAGAACGTAGTAGAACATGACCCCGTGATAAACCAGTGGAAATATATTTTCATTTCCCCGCAATCATTAACAATTGTGAGGTTCCCTTAAGATGGAAACCACCGTAAACGGAGCAACCCTAACTACGCATGCAAGTTTACAGTTTTTTAACAAAAACTAAAACACCCAAACACAAGAAATAGATAGAAAATTCAAAGAAGTACGAACCTATTATGTGTTGAAGAAGAACTGGCTTGAAATAGAAAGGTCACTATGAAACTTTTGAGTTGCAAAAATGCGAAAATGGTAAAAGTGTTAAAAACAAACGTATGAAACTCCTTATACTTCTTTCGCAACTCTTTAGAAAATAGAGAACTTGATTTGGTGCAGCCCTTCTTGTGCAACCATTCATTCATTAAACAAAAAAACGGTCCAGATCGCATTCATTCATGCATTTAACGGTTCTAATCAAATGAATCTGATTTCCAAACGTCAAGATCAAACCAACGGCAATGATGGAACCTTGGGAAGAGAAGTTGATACACTCTCAAGGAACTATGTACTCAAGTACTATGCTAGCCTTTACATGTGGCATCAGAGAACCAAAGGTCATGTCCCCTCAGCCTCACCCTCGAGACATGGGAATTAATTGTTGAATGATAAACGACCAACTCTCTGACGAGGGAATCTTTTCACATATCAACAAAACAGACGGGCGCATATATGACGGACACATCCCATACGAATTGAACGGCTCGCCCTATATCGACTTTCGAGCATACTCATGATTCTAGCAAACACATCCATTTGTACAGCAGTGTTAATCCTAATGTCGACATATTCACCGATATGATAAGTCATGAGACACACTCATGTTCTCCGATCAACATGTTCGCTCATAATTGCACTCGTGAAATGTTCCTTCCAAAACCATGTAATCCCTTCTTGGTCATAATTGCTCGACAAAAACATCCAGGATCCTAACGGACATACCCTTGTGAACAGCATTGTTAACCCTAATGTCGATATAATCACCGACGTGATAGGAACTGAGATATCTTCTTGTGACCAACCTATACAACTTGCTTATGGTAGAACTTATAAGGCATGCTTTGCGATAGTACCGTTCCACTGCAAATGTGCCAAATTAGATCTAAACACTAGAGCGGGCACTTCCTTTGCAATACTCTATTCACTAGAGTTCGGGACAATACCATCATAAAACCTCCGTGAAAAGTTCCCTCGCTTGCCTAAACTCGTCACTCTTTGCCAAAACCCACGACTTGGGGGGGCTACGGTTCTGGACCGATCAAAGACATAAGGCCAATTCGGTTAGGCCTAATAACAATTACATCCCAAATGCTACATTTGGCAATATTACTCGCAAAACACCCCCTCCCCGCGGGGAGGGGGGTGCTCGGAACAGTTGAGACCAGTTCAAATGAATTGTAACGTCTCTTTCCCACATTCACGCAATTCTCTCCTCGACTGTTAGACTTTCTACGAATTTGTAACCGCCGAGCACACGTGTGCTATACAACGGCTCTGCAGACACCCACCTCTATATAAAGGGGACTCCTCGCAGTCCCCATGGTAGAATCTCTCTCATCTCTTAACCCCCATTTCTGACCTCTACTGACTTGTGCGTCAGAATGTCTGCAGGTACACACCCTCCCGTCGTTCCAGTGCATAAACTGACACATTTCCACCACTAGCAACCACCGCATTAAATAGCATTGACAGTCACCTTCTTACCAGGTACGATCAGGCCCCAACACTAAAAAATTAGGGGTTCATTACACCTTTAAAAAGATAAATTCAATTTTAAAGGGAGGTGTGGTTAGTGGTAATCAACTTAGTTCTTTGTTGATCCATTTATAATTTATTGTAATGTTATAAAGGGAGTTTAAATCCCTAGCCTTCCACCATGCCAAACCCTTCCGTCAAACGAAACCATCCCACACTGCAAGAAATGTTGAAATCATATGATAATGTTGAATTAAACAAATCTTGCAGATCCTATAGAAAATTGATAATTAGAGTCAAATTGTGTCGTAGGTACAAGTTTTTTTTCTTTCTTTTTTCTTTTTTCAAAGTTTTAAGCCCTGTGCCAAGAGCCTTGTTGCACTTTCACAAAGCCCCTCTAATATTATTTTATTTTAAGTTTATAATTTAAGATGATGTGTCAATATAATAAAGCCTGAAGTGAATAGAGCCTGAAATGAATAGTTTTAACTCGTAATGCTTTGCCATTACATGTAAAACTTGAACTGAATAGAGCAGAGCCTGAAGTGAATAATTGGTTTGTAAACTCTAAACTCATAAAATTGTGTTCAATTTTAGTTTTTTCTTTAGAAAATTTTCAAAAGATTTAATTTTCTCCATAAAATCTCAATTAAGTTTTCAATACTCCATCAAAGTAATTTATATCTAGTAACCCAAAAAAAAAATGTAATTTATATCTTGTTGTATAAATTGCTACAAGGAGTGCAGTGAAGGAAGTATATAAATAAGCTTCTAAACAAGTTTATAAGAAGGAAATTATGTATCTTATAGTTTATAAGAAACAGGTATATTATCTAGGTACGCTCCAAGACTATAAACATAAAACATTAATTATCATAATGGTAAAAATCATAACAAAATCATAATTAGGCAACAAGTTTAATTAATGAGAACAAATTAAGATTAATTGCAGAATTGAAAGCATTAAGTATCATTGCTAAAAATACCAAGCTCTATATAAAACTAAATGATTTGAGAACAGAGATATACTCATAGAAAAACTGAACATGAAAATGCTTCTTTTATTTCAAGTAATTTCATTGATACAAATAATTGAGAACATAGATATACTCATAGGAAAATCTACACAGAACAAATTTACTTTTATATCTCTAGTAATTTCTTTGATACAAAGCAAACATGTTGCTTTGATCATTAAGTATCTTGCTCAAACTATGATCTTGCCCTCTATCACATGATTTCTGATGCACAATCTTCTTCCTCTTATGAATCTTGTTGAGTCTACTATCCTCAAGTGCCCATTCATCTTTCAAAGACTTCCACTTGTTCTCAAAAATATCACTAAGCCTCATAGCTATTTTGTGAACAACATGCCTTTTAGGATAAAGCCATCCATGATAGAACACAGACCTCATATCCTCAGCAAACTCGTCCGGTGTTGAATAAAATTTCAATTTGTCTTCGATATCTTTTAAACCAATTGCCTTCAATTTATCGGACGTCTTCGATGACTTGTTCTTCAAAAACTTGATATCAAGAGGGTTTTTCAAAGCCCATCCGTCTTTACCGGTTATCATTCTGTTCACTATCACCCAACATTGCATCCTTTTACGACGCTGCATTGGGTTTTTCTTCTCTTTATTCATCATCAACTCCGCACCACCACCATTCTTCTTTAAGCCATATTCTTCGGTCCTTGGGTGATCTTTGACAGAAGGTGTACTTGTATCATTACCCAAATTCTCGTTCTTCTTCTTGAAGCCAACATCGTTTGATTCTATTGGAAAAACCTTTAGGTTTTCTTTTCCGAAAGATATTTTAGAGTACGAACAATCGGCAGTAGAAACAGTTGTTGTGTTGGAATGTTCTTTTTTGTTGTTCCTGTTGGTATCAACAACGTTGTTCTTCTTATGCTCAGCCAAAGTTATTGTTGAATCAAGCCAATAGCCAGTGACAATTGGCTTTGCATGATCTTCCATCTTTCTCCTCTTGCAAGCTGATCCTTGAGAATGATCATCCATGGAATCATCAATGAGTGAACTAGCATGCTTTTTAGGATAAGAAATCATTATAATAAGACGTTTACGAGGTTCACTAGTCATCAAGGAAGAACTCATGATTTTGTCCATATATATCGTCATTTTGCATATTTATCACTTCCAAATCTAACTAATTTCCTGTATTTTAAAGATAAAAAAAATCAAATTATTAACATTAGGAGGATTTTTTTTTTGAAAATTTACATATTTATCGAAGGAATATGCAAACGAAAAAAAACCCTTAATAATGAGGAATAAATGAATTTACTAATAGCCATGAAATATGGAAAAACACTAAAGAACCTTTATTTTATTTTTTCCTTTCTATTTATCACTTCCTAGCCTAAAACTAATTCTCGATATCAATCAATAGCGTGTGTTTGTGTGAGTATAAAGTAAGGTTTTTCATTCCACATGTCATTTTGACGTTTATTCTCAATATTTTTATTATTTTTTCTATTTTTTAAAACTAATATTTTATTTGGCATAAATATCTCAACAAACTACTCATTATATTTTAAAAATTTATAATCTTCAATAGTATCAATCAATAGTTTTTCTTTTTATTCTCTATTTATGAAAATTAATGGCCAGCAAGATCAGAATTTTATCTTATCCTAATCATTTGCCATAAAAAAGCCTTCTTGGTGTTTTCGAGAATTTTCTGTTTTTTTGCTATGGTTGTTTTTGGGGAGTGACATTTTAGATCCTTTGGTTGTTTTTTGTTTTTTTTTCGTTTTTGGGATTGTGGGTCTTCTCTAGGTTTTTCTTATGGGGACAAAGATTTTCTAGTAGTCACAATTCATGCAGCAACCAAGAACAAAGCATCAGGATGATGTTTTGCGAGTTGTTAGGCAGCAGTGGGTGGGACTGGCATTGGGTCATTTTGGGGCTCAGGTTGAGGTGGAGGTGCATGGGATGAAGAAGCTTGCTTGCCTTTATCTTTCTTCTTGTCATTCATGATGAAGCGTTTAACAAACTCATCATCAATGGGGTTCTTTATCTTCTCATGAATTTGAGTTGGCATTCTCATCTTGGAATCTTTGATCAAACCCATGATTAGTCCAGGAAAGGAAAGGCGGGTTTTCTTCTCGCTCTTTCCTTGAAGGGTGACAAGTTTTAATTCCCAAGCAATGGTGCGGGCAATGTCAACCTTCCTGCCCGTCATGATGTAGTGGATTAGAGGGCAAACATCAACAGTGCAGTCAGACAGATGACTATTGGGTTTGACATTATGGAGGATGAATTTGAAGATGAATTTGGCAGTATTATTCAATACTGCATATCTGGCTCTGAACTCTCTCCCTGCTTCACTCACATCATAGTTCTCCCCCTCAAGCAAAATGGTTCTTTTAATCTCATCCTTCACATAAACGATTTCAAACACTCCCTTATTCTGGTTCTCATGAAAGGTATCGATTTCATCCGGATACCGCAATTGGAATGGGTTGCCCAAGTATTTGTTAATCGCTTCACGATCGAAGCGTATGGTTCTACCTCTCACAAAGGTTTCAAAAGTGAAGGGGTCGGTGTGAGGGTTTTCTGGAAGAGCATTGGCGTAGAACTCACGCACCAGCTCGGCATTCAAATTGGTTGTGGGCTGGAGTAGTCTTTCCCACCCTTGATTTGTTAGAAGTCTCAACAACTCTTTATAAGGTCCCTCAGGGTTTATGCTGAAGACTTTCTCAGGCCACATTGTTTGTTTAAGTAACTCTACATAGCGGTCCTGGTGGAGGCGAGATTTAAATCTCTCTCTTTCGAAGGGTAGGTCCCTTGTGGGTTGGGATGAAGACGGTTCACCTTTCTTTCGTTTTCCGGTTTGTGTGTTCTTAGGGGCCATATCTGCAAAACAATCAGAAAATCCATACAACACCATAAAACAATTAAATACAATATGGAAAACTGATAAACAAATTTAGCCAACAAAGAAAATTTAAGCCATGAATTCTAAAACAACTCGCCTCGCGAGTAAGTTTACTCGCAATGGCGAGTTATGAACAAAATTCTGGGTTTCCTATGAATACTCGCCATTGCGAGTGATGAAAATCGCCATGGCGAGTTGACCCAGAATTTTGATTTTCTTCGTTTTTTCACCAGAAATCATCAATTAAAAGGACCCTAACCCTAAATCTATCAATTCCGACCCCTATAAGGTCTATGAGATAAACTAAATCATGCATTTCGTTGACAAATCGAATTTGTCCCATACAACCCATTTTATTGAAAACTTTGTATACAAAAGGGTTTAACAAAAAAACGTGGATTGGCATGAGTAGCATGTGAAATCTTGCATGATTTTGGTATATCTCATACATATACTATCCGTTATATAACTTATTCCCAAATTATACACTAACCTAGGGTTTGTTCATATATGATTTTCAATGAAAAATTAGAATGCAAACAAACCTGATTCTATGTTATGCAAGTGCAAAGATGTTGTTGGATTTGGAAGCTTGACTTGATTGGACTTGATGAGGATTTGGGTGATTTGTTTTGGGAAATTTTCTTAGGGTTTGGAAACTTTCTTAGGATTTGGGTGCTGTTATGAGGGAAGAGAGAGAGATGAAACCGAAAATGAAGTGGGTAATGAGTGGTTGGGGGAGAAGTTATTGAGGGTTAGTGGCTTTGGGAAATGTAACTGCCAATTCTGCGGTTACTCGCAACGGCGAGTGATTTACTCGCAATGGCGAGTGATTTGGTAGTCAACGCAGTCAATGAACATTTCACTCGCCATGGCGAGTGGTATTACTCGCCTCGCGAGTTGTAGCAGTTCAGGTTTTGTGTTTTCTTTGTGCTTCTGCTTGCCTTGTTATGCACTACTATTCCTACTCCTAATATGCATGCAAAACAATGAAAAACTTACAAAATTGGGTTGCCTCCCAACAAGCGCTTGTTTAACGTCTTTTAGCTCGACGCCTTTTTCTTTTGAGTTCACGGGTTGCCTAGTGAAATTGTCGATGTGAGCCGATCAACTTCACCACCAAAATAGGGCTTTAACCTCTAGTCATTCACTGTCCAGCTAGCTTTTGTAGCTGGATCTTCGAGCTCCACTGCACCATAAGGTTTAACTTCTTTAACCATGAAAGGACCGGACCATTTAGACTTCAATTTGCCTGGAAAGAGCCTCAATCGTGAGTTGAACAGCAAAACCATTTGTCCCGGTTTGAAGTGTCTTTGAACGATCTTCTTATCATGGTACTTCTTAGCCTTTTCTTTGTAGAGCTTTGAAGATTCATAGGCTTGGTTTCTCATCTCTTCAAGTTGGTGCATTTGAATTTTCCTTTTTTCACCGGCTTTCTCATGATCAAAGTTCAACAGCTTGAGTGCCCAGAATGCCTTATGTTCGAGCTCAACCGGTAAATGACATGACTTGCCATAGACCATTTGAAAGGGAGTGAGCCCTATAGGAGACTTGTACGCTGTCCTATAGGCCCAAAGAGCTTCATCAAGCTTTGCCGACCAATCTTTTCGGGATGCCGAGACTGTTTTTTCAAGAATCTTTTTCACTTCTCGGTTCGAAACCTCGGCTTGGCCGTTTGTTTGTGGATGATAAGGTGATGCCACCTTATGTTTCACACCATAATGAGCAAGAGCCTTGGCTAGTTGTGTGTTGCAAAAGTGTGAACCTCCATCGCTTATTAGAACTCTTGGTGTTCCGAAGCGGGTGAAGATATTCTTCTTTAGAAACTTCACCACCGTCTTGCTATCGGCTTTTGGCGATGCGACGGCCTCTACCCACTTTGAGACATAGTCAACGGCTACCAAGATGTATTCATTGGAGTATGATGAAGGGAAAGGGCCGACAAAGTCAATACCCCAACAATCGAACACTTCCACTTCAAGAATGCTTTGTAAAGGCATTTCATTCCGCTTTGACATTGATCTGGTTCTTTGGCATTCATCACAAAACTTGCAATGAGTGTAGGCGTCTTTGAAAAGTGTCGGTCAATAAAAACCGGATTGGAGTACTTTTGCGGAGGTTCTCTCCCCGTTGAAGTGACCTCCATAAGGGGAATTGTGGCATTGCCACAATATTTTCTTTGCCTCTTCATTATCAACACACCTACGCAAGAGGTTATCGGCTCCAATCTTAAACAGGTATGGCTCATCCCATACATAGTGATTGGCTTCGTGGAGGAATTTCTTGCGTTGTTGCCAAGTAAAGTCTTCGGGAATGAACTCGGTTGCTTTGTAGTTCGCCATATCGGCAAACCATGGCCTTTCATTGATTGCAAACAACTTCTCGTCAGGAAATTCCTCACGAACTTCCGGTTCATTCTTTGTCACTTCTTTGTTCATTAGCCTTGATAGGTGGTCCGCTACAAGATTCTTCGTGCCTTTCTTGTCCTTTATCTCTAAGTCAAACTCTTGAAGTAGCAACATCCACCGGATGAGCCTTGGTTTTGAGTCGGACTTAGTGAGAAGATACTTGATGGCTGCATGGTCAGTGTACACCACAATCTTGGAGCCTACAAGGTATGAACGAAACTTTTCCAATGCATACACTATTGCAAGTAATTCCTTTTCTGTGGTAGCATAATTAATTTGTGCTTCATTTAAAACTTTACTTGCATAGTGTATAGCATGGAAGATTTTGTTCTTGCGTTGACCTAATACCGCACCAACAGCATAATCACTAGCATCGCACATTAATTCAAAGTTTAAGTTCCAATTAGGAGCTGTGATTATTGGTGCGGAGGTCAACCGCTCTTTTAAGGTTTCAAATGCAATTAGGCAGTCATTATCAAAAACAAAAGACTTATCTTTGTTGAGCAAGTTGCTCAAAGGCTTTGCTATCTTTGAGAAGTCCTTGATGAATCTTCGGTAGAAACCGGCATGGCCGAGAAAACTACGAACGCCTTTGACATTGACTGGTGGTGGTAGCTTCCCTATCACATCAATCTTTGCCTTGTCAACTTCTATGCCTCTTGATGAGATCTTGTGACCAAGTACTATGCCCTCAGTCACCATAAAATGGCATTTCTCCCAGTTAAGTACAAGATTGGTTTCTTTACACCGTTTCAGTACGGTGTCTAAATTATTCAAGCATACATCATAGAATGATCCGAAAACAGAGAAATCATCCATAAATACCTCAATGCTCTTCTCAATCAAATCAGAGAATATAGCTTGCATACACCTTTGAAATGTTGCGGGTGCATTGCATAGGCCGAACGGCATTCTTCTATATGCAAAGATTCCAAAGGGACAAGTGAACGCCGTCTTCTCATGATCCTCTGGGTTGACTGTAATTTGATTGTAGCCCGAATAGCCGTCAAGGAAACAATAATATGCTTGCCCGGACAACCGTTCAAGCATTTGATCCATGAAAGGTAATGGAAAATGGTCTTTCCTTGTGGCTTGGTTAAGTCTCCGATAATCAATACACATCCGCCATCCTGTGACGGTTCTTGTTGGTATGAGCTCATTTTTTTCATTCTTGACCACTGTCATACCACCTTTCTTCGGCACTACTTGTACCGGGCTTACCCAAGAACTATCCGAGATAGGATAGATCATGCCGGCCTCAAGTAACTTAACCACTTCCTTGCGAACTACTTCTTTCATTGTAGGGTTTAATCGGCGTTGAGGTTGAGCCACCGGTTTGAAGTTGTCCTCCATATTGATCTTATGCATACAATATGAAGGGCTAATACCTTTAAGGTCAGACAATTTCCAGCCTATTGCCTCCTTGTTACGCTTGAGCACTTCAACCAATTTCTTTTCTTCATTCTTTGACAAAGAGCTGCTAATGATCACTGGTTTTGTGCCATCGTCTTCAAGAAACACATATTTGAGATGTGATGGCAAGACTTTCATTTCAATCTTTGGTTCTTCCACCTTGTCTTTGTCTTTCAATTCCTCCATTTTTGCTTTATTTGGAGGAATCTCCTTCAAAGTTTCAAGTTCTTTCAAGCATTCTTCAATCTCCTTCTCCTCTTCTACACTAAGAACATTGAGTGCATCAGTGAGCACTCTTTCAAGAGTTGTAGGTTTATGCAATTGCTTTCTCGTATCCATGATCACCTCATCCATTGCATCCACCCTGAAACAAGCTCCTTTGTCTTTGGAATGTTTCATTGCATCATGGAGATTGAAGTTGATCTCTTCATTATCGAGCCGCACCTTCATCAATCCATCATCATAATCTATCATCATGCGTGCAGCCAGCATGAATGTTCTACCAAGAATTAGTGGCACATCATCGTCCTCTTCGATATCCATGACCACAAAGTCAACGGGGAACACAAATTTATCCACTTTAACTAAGACGTCCTCAGCTATTCCCATTGGTCGGGTTATGGATTTATCGGCCAGCTGGAGGGTCATTTTTGTTAACTTAAGATCTAGGCCACCGACCCTCGTGACAACTGAGTATGGAATAAGATTGATACTTGAGCCTAAATCAATTAAAGCTTTACCGACATTGACGCCTCCAATAGCCACGGGCAATGTGACTCTTCCGGGATCTTTCTCTTTTTTCGGCAAACGTCTCTGGATGATTGCACTACAATTTGCGTCCAATTGAATGGTTTCTTCATCACTATATCGACGCTTCTTGGATAGAATTTCTTTCATAAACTTGGCGTAGGTCGGCATTTGTTCAAGAGCCTCGGCAAAAGGGATGTTGATCTCTAATCTTTTGAAAATATCAAGGAATCTCTTGAAATGCTTTTCCACGTCTTTCTTTGATTGAGCTTTTGGATATGGAAACTTGTGAGCCGGCACATCCTTCCCGACTTCTTTCTTCTTGTTCTTCCCCACATCCTTTTCAACTAATTCTTCCTTTTTTTGATTTTTTTCTTTTTTATTTTCAACTAAACTTCTATTATTTACATCCTCATCGCTACTATGTACATCTACCACCTCCTTCTCATTCTCTTCTCTATCTACCTCCTTTTCATTATCAACAACTTGCCTCTCCACCTCTAAGTTATCACCAATCCCTTGTCCAATTACCTTGCCACTTCTGGTAGAAATGGCTTTGCATTGCTCGTTCTTTCCATTGTTGCCATTGTTGGGATTGTTTTGCGTATTAGCTGTGAAGGTCCCTCCTTGTTGATTTGCCAATATTTGTGAGATTTGGCTTAAGTGTTGAGCTTGTTGTCCCATTTGCGTCTCAAGATTCTTTATAGACGCGGTGTTGTTTTGTTGATTGGCCATTGTAAGTTGCATGAATTGGTTGAGGGTGTCTTCAAGCTTTTGTGTTCTATCTTGTTGTGGTGGATATTGTTGAAAGTTGTTGTTGAATGGCTGTTGATTTGAAGGTCCGGCAGTAGACCTCCATGGTTGCCCGAAGTTATTTCCCCTTTGAAAGTTGTTGTTATTCGGGTATCGTTGTTGATTTGAATTCCCCGAATATTGACCTTGGAATTGTCCCGGTCTTTGTTGATTTCCCACATAGTTAACTTCTTCTTCAAGCGGTGGACAATACCCTGTCTGATGGTCACCGGAGCACATCTCACAAAAGTGAACTTGTTGATGTCGTTGCTCTCTTTGCAATTGTTCTTTGATGAGTTTCGGCATCTCTTTCATTTGGTTCTTCATATCTTCGAGTTGTTGAGTCAAAATTTTGTTTTGTGCCAGATTCGCATCGCTTGACCCCAACTCAAGAATTCCGGGCTTCCGGAGTGCCCCACTTCGATTATGTTTAGCTGCTCTATCATTGAGTGACATCTTGTTAATGATATCGACGGCTTCTCTAGGACTCAGAGCCATTAATGAACCATGCGCAGCCGCATCAAGAATGAGTTTTGGCTCCGGTTGCAATCCTCCTCGGAACATATGGATCTGAGTTGTATCGTCAAATCCATGCTTAAGACACTTTCTTAGTAATGATTTGAAGCGCTCCCATGCTTCACATAATGATTCGTCAGCTCCTTGTGCGAACATGGCTATTGCGGTTTTGGTGTCCATGTGTCTATGATCCGGGAAGAATCTCTCTTGAAACGCTTTCTCCAATGCATTCCAATCTTTAAGAATATCCGGTGGTTGATCGAGATACCACTCCCGAGCTTTGCCGATGAGTGAATGCTGAAACAACCTCAAGAACCCTGCTTCTTCTTCAGCCTCGGATGCCCCAAGACTATTTGGTAAAGCATAGAACACTGAGAGATGTTGATACGGGTCTTCATGGTCTAACCCGGCTAAGGGATGATTAGAAACAAGTTGTATGGTGCCGGACTTTAGTTCCACTTGCTTTTCCTTTTCCTTTCCAAGGTGTGCTAGCCTTCTTGGACTTGTCCAACACGGCATCACACTTTGATTAGCTTCGGGTTGAGCCATTGGTTCTTCTATGATTGTAGGTAGAGAAGGAGTGAAAGTTGAAGTTCATTCTTGCTGTACTTGCTTGGCTAGTATCTTCTCCCTTCTTGTTTTGCTATTGTTTCTGCGAGCCGTTCTTTCAATCTCAGGATCGTATTCTAGGTCTCGTGGAGGAACTGTACCTCGCATACAAAAGTTCAAAGATCTATCCAAACGAGATTAGTAACAAAAAGGTTAATGAATGAATCTATTCACAAAAATGAATAAGTGCAAAATTGTCTTAAAACGATAAATTAGTCGTACTATCTATGATATCTAAACGCCAGTCCCCGGCAGCGGCGCCATTTTGATGTAGTATTTTTTTGCATCAAACAAGATAAGTATTTATAAATCGTCTCCTCAGGGACTAGTGCGATATCATGGACTGTTCGACACGAAATATCATTCTAAGTTAAAAGATTTATTGTTTGTTTGTTTAACTACATAAACTAAAGCGTAAAAGTAAATGTTGAGAGTAACAAGGCGAAGAAACATTGGAATTAGGATTCCCTGATTAAGCGTCAAACATAACCTAATAATCACGTATAATGACTCTAGCGTTTTACCGATATTATCACGTATCGCTCAACAAGATTATTCGTGTCCAAATAATCTCTTGAAACCAATTGTATTCTTCAATAGTTGATTTCCCAAACTATTGAACAATCTAATTGTCGATCGTATCGTTTAATCGACGATTTCTCAATCTATTCAACGATCCGAAAGTTTTACATTCCGATACTTTGTGTGATTATCAAAACATCAATCCTATGTCTAGAATTGTTGTATTGATAGATGAATATTCTAGATCTAGATTCAAAGGTACTTTTCAATAACAATTAAATCAAAGATAGGAATTGGATTGCAAGAATAACTTCAATATCAAGTAAATTGCTAGAATCATGTTATACAAGATCAAAGGATTACATTTTAGGCTCAATCAAGTGCCTCTAATCCCAACTAAGAAGAATTAGCTCATCATTGTCATGTGAGCTTTACAAAAGTGGAAGAAAAGTTGAGAATCCATGCCAAGAACTTGATTTCTCCAAGAATCTTGATGAATTCACACTCAATCACTATTGCCCTATGAAACCAGAAGAATTTCGCCCTATTCTCTCTCTAAAATATGTGACAACTTGTTTCTGAAATGAAAGAGGAGGCTTTTATAGAGTTTTTGATCTGCATGTACTCGCCTCGCGAGCAGAATCACTCGCCATGGCGAGTTGCGCTTTCTTCGCCTATGGGTTTTTGCCACGTCACCTCTGAAGAGTTTTGGCCGCCCTAACTCGCCTCGCGAGTAAACTCATGCGCCATTGCGAGCTCTGCTCGCCTCTAGTTTGCCATGGCGAGTGAGAAAAACTCTCTGCCATGTGCTCGCCTTGGTTTCGCCGTTGCGAGTTGGTGGCGAGCTGCTCGCCTTTCCTTGCTCGCCGTTGCGAGTTGATGGCGAGTTGCCATGATCTTTGCCTCTTTTTTCTTGGTTCTTTTCCTTCCTTGCTTGGTGTCTTGAGCTCAATTCCTGCACAAAAGGGATAGAGTAAGAGAAATAAAGCGTAATAGGACAATTATCATTTATCTCTCGGCTTTTCCTTAGATTACTTGTAAGATAAGTAATAAAAATGCCTTAATTCAAAGATGATTTTAACTACTTCACGGCACTTATCACTCGACAAAAACAACGGCTCTGCAGACACCCACCTCTATATAAAGGGGACTCCTCGCAGTCCCCATGGTAGAATCTCTCTCATCTCTTAACCCCCATTTCTGACCTCTACTGACTTGTGCGTCAGAATGTCTGCAGGTACACACCCTCCCGCCGTTCCAGTGCATAAACTGACACATTTCCACCACTAGCAACCACCGCATTAAATAACATTGACAGTCACCTTCTTACCAGGTACGATCAGGCCCCAACACTAAAAAATTAGGGGTTCATTACACCTTTAAAAAGATAAATTCAATTTTAAACGGAGGTGTGGTTAGTAGTAATCAACTTAGTTCTTTGTTGATCCATTTATAATTTATTGTAATGTTATAAAGGGAGTTTAAATCCCTAGCCTTCCACCATGCCAAACCCTTCCGTCAAAAGAAACCATCCCACACTGCAAGAAATGTTGAAATCATATGATAATGTTGAATTAAACAAATCTTGCAGATCCTATAGAAAATTGATAATTAGAGTCAAATTGTGTCGTAGGTACAAGTTTTTTTTTCTTTCTTTTTTCTTTTTTCTTTTTTCAAAGTTTTAAGCCCTGTGCCAAGAGCCTTGTTGCACTTTCACAAAGCCCCTCTAATATTATTTTATTTTAAGTTTATAATTTAAGATGATGTGTCAATATAATAAAGCTTGAAGTGAATAGAGCTTGAAATGAATAGTTTTAACTCGTAATGCTTTGCCATTACATGTAAAACTTGAATTGAATAGAGCAGAGCCTGAAGTGAATAATTGGTTTGTAAACTCTAAACTCATAAAATTGTGTTCCTTTTTAGTTTTTTCTTTAGAAAATTTTCAAAAGATTTAATTTTCTCCATAAAATCTCAATTAAGTTTCCAATACTCCATCAAAGTAATTTATATCTAGTAACCCAAAAAAAAAATGTAATTTATATCTTGTTGTATAAATTGCTACAAGGAGTACAGTGAAGGAAGTATATAAATAAGCTTCTAAACAAGTTTATAAGAAGGAAATTATGTATCTTATAGTTTATAAGAAACAGGTATATTATCTAGGTACGCTCCAAGACTATAAACATAAAACATTAATTATCATAATGGTAAAAATCATAACAAAATCATAATTAGGCAACAAGTTTAATTAATGAGAACAAATTAAGATTACTTGCAGAATTGAAAGCATTAAGTATCATTGCTAAAAATACCAAGCTCTATATAAAACTAAATGATTTGAGAACAGAGATATACTCATAGAAAAACTGAACATGAAAATGCTTCTTTTATTTCAAGTAATTTCATTGATACAAATAATTGAGAACATAGATATACTCATAGGAAAATCTACACAGAACAAATTTACTTTTATATCTCTAGTAATTTCTTTGATACAAAGCAAACATGTTGCTTTGATCATTAAGTATCTTGCTCAAACTATGATCTTGCCCTCTATCACATGATTTCTGATACACAATCTTCTTCCTCTTATGAATCTTGTTGAGTCTACTATCCTCAAGTGCCCATTCATCTTTCAAAGACTTCCACTTGTTCTCAAAAATATCACTAAGCCTCATAGATATTTTGTGAACAACATGCCTTTTAGGATAAAGCCATCCATGATAGAACACAGACCTCATATCCTCAGCAAACTCGTCCGGTGTTGAATAAAATTTCAAGTTGTCTTCGATATCTTTTAAACCAATTGCCTTCAATTTATCGGACGTCTTCGATGACTTGTTCTTCAAAAACTTGAGATCAAGAGGGTTTTTCAAAGCCCATCCGTCTTTACCGGTTATCATTCTGTTCACTATCACCCAACATTGCATCCTTTTACGACGCTGCATTGGGTTTTTCTTCTCTTTATTCATCATCAACTCCGCACCACCACCATTCTTCTTTAAGCCATATTCTTCGGTCCTTGGGTGATCTTTGACAGAAGGTGTACTTGTATCATTACCCAAATTCTCGTTCTTCTTCTTGAAGCCAACATCGTTTGATTCTATTGGAAAAACCTTTAGGTTTTCTTTTCCGAAAGATATTTTAGAGTACGAACAATCGGCAGTAGAAACAGTTGTTGTGTTGGAATGTTCTTTTTTGTTGTTCCTGTTGGTATCAACAACGTTGTTCTTCTTATGCTCAGCCAAAGTTATTGTTGAATCAAGCCAATAGCCAGTGACAATTGGCTTTGCATGATCTTCCATCTTTCTCCTCTTGCAAGCTGATCCTTGAGAATGATCATCCATGGAATCATCAATGAGTGAACTAGCATGCTTTTTAGGATAAGAAATCTTTATAATAAGACGTTTACGAGGTTCACTAGTCATCAAGGAAGAACTCATGATTTTGTGCTTAGGGGAACGGAGGTTACAGGAAAGTTGAATATATAGGGTCTTTTTTGCTCACATTGAATTAGGTTTAGGTTATGGGAGTGTGTTGTGTGTTTTTATAGATCAAGTAATAAAATCGGATTAAATCTTCAAAACTAAATCTATTGAATAAATCATGGAACTAACTAAACTAATATTATGTTATCTTTTTCTCATGTTTGTTACTCTCCAACAAACAATTGCATTTATTCTCCTTTTCTCTAACAAATTCTTATCTTTTTGTATTCCTATAACAAACAGTTGTCAATAATCTAAATATTATACACATCTTTAACATCTAAAGCAAAATAATAAATATCAAAAAAAAAAAATTGAGGGATAATAATTATTGTTGAAGATAACATCAATATTCTTGGAACCATTGATAATATAGGTAACAATCTTTTGTTTCATATTTAAAGCTAACGAAAAAATAAACTTTTTCAAAAAAAAAAAATTTGGTTATCAAAAATTGATACATTAATCAGTTGAAAAAGAAACGGTGGAGTAACTACGAATTATTTTATGCATACCTGAAAATTCGAAATGCAAAATTTCATGATCTTATCTTAGATCTTACATTTAACATAATTAGGAAGAACAATGATAATCAAACTTCTTCAACTACTATTAGAAAATTTTATATTGCAAAACTTTATAATTATCATTGGTTAAACTTCTAATCTTCTGAATTTGATGCACTAAATAATCGCCTTAAAATTAAAAAACTAATTTATTCATATTCTGAATTTTTTTTGTTTATCTTTCAAACCTAACTAGTTTCATATATATCGTCATTTTGCATATTTATCACTTCCAAATCTAACTAATTTCCTGTATTTTAAAGATAAAAAAAAATCAAATTATTAGCATTAAGAGGATTTTTTTTTGCAAATTTACATATTTATCGAAGGAATATGCAAACGAAAAAAAACCCTTAATAATGAGGAATAAATGAATTTACTAATAGCCATGAAATATGGAAAAACACTAAAGAACCTTTATTTTATTTTTTCCTTTCTATTTATCACTTCCTAGCCTAAAACTAATTCTCGATATCAATCAATAGCGTGTGTTTGTGTGAGTATAAAGTAAGGTTTTTCATTCCACATGTCATTTTGACGTTTATTCTCAATATTTTTATTATTTTTTCTATTTTTTAAAACTAATATTTTATTTGGCATAAATATCTCAACAAACTACTCATTATATTTTAAAAATTTATAATCTTCAATAGTATCAATCAATAGTTTTTCTTTTTATTCTCTATTTATGAAAATTAATGGCTAGCAAGATCAGAATTTTATCTTATCCTAATCATTTGCCATAAAAAAGCCTTCTTGGTGTTTTCGAGAATTTTCTGTTTTTTTGCTATGGTTGTTTTTGGGGAGTGACATTTTAGATCCTTTGGTTGTTTTTTGTTTTTTTTCGTTTTTGGGATTGTGGGTCTTCTCTAGGTTTTTCTTATGGGGACAAAGATTTTCTAGTAGTCACAATTCATGCAGCAACCAAGAACAAAGCATCAGGATGATGTTTTGCGAGTTGTTAGGTACCTTAAATGAAATCCTAAACAAGGGGTTCTCTTCGGTAGTAAACAATGATCTTCAATTATACGGATGATGTGGCTGTGACCGGACCATTTGCCTCTTACTCATAGGTTCCTTAATGGATGGATTATCTCTCTAGGTCACTATGACATTTCTTGGAAAACTTAAAAACAACAAAGGGTAGCTCATTCACCTGCTGAAGTTGGGTATCGTTCAAAGCCTACTACCAGATGTGAATTCAAATGTATCAAAGGAGATCTTTCAATCCTTAGCATCACTCATTCCATTCACTTACAACGATACTAAGATAGTCAAGTTGCATTGCATATTGCAAACAATCTCGTCTTTCTTGAACACACCAAGTATATTGACGTGGAGTACGGTCACATCATTTAGGATCGAGTTTGTTCGTCTCAATCTCCAACTGTATTATTTTCCAATTCACACACAACTTGCGGATACACTTACAAAAGCTTTAGGTCATACCTAATTACATGCATTACTTACCAATTTGGGTGTGTGTGCGCGTGGGTGGGGGTTGGGGGGATTAAAAGGAAATTGTGTATAGATTGACAATTGTGATATGTGAATAAACACATATCTATCATGCTCCAAGCCAGGGATTTTGTTTCAAAAAGAGAAGGCTAATGCTTTTTAAAAAGCATATTTAGCTAAAAAATACAAACCATAAACTATTAGAAAAGACTGTTAGTCCAACCCAATGGGTGATTAGGTTTTTGAGATTCGTAACTTTAACGAAGATTAGGGAATCCATGAATCCCCCCTTCGTATTAGTTGTAAATTAACTCGATTAATTATTTGTTTATGACTTGACTTATACTTGGATTTAAGAACGTAGTAGAACATGACCCCGTGATAAACCAGTGGAAATATATTTTCATTTCCCCGCAATCATTAACAATTGTGAGGTTCCCTTAAGATGGAAACCACCGTAAATGGAGCAACCCTAACTACGCATGCAAGTTTACAGTTTTTAAACAAAAACTAAAACACCCAAACAGAAGAAATAGACAGAAAATTCAAAGAAGTACGAACCTATGAAACTTTTGAGTTGCAAAAATGCGAAAATGGTAAAAGTGTTAAAAACAAACGTTTGAAACTCCTTATACTTCCTTCGCAACTCTTTAGAAAATATAGAACTTGATTTGGTGCTGCCCTTCTTGTGCAACCATTCATTCATTAAACAAAAAAACGGTCCAGATCGCATTCATTCATTCATTTAACGGTTCTAATCAAATGAATCTGATTTCCAAATGTCAAGATCAAACCAACGGCAATGATGGAACCTTGGGAAGAGAAGCTGATACACTCTCAAGGAACTATGTACTCAAGTACTACGCTAGCCTTTACATGTGGCATCAGAGAACCAAAGGTCATGTCCCCTCAGTCTCACCCTCGAGACCTGGGCATTAATTGTTGAATTATAAACGACCAACTCTCTGACGAGGGAATCTTTTCACATATCAACAAAACAGACGGGCGCATATATGACAGACACATCCCATACGAATTGAACGGCTCGCCCTATATCGACTTTCGAGCATACTCATGATTCTAGCAAACACATCCATGTGTACAGCAGTGTTAATCCTAATGTCGACATATTCACCGATATGATAAGTCATGAGACACACTCATGTTCTCCGATCAACATGTTCGCTCATAATTGCACTCGCGAAATGTTCCTTCCAAAACCATGTAATCCCTTCTTGGTCATAATTGCTCGACAAAAACATCCAGGATCCTAACGGACATACCCTTGTGAACAACATTGTTAACCCTAATGTCGACATAATCACCGACGTGATAGGAACTGAGATATCTTCTTGTGACCAACCTATACAACTTGCTTATGGTAGAACTTATAAGGCATGCTTTGCGATAGTACCGTTCCACTACAAATGTGCCAAATTAGATCTAAACACTAGAGCGGGCACTTCCTTTGCAATACTCTATTCACTAGAGTTCGGGACAATACCATCATAAAACCTCCGTGAAAAGTTCCCTCGCTTGCCTAAACTCGTCACTCTTTGCCAAAAGCCACGACTTGGGGGGGCTACGGTTCTGGACCGATTAAAGACATAAGGCCAATTCGGTTAGGCCTAATAACAATTACATCCCAAATGCTACATTTGGCAATACTACTCGCAAAACACCCCCTCCCCGCGAGGAGGGGGGTGCTCGGAACAGTTGAGACCAGTTCAAATGAATTGTAACGTCTCTTTCCCACATTCACGCAATTATCTCCTCGACTGTTAGACTTTCTACGAATTTGTAACCGCCGAGCACACGTGTGCTATACAACGGCTCTGCAGACACCCACCTCTATATAAAGGGGACTCCTCGCAGTCCCCTTGGTAGAATCTCTCTCACCTCTTAACCCCCATTTCTGACCTCTACTGACTTGTGCGTCAGAATGTCTGCAGGTACACACCTTCCCGCCGTTCCAGTGCATAAACTGACACATTTCCACCACTAGCAACCACCGCATTAAATAGCATTGACAGTCACCTTCTTACCAGGTACGATCAGGCCCCAACACTAAAAAATTAGGGGTTCATTACACCTTTAAAAAGATAAATTCAATTTTAAAGGGAGGTGTGGTTAGTAGTAATCAACTTAGTTCTTTGTTGATCCATTTATAATTTATTGTAATGATATAAAGGGAGTTTAAATCCCTAGCCTTCCACCATGCCAAACCCTTCCGTCAAAAGAAACCATCCCACACTGCAAGAAATGTTGAAATCATATGATAATGTTGAATTAAACAAATCTTGCAGATCCTATAGAAAATTGATAATTAGAGTCAAATTATGTCGTAGGTACAAGTTTTTTTTCTTTCTTTTTTCTTTTTTCTTTTTTCAAAGTTTTAAGCCCTGTGCCAAGAGCCTTGTTGCACTTTCACAAAGCCCCTCTAATATTATTTTATTTTAAGTTTCACAGAGCCTTGTTGCACTTTTCAAAGTAATTTATATCTAGTAACCCAAAAAAAAAAATGTAATTTATATCTTGTTGTATAAATTGCTACAAGGAGTACAGTGAAGGAAGTATATAAATAAGCTTCTAAACAAGTTTATAAGAAGGAAATTATGTATCTTATAGTTTATAAGAAACAGGTATATTATCTAGGTACGCTCCAAGACTATAAACATAAAACATTAATTATCATAATGGTAAAAATCATAACAAAATCATAATTAGGCAACAAGTTTAATTAATGAGAACAAATTAAGATTACTTGCAGAATTGAAAGCATTAAGTATCATTGCTAAAAATACCAAGCTCTATATAAAACTAAATGATTTGAGAACAGAGATATACTCATAGAAAAACTGAACATGAAAATGCTTCTTTTATTTCAAGTAATTTCATTGATACAAATAATTGAGAACATAGATATACTCATAGGAAAATCTACACAGAACAAATTTACTTTTATATCTCTAGTAATTTCTTTGATACAAAGCAAACATGTTGCTTTGATCATTAAGTATCTTGCTCAAACTATGATCTTGCCCTCTATCACATGATTTCTGATGCACAATCTTCTTCCTCTTATGAATCTTGTTGAGTCTACTATCCTCAAGTGCCCATTCATCTTTCAAAGACTTCCACTTGTTCTCAAAAATATCACTAAGCCTCATAGCTATTTTGTGAACAACATGCCTTTTAGGATAAAGCCATCCATGATAGAACACAGACCTCATATCCTCAGCAAACTCGTCCGGTGTTGAATAAAATTTCAATTTGTCTTCGATATCTTTTAAACCAATTGCCTTCAATTTATCGGACGTCTTCGATGACTTGTTCTTCAAAAACTTGAGATCAAGAGGGTTTTTCAAAGCCCATCCGTCTTTACCGGTTATCATTCTGTTCACTATCACCCAACATTGCATCCTTTTACGACGCTGCATTGGGTTTTTCTTCTCTTTATTCATCATCAACTCCGCACCACCACCATTCTTCTTTAAGCCATATTCTTCGGTCCTTGGGTGATCTTTGACAGAAGGTGTACTTGTATCAATATTACCCAAATTCTCGTTCTTCTTCTTGAAGCCAACATCGTTTGATTCTATTGGAAAAACCTTTAGGTTTTCTTTTCCGAAAGATATTTTAGAGTACGAACAATCGGCAGTAGAAACAGTTGTTGTGTTGGAATGTTCTTTTTTGTTGTTCCTGTTGGTATCAACAACGTTGTTCTTCTTATGCTCAGCCAAAGTTATTGTTGAATCAAGCCAATAGCCAGTGACAATTGGCTTTGCATGATCTTCCATCTTTCTCCTCTTGCAAGCTGATCCTTGAGAATGATCATCCATGGAATCATCAATGAGTGAACTAGCATGCTTTTTAGGATAAGAAATCTTTATAATAAGACGTTTACGAGGTTCACTAGTCATCAAGGAAGAACTCATGATTTTGTGCTTAGGGGAACGGAGGTTACAGGAAAGTTGAATATATAGGGTCTTTTTTGCTCACTTTGAATTAGGTTTAGGTTATGGGAGTGTGTTGTGTGTTTTTATAGATCAAGTAATAAAATCGGATTAAATCTTTAAAACTAAATCTTTTTTTTTTGTAGGGGTTCAAAACTAAATCTTTTGAATAAATTGTATAACTAACTTATATGTTATCTTTGTCTCCTAACAAACCATTGTTTGATGCTCTCCTTTTCTCTAACAAATTCCTATATTTTTGTATACACTATTAGTCTCTCTTGTTACAAACAATTGTAAACAATCTAAATATTATACACATCTTTTTAGTATGTAAAGCAAAATAATAATTATCAATATTGATGTTGAAGATAACATCAATATTCATGGAACCATTAATATAGGTAACAAACTTTTGTTTCATATTCAAAGCTAACAAAAAATAAACTTTTTCAAAACAAAAACAAAAAAAAAAAGTTTAGTTTTCAAAAATTGATACATTAATTAGTTTTTTTGAAAAAATATAAGAGTAATTGAGAATGGGTTTAATTGACAAATTGTACCCTTAAATTTCCAAAACAACGGTTAAATAGAAACATTAAATTCGTAGTCAAACGACAATTAAAACGGAACTAGAGTAACTACGAGTTATTTTAGGCATGCTCAAAAATTCATAACACAAACTTTCAGGGATCTTATCTTACATCTTACATACAACATGATTAGGAAGAACAATAATAATCAAACTCTTCTACTACTATTAGAAAATTGTACTTAGTAAAACATTATAATTATCCTCAGTTAAACTTATAATCTTTTTAATTTTATGGACTCAATAACCGTCTTAAAAATTAAAAAAACTAATTTATCCATATTTTGTTTCCTCTTGAAAGCTCCTGGTGTTTAATTTTGTGGATTTAATAATCGTCTTAATATTGCTTCCTCTTTGGAAGCTCCTAGTGCTTGCCTTGTTATTCAGTATAATTCTCCATTGCAAGCTCTTCTTAAATCCCTTGTGAGTTGTTTTATGTGTGGTGCATATTCAAGTACCTTTCTATTCATCTCCGACATCAATAAAACAATGAGAGCTATTCGGAAAAGCAAGAGAAGAGAATAAGTAGTTGTTACACTTCCAAATTTGAGTGATTTCTCATCTAACGAAGAGATTGGAGACATGGAACGCATAACTCTAGGAAATTACGGGAGACTCGACAACATTGACGAAGTCGCTCAAGAGTTCCAACCGGTGAATCCAGTCCTCTTTGACATCAAACATTCAATTCTTTCCGCTCTAAGGGAGAACCAATTCTTAGGTAGGGAATTTGAAGATTGTAATGCTCATCTAACACACTTTCTAGAAGCTCGCAGCACCATCAACCCAATAGAAGTTTTGTAGTCCGACAAAAAGCTCCGCTTGTTTGTCTACTCTCTAAGTCGACGAGCGAAGGATTGGCTCAACGTACTAATTGTTGGTTTCATTGAAATTGATAATCATGATTAGTTTGATTTATAATTTGAAAGTAAAAAACGATTATATTTTTACTTTTAATCAAAATTAAAATTTCATAAAATACATCGTTCATGATTTTTAAACGTTTGCACAATAAAAAGAGCGGAAAGACAGGCACATCAGTGCCCGTCTTTTCGCTAGTATATAATAAAGTTACTCAATAGTTTATAATATCTTTTCTTGTCAAAAAAAAAAGTTTATAATATCTTTAATTCATTTAATGCATGTTTTTTTATTTCTGGTTAATACAAAAGGAAAAACATCATCAATTGTATCTTTGTTTGTTAAAAATATATGCTAATTTTTAAGACAAAAATAAAATATGAATGATCATTTGATGATCGTGATAAGAGATATGATAGGATAATTGCGTTGTATCATGTCTCAATTCAGTGTTTGATGAAACAACAAGAAATGATAAGTTAATTTTGAAACTTTTTATATCCAACCTCCCTAGTTAAAATGGTTATCTTGAATATGAGTTGAGTTAGAAACCAGCTGGATAGGATAAGAAAATAAATTACTCATTTAAATTAAAAATAAAATAGTTTGATATTAAATTGAAAAAGATATAAAATATTTGTTTAGGTGAATAAACTCATTACATTTCATTAGATAACAAGTCACAAATACATGGTAGAACATGAGTGAACAAGTGAGAGCTAAAGTACAATGGGGCATCATGCGCAAAGGCGTGAGCGACCCTAGTTTCTTACCTCCGACTAAACTCAAGCATAGAGTTTTAAAAAAATATAAAATATCAATAGTTACTCCCTCTGTCTCAAAATAATTGTCTTTTTAGCATTTTTTTTCTCTATCTCAAATAATTCTCACTTTATAATATCAGTGCAATATTTATTATTTTCCTTTAAAAAACATATTAAATATAATTTTCTGAAAGTATAGTTTTGTCATTTACATATAATATATGTAGTATCATTCATGTATTTGTATAAAAAAGAATTATTTAGTTACTCACGATTTAAAAAAATATATATTGTTTATTTTGTAGTCACATTGACTTTTTTAAGAATATAATAAAATTATTTAGTATAAAAGATTAATTCATTCATTCAATCATTTCTAAAATAAATAGTGACTAAAAAAACACAAATACACATGAAATCAACTCTAAAACAATAAAAGATGACAAGTTCTAATTTATAGTTTAATTTTATCTCTGTTGTATCATCATGATGTTGAATTTAAATTAAATTTATGGAAGTTTGCATAAAATCTTGGCATTTAAGTGTCTTATACATAGTGTAACAAGTTGTCCGTCTCTTTGAAAACTCAAAAGAATAAAGAAAAAGAACACATTTTGTATTCTACCAAATCAACTATACATGTTCTCACGTTGAATTCTTTTCTATAAGATAAGTATGCACATAAAGGAATGAATTCCAATAAATGCTTTTGAATTTAATCATACTGCTCTACCAACTGAGAAATTTCAATTGACAGAGAAGCAGGATCAAGCTCAAAACAACATCTTAGAAATTCATTCCCTCATGTTTCACTCTTCTTATACGAATGAATTCGATGTGGGAACATGTATAGTTGATCTGATAGAATACAAAATGCATTCTCTTCATTTTTTTGAGTTTTCAAAGAGACTGACAAACCGTTACGCTAAGTATAAGACACTTCAATGCCAACATTTATAGCAAACTAACAAGAATTAAACTAAAATCCAACAAAAAAAAATGACATAACATAATAATACAACATAATCTTCATCTGGTTGAATCAAACTCTTGAGAATATATTTAGAAGATCTTAGTAACGAAACTTCCAACTCGATTAGTCATTTAGTGTGGTGCTGACCAAATATCGAGAACGTGTTCCTCATGTCGTCGTCGTTCTTGAGCATCATCTGGTTGAACTGCAATCTTCTGGCTTAGTCGATTAATGGGCGTTGATACCCAACACCGTCCACTCTCCTTGTGTCTCTGTGGTTGAGTCGTCGGTTAATTTGATCTAGTTGATCCTTCAAATCTACTAACGTGGCATCGACTTGAACCCTAAACATATTGTGTTTTCCACCGTTATAGCAGACTGCAGCTAACTTTGTGTTCGAATCTACTGGGTAAATGTCCATTGATTTAGATTTACAACATAAGAAATTAAAAACAATCAATTAAAATCAAATTCAAACATTTCATAAAACAATTGGAGTGCATACATTCTTGGTTCATTAGGATACGTCAAGATTTAAGAAGCAACATTCAACATAAATGTAATCTAACATGGATTCAAAACATAAACATGTAAATATTTAATCATTTATTGCCAAAAAAAGTTAAAATTTACATAAACCCTAAAACTAAAAACATTTCTAATTTAAGAGGAAAATGTAACATATAAACACAAAATGTCAATGGTAATGGATGATGAAAACTTACTTGTTATTGGAGTGGTGGCTGATTTAAAAAGTGAACTGTTGTTTCTGCTTTAAAAAAAAAAAGTAACGGCAGTTAACTGCCGCTGGGGCAGCAAAAGTTAACTATTGTTGGGTTACCGAGTGGTAGTTAACTACAGTTGGAGTTAATTATGAAAATTCGGGGTGGGGATGAGCAAAAATCAAAAGGAGAAAAACATTTTTCTCGTTTCCATAGTCAACCCGTCAACCATAAAACTAAATTAATTATCTGCATCTCTGATCTCTTTTTTTAGTCTCCGTTCAATCACTCTTTTCCACAACTTCATAGTATAACTCATAAGAACAAAAAGGTTCATAAATGAGAATGTGAGAAATCGTTTAATGATTAAAGATTTTATTTATAAGGAAAAGTGTCATAAAGTAATAACCTCGATAAAAATAAAATATTGTCATTAATGATAGAGCGGAATCGATTATTAAAAAATGATGTTCTAAAAAAATATTAAGTTATACTATATTAAATTTAATATAATAAGGATTGTGTCAATAAAAAATGGATATTTTTTAAGTTTACTAAATTTATTTCATGAAATAAACTAAAAAATAAAGTTGTTCAAATGAAAGAGAATATCTAAAGATATTAATCTTAAAATAAAACGTTAACGGTATTATTTAATAATGTATTGGCACCGTTATGAAGAATCAAATCAATGATTCCATTAGTTTGAAGATTCAATTTAAGGTGGTGTTTCAAATGAGAATGTCTAAAACTTTTCTACCATAAGTCAATTTGGTTTTAGTCATTTGATCAAAAGAAGACCACAGTATTATCATGCTCTTTCACCACTAGAGTTTTTTCACATTCTCTTTCCTCAATCTATTTTTTCTCATTTCAGTTACCGGATCAACCGAAACAAAACAAGTTCTTCATCAATATGCAAAAAAAAAAAATACGAAAATTGAATCAAACCAAACCAGATAACTTTACAGGATGAAAGTTGTTCCGCAAACCAGATAACTTTACAGGATGAAAGTTGTTCCGGCAAAGCACTTGGGAAATGCTATATATAGCGAAAATTCATCTCGTGAAAGGCTAGCGAATTGTTGCAATTGGCTGGTCAATATGCGACCACCATGTTTTCCACTAAATCCGGAATTAAAAACCACTCTCTCTTTACCAAAGAGATACTATGTGACCATCATAAAATTCTCAGGAAGCTTAATTCGCGCTTTTTAGCATTGCTAAACCAATGGAACCATCACTCCTTATTGGTCTCCTCAAGTTCTTGGAGAAGCCCTCAACTGGAGCTTGGCAGAATCATATTACCTCCCAGGTAGGTGAGGTTATAGAATGGAGTCCTTATGTGCATAAAACATCAACATGACCAGATCTTTTTAAGCTCATGTCATATCTTGCTTAACAATATATCTCTTATTCTATTTATCTCTAGCCAATCAAGCCCCTAATATTTCATATTGATTCAGTGTAGTCTATTATTCTCCACCTGCTCCAACTCATTTCTTCTTAAAAACTTTGATTTTCAACCATTCAAATATTTTTTTTGTTTGCTTAGTGCAGACAGTGACATTATGGTGATTAAAGATGCAAACAGAAACTATATGAGCATATATTATATATAGTTTTATTCAGGGTACAAATTTCACTATACAATTAAAAACACGCCTATTGGAATTGCCATTCATAACATGCTTTTTTACTGTGTTTGTTTGGATATAGATGCATATTATGATAAACGCTTCACAACTGCAAACAAATATATAGTAGTTAGGTTACACACAACCTTCCCCAGATCCGTGAGAAATTGAGCAACCACTTAGAACTCCCTCTCGGGGAACATGATAGGAGCTACGAGAGACCATAAGTATAGCAGAGCAGTTGCCCAGCAGGTGACAATCCGAACCCAAACTGAAGGCCACCCCACGTCAACCAACTTACCACTCTCTCCAACAGAGGTAGACCAACCTGTCAGAAGCATTGCAGAATACATGCTAGCAAGAGAGAAAATCAAGTGGAAGAAAGCATATGAATATGTAACTGGCTTTGCTTTCTCGTTACTTTCTTCGTCCTTAGCATCCAATGGAAGCAAAGGCTTTCCTGCACAAATAACCAGAAATGGCAGATTGTCATTATAAGCATGTGGAAAATTTTGATAAATTGATGATAATCAATTAACAACATGACAGTTCATTGGTTCCCTTGATATCACTATAAAACCCAACATCACACTCGCCTTCATGGCCAACAAAAGCATTCACAGATATTAAGTTCAAACATTGGGTGTCTAGATTTGTGAACTTAGGATATCTCCACGAAATAAAGAAATATTGGATTTTAATGATTTACCAGCACGAGGTGAGCTTGGTGGGGAAAGCACTGTGGCAGAAGATCCAGCACGCACGGCAGAATACACAACCGATAGAACTGTTGTGACTAATCCCAAAGTAAGAGAGCCAGTGGAAACAGCTTTTGAGTGTTTGTGAAGACCATTGCACTCGTAATCTCTGGGTTCACTAGCCAGTGCACTATAGCAGAGATACATACAATAGAATGATATAACTGAAGCAGGCAAAACGCTTCCATTTACCTGTAGACAAGAATGGATCCAACAGATCATGAATAGTCTATATAAACTGTACCAAATAAAACCAATTCCTCACTAAACAAAATAAGGTCCAGCAATTGTTACAGTTACTTCACACCAAGCTTAGAAAAATTCAGTTTATATAAACTTCTATATACTTCGTAAGCAGAAAAGAGTAATATTATATATTTTGTAATGCCATATTTAACATGTTCACATTCCGAAGAAGCATAAAAACCAAGACAAAGCATATATATGAACATCTTTACAGTCACAATTTCATCATGCGCATAAGTTAAAACAAATGGAAAACGCATCATTTACAACTTCCAAGAAATGACAATTCAACTTCATATGACAGACAACAGTGGTGAGATTCTACATAAGAAAGGCAAGGAAATCAAATTATAGCAGTAAGATATATTGTAATTCGGTAAAATGAAACTTACTGCAGGATGCAAAGCCACTATGGCAAAAACAAATGCGAGCATCAGGGTCATTGAAATGAAAAAGATATTGGTTCCACAGTCTTGTCCAGATGGCGTGAAGAAGTGAAAGAGAACTCCCGAGAACACAAAAGTGGCAACGTAACAGACAAGTGAAACAACAAATAAAGCAATATACCTGTAACAACAACGAAACAATTAGATACTGACAATGAAATGCCATAAGAATATATAATATCAAATAAAGGAAACCATGTTACATAAGTAAAGTAATATAGCAAAGCCTAAAACTGACCAGAACTGCTCATCATATCCAACCCAAGTGTCATTCCATCGATGAACAAAATCCAACAAGAGCACAACTTGAACAAGAAGAAACATACCAGAGCCAAACTTCGATATTGTTTCTGCAAATAAACAAAATTAACCAAAAGCTTTAAAAAAAATAACATTTCAAATTCATAAAAAAAATCATGTCCACAGTATTTCTTTTTTAATCAAATTTGATGATTTTACTGACAAAAGGAAGCTAACATGCATGGAAGAAAGCTAAAATGAATTCATTTGAGTATGCAAACAAAAATGACATTAGAAAACATCCTCACCATAAAAGCTGATGATCTCGTTCGGTAGAAAAAACATAAAGATGACCAGAAGGCACCAACAGATAATTTTCATCATCCAGCCCCCATGATGCAAGCCATCACGAGGATCCTTCTGAGTTTTGACGCCAACCATCATCGTAGCCAGAATAGTGAAAAATAGAAAGTTTCCAAAGCTAACACGAAGAACTGCATCAGTCTCAAACCACTCACGGCTTGGAGTTTGTTTAAAGTGATTAATCCCTGCAACATTTTACAAATACGTTAGCTTCATCTTCAAGTCCATCATAAGGCTATTACATTACATCCTTATATCTAAGAATTAAATTCACTACATTAACTTGTACTCCATATGAAACATACTATTTAAGTAAGTTGCAATAAAAAAATCAGCTCAAGGAGGGAGTAGTACCCTATAAACTTTCTCCATATGAAACATAGCAATTTTATCAAAAGAAAAAATCAAAATTAAAAAAATTTAATAATGAACTAGCCTTATAGTTAAACACATTATCTCCTGACATGAGTTTTGTGAAACCGTTTGTGAGAACTTATAAAAACTACTTATAGTTGGTAAGAAAAAATTAAGTTCATTATATCTTTTCCTATCATGATAGATTATCGATATAAGCTACAAATAAGTTGTTATTTAAATGCCATTCCAAGCTCCGTGTATTCTCCATATGAAACAGAAATTTCACAACAAAGCAATTTTCAAAATAAAAAATAAATAAATAAAACCGTTTCTATAGACAAAAAAAAGTTGGGTCAACAAAAGTTTATGTATCTGATTCAAATACAAGTACAGATATGTTAATTTTGGTTGATCAAACTAGATACATCAATTTTTGTTCACTCAGCTTTCTCGGATAGAGCAATATTAAAGTATCTATGGTTTAAAACATAAAATTCAACAAAAAGATTGAATTGTCAAAGAATTTAATTTCCATTTAAAAAATTGGAAATTAGAAAGAGGTAAAAAAGGAATTAGGGTTTGAAAGAGGGAAAAGTTAATTACAGGGAATAGATTCCATGAGAGGAGCAGCGACTTCACGGAGCATCCAAGCAACGACGAGGGAAAGAGCGAAGAGACCGCAGTAAGCGATCCTTGCGGAACGACGGCTGATGCTTGAAACGACGGACGTGCAAGCGTTGCATGCGCATGCAGCGCAGCATGACGCTAGACACGAAGCAGCCCACATCGATTGGTGAAATTAGGGTTTTGGGATTGTGGTTGGGTTAGGGATTTGGAATATTGAATTGGGGGTTTTGGTTTGTTAGGTTGAAGAGGAAGAAGAAGAGCGAGGAAATAATAAGGAAAGAATATTGTTGGGTTGAACTTTGGATTGTTTTCGTTTATTAGACTTTTTCATCGGTTGATACGCGTCGTTTTGGGTGCGGTATGTCATCACTAATGTCTAATACCATAATCTAAAAATTATTTTGGAATGAATTTTTCATTTTTCATTATAATTTTATTGGATTAGGATTTTAAAAGACTATTTTAATAACAAAAGTCTTCAAGATTTTAAAAGACTTTGTGAGATTGTACTGGTTCTGTGAGATTTTAAAAGACTTTTTATGCAAAAGACTTTATACATTCAAGATTTTAATGGATTTATCACAATGACTTCTAAAGATTTCAAAGGATTTTATGGGATTTTAATATTTCAAAGGATTCAATGAATTTTAGGGGAAAAAAACAAACTTACAATAGTGAATGATAGAAATAGTAAACAAATAAATTGCGTTTGAATAAAGAAAAAATAAAACCAATAGAAAATTCTTTTTTACTAGCAAAGTGATTAATGTTTTTAGGTAAAAAAAAAAAACATTGATTATTTTCTACATTGTAATATTATAACTTACTTCATGTTCTCCTAAGTAGCATCTCTCCACATATCTGAACCTATATCAGACAAAAAAATTGCATTAACAAGAATTAGACAAAAAAAAAAGTAATCGAACAAAAAAAAAAGCAAATAATAGTAATCGACATGGACAAAAAAGTATACAAGAATCAAACAAAAAAAAAGTAATCGAACAAAAAAAAACAAATAATAGTAATCATGATGGTAATCGACATGGACAAAAGAGTACAACAATCAGACAAAAAAAATATCAATCCCAAACATAATTTGTATTTGTTTCGGTCAATGGTATCAATCCCAAACAATAGGATCAGACAAAAAAAAAATGAAAGTTGTTGAAGAATTTGATAGAGAAAAGAAAAACCTGGCATGGAAGATGACGGCAAACAAGGGTTTGCAGACAATCACAAAATCTCAAGGGTTTGTGTGAGATTGTTGGATGGGAGTAGTATTTATATTTTTAACTAAAAAGTCTCACAAAATCCATTCCATATTAGAATCCATCAAAATCTATAGACTTTTGAATACTAATAGACAATTCATAAGTCATGAGAAATCTCAATTGAATACCAACGGATTTTGTTGCCTTAAAAAAAGTCATGATTGTCTTAATTGAATACCACAAGATTTGTTTACATTTTATAAAAGTATTGATTGAATACCACTAGACTTTTTAATTATACAAAAGTCTTTTAAAATCCCTTGAATTCTCAATTCAATACACCCCGTTAAACAAACTTGCCTATAAAACTGTTGATTAATTGAAAGAAAATAAATATTTTTTATATTGTTTGTGCATGTGAAAATAAATAAATATTATATAAAAAATATTAAAGAAAATATCTGCCTCTTTTAGCTACAGTACGTGGTTGGAATCTAAAATAGAAAAATTAAGGGTTGAATGAAATAGTAAGAATATGTATGTTATACAACTTTTTCTCTGAGATTATAGTTCAATTGGTCAGAGCACTGTCTTGTCAAGGCGGAAACTGCGGGTTAGAGTTCTGTCTGTTCCAATGGATAGAATCTTAGGAGAAAGAAGAGAAGTATAAGTCTTTGATAAAAAAAATTGTGTTGATTCACAACACAGTGTGAATCGTAATTCATCCTATTTTTAAATTTAAAGGCGCAAGATTATTAACGGTACCAAGAGAAAGTTAATAAGTTCCAAAACTCATTTTGTCGTCCAGTATCAACAACTTTCTTCTTTATTGGTATCGTTGTGGCTCTTTGGTTGGGTATTGGAGAAACATTTAAATTACCATATTAAATTAAAATTAAAATAGAATACAATCGCGGTATTTTTTGACATTTCATAGAATTTATTTTATCTATTAGAAAATTGTATATCTTGCTTAGATATAAAACGAAATATGATATACTCAAAAGATTATCTCACAACCATTTCCAAAAAAGTATTATGTATTCACCAATGTTTGCGTCACTCAAACCGTCATTCTCGCTTCCGCTTTGTCCAACCCTACTCTTGCGGATACTTCGTTCTAAGGCAAAACGCTCTCCTTCCGATTCATTTGTACATCTCACAAATTTCACAAAAAATAGTGTTCTTAATTTACGAGACAATCTAATGAAAAAAGCGGAGTCTGAGCATTAGCCATTAATCTTTAATATTTTACTTTATATTTAATCCTATAAAAAATGGTTAATTATGCTTTTAGTCTTTATAAATAATCGAACTTTTAAAAATAATCTTTACGTATGGCTAAATTATATTGTTATAGATGACTAGATTAATCTTCCCACTTCATCAAGAAAAATAGATGACTAAATTATAAACTCTTCAAATATTAAAGTGTTCAAATACAGAATAAGAACTTAATTTCTTCAACTGAGCTCCTCAAACATACATGCTTGTGAAGTTGTTGCGTTTGAGTTGGTGGTTTGTTTTAGTGTTACTCAAACTCAACCTGGTGCTTAAAACGAGTGTGGGAATCATGAAATAACGATTACAGCTAAAAGAGATCGTAAAGTATAACTCTGTATCCAAGTTGATATATACTTTAATTTCAATGTTGTAGGGAAAGTGAAGATCTCATGTTTGATAAGTATGATATTGAATTTAATACAAATGGGGTGTTTGGAATGAACAATCAGATGGAAAAGGGAAGAGATGGTTGATGGAGAAATAGAAAGGTGGAGTGGATCTTTTTTTGTTTTAAAAAATAACAGCTCATAATCTAAGTTTGATGTGAAATGGATGCCAAATCAGATAAATATACCATGTCACAGTTGCCAGGTGGACATCATTTGAGCAGTAGAAGTTGATGGTAGGGACCAAAAGGTCGTCAAACAATCATAAATATCATATCATTAGGAACATTGGACTTTTATAAACCACATTAAAGTCACACACATATTTGATTGTGTGATGTGCTGATAGTGTAAAACATTTGATACCAACGGTTTATGAAAATTAAACCCGAAGTAATAATCTCCAAGCATGCCTGCACGGCTGCGCCTAATGTACATCATAGCCTATATAAGTTATGATCAATCAGTCTACTAGTATGAACGGCCCGGCGTGCTAAAACAAAACAAAATGAAACATACTCCCAGGATCATTTGTTGATAATTCTTTCACAAAGACAAACCAGCAAAAAGCAACTCCAACTCCAGCTCCTGAGATATAGTTCTCTGAAATAAAAGGGTAACAGTTTAATACAATTAATCATTCAAAGTTTACCGAAATTTATCACTTTTAGGCTGAAAGACATTATCTTGAAACTCTTATAAGTGAACAGAAAGATATATGACAGAAACAACCCATAGCTGATGGAAAAAGAGTTAATGGCCTACCTGAACTGACATAAGTTGCAGAATTTTATTAAGAACCTTGAGACGATGTGCGACATAGGTACTGTTTGCAGGCAATTGATTCATTTTCCTTATTTCTTCTTGTACTACAGCTAGTTTTCTCTCACACCATACTGGTTTTTGTGCTGCAGGTTGATGAGTAGCTCCATCATCCATCATTTCATCAAGGGTATTACTACCGTTTAAATTATCAAGGGAATCCACTTTCGCACTGCACTATCCAAACATGAAAAGTAGATAGATCGAAATCAAGTTCTTGTTTGCACATTGAAAAACAAAGTTCTTGCATCCACCACAACAAAACAAACAAACAAACATCCACAAACCAATAAATCACCATAAAAGAGTTCATTGTATCGCAGAATGGAAGCTTAACAGTCAAGTATATATCCAAACAGTTATTATAGTTACGTTTCATGAAAATATATGCACTTAGATACTAAATTGAGTCATGATCTTGTTCAGTAAAATTATTGCGGCGGTGGCACCAAAGCTGATATAGTCATGATAGAACTCATAGCTTTAGAAGATGTATATACAGAAAGAAAGAAAAATCACAATTGCAATAAGCAGCTGCAACCGGTTAGCTTTCTAATTTCTTGTGGTTGTGGTTACTTAAAATTCGATATTTTCGTATCAAAGTCCAAGAATGCTAAAAAGAAATCAATACACTTCATTATTCCTCATGACCTAGGACAGACTCGTTGATACCAGTTAAAAATAATTTGTTTAGGCATATAGTCAGATGTCAATCCACATTCCACTCTATGACATGTGTGTCCTAACAAAAGGAAGGATATACCAGCACATATTTAACTTTGTAACAAAACCATGTAGCTTCTTATTCTAAAGACAGAACATAAACACAACCAAACGGAAAGCCCAAATAAAAAAATTAGAACACAAAAGAAACCCAAAAATAATGAACTCCGAAAAATAAAGAAACTTAGTCTGGAAAGACAGATTCAGAAAATTGAGACCAAGGCATCAGAAAACTACAAATCGAACATTACCCCACCAGTTCTCTAGCCATAAGGATCGTAGTACTAAAGCTCAAAACATACCTAAAATGGATAGGCTACAAAAATGCCACTGTGCCTATGATTATTAAGGGCTGGCAGAAGGTATTTCTATAGCAGGCATTGTAATAGAACCCATAAATTCAAGATAATGAAAATTAATATTATTTATGAAAACTCAAGAGCTCTAAAATGGGAAAAATGCAAACTGAAATGATAAACCAGAGTTGAAGAACTCCTAACCAGAGCACAATGCTCCTACCCAAAGAAAACCTGCTCTCCTAACTAACCATCAACAATAAACCTCAATGATTCCCTCACTACCCTTGCAGCCCGCATAATCCCACTCACTAACGGAGTTGAGTGGCTCTAATGCCACGTCAACAACTAACTTCCCTATTCATCTTAGTTGTTGGGTTTAGGCTCAAACCCAGAGTCCTATCATGTTGCTATATTGACACCAGGGGATGTGAGGATCATATTCCCTAAAATCTATACCGAAAACAACATAATACAAAGTACAAAAGACAAGCATCAACTGTATTAGCGTAAACAATCATGCCACACAATCCATCTAGAAGAACATTCAATATTCCATTTAATAACAAAAGCCACTGTACAATGATTCGTTAAAACACAACTCAAACCTAAACATACAAAATCCACCAAAATGATGAAATACCTACAGTTCGATCAACAACATGAACTAACGAAATATCTTGGTATGCGAATAAATATATCAACATTGAAAGAAAGAAATGAGAATTGCAGGTTCTATGGTAAGAGAGGAAAGAAAATTAGACAAGAATTTCACTTTGACAAATTTTGCAAGAAAATCTAAAAAAAACATAGAAGTTATCAACTTATCAAAAGACAGAATAATTTAACCTTAGCACACTAAATTTTGCAAGAAAAACTGATATCCATCGAAGTTATCAACTTATCAAAAGACAAAATAAATCACTCCACTAAATTATAGCTAAATCTAAATGCCTAATAGTATGGGTCTTTATGGATCGACTTATTTATAAGCCCTTGTGAAAACAACTTAAGTCATGTTCATAAGTTGTTTTCAGCTTATTTCCACATCTTTTGGATAGCTTATAAAAACAGCTTATAGATTGTACAAAAATAGTTTGATTGATTTTATTTTATCTGTGTTATAGAAATAGCTTATTTACAACCATTTACGGGTCCGTTTGGATTGGCTTATTTTTTAACTTAAAAAGAACGGTTTATGCAAATAAATAAGCTTTTTATGTATTATTCATAAGCTTGCAAAGGTAGTTTATGAAAAAACAATTTTCGTCAGTGAGAACTTATAAATTAACATAAAAACTTACTTATTTGCATAAGTTATTTTTCATAAGCTCAACAATAAGTCAATCCAATCGAACCCTATATGAAAAGGGATTATGCTATAAACTGTTTATTGCCTAAGTGTTGCTTCCCAAATTTCAAAACTTAGAACAAAAACAAATCAAATAACAGAGAATAAAGCTATTATTATAAACAAGTTTTTCACCAAGTTGAGGTTTCTCGGAAAACTGAATCAAAAAGATGAAATAAGAATACAAAATAAACCAATGATTGTGAGGAATTTACCATGACACGGCGTAATGATTTTGATGAGTTGTGGAAAACACGGCGAGGATTCCTGATCAAACTGTTCGAGAATTGGTTCGGAAGGACACAACAAAAAGAAAAGACAGCTGGAATGGAACCAAAATTGTTCCCTTTTATTTTTTATTTTTTTTGAGAGAACCACGATTGTTCTCTAAAATCTCAATTTATAGGAATTATTAAAAAAAATATATATATCAATAGCCTAGTGGGCCGGAGCTCCAAATTTTAAATCCGGAGAAGTGAGCCTGGGTTCGAAACTCTGTCTCTGTATAAATTATGTAATATTTCTATCAACTGAGCTAAATTAACGTTAGATCAGATAACAAATATATTTTTTCAACAAAAAAAAAACAAATATATTAAAAGAATGTACAAATTATCATTTTCGTCCCGGAATGTTTGACGAATAGCCGCAATAATTCCTCTCGAAATTTTAAAATAGTATCTTATTGTGCACAACGTTAGTCAAATAGTCACTAATATTAAAATGCTTCGTTAACACTTATATAAGTTCTTCAATATATTTAGTTATTGTCATTTGTCATATCAATTTTATAAGTATTTCTTTACTATCATTTCAACCCTAATAAGAAAAAAGTTATTGTTTGCGTTAAAAGACTATTTTAATATGAGGGACTATTTTAACTAACAAAGTGTGCAATCAATGACTATTTTAAAATGTTGATACATTAAATGACTATTGTGGTCACTTGTTACACAGTTAAGGACAAAAATGACTATTTGCACTAAAAGAATTGAATTAGTATATTTTACGTTAACAAGCGAATATATGATAATTCATGTGTTTACATACCAAAAAAAAAGGCTCATGTGTCTTCAATTTTTTGAAAGAAAACTCATATGATTTCATATTCGTTAATTGAATTATTCATACAACATTGGATGTATTAAGAAGATATAATTTAGTTAGTTAGTTTAAAATTATGAGTTAAGGGAGTTAAGTTAGTTAGTTTAAACCGAGTTGTTTGGGCTTCGGTGACAATGAGTTCCTTTCAAGGACGTATTTGGGGAATACCAGGTTTGATTTTCAGAGGGAACAATGCTTGACCAGTGCGCATGCCTCTACGTACAAGCAGGATTAGTCGTCCACCATCAGTGGATCGGAAATCGGTGCGAAAGCCAAAAAAATTAGGAGTTAAGGGAGTTGTTAACAAGTAAACTCAATTAGTTAAAAAAATTGCTAAAGTTTGTTAAGCTTTTGTAGTATAAACATAGCATGTTTGTTAGTTGCTGGTAATGCAATCCTTCAATAAACATTTACTTTGATTCTCTTCTATTTCTCTTAATCCCCTCTCAAATTCTTTCTTCTTAAACATTTGCAATTTCTCTTTTGTTCTATCAAATTGGCTTAAGAGCCCGGTTTCGATCATCATTGATGGAGAATCTGTGAAAGATGACAACTCATAACAATGGAAGTTTCTCTGCGCTTGTACCAATTTTTGATGGCAAGAGTTATGATCAATGCATCGTGAAGATGAAGGTAATCTTTATATATCAACGTGATGTTATTGATGTTGTAAACGATGGTATATATTTACAACTAACTGCACACAAAGATGCAAAGAAGAGATATGGGAAATCAATGTTTCTCATTCACCGGTGTGTAAATAGTGACATTTTAGTAGAAACGAGTTTTTAAAATGGCTTATGATCTGGTTAAAATTTGTTCGGGTTCATCTAACACTCTACAACCTCCAATCTACATGCAAACTAACCTTTGATTTCTCCCTCCAAAATACTTCTTCTTTATCAAGAGTCTTCTCCAAGTTAATTTGAGCTAAATTTTGCTGCTCAAAAAGAGCATAAGAGTTTCCATAAGTATCAATTTGGTTTTGAACATCCAAGAGCTTATCTTTAGCTTCTTTAAGAAAAAACATGGACATTGCCAAAAACATTTTGATTTCATACATTAAGATTTTGCTTTAGAATCTTGAGTTTTGATATAAAATAAACACAGAGCAGCCTACTACGTTTCTATTCGATCTATTACTTATCACGCTGCAATCCTCATGAAAGGTCCACATTTTAAAAAACTTGAATTGAGATGCAAATCTATTGTGAGAGTTTTGAAAATCAAGTTGATAAGGGAAATGATTAAATTTTGCTTGATTAGAGATGAAACAATAAGATAAGTGCTCATATCAATCCACATGTGATTGCATATTGCTCTATTTTACATTCTTTCAGTAAGTCTCAACCCTCTTCTTTGAATGGACCAGTTAAATGAACCTTTCTAGTTGGTAAGTGAAATAATTATTTGAATCATACCTTTCAAAAAAAAGCATCCATATGTTTTCTAGAATGAAGAGGGGCACCCCTATGCCCATATGAGCCTAATATGGTATTGAAATCATCCATGGTAAGATGTGTTTTGATATTCATTAATTAATATAATACGATAACACATAATTAAAAATATATGTAAATAATTACATACCAATAGTGCATGCTATTAATTTTTTATTATTATACTTCAAATCTAAATTAAATTAAAATTAATTTAGATTTGATTTGTTAAAATTAATTTAAAGATTAGATTTGAATAGTTTTAAAACTTCAACCAAACAAAATATACTTTATTTAAAAATATTCTACTCCACTCCATCTACCTCAAACCAAACAGAGACAATTGTTACCAACCAAAAAAAAAACAGAGACAATTATCCTGAATGGTGTTCTTATGATGAAATTGACCAATTTTCAAATTTCCCCCACAAAAACTGAAATCTGACAAAATTTCATTTCATCTTTGCCTTTTCCTCACAATTTTTACATCAACCCAACGAAAGGTACCATTTTTTTTCTTGCATGATTTCTGTTTTTTGCAAGTCTTTTGCTATGTACGTTAAATTCACCTGAATTATTTATGTTTGGTAGCTTTAAAATTGGAATAGGTTTCTTCTGGAATGAGTGTAAGGTGTTTGTAAATTTAACTGAACCAGATAATAGAAAAATCAGGTCCTACGTGTAGAATAACTATTTTGTATAGCACCGACACCTCTGATTGAAAGCGTGTCTGGTGTCTTACACGACACCGACACATGTCATTACATTCAATTAATTCGCTTTGTCAAATTATCATTGGCGTCGGCGTGTCTGTCTAGTGTCATATCCGGTGTTAGTCACTGTTGGTGCTTTATTTGATTTGTTTGCAAAATTATTGTTTATGCAAGTCATTGTGCAATTATATTGTTTAATGTCTTATTATAGGTTGAAGATGACTAAACTGTGAATTTGAGACCAATAGTTATTTTAAAGAATTATAGTCTCAAAGTTTAACATTAGGGTGGGAACTTTAAGTGTAGTTATGTATTCAAACCACTCATGATCTCTGTTGTCAATTGCGGTTACGCTTACGCCGCCCGCTACCATGGCGCGTAGCGCTTTTTCATGTGCAGCGCTCTCAGCCGCGTCGGAGCGGTGCGAAAGTCAGAAGCGGCTGCAACGGCCGATGTAGTGGGTAACAATTCGAAGCGGCAGCCGATATGAGTCATGATTGAGTCAGGAAATTTTTTAGCACAGTAAGACTTAAAATTGATATCTTTTTAAGGGATTGTGTATTTTATCTTTTTTGTAGCAGGTGTCAAACATCTCTGTACCATTTATCTTACTAAATTGACATTTTTTTGAAAATAAGCAAAGAATAAGTTGGAAATGATTTAATACAAATTGTCCCATTTACATATTTTTGGTTCAGGCAACCTTGGTTTCCGGCTATCGGCACAAGAGTTCTTTTTCCTTTATGCCCTTACTAGACTCGGTACAGAAAATAAGATAGATGGAATCCACAAGCTCTAGAGTCAATGTTGTTCAAAACTCTGGACAATCCTCAAAGCGACTTCTGTTTGACCGCCGCTATGGATGGGTGTAATTTCTCTCAATTTCTCACAAGTATCTATTAATGTTGTTGTCACTATATTTCATTAATAGTTATTTTGTGATACATTTTGCGATTGTTTAACAGAATTGATGAATGGAAACATCCAGCAGAGGAAGCACTTGATGGTGGCCGAGGAATGTAAGATGTTTCCTTTTTCTTTTAAATCTCTGTATCTAGTTTCTTAATCAACAAAGTAATGTAGCATAGGAAAAAAAAGCATTTACCACTTTTCTAAGCATTAAGGGGGAGCCTTGGCGAACGGTGAAGTTGTTGTCATGTGACTGAAAGGTCGCAGGTTCAAGTCCTTGAAACAACCTCTTATGTAATAAACAGGGTAAGGCTGCGTATAATTCACCAAATGGTGAGACCCCTTCCTCGATATGGTTCACTGTGTAGTCTGATTTGGTTAGGAAACTGGGTTTTGAGCACCGGAAATTGTATTGATTAACAAATAACAATGAGCAAAGCTCTTACAGGAAATGAAAACTACCCGTGCCGTGCTAAAGCTCCTTCAAAGAGAATAATTCCCTTTTCCTAGCTGAAAGTGCAGCTCAGATTCTTTTGCATGAAAATAATGCCTAGTACTCTCCTTCCAATCATTTATTCACTTAATCGTAACAGAAGTCCTCAAAATGCGGCGTCCTCCTAGGCCATGCCACTGACAGCCAGATTCCTTCTTTTTCTAGAACAAACCCTCCACGTCTTGAGCTGTGGGTCAGTATCCAGCATCTGATCCTTCTCTATGTCCTCACCCGTATTCGGCTCATCAGCATTGGGCCTTAAGGTCCTATCAGCTTCTTAAAGAAATGTAAAAAGATAATATGAATTATACTACCCTTTCTCTGGTGTTTCTGCTGCATAAGCTAAAGCTGCTAAACCGCAAAACTTCTTATGTACTTGCTAATTATATTTCTCTCTTTATCTTGAAAAGGTTTTGCATACTCCCACTTTCCAAAAGTTTGGTGCAGATGGCCTCACAATCGGTATGATGACAATTTTATCATTGTTAGAAATGTTACTTTGATTTTCGCTTAGTGGTCACTCTCTTTATTATTTTATTTTTTGTAGCAATCAATTTATTGCATACTGTGTTCTTGGCTGGCCAGTTTTGATTTGTACTTCTTATGCCTTGTATATTTTCATCTTTGCTTCATAGTAATAAGTTAGTATAAGTAATCTTTGATATTCTTAATGGATTTTCAGATTTTCTTCCATTGGTTTTAAAGACAAGTCAAATATGAGATTATTTAAATGCAATAAGTTATGTGCATGTTCAATGTAATGGATAGGGCTATGGATGGTTTGATATTTAATTTTTGAGCTAACATAGTCATAGGAAGGGCAAACCCTGTTATCTATTGCTTTCTGTGGACTGTCATTTGTCAAAACTTGGATATCGTTGGGAATTTATTAAGTTGGAGGATCGAATGAGTCATGGATTTTTGGTTGTATAACAAATTTTGAGAAGGAGAATATGACCTTCTGTTTGCTTTATCACTCAGAGTTGAGTCCCTGAATATGCCAAATGTCTCATTTCACTAGCAATTCCTCTTTAAATTAGTTGGCAATATGCTTTTCAGCTATCTCTTGTTTTGCAAAAACAAATCTGCTTTAGGAGTCCAAGATTTCTCCAAGTTACTTGGAAACTCAGTCACTTACTTTTCTGTAGCTTAAGATGATTAATTAAATAGGCTCTAGAAATACAAAGGATAAAACTTCATTTAGGTACTGTACTGTTGATTTTTTTTGGTGTTGTACCAGTATATGGTCAGATTAAATGCTAGAGAAATCGGTAAAATCCAATTTGTTACTACTGTTGATGACTTATGAACTAAGATTACAAGGTATATCCGTAATACCGACTTAATGGATAGATTGCATGTATATCTCTGCATCATTAAAATTTTATATTATTGTGTGCTCTCATTTTAGTAGCTGACCCCACTTAGTGGGATAAGGCTTGGTTGTTGTTGTATTGTGTGCTCTCTTTTTGTATTTAGTGTAACCACATCGTGTGAAATTGACTTATTGCGACCAAATTTTACATGTTAGAAATTAGAATGTGAGAATGCTGCCTCAGTAAACTAATTATTATATGATTTAGGAAGATCTGTTACTCCATCATTTAGCTTATACGATGCACAATTTTTTTGCAGATAAATCTTGGAGTTTCCTCGGCCATAAAAGCTGCTGAAAACCCACAGATGTTTTCCTTGCAGAGTGCTCTAGATGACACTGTACGAAATTTTGTGTCGTCTTTGAAAATTGGCAGGTGAAAGGTTTCATCCACAACAAAAATACTCTGCCACATTGTTCCAACAGAAACCAATGATGAAAGGCGCAAAAGTTTCTCCTCGTTAAAAGTTTGTGTTTTGCTTGTATGCAACTATGCTTAAGTACTTTAAATTATGGTAGTAGTCTTGTTTTGCAGTTTGAAAACAGCTTAATTAAGCACTTAATGAATATTCATCTATCATCAAATGTTTAAGTTATTTTTATGGTAGGCGCAAAAGCTTAAATTATGCCACATTGTTCCAATAGAGACCAATGATGAAAGGCGCAAAAGTTTATCAACATTAAGAGTTTGTGTTTTACTCCTATGCAACTATGCTCAAGTGCTTTAAATTATGATAGCAGTCTTGTTTTGCATTTTGAAAACTTAATTTTGCACATGAATATTCATTTATCATCAAAAGTTTATGTTTAGGTTATTTTTATGGTCAAAGCAAAACTATAGTTACATTATTTTGTTATAAATTTTAGAATATTATCATAAACTATAGAATATTATCATAAATTTTAGAATATTTTGTTATAAACTATTTTATATGGAAAATGCCAAGAAGTGTCTTAGGACATTTGTTAAGAAGTTTAAAATGGAAACTGTCTTAAAAATTGTGCATTCAACACTTCAAAACAACAAGAAGTGGCTTTTGGTCTACCTAAATTTTATCAATCATTTCTAATTTTGAATCCCTAACAATTTAGTCCAACATTTCCTTAAAAACATTCCACACCTTGTTTCAAATATCACAACTTAATTTTCTTATAAAAAATGGGTACATACATTTCTGGATGGATTATCATTGTTCACGAATCCAAACCCTTTGTAATCCACATTGAAATGTTTTTGGTTTCTGTAATTATTAATTAATTATTAATTTGTATAGTTTACATACATTTGTTTACATGTATAACTTTGATGATGTGTGGGAGAAAGAAATCCAAGTACAATAACATTTGTTGTTTCTCCTTTTGTCATTTCACATTTTTTCTTAATCAAAAGGATTTGAAAAAGGTTGTTAAACATAACATTTGATATTCATGCTATGAAGAACCAGGGTATTTCACAAACAGGGGTGACAACATAACATTCACAAGATATTGTTAAAAAAGCATTAACTTGGTAAATGGCTTCAACATTTAGAAATTGATAGGTACATAATGATAGAGGTATCAGGTAAACTGAGACAAGGTAATGCAATGGTAGTGAGATTTGTAGCTTCAGAATTTTGAGTACAATGTCTTAAAAATGTCTGTTTTGACAGAAAGTTCAGCACGATGATAAATGCTGAATATTAGAATTAATCTAACTACAAATTCTTTACTTTATATAACTTCACAAACAGTCACTTTAACTGTTTGTTCACAAACGAGACTACAGCAAATACTGATATTGCCTGTGCATCATTTAGCTGATAACCATCAAAATTCAGAGAATCTTGAAACGTTTAATCCAGACTGTTCAAATTGAAATTTGAAAGACAACCATGGTAGTCTAAATCCCAACAGCTTATAATCAAATTATCATCCCGGCCTTATATTATTGCTTCGATCGCTTGATTTCATGGGATAAAAATCAGTACCTGAGTATTAAGACGGACATGAGGAGAGTATAGCCTATATAGTCTCTTAGAGGCAAAATCAATCGGAAACTAACACAAAGATTCATAGTATGGTATTACCACAAACAAATCCAAATATAAGACGTTACACCAAAGAGCCAACACACTATCAAAAAGTAATTTAGAATGACATAATAATTGTATTGAGAACAAAACAATTTCCAAGATTGTCATTTCTAGAGTACCAACAAACATTAAATAACGACCAAAACTGAAATGGAATTCAATTTGATAAAGCTTCAAAAGCAACACTTTAAAAAGCTAACAAATACTACTCAGTACTTAACGGGAGCAAGAATTTCGAGTTGGGGAGCAAGCTTCTCGTCTACGATCTTCTCTGCTTTAGCCCTCAATTTATTGATTTGCTTCTTTTTCTCATAAGCAGCAAAAGCCCTTTCCTTCCTCTTTGTCTCCAGCTCCTGTTAACAAGAGAAAAATTAAAAACTTAAGAACCGCAGTTATTTATCAAATACAAAGAAGAAAACTTCAACCATAACCAAAATAACTCACCTTGATGGTGCCAGCGTAGTTCCATCCAACCTCTGCGGATAATTGTCCAAGGGAGCAGTACTTGTGTCCCTTTTGAAGCCTCAACACCCTAAATTCAACCACTCACTCAGTATTCAAATTCAATAAAAATTCAAATTCATAATCGAAAGAAGAAACAATACTTACTTAAGAGCATCAGGAACAACCATCCTCTTAATTTTGTCGTATGGAGGTGGAATACCCTCATACACCTTCATCCTGGCAAGTGCCGCCTCTCCACGCTTGGTCTTGTGTGGAATCATTCTACAAAAACACAAACAACTTTTCAGAAACTCACCAAAACAACAAAACATCATTAGAGAACAGCAAAAACCTTTCAATACAATATCACAAATACACGACAATCAAAAACATAATCACTTCTCAAAAACCCACCATAACAACAACAGATCACTCAAAAACAACATCACTTCTCAAAACCCTCCAACAAACAAGAACACGGCAATCAACGACAGGAAGAACAAAACTACTCGAAAGCGCTTCAAAACAATGACAGCACTCAGAAACATCACTTCTCAAAAACCCTCCAAAAAAGAACACAAATTTCAACACTAAAAACAATAATTCACAAAAACACTCCAAAAAAACATCACAACATTCACAAAAAACAAGATCACAAAAAACAAGATCACTTCTCAAAAGCCCTCCAAAAAAGAACACAATAATCAACAGCACTTCCGAAAAACCATTCACCAAATACCAGACCACTAAACAACATTTATTCATAACAACTTAACAAATCAATCAAACCAATTCTAAACATTAAACAATAAACATAAATAACACATATACAGCATAAAAAAAATCAGAAGATCTAGCAAAATAATCATAATCATTTAAAAAAAAAACAACCTAGTTTTATCCAAAATGTGATTTATGAATTAAAACAACAACCTAGTATCATCAAAAATGCAATTTTTAAACAAAAACAACAACCTAGTAATATCCGAAAATGCGATTTAACAACAAAAAACAGAGATAAATGATTTAGCGACTAACCCACGAACAGTACGCCAAAAGATCTTACTGGGAGCCCTAAAATGAATAGGACCATGAGAAGGTTTGGTGTTCATCCTCTTCCTAAGAAATCTCATATACTTCATCTTCTGCCTAACAAGACCACCAGAAGCACAAATCTCTTCACATCTAACAAGAACAACCTTCTGACCATTGAGAAGCTCCTTTGCAACGATGGAGGCAAGTCTACCTAACATGTGGTGCCTTGCATCGATCACCACCCTCTTTGCGCAGATACCTGAACCAGACACCATTTTTGCTCGATCTTCTTCCTCTTCTTCTCTGTGGCTCGGTTAGGGTTTTGTGGTGAATGTGAGAGAACTATATATATGTCGTTTTTTTCATGGGTTGGGCTTTTCGGGTTTAGGCTATGTAACCCACGTTTGGTGTAAGCCCGACATGTGCTTTAGTGTTGGAAAATTGCTGTCCCCACTTGTAAAATTGCTAAAAGAAACACAAGGAAATTGCGCATTTGCTCCCAAATACAGTTAAATACTATTTGGTGATGGCAACGATATTTGTTGCCAACCATATTGCAACGGTAGTTAACTACCGTAGCTATTAGTATTGTAGTTGGTGCATGTTGTAATTCAGAACCATGCTAATTTTCAACAAGTTATAATCTGTAATGCAAAACGACAATTGCAGAGGAATGAAAACCAATATACCAACTATTTCAAGTCATAAGTTACAACATTACATATTTCTTCATCATTCATTAACATTAAATCAATTTGACATTGCATTAACATTACACGAATAATTGAAATTCAGTAAAAGTGAAAAGTCTATAAAATGACATCAAATCTCTATTGACAATTTGGTCAGTTGCAGTTTGAACGAACACAGAGATATGAAACGTTATTTTCAATCATCGACCTAAATATTAATTATACGTCGTTATCGTCACAAATAACACGAGGAGAATAAATTGTTTTCCACATGTCTTCATCTTTATCTGTCTCACGATCTACACATGGTACTTGTATTGTACAAATACATGATATGTAGTATGATTTTCATCAAGATAGACGGAGTATTTGTTAAGTTGTGTATTTAAATCATCCATTGTGTCGGTTGGAGTTAAAAAAATGTAAGCGTCTTCCATGGGCGGATCTAGACATTTGATACATGTGAGGCAAAAATAGTCGCTCAATGTATCAAAATTTTAAAGGCTTAAATGCACTTTTCACCCCCTATGTTTCAAAAAGTTGCGATTTTGGCCCCCTTATAAAAAAAATGGATATTTTGACCCCCTAACTTTTGGCCCTCTTTTGATTAGCTGATTTTGATGGAGATTATGACAATTTCATAGTCTCTGATGGTGTAAAATGGCATGAGGATAGAAGGATGTTGATAAATAGATTCCAAACTGGCATGGTGTAACTTTTGGTCCCCCTAAAGAAGGATCCACTTATCAGTTTGGACTCCATTTATCATGTCAGTTTGGACACCATGCAAGTTTGGACTCCACTTATCAACATCCTTCTATCCCCATGTCAGTTTACATCATCAGAGACTGAGAAATTTGTATAAAATCAACCATTCAAAAGAGGACCAAAAGTTAGGGGGTCAAAATATCCATTTTTTTATAAGGGGGTCAAAATCGCAACTTTTTGAAACATAGGGGGTAAAAATGCATTTAAGCCAATTTTAAATTGTCTCTGATTGTACAATTTGTTGGTCAAAATAGTCCCTAACGTTAAAATACTTCATTAATATTGTCATATTAGCCCTTTAATATACTTACTTATTGTCACTTTAGGGACTATTATGACTAACAAAGTACAAAATCACAGACTATTTTAGAATTTCAATACATTGAGAGACTATTATGACTATTTATTACACATTCAAGGATCAAAATGGCTATTACCCTTTTTATAATATATATATATATATATATATATATATATATATATATATGGAAGTGGCATGTGGGGCTTTAGCCCCACATAGCCCTTGAATAGATCCACCCATGGCATCTTCTTGAAAGTGGAGTATCGGACATGAGCTTCAATTTGTGCATCTTTGAACATATTTAACTTCACATAGGTTTATAAAATAGCAAATATAGGAATAAAACAAAATGAAAGGTAAAGTAGATCGCCGAAACATAAACGTATATTTACGAAGAAAAAAAATTATATAATTTATAAAAGGTTAGTTATATATTTGCCACAAAAATGACATTACATATCTACCACAAAAATAAATTGATGTAATATCGACAAAAAAAGGATGAACACTGATAAAAAAGTGTTATATTCCATCTAATAAAATTGAATCATATTCATCTTCCACAATAACCTCAAATTCTTCATTTGCTTTTTCAGGAGTGTCACACAAAACCGGATTGGCTCGGTTTGACTCTTTTTTTTGCGGCGACACTTTGTCTCCTTTTTCAATTTTCATGAGGTCTCAGAACCAAGTTTGTTGATCCAAAAAATCAAAGTCCCGTGTTGATGTCTCTTTGCTTATGTGTAGCTTCCACTTCGTAGATGATAGACGTAATGGACGATCATCTTTGAAAAAAACAAGAACATAATGATTAGGGATTAAGTAAGACACATGATGTGAGATTATGGGTTAAGCGGTGGCCTACCTCTAATTGGGAAAAATGTCTCCGAAATTCCAATATTGGGATTTGTCAACTCCACCACAACCTTATTGTAATAAATTATCGTGAGCCCTTCAACTCTGTTGGTAGTTTTGCAGCTAAGATTCAAGACATGGTATGTCCATGCCCTAACTATTTTTTCTTCAAAAGTTTCCAAAATGGCACTTCCAGCATAGTTAACAAACTTTGGAAATATTTTACAAACATCTTTGAATCGCATTACCGCACTTGCATGTGAATATTTTGTAGGAGATTCAACCACATCATCCCATGGTCTCATTACGGTCGTAACTATATAATTTGGCTTCACCTCTTTGACTACCTTCTCTTTCCCATCCACTTTTACGTCCTTCGGTTTCACTTTGCAGTTTGTGATGCATTTTGCTCTAACATTTCTACCAATATGAAAATAACAAAGTATTGAACTAGTTTCGGGGAGAACAATTGCTATGGCATTCATCAAAGTCGTATCCTTGTCAGTCACAACCACCTTTGGCATATCTTTCTTTGAGTTAAGAAGTTAAAGCGACATTTGTAAAACCCAAGTAAACTTGCCCTCTTTCTCAGCCGTAAGAAATGCAAAAGCAACCAAATATGTCATATCGGTTAAGGTGACCCTAACTATCTCAAACAATGACATCATGTACATGTTGGTTTTATAGGTGGAGTCCAAGATCAAAACTATCGAAAAATTGTTAAACAACTTAATAGATTCAGGATGAGCCCAAAATATGTCATCAACAGTAGTATTCTCACTTTGTGCTATGGCGAGATAAACAAAGTTGTACTCCCACAACTTTGAGACTATATACTTCATCCTCGTCTTGTCATTTCTGTTGGACTTTTTTATATTTTGACGACCATTGTATAATTGCTTTATATTTGTCAGGTACTCTTGTCTTTTTCACTTCAAATTCGTTAAAATATTTTTTGGTTGCACCAAACTCTTAGTAAAGACACGCGTAATCTTCTTGTCATCCTCCCTTATTCTTCCTACAAGAATTTGCCCTTATAACTTTAGCGTCGTCTCATGGTTGTGAACTCCAATAAAAATAGCCAACTTCCAAGCCTTTGCATCCACACTAATATATCCACCTAATTTGAAGATACACCCACATTTACTTGATCATGTTGCTTCATGCTCCAATCTTTTCTTGGGTACTTTGTAATCGCCACTCCTTTCGCAAATCAACTCGAACATTGGATTCTTTATACTGGACCTTTCTCTAACAACCGTAAATCCGGCCCTATTTTCTTGTCGTTGTATCAAACTAAGCAATTTATCTCTATCTTTCCATGTATCTTGACTCGAAAAGAAACGAGTCATGTCAACTTTGTTGATACCAAGTTGGGACGCACCGAAATTAACATGCAAAACTTCAACATTGACGAAAGATTAAACATAAACGAAAGCTTCATTAGTATTGTTTTTGACATCAACCGAAGCTTCAACCTTAGGCGGTTTGATCTCGCCGAAATAATTGACAAAACTAAGTTTTGTCTCTACCGGATCATCATCCGCAATCTCAACCATAAATATAAATAAACAACACATCATTGTAAAAACATTTAATTAATATTTAACTTAAAAGAAGAAAAATTGAAAAAAAAAGGTAAAAATAGGAAGTAGCTGTTGGAAATTTTGAAATTTCAAGGCCACAATTGTAGTTAACTACAATTCTTCTAATGATAGTTAACTACAACTGAAGTTCTAGCCAACGGTAATTAACTACCGTTGCAGGTGCATTTCAGAAAATACAAAATTATGACAGAAAGTTGACCAAATATGAATGTGTTAAAAGATGCATTATCTGTTTTTTAACATCAAATGTGTGTAGAAACCTTCTAGCAATACTTTGTGATCACCACTCCTTTCACAAAACAACTCCAACATTGGATTCTTTATATTGGATCTTTCTGTAACAATTGTAAATCCGACCCTATTTTCTTGTCGATGTATCAAACTAAGTAGTTTATCTATATCTTTTCATGTATCTTGGCTTGAAAAGAAATGAGCCGTGTCAACTTTGTTGACACCAAGTTGGGACACATCGGAACTAACATGCAAAGCTTCAACATTGACGAAAGATTCAACATAAACGAAAGTTTCATTAGTATTGTTTTTGACATCAATCGAAACTTCAACTTTAGGCAGTTTGATCTCGCTGCAATAATTGACAATACTAGGTTTTGTCTCAACTGGATCATCATCCGCAATCTCAACCATAACTATAAATAAACAACACATCATTGCAAAAACATTTAATTAATATTGAACTTAAAAGAAAAAAATAGAAAAAAAAATAGGCAGTAAGTGTTGGAAATTTTGAAAATTCAAGGCCACAATTGTAGTTAGCTACAATTCTACTCATGGTAGTTAACTACAACTGATGCTCTAATGACAACGGTAGTTAACTACCGTTGCGAAAGCATTTCAGAAATTCCAAAATTATGGCAGAAAATTGACCAAATATGAATGGGTTAAAAAATACATTACCTTTTTTTTGACGTCAAATGTGTATAGAAACCTTCTAGCAATCATTCTCCAATGATTTGAGATAGATTGGGGAAAAAATTACACTTTTATGGTTTTTTGTGAATAAGGTAAGAAAATGTGATGAATGAATAGAAGGTAGGAGTATGTATGTTGGTTTTGGGCAAAATTCTATCGCAATGGTAGTTAACTGTTGTTGGAAGGTCAATTGTAGTTGACTGCAGTTGGGGGTAAATGCGTAATTCTTGAGCATTTTTTTAGCAATTTTACAAGTGAGAACACCAATTTTCTTATTATTGTTGAATAAATTAGTAAACGAGTTTAATTTATATAACCCGTGGGTGTAAAAAAGTTTTACACATCCGATGATGTCTTGTCATATTATTTATCGAGTTAAAAACGTGGTAAATTCTTATATACTCTGAAGTTCTGTTGAGTATAGGAACACCATATTCAAAGCTCATTCAAAATTTAATTTTGTTTGGAAATAAATTAATAAAAGAATATGACTTGGTATTGAGTAATTGGATGATGGAGGATACATATCCAACCAAACATGAGAGGTATAATTGTGTTCACCTAAAAACACATAATATAATTGGAGGTATCGGGGTTCGAACCCCGGTCATGACGTCTGATCTAACAATTTCGGCATTTTATCAGTTGAGTTAGGACTTATCACTACTAGAAAAAGCAAAATTAGAGAGGAAAATTAGTGACGGAAAAAATAAAATTCCTCACAAATTCCTTGGTCGCAAAATTTAATGACAGAATTTGAGAGGGATTTCACGTTTTCCCTCTCGAAAATTCCCTCACTAATTTTTGCATTTTTAGTAGTGTATGGACATGTGTATATAAATTAAACTCATTAATATTCTAAATGCCATTTTGATCATCCTGTTTTATGATAATTGAAGTTTTGACCCCTTCATCAAAACGTGTAATTTTGTCCCCTAATTAACTTTTTTAGGAAATTCAACCCCGAACTCAATTTAGGATTATTTTTGGTGATGTCTCATACTAATTAATTATGTGGCATTGCACATGTAGTCAATGAAATATCCATGTCATTAACCATTTTATTTATTTATTACTTATTATTTTAAAACTATTCAAATACAAAAAGGAAAATAGTGTTAAGTACAGTGTTAGATTTTTGGTGAGCTACTAAACTAAGGATTGCATAAGTAAAAAGCAAAGTGAAAGATAATGGATAAATATGTAATGGTTAGATATGTTTTTTGTCCTTATAAATATACCAATTTTTTATTTTAGTCCTTCTAAATTTTTCTTTCGATTTTTAGACCTTATAAAATTTTCAATCACCACATTTGGTCTTTATTTTAAAGTCAAATCATGTGTAGCCTTTGCATTGTTGAATCAAATTGTGCACAAATGTGTAGAATATTGTAAAAATGTTTCCAAGAAAAATTAGAATTTTTAAACAAAACATGAATTAAATATTAATTTTTAACCGCAAAATACATAAAAATTTATATTTAATTCATGTTTTGGTAAAAAATTCTAATTTTATTGGGAGAAATTCTTATAATACTAAAAAAAAATTGTGAAAAAAATATGAATTCTACATACGAGTTTACTTAAAAGGAGGGACCAAAAGTGATAGTGGAAACCTTTTGGGGAACTAAAAGTTGAAAAAAAAGTTTAAAGGAACTTAAATGAAAAGTTGGTATATTTATAGGAACTAAAAACATATTTAACCTAACAAAAATTGATTCATTATATGTCCCAAATAAAATCTACAAGTGTAGTATTTGCAGACAACGCTAATCATACTAGCCTCTTTTAAAAAATAAATAATAATCATACTAGCCAAAATATCATGGCCTACAAAACCCGTCCCAGTTCGACGTATTCGTCTCCTTAATTAATCTACATGGTTTTGATCCCTATTTTACAAAAATGGAAGTTTGATTCCCTTTTTAAAAGTAGGGATTTTGTCCCTAAGTAAAAAAAAAATCGGCAAATTCAACCCCAATCCAATTTTGAAGTTATTTTTAATGATGTTTCATATTAATTAATTATTTGACATTACATACGTGGTCAATAAAATATCCATGTCATCAATCATTTTATTCATATCTTACATAGTATTTTAAATATATTAAAAAATGAAAAAAAAAACATTGTTAAGTACGAAGTTGAATTTTTTGTGAGCTTGCATAAGTTAAAAATAAAGATGAAAGATAAAGGATAAATATGTAAAAATAGAACTGTTTGATTAATTGCGTGTGTCAAATGAAATATACATGTGCAATATTTTTAGACAAAACTAATTATACTGGCCAAAATATCATAGCCTACATAATCCATCTCGGGTCAACAATATATTCGCCCCTTTGATTAGTCTACACAACTTTGGTTCCTATTTTACAATAATTGAAGGTTTGATCCCTTTTTCAAAAGGGGGGATTTCAGTCCCCCTAATTTAACTTTTATCATGAAATTCAATCCCGGTCCCATCTCGAGATTATTATTGGTGTCGTAATAATTAATTATGTAGCATTTTGATCATGTGGATTGGCTCCTAGTATAGGCTTTGATGTTTTTAATTAGATTCATTAGATGTTGTTTATACGTTTTGTTTGTGATTCGTTAGCTTTGTTGTGAAAGCACCTTAACAAATCTCTGATCTTAAGTCTCCTATATTTGTGTCATTTGTTTAAATTGTGTTTAAGAGTTTTCTTTTGAGTCAAGTCTTTTAAAACTATATTTCTAGTTGTATGAATCGATTCAAGCTTTGTATGAATCGTATGATTGCAGCCTTCAGGTTGTTATGATCACTGAAAATTAACACTTGATACGATTCAAACATCAAGTGATTCATATCACTTTGATACGATTTAGAAGTTTTGTTAAAACCCTTCATACGATTCAATCGACACCTCTGCCAATGTTATTGGCTTGATTGATAAGTAACAATGTTCTTTGATTCATATCAATCTTCATCAGGGATCTCATGATACGATTCAAACTCCTTCCTTTAGAGGTTTGAATCAATTCAATCTTCATATGGAAATTGTCTGAATCGTATCAATATTCTTGTGAATCGTATCAATCGTCATGCTCTCCACAATCCCCTTTTTACAATATCGAATCTTATCAAGCTTTTACTGAATCAGTCCACACACTTTTTAATCATTTGAAATAATTTACAAATAGACTCTGAAATATTCAAACTCTCTCTCTCTATCTCTACATCTTCTTAAGATTAAACACTTTATTTAAGATCTTTGTAAAGTGTGAGGTCAAGGTTGTTAGGGTGCTATAGTACTTGCAACATTTGTTTCTCTTAAGGGTCTTGGTGGTATATCAAGGACCTGAAAGAAAAAAAAAAAAAGACATTTTTCACCTTCAAAGGGATTTTTGGGGGTTGTTTCTCAACCACACAAAGATTCAAGGAGATCGGAGCTTCGAACATAACAAAGATGAACTCTCGGAGTAGAAGTTCTAGGGATTGCATGGAAGCTTGAGGTTCGAAGGTCTTGCGAGTGTTCAATTTCAAGAGGTCTTGAAGATTGAATCTTTTGTGATTGCTTAACATAAAAGATTAGGGAATCAAAGGAATCTTTGTAATCATACATTTGCAAACATTTTTCATCATAGTGGAAGACCATGATAGAGGCATTTTCTATCACAAATAGAAGACGTACCCCTAGAGAGGACGAAAATAGGGAACCTCTATAAATCTTAGTGTTTGATGGTCGGATATGGCAAGTGTACCAATTGTTAACCAAGTAATAAAGTGATAAGTAAAGTATAGTATCCACAAAGATTGTTCTTTCGTCAAAACAATTCATGTTACTTATTTTTGTAAGTTGACGGTATAAAAGTTACGTTGAAATTTTTATCTGTTTGTAACAGAGCAAGTATACCTATTTTGGTTGCAGAAAAGTAAGCATCAGTTAGGATTCTTCGAATCCCCTCTGTATATATATTGTTGGATAATAAGTATAGAAATGTCCCGTTTATTTATCTTGGGTAAACTATACAAGTGATGAGGTCGTTGGGAAGTTACTAACCTATATTGGTCTATCCCTCTGATGGCTAACTGCACCTGCTGATTGCACAATGATCCTTACGTGCGGGGTCTTGCTAATTCAAAGGTAATTGAAACATAAACTTAAATTGGCTTTCTAGTGTTTCCTAAAGCAATGAAGACCAATGTTCCCTTAGGTATTCCCATCTATGAATCTTAGGACACTCATAACACACTCTCGCTACGTTCTTAGTAGTTCTACAAACGGGCAGCTCTAATCTACGTCTACCTTACTAAGGGTTTAAAGAGAATGGTTCTATTAAGTTATGGCTTATTTCCTTCATCTAGGCATTTCTTTCCCTAATTACTAACCATTTAATTCCTAGGTTCGGTAAGGCACCACCCGTCTCAACAGTTTCACCTTCTAAGTACCTACGACTAGGGTCAACAATTCTTATGGTATCTTTGATTAGTTAATAATCACTTACTTCCTAGACAGATAATTACTAGTAAAAGGATATAAATATCAAGATATAAACATCCAGTTAATGATAGAAATATTAGGTCATGTCATAACCAAAGTACCTAATCTAGGGTTGCACCTATCACAAAAATAAACTAGTTCCTAATAAAACTTAATAGCGAACAAAAGAATAAATAAATAAAATAAACGACATATGATATTAAGTAAATATCCAACAAAAATATACAAAGGTTCATCTTAGAACTCTAACCTAAAAATATTTAGTTACACATGGTAACTAAAAGCAAATTACTAAAGATAAAAACATACCCTAGAAAATTAAGGAGAAGATAAAAACTCTCCCGAAGCTCCAAAGTTGCCTTCCTCTTGAACTGCTATAGTTCTGAACGAGAAATTCTGAATGAGGAAGATTGGTATTTATAGGGAGAGTTTCTACCTGAGTTTGGGCTAAAAGTGCAGACTTTACCCAAAATAAAAGCAGGAAAAGATGCTTGTGCTATGCATTTTCAGATGCACGAGACACATTGCTAGTGTGCCTAGCGAATGAGTGTATGGTCAAAACCATGCTCTAGGCGGATGAACAATGCCCTAGGCGCATGACATGCCATTCCATGTGCTAGACACATTGCTCATGGGCACATGGTTCATGTGCTAGGCGCATGACATATCTCCTGGGCCCAAATTCTTTGACTTTTCGTTGTTTTAGGTCTATGTGTTCAAATAACTTGCCTCAGGACTAGGGAACATAATTCCTCCCTGTTGTTTGTCTTCCGAGGCCTCTTAAATCTTCATTCTTCATTTCCTTGAATCTTTTCAATTCTTCAGATGTTCTTGATTTGCCAATTTGCATGATTTCTTTGTGAATTACTTCAAAACCCCCATAAAATTGCTATGTTTCGGGAAAACTAGAACTACATACTCAAATATAGAAAACATTACAAAAGTCCCAAAATCATAGGCAATCGTTTTAATACTCCTCCTTTTTGCTGCTAAAACCTAATGAAAATAATTGAAAAACATGCTAAGAATAATGTAAGATGACGTGTCATCACAATCCGAAACTTAGATTGTTGCTCGTCCTCAAGTAACAAAAGAAAAACATAATTTATTCTTTGCATTTTTTTGAGGAAAAACATGCCTTTCTGGGAGTTGTGCTTAGGAATCATTCATCACATTTATAGCAGAGCAACAACTAACTTACTACAATACATTCAAGCGGGTCTGACTTGGTAAACATAACCTATATTCTCAGCCATACTCTTTTCTTTGATACACGTATGTATCTCCTAAAGCCAGTAGGGCTGGTCACGACATTTGCCGCTCCAGTCGTCACATGAATGTCCATTGCTACAAATTTGAAACAATTCTAGACATGCAGTCTAGTTAAAGTTATTCACACACTAGAAAGACTTTGAGGGTTATAACTTGGCTTAGGTTAAGGGTGAATATATTTTGGGAAAGTAGGCTAATAAAAGAATTTGAAGTTAGTTCACTAACCTAGGGATTCCTACTAAATATTAATGTGCTGTCATCCTTCCTTGCTTGATTCAAACAAGATGGGTAAAATAGTAGATTTATTTGTCTTTTATTTTGACAGAAACTTACTTTTATTTAAGAGACCATTTTTTTGGGTCTTGATTTTTTTCTTTTTTCTATTTTTTGTGTAGATCCATGGTCATCTACATTTAGTTTTCATTTTTTTCTTTTTCTAACAAATGTGTTCTACTGTTACCCCACTCCAAACTTAAAATGTTGCTAATTCCAAAGAGCAACCCCAAACTTAGTTTTAAAGCATGTGCAGTCATAATAATACCTATCTAACTCCAAGTGAAATCAAATAGGGTGCATTTAAAGTGTAGGACTGTGACATGGTTCTGTTGGTCGGCTAGTTAGTTACCAAGCTAAGGGGGGGGGGGGGGTGGTGGGAGGGGGGAGGGTGAATAGCTTTTCAAAAGATTTCCCGAAATTTTGATAAAAAATGATTTTAATGAATTTGACTATTGGAGTTTGCTTGAACTATCACAATCAATGATTCAACAAAAAGCAAATATATGTGCAATAAGATTTATTCTTAGAATTGAGAGATTCACGATATAAATCTTATTATACAATCAAATATTAATAGACCTTGAACAAAGTGCAAAACAATATACAATTTCAATCCAAACCTATATGAACAAAATTACTATGCTAACAAAACAAAACACAATGCAAGTGTAATTTGAATAATTGACTAGACTTTGCAATCAATTGATCTAAGAGAATAATGTGACACCTAACTAAATGAATTAGGTTAATTTTCAATGAAAAACTACTTAGATCATTACTAGCCACAACCAAAGCAACTTGGGCCATTTTCTTCTTTAGTATCCCCTCCTCTTGTTTGTGATCTTCTAGAGACTTTATCGCTACGTCTTAGTACATGCATTTTAATATAGCGATTAAACCGTTTCATAAAGAGTATCATGTCTTCTTCATTTGGTGATTCTCCTTTGGAATAGATGTGTGCTTTTACCATTAGTTACTTGGGCCTTGATGTTAAACTCTTAGAAAAATATTGTTCAATTAATAACATTGCTCGCTTGAAATTAAAATGAATAAAAAAATATATTCATTTTTTATATGTTTTCTCCCATGTTTTGTAAACTCTTGTTCTAATCACAATGTTAAATTAAAAATAAAAATGAATAAAACTTCAATTTCAATGAAAATTTCAACATAACCCTCCCTATTCCAAAACCTGCATATGTGAATTCAAGCAAAGGATACATATTAGAGAATATAAAATATTAGAATTAAATCTATATGAAGCTTGAAGAAAAAAATGAAAACTGTCGAAACTAAAATAGAAAGGATATATAAGCTAAGAAAACAAAATTAGGAGCATTGTAGTATACTTGTGTGAACACCTTGTGATTTAGTATAATTGTTAAAATGAGTAGAAAATGAATGTAAGATAAGTGGTGGTTATAAAGGATGAGAGTGAATTGAAAGTTACATGATAAAGAATTCAATAAAAATATAGATCATAGTATGTCCTATGTAGTAAGTATATGAAGAAAAAAAAGGCAAGGGATGAATATGAATACATATATATGAAGGAAGATGGATAGTGGAAAAATATGAATATATAGTAAGTTGGAAAAGAGGAGAAGATGGATAGTGGAAAAAGAAGTTATAAAAAGATACTTCATTGCCTTAATTAATAGATAGTGGAAGGAGTTACAAAGCTCACTCAGTTACCAGTTACATATTTAAGTTTAAATAAGGAGCTTATGTAAATGTAAACATTTAGTAATAAATAGATGGAAAATAGAGTAAAAGAATAGAGAGTCACATGATGAATGGTTAGAAAATTAGTTAGAAAGAGGGCCATTGGTGAAGTGGTATGTAAGCAAAGTGTAGCTTAAAATATATATATATATATATATATATATATATATATATATATATATATATATATATATGGTGCCCCCTAATATGGACCCCCAAAAAAAGGTCCACCAATGAACCTCCTTGTATGACCTGCTACAACCAGTCATCATATTTAATAAAAAATAATTAATTTTAATTTTAAAAAAAACTATACGGGACCCATACTTTTCATCTCTCTTCTCAGAAAATTCCTTTCCCTCTTCTGTAATTTCTTTTCCTCCATTCTTCTCCTTTATTTTTCATCATTTGGCAATTTTCTTTCCGATTTCCATGACGGAAGTTGAATAATGATGCTTTGTTGGTGGACTTGCCTGGGCCACCGACAACGAAGCTCCTGAGAAAGCGTTTTTTTTCCTTTGGTGAAATCGTCGAATCGAAGGTCCGTTTGTTGCTGAGATCGGAAATCTGACACGATTCAGATTTGGATTTTCGTGATCTCGTTTTGTTCTGGGTTCGTATTTTTCATCTCTCTTCTCAGAAAGTTCCTTTCCTTCTTCTGTAATTTCTGTTCCTCCATTCTTCTCCTCTATTTTTCATCAATTGTCAATTCTGAATCTTAAACTTCTCAAACAAAAATTCTAAATCTTCAAAACTTAAACCCAAAATCCATAACTGTTAATCGATTGCAGTTTCCTTTCTTACTTCATAGCTGTTAATCGATTCCAATTTTGCTGTTGTGGATCCCTAGTTGTTTTATTATCAAACTATTCATTCTAATTCATTGGATTCTTATGATTCTTTCTTCTTTTTAGGTTAATTTCATGTTTACTAGTTGATGTCAGCATTTGGATTTGTTAGTATTCAAATACTTCAAATTAGTGTTAACTGAGGTGTTTATTTGTGTCAGAAGAATATATGAACTAAACTAAATTGAATTGGGGAAATAGGGTTTAGGAGGGTGACGTGATGATAACATGTGGAGGAGGAAGAAGTTCAACATCATCATGGGCACCGACAACCTCAGTGTCTGCTTCTGGAAAGAGAAATGGTTGAATAAATTGGTTACTTGTATTTGTATAAAATGCTGCTTGTTTTTTCTCCTTCTGAGTAAATAGGTAAATCACTCTTACATTCTCATTATGTAATTCTTCAAGTAAGGTCCCTTTATTTTCCAAAAAAAAAGGGTGTTTATTTGTGGAATTAGGCGTGTCGTGTTGTTTTAAGTTGTCTAGTCAAAGACTTGAAATATTCAAGTGTTCAATGTTTGGTTAATCACACTTCTTGTTAGTTCTTTGAATTTGGTATAATTGCAGAGTCGGTGTTTTATTTTTGTTTCGGGTGTGACTGTTGATGGCATAAGGTTGTTTGTTGAACTGCAAGTAGTTGCATCTATTGTATTCGTAGCATGGTGGCTGTTTATTTGGTAAGCCTTAGTGTATGCTACAATTTTTTTTTCAATTATAACTTGATTAAATTTTGTTGGCTTGAATCAGATATTTACTATGCATGTATCACTTTTTTTTTTTGTTATGACATAACAGATGGTTGTATTGTGTGTGATTACGGCATTTTACAACAATGAGTTATTGGAAAATGGTCATTTAAGAAGAATCTCAGTTGGCGTGCTAAAGTGTGTGATCATGATTCATCCCATGTAAGGTAGAAAATGGTGTCAGGTATCTCCTTTGTAGTGATTGTTGTATTTTGTTTTAGTAGTTTTGCAAACATTGTACACAAATCAGATACTTCAATAAACTAAAGCTTAATATATGATAATAGTAGCATTACATATCCAGCAGTAGGATAGTCCATTACATTTCTTAGAATAACAGGGTACTAACTAAACATTAGAACAAAGATGTCAACACTGGACAAATGACAGTTTGTAGAGTAACTAAGTACTCACAAAAGATTAGCTCAAAAAAAGTCAACATTGGACAAACGATAACTTAAAAAGTTGTTACATCAAAATAGAGAACTTAAACGTTGAAGAGCTGTTTAGCGGAAGTAAAGTTTATCCGCTCAAAATGTAGTGTTCCTTGTTGAAGGTCTATGCATATCTTTTTGTACGCCAAGCCTCAACAGACTTGTTCTTCAACCTTGTTTTGTATGCATTTTGGTCACCTAACAAAAGATCCATTGTCAACCTCATTCTTAGCACATCCTCCTTTGGCTGCAACAATATGAAAAAATAAAAAACTGATAAATTTGATGTAGAAAATTGGTCTAGAAACTGAAATAAATAATTAAATTGTTCCTACCCCATCAAGGTTACTAGTTTGGATTGGGAATTCTTTTTGCAACCAATCAAGAACATACAATGATGTGTATTGGCTGTTGTGCAAAATATAGAAAGAAATACATAACATGTTAGATACACATTGATGATCATATTAGGGCCCATGATCTCATATTAAATAAATTTAAGAATTTGTATTCTCCATACCAAAATTCAGTTTTTCCAATGCCAATTGGATCAGATACAGTCCAGTTTTTTTCATTGAGGGTGTCAGCTATAAAGGGAGTTGGAAAGAGGGGACACTTTGACATTTGACAGATGACTTCCCACTGTAGATTTTCATTAAAAAATACAATTAAGTGTCAATTAAGGAAAGTAAGCACATGATGTAGTAAATTGTTTAAATTACTACCAGATTGCTAATCACATCCTGTCTAGGGTTGATATTCTGTTCTTCAAAGAATGGATCAACGTAGTACAATATCTTCTCATCAATGGAAGCTACCATAAGGTACCAAAAGCCACAATTATCTTCAATCGGAACATATATCTACAATTGTATGATGTTGGAATAATTCATTAGCTGATTAATTTATGGGAATTTAGACTACAAAATTGTGTTAATTTTGATGATAAAGGATCATACATGGCTCAGGTTTTCAAAAGGCTACATCCAATACATAGCATACTCTAAAATGAGTTCCTCTACTGTGTCTCCCTTGTTTATAGAGTGCTGGTAAACATGCAAATATTTTATTACTATGAATATTGTTAGAAGAAATAGATAATCAAAAAATTCTTGAACCCAAATGATGTACCACAAATGCAGGAGGCAGTGTCCACTTTGTTGGATTTAGCATTTGCTTTTGAGACCAATCAGCCTTTAGTGCCATCATGTGCACAACCTACCAACAAGATATAAAAGTCTCTTTCAATAAACATAAATAATAACTAGTTATATCAGCTGAAATTCATGGTATAGTATATATAACCTCTGTTTCAACTATTCTTGCAGGACACAAGGTCATGAAATCTTTACGACTGCCTTCAAAATCATCAAGCTTGAATAATATCTCACTACATGCACGAAGTAAATTATCTTAATATCTTTATTATATAGTTCAAATCACACAATGGTATGACTAATGTCCGGTAATTACCTTGGGTCATTGAAAGGGTGAAAAACATATGCAGAAATTTGAACTTCCTCTTCTGATAGATTCATTTCTGGGGTAAGACTGAAGTTGGTCTTGATAAACTATAAACAATGTGTGATTAGTTATACATTGGCCTTAGAAAATTATTAAAAGTAACTTTTTAGTTGTATTCATTCACCTTAGACAGCATGTGTCCAATAGTTTGAACTGGAATGCTCTTCATTTCAGGGATAACATCAAGTTGTTCTTTCTTAGGAATCTGCATGTTCCTAAATGTTGGCGATTGCACAAAAGACAGCCTTCTTCCCACCATGGATGCATTGTCAGCAGTTGAGAGCAGATGTGTCATCTACGATTAAGAAAAAAGTGGTTGGTTATTAAAATGAAACATGTAGCATTTGATTAATGTAACACATAAAATTAGATGTATTTTTACATTATATACCTTGGCTGAAGAGTCAAAACGTGTTGTTGGCTTTTTGTGAGCATGCTCCTTTGAAATGACAGATTTTACATTGAGCTTCCTATATGGGGGACTTGTTTTTTTCTTTTTGCTTGCTGACCCTTTCAGATGGGAAGTTTGCCTAGGTAATACTTTTTTGTCATCGTCATCGGAAGAAATATTAAGGATAATGTTTGATATGTCATTTCCTGATGGATACTTTGTACCCATTGGCAGCTGAATGTTAGCAGTTTTGTTGTTGGTAGCAGGGTGATATTTTAGCGTTGGGGAGATGGTGTTTTGTGGTAATAAAGCTTTTGCAGAAGATGGTGGTGTAGGCTTATACATAAAGTTTTCTAAGTTGTCTAGTTTTACCAACATTAAACTACAAACAGTGTGTAAACCATCTATGCGAGAATCCATGTGAGACTCATTAGCCTGACAATGTAAATGGATAAAGTAATATCAATAGTTAAATCATAAATATCATTAGTTTTGAAACTACAAAAAAATGATGTTTCAGTACCCTAATGAGGTCCATGGCTTGTTGCATGGTCGATGCCATGATTTTCATACTTGACAACACTTCACTGAGCAGTTCATGTTTTTTCTACACATAACGTAAAAAAAATAGCATAAGTTAAAAAAAAAATAGTGTAGACGTTTTTTTTTTTTTTCATTTCAGAAATTTACCTCATGGGATATATCCGTGTTACTATCCAGAATAAATTTTCCTTCAATAACTTTGGTGGTCATGTCATCACTGCATAATAAAAGAATGAAGTATAATCCATTAATAGTTTATAAAGGCACACTTGGTAGATTTTTTTTCTTCAGATTTATGACTATTTACTCGTACTTACCAACTTAAATCAAGGTTACTAGAAGCCTTGACATTGGAATGTTCTCCTTCACCTCCCATGTTGTAGATTCACTTGCGTATCAATATTCAAATATTTGTTGATAGAATATGTATAGTTGACTTGAAGTGGTTATTATATATAATGGAATGAGTATTCAATAGTTCTATGATACAAAGACACAAGCATGTTTCCATCGTATTATTTTTTATATTTTTAAATTTAATTTGTACGATATACTTTTGAGAAATATAAAATGAGAAGTTAACAAAAGCAAGCAACATAGGCTAGGACACTTATCTAAATATTGGCTAAAACACTTGAAAAAGAAACAAGAAATCAGCATAAAGTGTAGTTGTGATGTGAATAGTCCATAGTATAAGTACAAAGTATGCTAACGCCCATGTCTCGATAAAAAATGGAGGAACAAAATACATTTTTACCCTGCAAAGTTTGATTATAGATGATATAACCACATCATGACAATTCAAGCCAAACTTTCTGTTTAAAATTATAAAATCTAGTTGTGGATTATCATTGGATATGAGTTTTAGACACTACGTTAGGTTTGAGAAAATGATTAATTAAATGTTGAATAAGCCATCAATTTATTTCATAAAATAAATTATAGTGAACATTATAGTCCTCATGTGGAGTTGCATTAAGATTCAAAACACGTTATTTATTTTTTTAAATGCATTAAAAACACATTAACAAACTTCTAGGATGACTTTCTTCAAAAAATAAAAAATATTTGGGTCTGATTTGGGTGAGTTTATTTCTTCAAAAAATTAAAAATATTTGGGTCTGATTTGGGTGAAATTAAAATGATTTAGAAACTCCAAAACAGAGTAAATAAGTAATTTAGTTTAGTTAAAATTGATTTAGAGCCTTAAATAAGACTGAAACGGTAATTTAGTTTAATTAAAAATGACTAAGATACCCTTAGTGATACTAAATAAGGAATTTAAAATGGGACTAAATAATTGTTAAAAAAAATGGGACTAAATAAGTAATTTAAGTCATTAAAATGATTTAGAAACCCTGAGTAGTTTGTCGGATTGACATATCCCGAAGATTCTGAACTTCAAAATTTGAGTTCCTGGTTCATTCTTAGTTCAATTAAGTCATATACAACAGTCAGATTGATTTTTATTTGATACCGTTAGTAGGTTGAGTCTGTTTCAATCGACAAACAAGTATCCTTTCATATTGACTAGGTTTCTGAAGGGATAGTTTGTCGGATTGACATATCCCGAAGATTCTGAACTTCAAAATTTGAGTTCCTGGTTCATTCTTAGTTCAATTAAGTCATATACAACAGTCGGATTGATACCGTTAGTAGGTTGGGTCCGTTTCAATCGGCAAACAGGTATCCTTCCATGTTGAATAAGTTTCTGAAGGGATAGTTTATCGTATTGAGATATCCCGAAGATTCTGAACTTAAAAATTCGAGTTCCTGGTTCGTTCTTAGTTCAATTAAGTCATATACAACAGTCGGATTGATTTTTATTTGATACCGTTAGTAGGTTGGGTCCGTTTCAATCGGCAAACAAGTATCCTTCCATGTTGAATAAGTTTCTGAAGAGATAGTTTGTCGGATTGAGATATTCCGAAGATTCTGAACTTCAAAATTCGAGTTCCTTGTTCATTCTTAGGTCAATTAAGTCATATACAATAGTTAGATTGATTTTTATTTGATACCGTTAGTAGGTTGGGTCCGTTTCAATCGGCAAACAAGTATCCTTCCATGTTGAATAAGTTTCTAAAGAGATAGTTTGTCGGATTGAGATATTCCGAAGATTCTGAACTTCAAAATTCGAGTTCCTGGTTCATTCTTAGGTCAATTAAGTCATATACAACAGTCAGATTGATTTTTATTTGATACCGTTAGTAGGTTGGGGTCCGTTTCAATCGGCAAACAAGTATCCTTCCATGTTGAATAAGTTTCTAAAGAGATAGTTTGTCGGATTGAGATATTCCGAAGATTCTGAACTTCAAAATTCGAGTTCCTGGTTCATTCTTAGGTCAATTAAGTCATATACAACAGTCAGATTGATTTTTATTTGATACCGTTAGTAGGTTGGGGTCCGTTTCAATCGGCAAACAAGTATCCTTCCATGTTGAATAAGTTTCTGAAGGGATAGTTTATCGTATTGAGATATCCCGAAGATTCTGAACTTCAAAATTCGAGTTCCTAGTTCATTCTTAGTTCAATTAAGTCATATACAACAGTCGAATTAATTTTTATTTGATACCATTAGTAGGTTGGGTCCCTTTCAATCGACAAACAAGTATCCTTTCATGTTTACTAAGTTTCTTATTGTATCAAATTATTTGTTTTTTTTGTCAATATTATTTGTTTTATTTTATTTGTGTAAACAGTTAAAATGCCACAATCAAAGAGGAAAAGAGGGAATATAAATCTATTTAGCGACACTGGCTTATCATTTTTAACTCTTAGAATGAATCTAACTTGAGATTTCCGTACTAACACAGTAAAAAAGAAGGGAGATATGATGGCATGTACACAGTTGGTCTATGAAAGGTACATCAAAGTCTCTTTTTATATTTTCTTTGCAGCGTTAGAATTAAATGTGACATTGACTTACCATTTTTCCTCCTATATTTTATTCAAAAAGGTGCACTTTTTATTTAAAAGGTGAACCTACTTACTGTCAAATATGTCTAATTGTTGTAAAATACCTAGTATAATGAAAGCTACACTTACTTGTAAAACTACATTTACACTCAATATATCACAAAGTTAGCCAATTACAGTCATGATATTTAATTTGTTGAAGCGTTTTATACACGGATAATAGTCATCTTGGTTTTTAAATATGTAACGAATAGCTAAAATAGTCTTTCAATGTATCGAAATTTTGATATAATGAAAGATTATTATAACTATTTGTTACACATTTAGGGACCAAAATGACTATTACCCGGTTCATATATCCATAGTTTCATACTTACATCCCCAGTTTTTTTTTTCTTCTTCAATTTATTTGGTTTCTAAAATTTCCACGTATACCAGGTTTCCTAGTTTTTTTTTTTAATGAAAAGAAGCATGAGAAGTTACCACATATGCCAAAATTGAATCTTTTTGCTATAAAAGTGAGAATATATGGTGCTACATATCGTATTTAAAAATATGGTGCTACATATCTTAAAAGCATATTGATTCATTTTGTTTGCTATGCTTAGTGATTACATTCCAACACTTCCATTTTTAATGATGTTGATCAGCGATTACCATACTAGCTTTTTCATAGTAAATAAATGGACAGGAAAAATGCCTTTGAAATGTGAAGTTAGAAATAACGAGTATAACTGAACAGCCAATAACTTTATTAGAAAAATACCACACCAGACAAAAAGTATGGTACAACTTACAAAAGAACCTGTAACACAGGCAGCACCCAAACAATCCAAATATCCATAGATACACAAAAGCGTGCCCCAAGATAACATAAGCAGAACAAACACTTGCTAAAAACAGAACTAGGCAACCAGCACCCACAAAAAAGACTTATCTACTAATGCAATCTTTTGGATTCCAACATCACTCATAGAAATTCATTCACCCTTCATATATGTCTCTGCTCATAATCAGTCATCAATTACAAAGGTTGCTAAAATTGTAAAAATCGGTGTTACCCACACATACAAGTTAATCGGAACATCGGAAAGGCTAAACAAACAACAACAACAAAACAAAAAAAAAGCCTAGCAACATCTTGAACTAGCAGGACAACCTAAACAAACATAATAAAAAGCCACCAAACCAGCAGCCAGAGGCACTACAAACAGATTGCAGGTGCAGCGAAATAGCCAACGCCAAAACACTAGAGTGGAAGCACTAGACTTGAACAACTGTCAGACCAGAAACCCGAACAAGCAACCGCAACAAAAATCAAAACATAACAGATTACTTGCAGCAGACAAGAGCAACATCACACAGAACTTCGCCGAAAAATGCACACTTCCAGACCATTAACGCTTAAAACAGTCGTGCGGACACCAGTACCATTCATCACCATTTCGACCCACAATACCTAAACTGAAAAAAAAAAGTAAATTCTTTAGAAAGTAACAAAATGCGTTAAATCAATAATACATCAAATACTAGTATATTAATCATTACCTTTATTCATCATCTTCAGAGTACCAATCTTCATCAGATACATGACTAGTTGTTTCATATTCATCATCAACTTCTCCATTTAATTTTTTCAACGCTGTGCAAGTTTGTCTATTATGTCCAACAATTCCACATTTACCACAATGTCCACGACGCCTCTTATTTTTCCGTCTAGAAGTTCCTGCACCACCACGCCCCTTAGTTTTAGCACGTTTTGGATCTTGAATAAATTGTTCAGTTCTGTTTGCAACATTGGATACATCCTCAGATTGTATGTCATGCTTCTTTTTAAGACTCTCATAATGGTCATTCAACAGATTCATCAGTTCCAGATAATCTTCCGCAGACTTGCATGCCAAACCATTCACATCCCTTGATCTTTGATTTAAAGCTTTATATCGACACACTGTCATTGAATCCCAACCAGTGCACTGTGATACTTTTGAACCACTTATCGAGTCCTTGGCATTTTTTGACCATCTATCAAGAACCAAACACGATGGTATTTCAACCATGTTCAAATGTACCATAACAGAAACTATATGTACACAAGGAATACCCATTGATTCCATTCGAAGGCAGGAACATTTGATTTCCATACTCGATGGCCAGTAAGAAACATTCCATTCACTTCCTTGTCTACAATATTTAGTCACAAAATATTCGAAACAATTAGTTGTTTGCTTGTTGACCTTCACTGTGACAGCAGAAGCTTTTTGAAGAACAGTACGGAATAATAAAAATATTGCCTTGGTATACACCTTTGAGGCATATCTCTCCAAATAATGAAATTGGGTTTGTAAAACTCTATCACCATGTAGGGACGCAAAATCAGCCTCAAGCTCCTTAAATCGTAAATGTTCTATGCATTGATTGTAATGTTGCAAAAATTCAAACAAATTATTTTGATAGTTTACATACCTTCCAATTTGTGAATTCAAACCCTCACAACGAGAAGTAGTCCTAAAACCACCGAAAAACTTACCTCGTATGTGTGCCGTAGCCCACATATCCTTCTTCTCATACAGTTCTGAAACCCAAACATTATCTTCGACACCGCACTCTTTCACCATTTCATTCCATCTTCTTTCAAATTGATCGATTTCATAATCACACAACATACATTTTTGAAATAAAATTTTGAACCTGGTGTTCTTGACATTGGACGTTGCATTCCGTGTAAGGTGCCAAGCACACAACCTATGGTGGGCATCAGGAAAAATTCTTCCAATTGCTTTCCTCATTGCTAAGTCTCCATCGGTTATCACAAATTTTGGCATTTTACCTTTCATTACCTCCACAAATTGATCAAGCAACCATACATATGTATCTTCAACTTCATTGGCAACAATAGCTGTAGCAAATACTACTGTTTGATTATGATGATTAACCCCTGAAAATACAACAAGTGGGCTCAAATACTTGTTTTTCTTATATGTTGCATCAAAAGCCAAAACATCACCAAATAATGAATAATCCAACTGGCTCCTACCATCACTCCAGAATAAATGTTCAAGCCTTCCTTCTTCATCAACTGTATTCCTCAAAAACATTGTTGGATCATCAATCTTCAGAGAGCGTAAAAATGCCAAAGCAGCTCTAGAATCACTACCTTTACTTCGTCTATCCTTATCAACTTCATTGTACATGTCTTGTATCAAAAATGTCACATTTTTGTATCCCCCGTAGTGATTAGCAAAAGTGCCATAAGCTTGTGAAGTTCTAATACTAGACTTTCTAAGATTTTTCATTTGGAGAATGTCATCATCATCCATCCCCCTGTGACCCGGAAGAAATCCAATAAAATCATCATCGACAAGGCTATGATTGTGGTCATTGTTAAAATCCCATACATACCAACGTTGATTACCAGAATCAATGTGCACACTACACTTGGCATCACATCCGCACCTAGTGTCAGCTCTTGCCTCACGCTTACGGATTTTATTGTTCTCGAGCTTTTTTTCTCTGAAACCTTGTCTGTAGCAAACAAATATTTGTTGTATAATCTCGTTGTTTTTGTTTCTCCTTACTTTGCTTCTACGAGCAGAAAAACCATTCATTCGAGCATACCAATTGTAAAATGTATAAGCCACTGCAATATTTGGAAAATGAAACTTTATAACATCACTTGCATTTAATTTTTTAAAATCAATTTTCCCTATATCTTCCATTCCTTCAATAGCAAATCCAAATCCAACTTTCATATCACTTTCTATATCTCCAAACTCCATAAACTGATGCAAACAAAATATATACATACACTATATTACAAAGGGCTCTACAAATTCTAAATGCCATAAATTAGCCAAAAATAGAATATAAAATTACAAAGAAAGGCATGATACCTGTGAGGTATTTTCACTGCTACTCAGAATCTGTTCATCGTTACTGTTAGTCATCACAACAAATTAAAAGTCTGCATTCGGAAATTTTTACGACATCTTATCAGAACAAACTTACAAAAATGGAAGATATTATACATTCAAATGAAATAGGCAGACACTTACATATATAAAACTCCAATTTTGATAAAATCCCTTTGTGGATTTGCGTTTACTCCCTGCCACGGATCTGTTGAGTTCAAATTATCCCTCACCAAGACAAGCCAATCACGATCTTGATATGAAAAGGAAAAAGGAATAAGTAGTTTGATTAAAAGAAGGAAGAAGTTTCACTTGAATTCAAGGAGTGAGATGGTGAGAAAGTTTCAATGTGATGTGGAAAGAAAACTGGAAAAACGTTCCCGTATTCTCTCAAAAAATAACAACACATTGATGGACAAAACTGTAAATTACTTAATTAATAATATTGTTTTTATATATTTATTTAAAAGAAATATTGTTTTTATATAAACTTAAGGAAATACAAGTGACCTTCAACAGCAGGTAATTTTAGAGGGTCCATGATTGGTCCATCAAAAAAAGGGTCCATATTAGAGGCCACCATATATATATATATATATATATATATATAGAGAGAGAGAGAGAGAGAGAGATAAAAAAAATTGTGGGACCATATGAGTTTTTTTAGAGTTACACTATTGGAGTAAAAATCAGAAGAGTTATTTTGAGATGATGTGGTATAATGGGACCCATAAAATAACATTTGGATGAGATCATATTGGAGTTGCTCTTAGAAGCTACATTTTTTTATATAATTATCATAAGTTACATTTTGTAGCTTTTAGAAACCATGATAAGTATTTTTTTTGAAACGCAAGAATTGTAAGTTAACCGCAGAAAATGGTGACAATAATATTTGCAAAAATCAAACTTCAAACCGTAATAGATTTGGAACAAGAAAAATGTATTTTTACAGGTGAGACCTAGATTACCCTCTCTTGTTTAGGAGGTATTTATCCCTTCAAGATATCAACCAATCAAAATGTAATATACAAATGTAACATTAAATATCAAATAATGTAGAAAAAACCTCCATAATAAATAGCATATCTCACATATCTTATGAGAGGAAACACTTACTTTCTTTGCTAAATGTCATGTTTGATTGGCTAGTCCCTACATAATAAATAGCATATCTCACATATATAAATTTTTCTTCTTTAATTTATATTTATGTTTTTTGACCAAGAAAAAAAATTTATATTTAAGATTTCGTTCTATTTTGCTTTCTTAAAATAATTATTTTAGAAAATTTAATTACTTAATTTTTTTATTCATTTTAGTCTTTTAAATTACAAATATTAAACATTAATTTTTTTTTTTTAGTCAATTTAGTGTCTTGCATTTTTTTATATTCATTTTAGTGCGTGATTGGATTGGTGGCGTCGATAATTGATTTTGAGAGAATTGATTTTGGTTAAAAATGAGTTTGATGTGAATTGATTTATGTTTGGATACACTCATATAAAAGTGATTATCATGATTTGATGTTGTTTGAATAGTTTGAGTCAAAATTGATTTTGAATATATAATGACCGAATTATCTTTTTAATTGCATTTAACACTAGACATCACATTCTCATTTTTTTAATTATTTGAACTTATGTTGAAATTATTCATATACTTTTATGCAATTGGATTATTAAATTAAATATAATTATATAAAATTAGTAAAAAGAATATTCATACTTGACCAAAAAAATATATTCAGAAAAGATCGATATAATATTACAAACCTAAAATTTTATAGGTTAGCAAATTCATTTTCAAATAATATCAAATTTACCAAAGTAAATATATCATTTTTTCTTACCACCGTTAGTCATCGTGTCTGTTAGGGAAAAACAATATGAATTAGGGTTTATGTGAAGGTAACTTGGATATGAAGAAAACAAGTATGAATATTCTTTTTACTAATTTTATATAATTATATTTATTTTAATAATCCAATTGCATAAAAGTATAAGAATAATTTCAACATAATCTACAAATAATTAAAAAAAAATGAGAATGTGATGTCTAGTGTTAAATGCAATTAAAAGGATAATTCCGTCATTATATATTCAAAAATCAATTTTGACTTAACTATCCAAACAACATCAAGTCATGATAATCACTTTTATATGAGTGTATCCAAACATAAATCAATTCACATCAAACTCATTTTTAACCAAAATCAATTTTCTCAAACTCAATTCTATAAAAATCAATTACCGACGCCGCCAATCCAAACACACACTAAAATAAATATAAAAAAAAAACTCAAGACACTAAGTTGACTAAAAAAATTAAATTTAATGCTTAATATTTGTAATTTAAAAGACTAAAATGAATAAAAAAAACTCAAGTAATTAAATTGTCTAAAATAATTATTTTAAGAAAGCAAAATAGAACGAAATCTTAAATATAAATTTTTTCCTTGGTCAAAAAACATAAATATAAATTAAAGAAGAAAAATTAAGGGTTAATATGTCTTTACCCCCTTGTAATTTGGGCGAGTTCCGGTTTACCCCCTGTAAAAAAAAGTTTAGATTCCAACCCTGTAAAATAAGATTCTTTGATTTTAGCCCCTGACCCATGTGACTGTGCAGAATTGCTGACGTGGCAAGCTGAGTGGCATGCTGACCGTATAATTAATTTTGTTTTTCATTTTTTTTAATGGTACCAATGGCATTTGTGCCTTTTTTTAAAAAAAAATAAAAAATCAGGATTTTTTTTTATTACGAAAAATATTTTCCAAAAATTTGAAAAAAAATATTTTCCGAAAATTCCAAAATTTATTATCTACGAAAAATATATATTTCAAATTTTTTTAATTTTCCATAATGTTTTAAAAAAAAAATTCGAAAATTTTGAAATATTTATTTCAAAAAAAAAAAATTCAAATTATTTTCGAAAATTTGGAAATATATATTTTTCGAAATTTAAAACAGATATTTTTTTTCGAAAAAGAAGGCTTTTAAATTTTCTCAACAAAAGAAATCTGGAAATTTTTTTAATATTTAAATTTATTCTTATCTATTTGTTACATGTGGTATTTGTATTGAAAATTGATGGCATTTTTGAAAAGAAACAACCGGTCAAAAATAACTGAAAGGGGTTGTTATATATATATATGTATATTCCAAAAAATTATATGAAAAATACAAAAATTTCTAAACTTACTATATTTTGAATTTTTTTTAAAAAAATCCAAATTAAATTAAAATTTTAAAAATATTCGAAAAAAATAACAAAAGCTAATTTTTGAATGTTTATTTTTTTCTGAATTTTTTTATTTTTTGAAAAAAATCCAATTTTTTTTCGTTTTTTTTAAAAAAAGATTTTTTTTCTTATTTTTAAATTTTTTGCAAATTAATTTTCAGTTTTTTATCATTTTAAAATAATTTTTTAAACCATTACACACATGTCAGGTTTTGAAAAAATTAAAATTAAAATAATTACACAGTGACGTGCCACGTCAGTATCCATTACACACGTGTCAGGTTTTAAAAAAAATAAAAAATAAAAAATTACACAGTGGCGTGCCACGTCAACGTCTGGATGGGGTCTGATGTGTTTTGTGGAGAATTTTCATATTACATGTGTGTTTTGTGGAGAATCTTCATATTATAAGGTTGGAATCTAAACTTTTTTTTTTACAGGGGGTAAACCGAAACTCGCCCAAATTACAGGGGGTAAAGACATATTAACCCAAAAATTAATATATGTGAGATATGCTATTTATATGGAGGGACTAGCCAATCAAACATGGCATTTAGTAAAGAAAGTAAGTGTTTCCTCTCATAAGATATGTGAGATATGCTATTTATTATGGAGGTTTTTCTACATTATTTGATATTTAATGTTACACTTGTATATTACATTTTGATTGGTTGATATCTTGAAGGGTAAATACTTCCTAAATAAGAGAGGGTAAGGTAGAAAAAACCATTTTTACATCAAACACAAAACACACTATAGAAAATTCATTGTTCATAGGAAGAAAAGACTCATTAGTTTTACAAGTTTTACAAGGTGCTTAAATGGTGAAATTTCTTGAGGGCTTTTGTTAAGCTTAATATTTAAAAGACAGTGACCTTAATTGGTTCAATTTGTAGATTATTTACCCAACAACTTCATTCTCCCTCCCACATCCCTACAATCTAGAGGAGCTATTGCAATATTTTTATTTTTTTTGTAATATATGATTCATAGATACAAACACGGACAATGACATGCTGTCACCATCAATAGTTTGAAAAAATCACGTAATTTAGTGTAATTATATGTGCCGGCATCGTGTCGGTGTCAGACATTTGTCGACGCGCCTAATCCGAAAAGTGTCGGTGATGGTCAAAGTTTGCAGGCTTAATCCTTCAAAAGAAAGCCCTTTCGTTGAGGTTTGAACGAGAGTGACCACATGAGATTGAAGCCGTCGACTCATCAAAATGGAACCAAGATCGTGGAACCATACAAAACACTGAAAATGGCACAAAGAACGTCTTAGATTGGGGGAGAGGTGAACATGGATAAATCTGTGTATGGAAATGTGTACATGTTTCCATTTTTTTTACAAACAAATATGTACAATTATCTATTGATATAATTTTGGTGTTGCATCGGGGGGACTTAAATGAACCTTAACTGTAGAATCTTTCTCATCATTCCTCCTATTTTATCCCAGTTTTGTAAAAGTCACCTTTGCCACCTAGAAGGTAGAGGTCCTTGTCCAAATCCAGACAGGGTTCTACAGTGCACCTCTCCTTCCTTGTTTGCACTCACTTTGCATTGGGTAGAAGATTATTTTCTTTGTCCTCTTATTAATTAGAGAATGAAAAGGATCTTAACACCAATCTATCCGGGCCACTAATTACCTTGTATCTACCTCCTTCAGAGGTTCTGATGATGCCTACTTCGGCTTTTCATTCAACGATACTAATTTCTCACATAGAATTTTCAAATTGATGTCATAGACGATCCAGTTGAAGTTAGTTCTATGCTGATGGATAATGAGTTAAAATGTAAAACTATGATCAAATCAACCATATTAGGGTTCCCATAAACTGAAAAGGAACATTTTTCTTTGTTAAATGAAATGCAATATCAAACATATGCCTTTCAAAGGTGACAAATTGTTTGGGAGTATTGCTTGTTTTTCAATGTATACCTTACCGAACTTAGCGGTATGTGGATTACTTTTTCAAAACGGTATGTGGATTGGTTGTCAAATACTCGTTTGTTGTTTTACACACATTACCAAATAGGTTTTTCAAGGGACACCATTCCGAACTTAACTGTATGATGATTAGTTGTCAAACACTCATTTGATGCTTGTGACACATTGTGGTACCGGACCTTCCGGTAAATTGATTATTTGTCAAATATTCATTGGTCGTTCGCAACAAATCCTGTACTTTTATTGTAAAGATCAGCCACCAATCAATGGTTGACAAATCATCCCGATTTTTGTTATTTAAGAGGAGAATCAGGGCACCGGAGTAACACACACATCTTTCTCTCTTAAAACCCTGATTTACTTTGGCCTAGCGGCGCTTTTAAATCTGGATGTAAATTGAGTAATAGTCATGTGTTATTTGATCCTGCCATGGCTCAACGATCGGAGTTGTTGCTGTGTGATTAGAATGTCACGAGTTCAAGTTGTGGAATCAACCTCCTGCAAATGTTTCACAGATGCAGAGGTGTCTACAATGGACTCACAATGAACCCTGCCATGGCGGGAGTTTTATAGCACCAGGTTGTCCATTTAATTATGTCTATTTGCTTCATTTTTGGGTGATATGATCTATTCTTGGATTTTAGAAATTTGTCTTTGGAGTTAAGAGCAATATGAGAGTTTTTTCATTACTTTTTTTATTGGGGGTTATGTCTAAATATATTTCAATAATGGATCCTTGTGATTCTAGCCAAAATATGATTTGGTTTGCATCATTGTGATTCTAGCTAAACTTTATTATTCACAGGTACGATGAATAACAATAAAATAGATGTCTATGGCAAAGCACTTGGTCTCTTGCTTAGAGACAAAATCAAAGTAAATATTAATCAATATTTTTTCATTCATTATTAATCAACTATTCTATTAGCAATATTAGCATTGTAACCAGCTTAATCAAGTAACTTGTTTTACAGATTGTTAAAGAGGCAAACACCGCTGATGAGATCTTTGGACAAGTTAAAAATCCTTATTATGCTGTGAGATACAACTCTGAAAAAGAAATGCCAGAAGGGATCCGTGAGGGAACTTTGATTTCCTTTGTTGTGGAATTTGTAAATCATGTGCTTAATAACAAGGACCTTTACAAGAAAGGATGTGATGCATCCCGTCAGTATGATGAGAATGAGATTGAGTACAAGAGACAGCAAAAACAGAATAAAAACGCAAGTGTTGCATAGATCAACAATTGAAAATGTCCCTGGACGCCAGCTTTGACGTTGTAAAACTTGACTCGATATCTGTTGTAGGTTCAAATGTATTCGATGTTGTAAAATTGTTTGGTTAAAATTGAATTTGAAATGAAAGAAATTTTGTTTCGATGTCTTTGTTCTAAACTAAGTTGGATGTTGACTTTAATGTTTTCTTTTGGCTGATAAATTTAATTTAATGTAAGTTTTTAACATAATATAAAGTTACTTTTGATGACTCAAGGTTAAAAGGATATCCGTGGACACCACAAAAAAATAAAATTAAAGGGTATTTAGAGGTAAAATTAATAGTGTCATGGATACGAAGAGGTTTTTTTTTTTTTTTTTTTGAGGAAATGATACAAATATCTTTCATAATAATCATTGTTATTATCTTTTTTTTAGGGAAAATTCTATTTTAACTAGTGTGGTGCACGGTTAAACATGCAAAATAAAAAAATTTTAAATAATTAAATAATATTTATTGTATTTTTTTTATCATGAAGTTCAAATCTTGGTTTAAAAGTGAATCTTCGTCAAGAACAATGTTGGACGTAAAAAGTGAATTCCTCTCCCTTAATCGATTTTTCTCGGTATGTAAGAATTGGTGGTTGGAACACCTAATAACTTGTTTTAAAGTTCAAGTTTCTTACCACTTGAATTCTCAAAATTTAATAAGGGAAATGAAATAATATAATTATTGTTTTATGGTTTTGAGATTCCAAAAAATTAACAGCGTCAGCATTTTTTCAACATTCTATGTAACATCCACTCTTCTATTGAATGAAATTAATTGTTGATTTATCTCTATAAATGAGCGGGGTCTTATACATTGCTGAAAAGACACTATTCTTAACAGCCACCTTCTCACAAGGTTGATTTTATTTGACTAAGTGGGTTATCACTCAATTGAGAAATAATACCACGGTGATCATTTCCATGACTTTAATACACATTCAACTTCAAGAACAAAAAGATTTATGCAAAATAGAAATGTCAATTTCAGATCACTCACTTTTTTGTAAAATGTGAAGGTGCACACAACTGGTCGGCTAGATCAAAAAGTGATTCTTAAAACTAACTAATATGCTTCAATGAACAATTCAAATCAAACTTTGATAAAAACACAATTCAAATTCACGTTAACATTCAAGGTATTCACAAAAGTTGATTCGAACTACAACATTAAAAAAAAAAGTCTTAATCATACAAATGTGTTTGATTCAACACAAATCTACTTAAATATATGCACATGGTCAATCAACTAAATTTAAGGCAAACTCAATTTCATCAACGGACTAATTTTGTTATTTTACTAGATTGTTGACCCGTACGTCGCACGGGTTTATTGATAAGGGATTAACATATAAATAATAAAATGTAATATATAACTGGTAACGGTGGAAAAAAAAAACAGGTGATAATTCATAGTAGACAAAATAAAACACTTCATAAAATGTTTAAAATCTGAAAATATTATAAAAACAAATACGGTAATCCTATCAATAATTCGGTAAAAGAAATATGAAAATTTTAGTACATTGACATGCTTCAAAAACACTACTAATATATGTTTCAGTATGTTATATGCTTCAAAAAACACTACTAATAACAATCCAAAAATCATTACTTAAGTTATATGCTTCGAAAAACATGCTTTTTTTAGGTGTCTATCTAATAAAACAACACCTAAAAACAAAAAACACAAAAAGGATATTCCAACCCTCAAAAAAAGATGCATATCGATAAAATACATGTTAAATTAGAATACCAGTTAAGCAGTGGTATGAGAGGAAGGTTGTAAGGTCACGTTCTTCCATTTGCAAAAATCAAAATACCAAAATATATGATTCTTGTGTTGTCTGTGTAATTTACCATGATTTAAGTTTTTTTTGTTGAGAGAAACACGGTTTAGGGTTTGCTATATAAAGCCGATTTTTCATGGAAATTAGGGTATTCTGTTTGTAAACGTATTAAATAAGTGTACAACAACTTGAAAAAAAGAGTCTAGAGAAACAATAGATATATACAAACGACGACACAACATGATATGAATGAAAAACTCATGAGTGAGGAGAAATATTAGGGATTGCTGCATTTTAGAGGGGATTTGTTAAGTTAAATTGTTACCTAATGCAGCATTTTAGAGGGAAATTATTATGTTAAGTTGCTGCAGACTTAATAAAATTAATAAATAAGGATTATCTACATGTATTGTCTACATTCTACATAGTCACTGCAATAAGATAAATTGTCCATTATCGTTACCCTATGTTCTCTATCTCTTCTTTCTCTACTTGTGATGGAGTTAGATTTCTCAGGATGCCGATTTCGGTTTTGCATTCAACGATAGTAATTTATCGGATAGAATACTAATACTTCAAATTGAGTTCGATGCAATTGAAGATCATTCTAAAGTCGTCGAAAGTTGTTCCACAATTGCAGATTGGGTTAATAAGTGGAAGAGGAGAAGAGAGGAAGTCAAGAAAGAAAATGGTATAAACTAATCCCTCCAAAACCCTAAACTTTGTGTTTTTTTTTTTATTTTTCCATTTTTTTAGACACTAGAGGAAAAATTTATATATATTTTTCTTACAAAAGTTAGAGATTGTGTAATTTATTGATGTTCATTATGTAGTCCTGTGTTTTTATGAAATTATCCATGGTGTTTTCTTATCCTTCCATTATCTAGAGTATCCTTATTATTAATTTTTAAAATGTCTAATGTCATAGATCATATACAACAAACCACATTAAAAATAATACATTAGATTTCTAGCTATTTACATTTAATCCAAACACAAAGAGAGTTTAGTTACAAATGAAGAGCATTATTGACAAAGGAAGGTTGATTGATGAAAGAGAAGAATGAACAAGCTTGCTTCCAAGCTCCATAGCCCTCTGATGGTGGAACCAAACTCTAGCCTTCCTCTCTTTGTCCTCTCTCTAAAATGTATCAAGTTACAAAAGTGATGCTGACACTAAAAAGCATATTACGCTTCTATTTATACTATTTGAGCTTTCTTCAACTAATTGAGCTATCTTCAACTGGAAGAATAAGTCAGTCGTCCTTTGTCTTATTTTGAAACCACCTTAATTTTCTGGACGAAATGTTGCCAAATATTCGATCGTTGTTTTTGACACATTACCAAACTGGTTTGTCAAGGGTTGTCATTCCGAACTTAATGGTATGATGATTAGTTGTCAAACACTCATTTGATGTTTGTGACACATTGTCGAACCGGACCTTCCGGTAAATTAATTATTTATCAAATATTCATTGGTCGTTCGCAACGAATCCTGTACTTTTATTGCAAAGATTTTCCACCAATCAATGGTTGACAAATCATCCCAATTTTTGTTATTTAAGAGGAGAATCAGGGCACCGGAGTAACGCACACATCTTTCTCTCTTAAAACCCTGATTTACTTTGGCCTAGCGGCGCTTTCAAATCTGAAAGTAAATCGAGCAATAGTTATGTGTTATTTGATCCTGCCATGGCTCAACGTTCGGAGTTGTTGCTGTGTGATTAGAATGTCACGAGTTCAAGTTGTGGAATCAGCCTCCTGCAAATGTTTCACAGATGCAGAGGTGTCTACAATGGACTCACAATGAACCCTGCCATGGCGGGAGTTTTATAGCACCAGGTAGTCCCTTTAATCATGTCTATTTGCTTCATTTTTGGGTGATCTGGTCTATTCTTGGATTTTAGAATTTTGTCTTTGGAGTTGAGAGCAATATGAGAGTTATTCCAGTACTTTATTTTATTGAGGGTTATGTCTAAAAAATTTGGACATTAAATATTGCAAGCAATATTTTGATCAAACCCGTGTAACGCACGGGTTATATACCTAGAAACACATTATGTTTTTTTCAATAGCTTCAGTTGGATCGTCTACTACATCAATTTGAAGATTCTATGTGAGAAATTAGTATCTTTGAATGAAAAACCAAAGTAGGTAGATACATCGTAATTAGTGGCCCATATAGATTGGTGTTACGATCCTTTTCATTCTCTAATTAATAAGAGGACAAAGAAAATGAATCGTCTACCCAATGCAAAGTGAGTGCAAAAAAGGAAGGAGAGGTGGACAGTAGAACCCTGTCTGGATTTGGACAAGGATCTCTACCTTCTATGCGGCAAAGGTGACTTTTACAAAATTAGGATAAAATAGGATAAATGATGAAAAAGATTCTACGGTGAGGGTTCAATTAAGTCCTTCACTGATTCATCACAAAAATTATACCAATAGATAATTGTAAAAAAAATGGAAACATATTCACATTTCCATGCACAGTTTTATCCCTGTCTCCCCCAATCTAAGAAGTTCTTTGTGCCATTTTCAGTGTTTTTTATGGTTCCACGATCTTGGTTCCACTTTGATGAGTAGACGTCTTCAAATCTCCTTCAAATCTTGATGAATAGGCTTTCATTTGAAGGATTAAGCCTGCAAACTTTGACACATCACGAACATTCCTTGGATTAGATGTGTCGCATTATGACAAGTGTCTGACACCGACAAGGCAGTGACACATATAATTACACTAAATTACGTGATATTTTCAAAATATTAACGGTATCAACGTGTCATTGTCTGTGTCTATATTCGTGCTTAATAGATTGCGACAAACTAATATTGCAATAGCTCCTCTAGATTGTAGGGATGAGGGAGGGAGAATGAAGTTGTTGGGTAAATAATCTACAAATTGAACCAATTAAAGTTGCTGTCTTTTTCATATAAAGCTTAACAAAAGACTTTGTACCAAAAAAAAAAAAAACTTAATAAAAGCCCTCAAGAAATTTCACCATTTATTTAAGCACCTTGTAAAACTAATGAGTCTTTTTCTTCTGATGAACAATGAATTTTATTCTTACGTTTCAAAAAAAATAAGCATCATTGTTTCTAAAAGCTACAAAATGTAGCTTCTAATAGGACATGCGTCTAGAACCAGGGGCGGATCTAGCAAGGATTGAGGGTGTGCACCTGCACACCCTGAAGTTATGAAATTTACACCAATAATCCTATGTTATATCTATTTGCATACCCTAAGTTTATAAGTTTCCACCGACCAAATGACTTTCTCACTTTGTTAACTATAACTTGCTTCTGATTTTCTACTGTGTTGACTGTCTTTTCGAGAAAGCACAACATGTAGCCTAGAGCATAGCTTCTTTCTTTTTGTGTGGTGGCCCTGGGTTTAGCTTACAAAACCTAACCAACAAACTATGCTGAAAGATGTGTTAATTATACACATATATAGTATATACATATGGTTTATTTGATTAATCTTTCAAATGTTAAAAAGTGTAGAATTTATAATGTCTCAAATTTTTCCTAATAATAACAATAAAAGTTTAACCGACATGCAATATTTAAAATGTCATTTCCTTCTTTTTTTTTTTACTTCACAACATTTTAGCATGTAAGTCTATTTTACAACCATTTTTTTAAATATAACTACCAGAAGCTATTATATTTTTATTGGATTTTAATGTAAAATTAGTTTACACTAAGAATGTTAGGCTTAAATGCATTTTTTACCCATTAACTTTAAAAAAGTTGTGATTTTGATCCCCTAAACAATAAAAATTCTACCCCTTAATTTTACAAAACGTTGCAAAGTTGAGAAAACGCCACGTGCTCCAAAACAGGGGATCAAAATCGTAACTTTTGGTAAAGATAAAGGGCCAAAAGAACTTATTTCCCTAGATAAAGGGCATAAACAATATATTTCCACAAACTTAGAGAGTCAAAAGAACATATTTCCCTAAAGACAAAGGAAATTTTTCTTATTTTCTTATTAGAGGCCAAAATCGTAACACTTTAAAACATAAGGGGGAAAACGACATTTAAACTTAATTGTTATTATTGAAGAAAAAAAATTACACCCCCTGATCCAGGATCCTAGATACGCCACTATCTAGAACATTTTCACCGAGGAAACAAAGCAATTAAAAATAAAATAAAAACTATGCAAGAAGTTAAAAAAAAAAAATGATGATGAGAGTGGCTTGAAGTGTAAAAAATTGATCCTTCCTCTTTGGGAGCAGACGATATATCGGGGTTCGGGTCTAAGGCAGAAAAACTTGTTAGATGAGATTTTAAAATACGAGTGCGTATACTATTTGGTCTCAAAAAAGAGTTTGTAAGATTACTACTTACAAACCAAAAAACCAAGTTACACTGCGGAATGACTAATATATCCTTTAAACTGAGTTTGCATAAGTTAAGTAAACTAAGTTTACGTGTGTGTATGTATAAATATATTGACATGTACTCTATATAAGTTGTATATAGATAAATTTAACTTACATTAACCTCTCATAGTGAGTAATTGTATATACGTAAACTGAATTTACACTAACCTTTCATAGTGTAATTGTACATACGTAAATTGAATTTAGACTAACATCTCATAGTGAGTAATTTTACATACACAAACTGAATTTACACTAATCTCTCATAGTGAGTAATTGTACATAACCTCTCAAAGTGTAATTGCACATACGTAACTTGAATATACACTAACAGTGGCAGATCCAGGACCCTGATTCAGAGTGTGTGTGCGCAAGCGTGCAGTAACAGCGGCGGATGCATGACCATGGTTCTATGTGTGTGTGTGTGTGTTGTGTGGTGTGTGTGTGTGAACTCTTAAAAATGAGTTAATTTTAGTCAAGATAATTTTTTTAGAAGATATATATTATTTTAATTAAGTGATTGAGATCAAGATGTTAAAGAGTTTCATATGACAAATCATTTTGAATGTTTGAAATTTAAAATAGAAATAACATCAACGATAGTACCTGTGTGTGTCTGATATGTCAATGAGATAAATTAAAATTAAAGTCTATGAACTCTTAAAAATGAATTAATTTTAGCCAAGAGAACTATTTTAGAAGATATATATATATATATATATATATATATATATATTATTTTAACTAAGTGATTGAGGTTAAATTGGTAAGAAGTTTCATATGATGAATCATTTGAACGTTTGAAATTTAAAATATAAATAGATGCTAATTGATTATAATACTAGTCTGTTTTTTTTGTGTGTGTGTGGATTATAGGCATAATCTCATTATAGAATAACACAGTGCAATATATTTTCATTGAATGAGGTGCTAATATATACAATTGATTTACAATTCAAATTGGATAGAATTGATGGCACCTAGTAATGCTAATAATTAATATTCCTAGAGTCATTTTAGGAAAACATACTCTCATGTATCAGCACCTAATAACAACATGATCATTGACTAATATACAAGCTTAATGAGAATTCAAGGCTCCTTTGCTCACGAGATGGAAAAAAAAAAATAGAAAACGGAAACACCGGATCATGTGAGAATCAGAAAAGTAAATGTTAAAAAGTCTATCACACCGTCACTATGCTTGCGAGGAAAATAAATGTTTGTGTCAATTTTCATAAATCATATGAGAGGTCTTTAGGGTCTATGTGTAAAACCTTTGGTTAAAGGTTCAAATTAAAATTTTCATGGTGTGCAAAATGTTGAAATATATGATTATTGGTACAATATTTCAAAGTTCAAGATGTGCTGGTGCACACCCTGGTAGCACACTGGATCCGTCCATATACACTAATATCTTATAGTGACTAGATAGGTAAACTTAATTTACATTAACGTGAAGTATGTCTTTTTTTTTTGTGTATACAATTTTTATGTAAATTTTATTGGAAAAAAACTTGGTTTCCACTAAGTGAAATTTTTGGATCCACTATGTGTGTTAATATTAAAAGAATGTTGAACTTTTTTGTTTTTATCTTTGAGTCTAATATCTGCCTTTTTTGTTTTTATGCTATGTAAAATATTTTTTAGGATATTAGTTGTTTTTAATTTTATGATACTTTTTTTAAGGAATGACAAAAAAAATTGTTTAAACGTATTACGTATAAGTATCATTCTTTTTGTCAAAAAAAGATACTTATACGTAATACGTTTAAACAAATTTTTTTGTCAAATAGTCTAATGACTAGAATTCACATTGTTCAAGGTGAATAAGTGAGGTGTCCAAAGTTTAAATCCCAAACCCTGCATATTACAATACATGTCCCTGCCAAACTGAGTTATGCCACGGGAACAACTATTTTATTATAATTCAATAAGGATTTGCTATTTTTTCTATTTATATTTGTTTAAATCCTTTTTTTGTCAAATATCCTAGTGGTTGAAGCTCACATATTTTGAATGTGGAGAAGTGGAGCGTCCAAAGTTCGAACCCCAGCCCCTACATATATTATGCAATTTCTCTACCAATTGAGTTAAGCTCACGGGAACATTTGTTTGAATCCTTTGAACGTATATAATATGCACAAATTTACAATAAAAAAAGTATATGTAAAGAAGTACTTTAATTTTTTTCTTAGGGGAAAATAACCTTTTTATAAGTTATATGTATACGTGAGCGCGCACACTTAATTTAAATGAAAATAAAATCGGATTTAATAATTATCTAATATTTAAATTGCGATTTTTATTTTTATGATACTTATAGTTCTTAGAGAAGGTAACTAAGTGGCTGACTCTTTAGCTACTCATGGTCTATCTCTGAGTTCCATTTCTTTTTGGCATGATATTCCTGACTTCATTAGACCTACTTTTTTTAGAAACAAAGAAGGTAGGACTAACTTTAGATTTTCTTAGAGTCTGTTTGTTTTGGCTTTTCAGTATCAAGAAGTGCTTCTACAACCCTCAAAAGTGAAAAATTCAGTTTTCAATGATGTTTGGTTTGACTTTTAAGAATTGCTTCTATCCTCCAAAAACAATTATCATTAAAGCTGCAATTCCTAACTTTTGGCTTTCCTAGAATCAATTCTCCAATATATTTTATATTTTGATTATTACAACCTATTATTTTCCTTTATTGCCCTTTATCAATTCTCATTCTTTTTGCTTTGTAATTAATTTGATGAACCAAATTTAATCAGAAAACTTAATGAACCAAATTAGCCTCCGAAAAATGTTTATGGGAATTAGTTACCATGTTTTGGATTTTCCTTTACGATGTTTACGCTCATATTTACTGTATTTTTTCTTTTACCTTTCTTTTACGCTATATTTTATCATTTTTGACAACAAACTCTAGTAACTTAAATATATTTTATCGAAAAATATAAAATATATGAACAAATATTTTTGTAAAAATTTGGTTTAATTATCATATAGATTATTTTTTAAATTAATAAATAGAAAATTTATTTATTTAAATTAAATAATATATCTACATTTAGTATTGATCTACATATACATTCAACTATGTTCATTTACTTGCATTTAACTATGTCCATTTTAGTAATTATACATTCAAAATTGATTTTGATCAAAACTATCCAAACAACATTCAATTTGTTTAATCGATTCTACATTATTGTATCCAAACATAAATCAATTTTCTCAAAATTAATTCTGTCAGAATCAATTCTATCAAAATCAATTTTGTCAGAATCAATTTTATCCAAAGCTGAACCAAACACACACTTATTAGTTTGGGAGTTTTGGCCTAGTCCCCTCCTTTTTTATCTATTTCTTATTGTTTATATATATTGGGTTGGCTTGCTCTTTGCTTCCACCCTTTTTTTGCTAAAAAAAAAAAATGAACAAACTTACATATTTGTTATACCTAATCCAATACTTTTACAAAAAAAAAAACTTTTTCTTTAGTAAAAAAGAAAAATTCTTTTTCCAAAATTTCCTTTTTATATTTTGAGAATTTTATCAAAAAATTATTTAATATTTGTTTCATATCAAATACTTAATTCATTGATAAAAATAAAAAAATTGTAAGTGGAAGAGACTTTTGATGAATTTTCTTTTAGGGTTTTTTGATGGAATGTTGAATATTTGATTGTTTTGTTAAAATATATTCTTATTTTACTTAATAATTCTTCAAACACTAAAAAAGAAAGATATAGACACATCTTAATCTTATCTTAATCTTAATCTTAATCTTAATCTTAATAATATACAAACATGGAACAACAAATAGCAAAAAATCTTGCATCAATCCAATGTGTCAAATCCTCAAGCCCCTTTGTTGGAACAAAGGTGTTCGGCAATACCACGTTTTGAGTTTTGATGATAACAAGGTATTAAAAAGTTGTCAATTGGATATTGCTAATATTTGTTTAAGTATGCAGGATATCAATTAAGATTTGTATCTTAGAAAGCATTCTGTTTGAACAATGTTAAAGAGCAATAAATCCATAGAAGCTTGTTGCTTGTGATTCTGTTTCAAAGAGAGTCTGAAGACTGTGTTGAAGAGAGTCTGAAGACTGTATCGAAGAGAGTCTGAAGACTGTGCTGAAGAGAGTCTGAAGACTGTATCGAAGAGAGTCTGAAGACTGTATCAGAGTCTGAAGACCATCAGAATCTGAGAACCTAGAGAGTCTGAAGATTATCAGAAGCTTAGTACTACAGTGAGTCTGAAGCCACATATTTGATGATCTGCTAACAGTGATCTCTACTGCATTGCTATGCACAAAGAAACTCTAATGGAGTAACGGCTAGCTTCTAAGTCAACTTGAGCGTGGGAAGCACAAAGACAAAGATTGCAGGCCAGTACAGAGTACGTTGTACGAACTCTGTTTCCACTACTCCACTACCACGTACAGTTTGGCAACTGTGTCTACCGGTATTAATCCTCAAAGGGAATGGAATTCAAATGATGCTATTGAAGGACTATTACCAAATCAAGCAACAGATCAACAGTCATTGATCAAGCTTCAGAAATCATCCTGATGCGCTGGATGACTCAACGTCTCTTTCCTACGCCTATATAAAGGATAGAAGACTTGAAGAAGTGTTGGACTCTACAACTTAGAAAAACTGCATTGCGCTGCTTTCGTATTCAACTGAGTCTTAACACAAGCACATCATTAACTTAGATTCTTACAAACTGAGTATTCTAGAATCTCTAAGTTTCACAGAAAAACAGAGTCTGTCTTTTGTGTAAAACAGAGTCTGTCTTTGTTGTAATTGAAACACATTTTGATTGTTATCAAGTGTTTCAACTGTATTCAATTTTCTGTAATTGTGTAAAAGTCTCTTGCTTTTGTGCTTGAGCAAAGGAAGTCTCTTGGCTGCGTCCTTGAGCATAGGAAGTCTCTTAGTTGTGTCTTTGAGCAAGGAAGTCTCTCGTCTGTGTGCTTGAGCAAGGAAGTCTCATACTGTGTGTTTGAGCAACTTGTAATTTGATATTACATTTTAGTGAACTCTCCTTGGAAGTACAAGGGGGACAGGACTACTTCCGGTTTGTGGAAGGAACCTGTATAATTGCTTGTGTTCTCTGTTCTCTCTTTATCTCTTGATTATTCCGCTGCAATCAGAACCTAATCTCCTATCAGACTCTGATCTCATTCAGACTCTGAGTTTAAAGGAATTAGATTCTCACTCTTCAAGAGTTGCGAAAAGAAAACACAATTCAACCCCCCCTTCTTGTGTTTTTCTCACCTTCAGTTGGTATCAGAGCTCCGGCTCTGTTGTCTTAGCACTTAACCGTGTAACAGAAAAGATCCAGAGAAAAACATGTCTTCCAGTGAACCGTCTTCTTCTGGTGCCACTTCTGGTGCTGCTATACCATATGAATATGGATCCAATAACAGCAGTAGAAAGGCTGATTATGGAAAAATTCCTAAGTTCAATGGTGATCCTGAAGAATTTTCTTGGTGGAAAACCAACTTCTACAGTTATGTCATGGGTCTTGATGAAGAACTCTGGGACATACTTGAAGATGGTGTTGGTGACTTACAACTTGATGACGAATGTGCTGCCATTGACCGCAAACTTCACACTGCTGCTCAAAAGAAAATCTATAAGAAACATCATATCATCAGAGGGGCTCTTGTCACTGCTATTCCTAAAACGGAATACATGAAGATGAGTGACAAATCTACTGCTAGAGCCATGTTTGCTTCTCTCTGTGCTAACTACGAAGGAAGCAAAAAGGTCAGGGAAGCTAAAACTCTTCTATTAGTTCATCAATATGAACTATTTAAGATGAAAGAGGATGAAAGTATTGAGCAGATGTACTCAAGATTTCAAACTCTAGTATCTGGTCTTCAGATACTGAAGAAGAGTTACATAGCTTCTGATCATGTTAGCAAGATTTTAAGGAGCTTACCCTCTAGATGGAGACCAAAGGTCACTGCAATTGAGGAGGCTAAAGATTTAAACACTTTAAGTGTTGAAGATCTTGTAAGCTCACTCAAGGTTCATGAGTTATGTCTCAATGAACATGATTCTGCAAGAAAATCCAAAACCATTGCTTTAAAATCAAAAGGAAGGTCTTCAAAGGCTCTCAAGGTTGAAGAATCTGAAAATGAGTCTTCAGCTTCTGAAAGCTCAGAGGAGGATCCTGATGTAGCAAAGGAAATGGCTATGCTTTCAAGCAGAATGCAGTACCTTGCTAAGAAGAACAAGAGATTTCTGAGCAAGAGCAGTGGGAAGGGGTTCAAAAAGGAGGATCAGAAAGGTTGCTTCAACTGCAAGAAAACTGGACATTTTATTGCTGAGTGTCCAGAACTGCAGAAGGAGAAACCCAAGTCAAAAAGGCCAACCTTCAAGTCAAGCAAGTTTAAGAAGCAGATCAAGAAAAGTCTGATGGCCACCTGGGAAGATCTTGATAATGAGTCAGGATCTGAAGATGATGATGCTGGTGGTGAAGCCAATGTAGCTGTTGGACTAATGGCTACAACCGAATCTGTTAAAGAGACACCTGAGGCAGAATCAGATACAGACTCTGAAAATGAAACAGAGGTATATTCTGAACTCACAAGATCTGAACTTATAGAATCTGTCAATGAGCTTCTTGGTCATTTTAAAACTAAGACCACTGAGTTGAAGAAAGTCAAACAACAGCTTGATAAGCTGTCAAAAAGACATAATTCAACTCTGTTGGAATTAGAAGATTTAAAAGAAGAAAATATCTCTTTATTGATCAAGAAGTGTAGCTGTAAATACTTAAGTGAGCAAGATGTTGCTCTGCGAGAATTTATTGCTACTGGAATTGACAGATCAAGGGTTGCATCCATGATCTATAGCACGTATCAGAATAGAGGACAGGGTCTTGGATTCATTGGAGGAAACTCAAATGAAATGACTCTGAAATCTGGTCCTGATGGAGCCAGAGAGGCGTTGAAAAATCATTTTGTAAAAAAGTCTGATGAAGTCAACACAGAAACTCATTCAGAACCTACAACTTCTACTTCTAAGATTCTGACTAAGTCAAAACTTCAGAATGTTAAGTTAAAGGGTCTGAAAAACTTTGAACCCAAAGCTTTAAAGTCTCAGACTCTGAAATATTCAAAGTCTGATAAACAGACTCTGAAAAAGCCAGAGTCTGAAAAACCAAAGTCTAAGTTTCAAAGGAGAGAAACTGTGAAAGGCAAGTTGAAACCTAAACCAAACGGTTCCAACCCTAAGGTATGGGAGAAAACATTGCCAAGGATTTCAAGACATAACTTGCGAAAAGAGTTCAATGGTTCTAAGACTAACCAAAAAGGACCCATAAGAATATGGGTACCTAAGTCTGATATTATTGATGCTGCAGATATGTCTAAAAGGACTAAGAAAGCACAAGGCTTGGTACCTAGACAGTGGGTGCTCGCGTCACATGACGGGAGAAAGGTCTATGTTCCTAACCCTAACCATGAAAGAGGGAGGAACTGTGGGATTTGGAGGAAACCAGACTGGCAAAATCATTGGTACTGGAACCATTGGTAACTCTCTGATCTCAATCAGTAATGTGTGGTTAGTTGATGGACTTAAACATAACTTACTAAGCATAAGTCAATTATGTGACAGTGGTTATGATGTATTGTTTAATAAGAACAACTGCACAGTGGTTAACAAGGATGATCAGTCCATAGTCTTCAAGGGAAAACGAAGAAACAATGTATACAAGATAAAATTCTCAGAACTGACTGATCAGAAGGTATTGTGCCTTCTGTCAATGAGTGATAAGAAGTGGATGTGGCATAGACGTTTGGACATGCTAACTGGAGATTAATCTCTAAAATTAGCAAGTTACAACTTGTCAAAGGCCTACCAAACATTGACTATCACTCAGATGCTCTTTGCGGAGCATGTCAGAAAGGGAAAATTGTCAAGAGTCCCTTCAAGCCGAAAGAAATTGTTTCAACTTCCAGACCCTTGGAGTTACTTCATATTGACTTATTTGGACCAGTTAACACTGCATCCTTATATGGAAGTAAATATGGACTAGTTATTGTTGATGACTACAGCAGATGGCGTTGGGTTAAATTTCTGAAAACTAAAGATGATTCATATTCTGTGTTTAGTAAATTCTGCATCCAAATTCAATTAGAGAAGGAAATGAAAATCTTGAAAGTCAGAAGTGATCATGGAGGAGAATTTGAAAATGAACCGTTTGAGGTTTTCTGTGAAAAACATGGAATTATTCATGAATTCTCTGCACCTAGAACTCCACAACAAAATGGAGTTGTAGAGAGAAAGAACAGAACCTTACAAGAGATGGCTAGAACCATGATCCATGAGAACAATCTGGCTAAGCATTTTTGGGCAGAAGCAGTAAACACAGCTTGTTATGTTCAGAACAGAATCTATATTAGACCTCTGTTGAACAAAACAGCTTATGAACTCTTTAAAGGAAGAAAACCCAACATATCTTATTTTCATCAGTTCGGATGTACATGTTATGTCCTGAACAACAAAGTCTACCTAAAGAAATTTGATGCCAAAGCTCAAAAGGGAATCTTTTTAGGTTACTCTGAACGCTCTAAGGCATACAGGCTGTATAATTCAGAAACACAATGTGTGGAAGAATCTATGCATGTAAGATTCGATGACAAAGAGCCTGGAAGTGAAACTCCAGTGCAAGATGAAAGTCATGAAAAATCTCAAGATTCTGATGATAACTCAGAATCTGATCAGATTCCAGAATCTGAAGATACTTCAGAAGCTGGAACAACCCCTGAAGTTCCTAATGAAGTATGGGATCTAGTAGCTAAGCCTAATCACAAGAACATCATTGGAACCAAGTGGGTGTTCAGAAATAAGCTTAGTGAACAAGGAGAAGTAATCAAAAACAAGGCCAGACTTGTTGCACAAGGCTTCAGTCAGCAAAAAGGCATTGATTACACAGAAACTTTTGCTCCAGTTGCAAGATTGGAAGCAATCAGGTTACTTCTTTCCTATGCAGTTAATCACAACATAACTTTGTATCAAATGGACGTTAAGAGTGCATTTCTTAATGGTGTCATTTCTGAAGAAGTATATGTCAAACAACCTCCTGGCTTTGAAGATTTAAAGCATCCAAAACATGTTTATAAATTAAAGAAATCACTCTATGGCTTGAAACAAGCTCCTAGAGCTTGGTATGAAAGACTGAGTAATTTCTTGATTCAAAACAACTTTGAACGAGGACAAGTTGACACTACTCTATTCAGAAAGACTCTAAAGAAAGACATTCTTGTAGTTCAGATTTATGTTGATGATATTATCTTTGGTTCTACAAATAGTTCACTTTGCAAAGAGTTTTCAAAAGTAATGTAGGATGAATTTGAAATGAGCATGATGGGAGAATTGAAGTTCTTTCTTGGAATTCAAATCAACCAATGCAAAGATGGAGTCTACGTTCATCAGTCCAAGTATACGAAAGAGCTTCTGAAGAAGTTCAATCTTGAGGACTGCAAAGAAATGAATACTCCAATGCATCAAACCTGCACTCTGAGCAAAGAAGATCAAGGAACCAAAGTTGACCAGAAGCTGTATAGAGGTATGATTGGTTCTGTGTTATACCTAACTGCATCCAGACCAGATATTTTGTACAGTGTATGTTTGTGTGCAAGGTTTCAATCAGATCCTAGAGAGTCTCACTTAACTGCTGTTAAGAGAATCTTTAGATATCTGAAAGGAACTACTAATCTTGGACTTCTTTACAAGAAATCCTCTGACTACAAGCTAGTTGGATTCTGTGATGCTGATTATGCTGGAGACAGGATTGAAAGAAAATCTACAAGTGGCAATTGTCAATTCTTGGGAGAGAATCTGATATCCTGGGCTAGCAAGAGGCAAGCAACCATTGCTCTGTCTACAGCAGAAGAGAAATACATCTCAGCTGCTAGTTGTTGTACACAGCTACTCTGGATGAAACATCAGCTTGAGGACTATCAAATAACTGAAAACCATATCCCAATCTATTGTGATAATACAGCAGCTATATGTTTGTCTAAAAATCCAATTCTGCATTCAAGAGCAAAACATATTGAGATTAAACATCATTTTATAAGAGACTATGTTCAAAAAGGAATTTTAGATATCCAATTCATTGATACTGATCATCAATGGGCTGATATATTTACTAAACCCTTATCTGTTGAAAGATTTGATTTCATAAAGAAAAATTTGAACATGTGCTATGTCTCTGGGTAATATGCGCCTCTGAAAACAGAATTCAGACTCTGAAAATATACAGAAGCTATCTGGGAATCAGACTCTCTTTTGGAGATTCTGATGAAAGCTTTTGGTAAAATATTCAGACTCTGGTAAGGAATCTTTAGACTCTCAGAAGCTCGTATTAGTGGAAGCGTGACTGTTAAGTTCAGTAACACCTGCCCCACTATGGTGACAGTTACTTTACAGTTTCTCAGACGTGGCCTGTCTGTATTGGGTAAGAACTCAAAGGGCAATGATTTCATTATGTTAAACAAGTTACCTTCGCTTTGTCCCAATACGTTTACGGCTGCATGCTATATGTATTTATTGTTTGTGTTTGTTTGTCCCCTACTCTTTCCAAACAGTTTTCAAACATTTTCTCTATAAATACATAACACACACAACTCACTTCTCTTTTCACTTTTTGATTTTCTCTCTGAACAAATTTCTTGTTTTTCAATACTTTGCAAAACCTTTTCTTTTGTTCTCAAATCAAACTCTTAGAAAACCCTAATGGCAAGTGATCTCATCCAATCTGGTGTCATAATCAAGTCCGGAGGTTCCTATGTTATCAAACCCAGAACAATGAACATCATCAAGGAGACTCTGGAAATTCAAGTTGAATCTCCAGTAGATTTTGGTTCACTCAGTCGTCATGGAGTTGACGTTGCACCTCATTTCTTATCACAAGGAATGATGAGATACTTTGGTATGTTGAATGGACCAACATATCAGGAGCTTGTTAGAGATTTTTGGGTTAGGTCAGAAGTCTACGACAAAGCTGAAGCTACTTTGGAAGAAACAGTAGCAATCTCAAACAACCCCAGTCTTGCTGGCAAAAACAGAGACCAAATGGGTTTAAAACCGTACAATGGTCTTGAAATAAGGTCTGCTGTGATGGGAATTCCTATAGTTATCACTGAAGGGGTGGTAGCCAGGGCTTGTCAGATGGAGAGCGCTGGTAAATTTCAGTGGAATGTCAACAAGAAAAGTGAATGGGCTGTTGTCTGCAACAAGTTGTTATTTGAAGGGAGACCCTCAAATAAATTGGTGGATATGCATCCTGAGCATAGGGTGCTTCTGAAGATTATACTGGACAGTATGCTTTAGAAAGGAGGAGGAACAGATACATTATCTGTGGATCACAAAGTTCTTCTTTATTTTCTTATCAACAAAATAAAGATCAACTTCCCCAGATATGTGATGCACCACATGTGTTGGGCCATCAAGAAGAGTCAATCAGAAACCAGGAGGCAAGTTCCTTTTGGAAGATTAATATCTGAGATTCTGTATCAAGGAGGTCTTTTGAAGGTCTTATCAGAATCTGGTGTGGTATCAGATATTCATCTAGGAACTGTGACCGGTAGAATCATCAATGGCAAGACTCTACAGTACATGAAGATTGTCAAGAGATTCAATCCCTCTAAGCATGATATTAGAGAATCCTATGTACAATCTGATTTGATGATGGACTTCCCTCCCATATCCAAAGAAGATAATCCTGAAGTTCTTGCTAGATTTGTGGTGGATTACTTCAAGGAGACTGGTAGAATAATCAACTATTCTGCTATTCCTGAGACTGCTGGAGGAGGCCCTCTTAAGGTCAAAGGAAAAAGGACCAAGGAAGTGGTTCTCAAGGAAGAGGAAGAGAAGCAGGAGCCTCTCAAGAAAAAGATCAAATCTTCTGCTCTTCCTGGAGTTTCAATTGGTTCTCCTTCTTCATCTTCTGCACTTCGTGAAATTAAGGATGGGAAGAAGGCTAAGAAAGATGAGAAGAAGGCTAAGAAAGCTGAGAAGAAAGCAATAATAGGCAAAGCTGACAGAGACTATGACAAGTTAGCTCAAGATATTGCTGATTTCATTGATGCTGACTCTGGAGGTGAAGAGAGTCAGATCAAGAAGAGAAAGGTGGATGTGATTCCTGTGGCTAAGGATGTAGCACAGAAGATAGGTACTTCTGTATCTATGATTGAGGATGAACACATTGCTGGCAAGGTTATGGCAGCAGATTTGATTGCTGAAGAGTTGAAGGAAGAGACTGTCAAGGAAGCTGCTAAGTTGCTTGCTTCTGCTCTTAAACAGAAGAGTACTTCAGAACCTGCAGAAGCTGAGTTATCAGAAGCTACTGTGTCTGATCTTTTTGCCTCTCCAGAAGCTGGCATTGGCACCTCTGGCAACGTGGCATATAGCTCATCTTCTTCTTTGAATCATGAGTCAGAATCAGATTCAGAATCTGACAACAAACCCTTGAGCCAAATTCTTCCATCTCTCAAAAATTCATCTCCCTCACCAATCAAACCCATATCATCCCATAACCCACTTGACCAGGCAGTAGTTGATTATGTTGATTCAACTATGGACAGAGTAATTCAAGACACAATCACAGTGTCTATGAATCTTCCTGCTGACCATCCTGCTCAACCTTCATTTCTCAAACCACTTCAGGTAATTCAACCTTCTGAAAAACCTGAAGCAACCATTCAATCCAAACAACCATCCCCCCAAACTGAAACCATTTGTGTAGACTCTCCAGACACTCTAGACTCTCTTGAAAAACATCTAGGGGGAGAACTACCAAAAACCCCTGCAAAATCCAAAACAACAAAAGCTACTTCATCCATTTCCATACCAGACCCTGTACCTGAACCTACAGAGAATCTGACCTTAGCTTCTGTTGAACCTTCAGAACCTGCTGAACCAGCTTCTGAAAATCTGGAACAAGCCTCTGATACTGTATCAGCCTCTGTAACAGAATGTAGAGCTGAGACCAGAAGAGTTTCTCAACCACTTTGTGATCCTATAACCTCTTTCTCTTTTGAAACTTTTCTAGCTTTGAGAGCTTCTCTACCCTCAACCTCTGAACCTCAAACTGACTTATTTGATTCAAATGAGATTGATGAGTTTTATGCCTCTTCATGCAATAAGCTCAAAGAAGTCATTGAGCAAAGGCATATACCAATACTCAATGTGAGCTATGAGGACAAGTTCTCTACAGTGAAGACAAAGTTTTTGGATTTTATCACCAAAATTCAAAAAGCTGCTGCCAGGGAACAAGTTCTTATCACTGCCAAGCATGTTGAAGAAGTAAAGCGGGCTGAGAAAGTTGTAGCTCTGGAAAATGCTCCTATTCTGAGGATAAGAGATACACCCTTCTTTGATGAGGATCAGTATATTCCTAGAGAATCAGTGGCTTACAATTCTTTGAAGAGGAAGATGTATAGAATTCAAGAAGAAGCTAGACTGGAAAGAGAAGCACATTTGCAAAGAACTGAGGCTCTGGAAGAGATGGTAAAGAAACAGCAAGAGGATCTCCAGAAACTGATGGATCATTTTGCCAAACAAAACCAACCTTAGTTTAATTTCGTTTAGTTTATTTTTTTTGTAATTTTTTTTCTGAACTTGTTTTTACTTACAATTTATTCAAGTTTTTTTTAATTCTACTTTGCATTCTATTTCTTTTATGCTCCGAATCTTCTATGTTTTCCCTCTGAATCTCTTTCTTCTTTAAAACATGTTTACACCCTTACCGTAAGTCATTTAAAAAGGGGGAGGAACCATGTTCTGAACTTTTTTTGTTGATGACAAAAGGGGGAGAAGGGAAAGTATTTATGTCAGGGAGGAGAGAAAGTCTTCTTTAATTACATTGCATGTATATGTTAAAGGGAAATCTGCGAAAGGTGCTTAGTTAGACTCTGAGCCCTGTTTAAGAATCAATTTACTAAATATTCTGAGTATGAATTTGATTGCTTTTGAAAAACAATTTAATTAACCTGGATAGAACTCAAGATGAGCTTATAAACCTCAACTTAAGAACTATCAGACTCAGGGGGAGTCAGAGCTTACAAACCTCAGACTCTGAGCTTACAAACCTCAGAACCCTTTAAGTCAACTTGTTAATTAGATTAACAACAATTGACCTTTTAAATACTAATGTTTGTCATCATCAAAAAGGGGGAGATTGTTGGAACAAAGGTGTTCAGCAATACCACGTTTTGAGTTTTGATGATAACAAGGTATTAAAAAGTTGTCAATTGGATATTGCTAATATTTGTTTAAGTATGCAGGATATCAATTAAGATTTGTATCTTAGAAAGAATTCTGTTTGAACAATGTTAAAGAGCAATAAATCCATAGAAGCTTGTTGCTTGTGATTCTGTTTCGAAGAGAGTCTGAAGACTGTGCTGAAGAGAGTCTGAAGACTGTATCGAAGAAAGTCTGAAGACTGTGCTGAAGAGAGTCTGAAGACTGTATCGAAGAGAGTCTGAAGACTGTATCAGAGTCTGAAGACCATCAGAATCTGAGAACCTAGAGAGTCTGAAGATTATCAGAAGCTTAGTACTACAGTGAGTCTGAAGCCACATATTTGATGATATGCTAACAGTGATCTCTACTGCATTGCTATGCACAAAGAAACTCTAATGGAGTAACGGCTAGCTTCTAAGTCAACTTGAGCGTGGGAAGCACAAAGACAAAGATTGCAGGCCAGTACAGAGTACGTTGTACGAACTCTGTTTCCACTACTCCACTACCACGTACAGTTTGGCAACTGTGTCTACCGGTATTAATCCTCAAAGGGAATGGAATTCAAATGATGCTATTGAAGAACTATTACCAAATCAAGCAACAGATCAACAGTCATTGATCAAGCTTCAGAAATCATCCTGATGCGCTGGATGACTCAACGTCTCTTTCCTACGCCTATATAAAGGATAGAAGACTTGAAGAAGTGTTGGACTCTACAACTTAGAAAAACTGCATTGCGCTGCTTTCGTATTCAACTGAGTCTTAACACAAGCACATCATTAACTTAGATTCTTACAAACTGAGTATTCTAGAATCTCTAAGTTTCACAGAAAAACAGAGTCTGTCTTTTGTGTAAAACAAAGTCTGTCTTTGTTGTAATTGAAACACATTTTGATTGTTATCAAGTGTTTCAACTGTATTCAATTTTCTGTAATTGTGTAAAAGTCTCTTGCTTTTGTGCTTGAGCAAAGGAAGTCTCTTGGCTGCGTCCTTGAGCATAGGAAGTCTCTTAGTTGTGTCTTTGAGCAAGGAAGTCTCTCGCCTGTGTGCTTGAGCAAGGAAGTCTCATACTGTGTGTTTGAGCAACTTGTAATTTGATATTACATTTTAGTGAACTCTCCTTGGAAGTACAAGGGGGACACGACTACTTCCGGTTTGTGGAAGGAACCTGTATAATTGCTTGTGTTCTCTGTTCTCTCTTTATCTCTTGATTATTCCGCTGCAATCAGAACCTAATCTCCTATCAGACTCTGATCTCATTCAGACTCTGAGTTTAAAGGAATTAGATTCTCACTCTTCAAGAGTTGCGAAAAGAAAACACAATTCAACCCCCCCTTCTTGTGTTTTTCTCACCTTCACCCTTGATGTCACATCATCATTAAAAACTAATTTTATTTTTGTCATTTTAAGCATTCACACAATAGAATTAGAAACAATAAAATATCATTATCACACATTTTACATCTTCAATTCAAAATTCAAATTTCAATTTTTTTAAAATTCTTCTTTCCCTCTTACTTTTTCTCTTATCACAACAAACATCACTTTCTATATCATTTCTCTCACACAAATACAAACATTAAAATATCATTTTCTCTCATTTTCCCTTTTCAATTCAAAATTCAAAGTTCAAATTCTTTCAAACTTTTTTCCCCCTCCTACTTTTTCTCTCAATTCCTATCCAACATCTAATATTTCTCTCATTCTATTTTTTCTTTCTCTCTCATCCCAATCTAATCCAGATTTCTCTCTGTTCTCTCTCTCTTCAAACACAATCTCATTCCCCACTTTTGGTTTCTCTCTCTCTCTCTCTCTCTCTCTCTCTCTCTCTCTCTCTCTCTCTCTCATATTCACCATTTGTGTTCTTCATCTGCCAACAAACTTATTCACATCGCAAATCTCTATCAAGAAAGAGAAGATGAAAGTGAGAAGAAGAATAAGCATGGTAAAATATTGGTTTCGAAACCCTAACCCATGTTTCTCTCCATTCCGAAATTTTCTTTATTCTTTTTTTGCATTTATTGAGTTAATTCGTTTTCGTACAGTTTCTTTCAAGAAAAAACTTAAGAAGAAGAATAAGCAAGGTGAATTTGAATTTCAAACCTCTAACCCATTTTTTTTCTCAGATCCGAAAATAGCCATCTTTAGGATGAAATTTATTTTTATTTGTTGTTATTTAATCATCATTCATTCCTTAAATAATTGATATAATTTGTTTTTTAGAATTTTAAAATTTGGATAGGTTGTTTTCACTTAAGACCTCATAATTATTGTTTTTGTTCAAATAGAAATAGTTTTTTTTAACATAGTTTTTTTTCTCAGTCTCCAAATCAGGTGGGCTTTGAGGAGATTAATGCATTTGTTGAGTTAACATAGATTATTATAAAAAAGTACTACTCTGATATAATTTTTTAACTCAAATGTTCCCCTTTATGATCTTTTTAATTTTGTACATGGAAGGCTCATGAGTTGTTCAATCTAGAATGTCTGCAATATTGTTTGAATACTGGTGTAGGGGATATAAATGTTATATTAAGTTTTTGAATTTGAATATTGGTTTATTTAATAATATCATAATCATTGTTCTTTAATTCTTTAATAAAAGATTGTCAAAAAATCATATTGTTTTATTAAGTTACTATCAAAAGATTGTAAACATTTTATTTTATTATTTGATTTGATTTTTTTTATTGTGAAATTGAGCACTCACAAAGTGTTGGAGGAAATATATCAAATAAAAAAACTTCAAATTTTGGGGATGAAGATGTAGTCACATATTTCAGATTTATCCTAATGAGCTCTTTGTTTTCAAACTTATAGACTAATAGTGATTTTGTTATTTAAAAGTTACAATTTTGTTGGTTATAAAGTTTTCATATATGTGTTTGAATCATTTCCTTCTCACTTTTGTTTCCACTTGATTTGAAATAAACTATTTAAAGTAATAGAAAGAATACTCATTTTATGATTCTGAAACGTGATCAAAGTGTGAAAACTGTCTGTTTTTAATTTGTAAAACAATCCATAAATTATGAGTTAATGGTTTGTGTGCAGCACCTTTCATTGCTTTGCAGAAATTCAAAAGGGAGGAAGGTGAAAATGACATCCCTTCCTCCCTTTTGCATAAATTTAGAATCTGCAGCACCTTTCATTGCTTTGCAGAACCAAATTCCTTTCTCCTTCACAAGCATCACATAATCTTGGAAAGACTTAGACATGAGGTGAATAGTTGAATTCGATTAATAATTGTCTCTCTTATTTAAGTTGTTGCAATAGAAATTAATTAATGTAATTATAGTATAAAAGACTTGGACATGAGGTAAATTTTATGAATCATTAGACACGTGATTAGGTTACGAACAATAAAATAATTGGTGTTGTTTTATTTTGTCCTTTCTTTTTCCATTTGATAGCGCTTATGATATGAGTATTTCCATCTGATTTTAGGTGATGTTTAACTATTAAAATTAGAATATTAACAAACTCCATTGTCTCTGTTGATTCTTCTTTATTTTGCAGATTTATTTTAATTTTTTCAGACAATGTATATTTGAGGGTATCTATGAGAGGTATTGGGAACCATTGATTAATGGGACATTTATAATTCCTTTTTGTTGTTACCAAGTGCAGGTGAAGAACGATGATTTGAAAATGAAAGTTAAATTAAAAAATTGGAGAGAAGTTTGATAATGGTTCAAAGTATGTTGATGATGAGTGCTAAAGAGGTAAATTCTAAACACAAACAAATAGGAACAAGATCATGGTTAAATATGAATGATGAATTGAATATGAATGATGTAATGTAAAATTTTAACAAAATTAAAATGCAACCACTCTTTGTTGAGAGTTACTTTTGTCTTTTTATTTTTTATTTTAATGTGTCTGAATTTGCATTTAGATTTTTCTTATCCTGTTCTAGACAAGAGTAACTCAACAATGAAGTCAATTAACTTTCATGCTTAATACATACAAGACTTTGAGAAGTAATTTGCTAATTTATGGCCAATTTTTTATTAGACTAGATTTGTCAATTTCTTTTTTGATCAATGAAGTCAATTATATTTGAGACTAGATTTTGTCAATTTCTTTTTTGATCAATGAAGTCATTTATATTTGAAGTTGTAATTTGGGATTAAAATTTAGACTTTATGTTGTGTTAAATATGCTCATGAAATGCTAAATACAAGTACCTTTTGTCCTTTTTGTGTTGTGCATTTTCTTCTTATGACCTATGTGGATGTAATTTTAAGCATAATGCAATTGGTTTTTAAGCATTTTCTTCTTGTGGTGCCATGAATTAGAGTGAAATAAGGATGAACGTGCTGATGTTGCATGTAGGTTCATCATGTAAGTGACAAATTTTGTATTTTTTTTTTTACTATTAAAAATGGCCGATTCATTCCCATTATTGACACCACTAATTCATAATTATCATCACTAATTATTCTTCATTGGACACAACTAATTCAACTTTAGATCCACGCTTATTCATAATTAGATTCATTATGTTAGTGACAATTCTCATAGAAAATTAGGGTTTATATATATGCGTTGGATTCAATATTTGGTTTGGTTGAAATTATATGGCCTTAAAACTTCTTTGGAAAGGTTCACATGATAAATAGTCTTTGTTTTTGTGATTTTATATTTTAGATTATTGAGTTTTGATGGTTGATTTATAATAAATGACCACTATATAAATGGCTTTGTCATGCTTATATCATGTAGTTTGGATACCACTATAATTGATGAAATATTCATGATGCTCTTAACAAATTGGTTTTTTAATAGCCTCTATGTTTAGAATTTTTTTGCTCTGTCATGTTTTTACTTATCTTTTAACCCATCTTTTTCTATTCAACCATGGAAAATGTTAAATATTTGTGGTTAGTATTGTTATGTTTTATTCCATGTTTGTCTAAAGTGTCTTTGAAGTACCTGCTTCAAATAAACTTGATTATGGTTGAATATTTGCTAACTTTTTTTTCTTTTTTCTTTGGTTAGTCTACTTTTATAAATCTATCCAACATTTCCCCACTTTTGAATTTGTAATAACAACTATTTTTTTGATTATTTTCACTTACAAAGTGCAACTTCTTATGCATATCATTTTTGAATTAGTCCCAGTTTGCAAATTTGTCAAATTATCATTATAGACAAAATACCTTGGATAGGATTACATGGAAATTTGTCTTCTTTTAACCAATGAATGTGCTGACATCAACTATTTTTGGTTTATTTTTGTAGATGATATGTTAAGGTAGTAGCTTTATATTGGTTTGTGAGTTTTAATTTACTTTTTTATCTTTTATGACCCACTTGCTTGATAAGTGAAGAAAAACATGTGATATTATCTACATCTTGGAAGCTGATTCGAACTCTGACTCATGTGCTTTCTGAATTATACAAAACTAAAAAGATAAGTAATTTATCTACATTTTCTCTTCTGATGATGAGAAAAAATGATCTAAATAAGAGTTGATATCTTATTTCACCATGTTTTGAGTTAGTATCTGCTATGTTCTCTTCTCTACCATTTTCTTGAAATTGGATTTGGATTCAAATTAAAATATGCATAATGTTAAAGTTCAAAATTTAGATCTATATACGACACATCTGAATCTTTTGGTTTTTTCTTTGATACTGTGTCTAGATCTTTTTCCATTTTCTTGAGATTGGGATTCAGCCAAAAATATAGATATTTGCACAATCAAAATTTTGAATCTAAATATGACACTTATCTTTCTTTTGGTTTTTTCTTTAATCGTCTTTGTCTCTGGAATTTTTGGTATAAAAGGGTTGTCTTTGATTGAATATAACTGTACAAGAGCAAATCAAGCATTGCTTGCTCTCTTATTCTTCCTCTGTTGTTTCTTTTGTTAATCTGAGCTTTAAATCAACTTTCTTAGTTTCTAAAGATGTTGTTTATTATTTTGTTCTGATTACTTTCTGTCCGAATATGCAAGGCATACTATTTTGACTAAATATATGATGACATGTTTTATTCATTTTTTAAACACTGGTTTTGTTTGGTGACAGGTTTTATGCATCAATTTAAAAGAGTTCAAATAAGAGACAATCAAACTGAAGGTATAATTATGGCATGAAATTTATCGTTAAGGAAAACTTTTTGTGGACATCATTTTATATTTTATATAGTTTACATATATGCGGTTGCGTCTTACTCAGGAGTAGTTTACATATAATTTGAGTTTCTAATTGACTTTACATAGTTTACATATATGGGGCTGCTCTTCTAAAAACAAATCTGATGTAAAAATTAGTAGGAACTTTTATTCTATTAGTGACTTTCTCTTGAAACAAAATAGATATGATTCTAATTCATTTTTATCTATTTATAGGAATTCCTCATACATGGGGGCTATACGTATTTGATTTAAGTCCAAATGTTTAGATTCCTCATACATGGGCCTATACGTATTTAGTTTATGTTTCTATTTTTTATATTGTAGGTATGTATTAGTAAGTATCAAAATACATATACATATCCAACATTTCATTAAAGAAGATTTTGTAGGAATTCCTCATACATGGGGGGCTATAGGTATTTGATTTTAGTCCAAATGTTTATATTCTTCAAACATGAGTCTATATGTATTTAGTTTATGTTTCTATTTATTATATTGTACGTATAAATATTACTGTTATTAACTATTATATTCAATAAACCAGTGACTTTGACTAATAGTCCTCATACATTTTCTTTTGTAGTGACATTTGGAGCCATTAAGAGATGTTGAACCTATTGTTGAGAATGACTTTTTTGATTAGTTTATCTTTTATCTATGTTATTTTTGTTTTTATGACTTTTAACTAATGTTGTCATTTGATGATTATTACCCAATGTTGTGCTATGGAACTAAAGTAGACTAAATGATATGTCGTTTGTTCACTTTTTTATTTCTAACAAGATAGTCATATTTAAATTATCTACAAATTATATTATGAGTTGTGTTATTTGAACATCCATATATGTGACAACTTTTGTAACAACCAAAATTTTACAAAGGAAATGAGGTATTGACACAAAAACCAAAGTAATAGAAAGAGAAAGTAAAAATGTAATATGAGTATGAGAGAGAAAACTGTCACAAAAATTATCAAAAATGGTTGTTTAAATATCATTTCTCTTATATTATATTTTAAATATTTTGTATTATATTGAGAGTTAACATCTACATCTTTACAAAAAAATATTCATTCAATTTACCTGTGCGTTGTACATGTGGAAATACTAGTCTAGTACATTTAAGGAGTTAGAGGTCATTCCTCAAATCTGAACAAATGTGTAAATTTTAATTTAACAACCAATTGCCAACATTTATCATTCAAAAATAAAAAATGAAAAGGAAAAAAAAGAAGATCCAAATTGAGAAAGGTGTGTGACAATTGGGAGCCAAAAACAGATGATTGATCAATGATTAAACGAACGTCACTAACCATCTTCAAACAGGTCACCATAGCGGATGAAGCGAGCGAGCCTCGTCTCGAGGAGTTCCATCCTCTCTTCCAAGTTTGGGTATTGGGCTCAAGCCCAGTTCAGCACGAAGTAATGGACTTTATCCTCAGATGCAACCAGCAGCTCATCGTTGGATAATATTGCATCTACCCCAGCTAAAGGCATATCCATAAGCTCATCCTGATGTCTGGTCATTAATGAAACTTATTAGCATTCAAAAGACAATTATAACAAAGATCGGATCATTAAATTAAACTAAGTGGAAAAGAGCTTACTTCGTTACATCTTTGTCACGGCCATCGAGGTATTGCAGAAATATATATTTTTTCCATCTACTATCTCAAAAACCTGGAAAATAAAAAACACAAAATGTAAGGGTTTAGGAGAGAAAGATGAGATTATACCATTTTCATTCTTGATGTCCTCTCTTATCCTATTGTAGTGGCTAACCCAATCTGCACTTGTGGAAAAATCCTCGGCATTAGAATGAATTTCAATTGGATTGTCAATTATTTCAATTTGAAGTATTCTAACCGAGGATAGATCAATATTGGTGTGAAGATTCTTCATTCTCTTCCTATAAAAATTAATACAAACAAAGGGACAAAGACAAACAAAAGACAAAGCAACTTTTCTGCTATGCAAAGAGACTCAGAGAGATGGGAAAGAGATACTCCAACTCTATATAAAAATATATGTGGAAATGGACAAACATTGTAGAGCACAAATGCTTCTCTATTTATACTAACAACAAATTGTTGAGCAAGACATTGTAAGCAATAAAAAATTTAATTTTTGATCTTATCAAAATAAAGTTATATTTTTGTCAAAAATGAATAAATAAAAAGTTGTATTTTATTTTATGTACCTAATTAATATGAAATTATAACATTTTAGAGATTTGTCCAAAAAACACATTCTAGAAATATTTTATTTCATTCATATATAACCGTTAGATTGTTAATTATTTGAAATTAATCAATTTATTTTTGGTGAACTTAATCATATCTACTTGAAAATTAATATAACTGAGTGTATGACGTTGTAAAAAGTCTTAAATTGATAGTGCATCAAAATTAATCTCTTATTTTATTAGTACTAGCGTTCGAATGAACACTACGTTTGTCTGCATGGTTTCTTTCTTGCCTTTTTTTTTTCCTTGTCTTAATACATATAAATTACGAACAATAGTGTTAATGAAATTTTGAATTTGATTAATATTTTTTTTACATTGTCATATTTTAAAAAATTATATTAATCTTTTTCAAAGACGCTAGCAATATAGTAAATATAATATAAATTATCATCTTTTTAAATGACACAGATAACAATATATCATTCTTATAGACAAATTTAATTAAGGGTATAATTTGAAGTGAAAAAGTCATCCAAAACCACGTATTTTATCTTTAAATATTGTATGTAGTATAGAAGAATAGATATTATTATTTTTCATATCAACAAAAAAATAGATATTATTTTTTTAATGTTGTTTCGTTTCTAATAAATTTTCTTCACTAGAAGTAATTATCGAACATTAAATATTGATACTTCTCTCAGTCAATTTCAAACTCAACCGGCTCATGTTAGTTTTTTTTTTTATTATTAAGTATTCGTACAAATCGAACCTAAATCTAGGTTTCAATCATGTTATTTTTTTTTTATTAAATATTCGTACAAATCGAACCTAAATCTAGGTTTGGTTCAAACATTAGTGTAACTTTTAACTAATATTTCTGTTAATTATATTTTTCAAAATTTTCTAGACTAAAGCATGGTTTTTACATACACATAATTTAAAAAACTCAATTTCCAACCACATGTTTAAGAGACTCGAGTTTTTTTTTGAAGAGACTAAAATAAAATATATTACTCAAAAATAAGGCGTCTTCCTTAGGACAAGATGTACTAAGAAAGCAACATCAAAGTCAAAAACAATATTTACAAAAGAAACCTGTACAAAAATAAAGAAAAAAGACAGAGGAACATAAATAAACTCTAGCCTATGCCCAAAATGACGAATGGACTAAGCCACCAACCATGGTAGTTAAAGGGAAGTGAAACAAATTTCGCCTTTAGCCACGTATAAGCAAGAGACTTAATCTTTTCTACCACCTGAATAATCGAGCATACTTTATCATTGAATGGCCGGTTATTTCTTTCCTTCCAGATTTCCCACACCGTAGCAAACCATATAGCCTGAATAATTGAGCAGCGCACTTTGGAGATACCAACACTGACACTGAATTGATTAAAATGGTCTGACACATAAAAGGGGGAAGCCGCGGATGTGCCAATCCACCTATTAATGAAGTGCCAAATTGACCCAAAAATATCGCAATGTAAAAATAAATGATTTGAAGTTTCCGTCGACCCACAACATGAAACACACAACATGGAGGCTTGGTCTAAAACACCACGACGATGAAGATTGTCCTTAGTAGGCAACCTATCACGGAACAACCGCCAAGCAAAGAGCACAACCTTCAAAGGAACATCTTTATGCCACAAAGAGGAAACAACCACCGGTAAATCAATCAGAGGTTGAGAAGTAAGGGTTTTATAAGCACTTCTAACAGAGAAAACATGGGATGATCCCAAAGACCAAAGCCATCTGTCATCCTTGTCTACCTGCAAAATCACATTCTGAAGAAGTAACGTAAGAACCCCCAACATCTCTTCCTCCCACACAAACAACCTCCGCCTCCATCTCCACGCCTCACCATCAACACCCCACCCACCCTGACACATATCTGACACTGAAGCCTCCCTATCCAACGACAGAGCATATGACCTGCTAAACCTGACGCTAAAAGCAACCTCACCAAACCACCCGTCCACCCAAAAGAGAGTTTTCCTACCATTACCCACCGAACGACTAACATGATCAAAAAACCACTCCTCTCTACATAGCACAAAAATATCACGCCACCATAGGGAAGCATCACGACCTCCCCCATTAACCGACCTCTCTCTACTCCATACATAGCTGACAACACTCTATGCCAAAAACTGTTAGTATCCTCCAGCAACCTCTAACACCATTTTCCTAACAAAGCAGTATTAAACTCCCTAATTCTCCTTACCCCTAAACCACCAACCTCCTTACTACTACAAACATTGTTCCAATCCACCCAAGTTATTTTCCTGTGGTCATCACTCCCCCCCAAAAAAAACAATTTAAAATAGATTCAATATAGGAGACAATACCTGACGGAACCTTGAAGAAGGAAAGGGCATAAACAAGCAATGACGATAGGACAAACTTCAGTAAAACCAGACGACCATCCAAAGATAAATGTTTCAACTTCCACCCCGACAGTCTAGATTTGAACCTCTTTAGGAGCGGTTCCCAAAACGACAATCGACGGAAATTCCCACCAATAGGAAGGCCCAAATACATAAAAGGAATAAAGCCAACTTTACAATTCAACACCATAGCCATCTCATTTAACCAAGACGTTGTGACATTCGTACCAACCAAAAGACTCTTAGTGAAATTAACTTTTAAGCCTGACAACGCTTGAAAAAGAAGAAGAGCAGCCCTCATAGCCCGGATATTAGCCCAAGATTTCTCACCCAATATCAAAGTATCATCTGCAAATTGGAGATGAGAAACAACCGTAGTACCACTGTTTCCAACCCGATAACCAGTAAACAAATTATTAACCAACATAGACTCCATCAACACGTGAAACCCCTCTGCCACTAATTGGAACAAAAAGGGTGATCACCCTGCCTCAAGCCCCTCCCCAAAAAGAATTCATTAGTTGGAGACCCATTAACCAAGACTGAAGCGGTGGCCGTGCCCGTGCATTCTTTTATCCATTTTCTCCAAAGAGTAGAAAACCCCATTTTCATCATCACCTCATCTAAGTAACCAAAATCAATGGAATCATACGCCTTCTCAAAATCTACTTTAAAAAGAATCATTTCCTTTTTATGCCTGCGAGCTTCATCTACAACCTCATTAGCCACCAAAATACCATCTAAAATTTGACGACCTTTAATGAAAGCAGATTGAAAATCTGATACAACAGAACCCATCACTGATCGAAGTCTATTGGCAAGCACTTTCGATAAGATTTTATACAAGCTACCCACCAACGAAATCAGACGGAAATCATTCAAGCGTTGAGGGTTATCAACCTTACGAACAAGAGCAATGAAAGTTATATTTATACCTTTGGCCAATCTTCCATTACGATGAAACTCCACTAAATACCGCATAACATCATCCTTCATAATATCCCAAAAGTCTTTAATAAAACCAAAATTTATCCCATCAGGACCCGGACATTTAAAGTTTTCACAATCCCACACCGCGACCTTGACTTCTTCCAACGAGAATGGATTAATCAAAGCCGCCCCTTCCCTAAAAGCCAAAGACCGAAAAGATAAGCCATCCATACTAGGCCGTGAGGCACAACAGGCCGAAAATGAGAAGAAAAATGATTGTATACAGTGTTGCGGACATTGCCAACCCCTTGTATCAGCACTCCATTATCAAGAAAAAATGGAATGTTATTCATTCGACGGCGATTGGACATAATGCCATAACAGAACTTGGAGTTAACATCCCCTTCTTGTAACCATTGAGCTCTTGACTGTTGCCAACAAATGCTGTTATTTATACGAACTAAAGAAAACAACTATTCCATAAACCCATGAAGCTCCTCAACCTCTTCATCACATAAGACCTCTATCTCCCCTTTCAAATCTAAACCATCAATGCGGTCCTTTAAAGTCGAAATTCGAGCAGGTAAATTCTGAGTGTGACGCTGATGCCACTCTTTTAAAGCCAATTTAATTAACTTCAACTTTTCTTTTAGCACAAAACCACCCCACCCATCCACCTGAAAAGACCGCCATTTATCACAAACAAAAGAATTATAGCCAGGAAGGAGTTCCCAACATTTTAACAAACACATAGGTTTTGTTCCCCAATTTTCAACATCAATAGAGAGCACCAAAGGGCAATGATCTGACAACCCCCGCGACATAGCCATCTGGAAACAATTAGGCCACGTCTGACACCACCTGTCAGATAGCAGAAACCTGTCGATACGACTCATGGACCTCTCATCACCCCGACACCACGTGAATTTGCGGCCCCGGAGAGGTAGATCTACCAACAAGTTGCCGTCAATAAAAAAGTTGTAATTAGCGCTTCTGACATGACAAAAATTATTACCAACACTGCGCCGTTCCTCCACACACCGAACCGCGTTGAAGTCACCACAAATACAAACATTGTGATCTGACAAAGTATTCAATCTGATTGTAAGATTATTCCAAAGAGCTTGTTGACGAAAAGAACCACAAGGAGCATAAACATTAAACACAGCAAAAAGTTCACTAGTTTTCACAAAGCGGCCTAAAATCACCAAGACATGATCGAAAGACATTGACGACCACACCTCCACCTCATTAGTATCCCACATCGAAACAATACCACCAGAAGCTCCCAAAGCCGGTTTAAAAGAAAAATCCACATTATCATCACCCCATAAGGATTTACAGACAGCAAAATCAAAAACAGACAACTTAATTTCTTGAATACAACATATAAATGGTTTTTTCTCCCTCACCAACTGACGCACCTCCCTCCTTTTTTCAAAACTACCTAACCCCCTAACATTCCGAGACATGATTTTCATTGCCAACACACAAAACCAAAAACAACCATCCACCCTACCCTCCTACCAGCCTGCAGCCTAATGCCCATTCCTACTACCTCCATCATTTTTTCTTCCCACCCCAGACAACACATCAAACATATTATTTTTGTCTCCATTGAACTTAAGACCAACTACCTTTCCTATGTCACAAACATCCTCCGCCATCACTTTTGCCTTACCATGAAGCACCAACCAATTTTGCCAATCATTATTAATAGAGGGTTGAGACTCAGCACTGGAAGAAACATCCTTTAATCGATCCGTAGCCTTTGAAACATTAGAGACCGACTTGCGCTGTTTTGAGGACCTTTGTAATGCTTGGAGAACCTCTTTGCGGTCTTTATCAGAGAGTCTAGCAATTCTTTTCAGGTTTTGAGCACAATGGCGAAGGTAGCCATTACCTTTTTTCTCAGTTGCTCTTTTCGGAACTTTAGCAGAGCATGTGTCTGTAACGTTATGCTTAGACACCAAAGGAACTCCAAAATCTATTTGTTTGCGTCTATTCACCCAATCCAAACTCCATGAACCTGAAGTTGTGGACCGAACCCGACCCGGAGGACAAGATGAGGTTCGTTTAACAACTCTCTTTTCACCTTTCAGGAGACCCCTTGACTGATTACTACCATCCACACCATCAACATTTGCAATTGACAAAGTGTCATCCTTACAAACCGCCTTAGGAACTAACTCATTTGTAACAATATCAAGAGTCGAATTTTTTAACACATTCTCCACACCTTGCGGCTTTAAGGGCACCGTAGGTGTAGAAGTTGCTGAAGTAACATTGACAGGCACAAGTTCATCCAAAGAAATATTTTTACCTTGTTGGGAAATAACGTCCTTGTGCAAATTCTCTGAAAAATGGTTCAGAAGATCATTGACATCACCACAACCAACATCAACAACCTCTACATCTGGCCTCTCAGAATTAACTTCATCCTGAGAACCCTCTTCATCAAACAAACAAGCATTTTCACCCAAAAAAAATCCCCACTCTTCAATAATTTGAAAATCAAGAAGCACCCCGTCCACCATTACACAAGCTTTTGTATTAATAATTTCCATAGATGACGTAGACACTAAAATACGAGCATAATCAAAACGGTCACGATCCACAGTTATGTCATCAATTCTCAGCAAATTTCCACAATCAAAAACACATAATTTAAAAAAAATCTACGTTCCACGAAACAACATATCTTTATTCCATCGTACTGGCATGGGAAAAAAATTATTGAAGAAATAGCTGCTTCTGATAAAAGAATACTCACATCACCGTCGTCAAGCAATCGAAGAAGCACCTTATTAGCACCCAATGGAATAAGAGTAAGTTTCTCAAAGCCAGCATAAAAAATCCGACGGTGTAACACCGGAATGACATCCCCATTCAAAACAGACACCACCAATCCCTTCGACGCCCAAGACACATCCTTTAGGGAAGAACTATACTCGGGTACATAAACTTGTTTACGTTGTCTATTCAACTCGTTACCTACAATCCCCGCATCCACGGACACCTCCTCCGACACCTTTTTACCGCCATAAAACCTCCCCCAAACTTGCTCCTTAACCGTACCTCCACCCCCAACACCATGAACTTGCCCAACCACCTCTCTAAGAGACTCGAGTTGATTAGAATTAGACCACACATGTCTCTTATATGTTATTTTCTAAAAAAAAAGTGTCTTTTATATGTTATAATTTCTTATTTAAAAATGATAATAATTCATTATGATGTCTTAGAACCTATAACGTAGGTGTAAGTTGGGGAAGCTTTAACGTTACGGGCATGTATAATTGAAGGAACATGAATATAGTTTGCTTGATGATCATTCACATTGTCATTTGTGGTTGCATGAACACATTCGTGTTAACTTTTGTTTTATACAGTTATTCATATGCCGTGATGTTTTTATTCCAAGTTGTAAGTTTCTTTATTTTTTGACCTCTTTTTTTGCCAACAAAAACCTAGATTTGTTTTAGAAGTTGGTAGATATGCAGGTGCCTGAAAACTTAATGCATTCGTCTTGGTGTGTAGTTCTTTTTTTAAGAGTAATTAATAAGGGATGATGTATATCTTTGTTTTTTCGACAGAAGATCTATCTTCTAAACAGTAGTAGTTGCTAATAGTGGATGCTAAATTTTATGGTAATAATAATTTGATATAAAGATATCTTTTAAAAGAAATATAAAGTTTTTTTTTGTCAAGTAACATAGTTGTTAATGCTCACAAATTATAAATATGGAGAAATGTAGTGTTCGGAGTTCGAACCCCGAACCCTACATATATTATGCCATATTTCTATCAATTGAGTTAAACTAATGGAAACTCGTAAATTAAGAGTTTAATATTTCAAATAGTAAAATGAAACTAAAATCATATATGATATTTTTCTAATATTTCTATTACCTTTATTTTTATTTTTATGCTAATATTTTTAAACCTTTTTTTATAATACAATAAGGAAATTAGTTATTTTTCTTATTTTTATTTGGTCGAATCCTTTGAATTTATACAATATACACTAATTTGCAGATTTTTTTTACAATGAATTTACAGATTTGCTATAAGCAAATTCTAATACTTTTAACTTTATTTTCTAATTTCAAAATAGCTTTTTAAATTATAAACATTATGAATGGAATAATCGTTTATTGAATTACCTTTTTTATTTTTAAGTTGTTTAGAATTTTTTTAAACTATTTTACTAAATAAACTTTCTCTAGGATATATTTGCTGTTTTTTATAATAAGGAAATTAGTTATTTTTCCGATTTTTATTTGAACGAATTCTTTGAATGTATACACACTATATACACAAACTCTGCAGATTTTACAATAAGGAAATAGTTATTTTCCGATTTTTATTTGAATGAATTCTTTGAATTTATACACACTATATACACAAACTCTGCAGATTTTTCAAACGGAATTCCTTTTCCCCTCAAAAAATAAAAAACGGAATTCCTTTTAACTTTTTCTAATTTGAAAATCACCTTTTATATATAATTATCATAAATTAAGAATTTATTAAATATTTTACATCTAATACCATCAAAATTATTATTATTTTAATACTCCTCTTAAAAAAATTATTTAGATACTAAAAACGAAAATAAAATTGGACTTGATATTCTTGTAGTATTTAAATTCCCTTTTTTGATGACATTTATAATATTTTCAACTATTTTTATTCTTTTTCCTTTCTAGTTTTTAATCTATAAACACACATCTTCCTTTAAAAAAAAAATCCTTTTGTCAAAATATAATTTCTCCGGTATTAAATAACCTTTCTATTTTATATTTTGGTATTTAAATAATTTTGTTTGAAAATAAACTTTTTTGTTTTAAAAAAAATACCGTCTTGTTTTTATGTTATCTAGAATCCTTTTATATATTATTAGCAACAAAAAAAACTTGAATCATAGACATTGTTATTTTAATTAGGATACTTATTATTTTTTAGTTTTTTTACAATGTTTTTTTATTTTGAACCCTTTGAATCTAGAAACAAATATATAAATTGTTATACCTTTTTGAATTATTAAAGTGAAGATTAGTTTTTTTTTTATTTTTTTATGATTATAGTTGTTAAAATGGGTATGTCTTAGTGGACCGGTTCAACTGTCTATATTTTAATATTGTTTTTGGTTCTTGTAGTATTAACAAATTTTTATTCTGGTCTTTAATAAAAAAATTGATTATGTCCTTGTCATTTTAGATTCTTTCACTTTTGATCTTCGATTTAACATTATCAGCAGAATCTTTAAATGTGCCAGGTTGTTTTCACCAATGTGGCAAGATGACTAGGTTGTTTTCATTTTATGTGTGTGATTAAATATATTCCATGTGACATTTTTATTATTAATAATAATTTATATAAAATAAAATTATTTAAAATTTTAATGGAGTATATGACATGTTGGGTAGGAAAGGATTGTGTGGAATTTCAACAAAGATGGTTGAGAAGTATGTGTGATTTTAACAAAGATGAAGGACTTGACCATCCCTTCCACTGCATAACCTAGCCACTTTCTTCGTTATATTTCCCCTTCCTCTCCAATCCAAACAGGTCGGCAAGATGTAGCTCTTTACTGCGGTGGTGCGATGAGCGACGATTTTCCCTCTACACTACCAAACCTTCCAGATCCGTCGCCGCCTCTTTGTGCGGTGTTGTTGGGTTCTGGGTGGTAGGGGTTTGTCTTCATCGGAGTCTCTGGTTTCGTTGGTTCTTTGAAAACAACGTGGTTGCTCTCATCTGGGTCGTCGTTTCTTATGGGTTTTGTTTCAATCAAGTATGTTGTCATTCAACACATATATGAAGGTTCTCTAAACATGCGGTTCCATTGTGGTTTGCGTACATGTTGTTTTGGTGTGAACAAGGTAGGTTCGACACCGCACGATGATCTTTTTAGAAATTAGGATCGGATATGCGATTCGTTCGACGGTGGTGGTGGAGTTGGTGCGGCTGGATTGCTGGTTCGTGGTTGGTTTGTTCAACCTTTGATTCTTTGATTCCTTTTCAGAGTTGTTGAGCACATCAGGTTTCATGGTTTGTTCTCTTGACACGCGTCAATCCCACTGCAATATGTGATATTTTTCGAATCACTCTATGTGTTTGATTGGGATTGTTGGGCTCGAAAGAGTAGTTTTACTTGTTGTTGTTTGTTGAAGGGAGTTGCCGGCTCTTGGATTTGTACCGTGTTGGTGGTCTGTCCATACGCCATTTTTCAATTTTCAGTGGTGTACCCGCTTAAATAAGATGTGTTAGATTAGATGGTTTCTTCTCTGGAGGTCAAGCATCAGCTCGGATTCCCAACCTACCGTCGTCGTCATCCTCAAGGTTGTCGTCGTTCTTCAAGGTCTGATAAGGGACGAACTATTGTGTTGATCCAGATGTTTCTGGATGGTGGTTACGATTCTGGTATAAAGTTTCCAGTATTCCTCCCCGCACCGGAAGGAGAGTCTTATTGCTTTGGGTCTCGAAAGAGTGTTTAACTTGATGTGCTTTCCAGAAAGAGGATGGTATGGGGACCTACTCCGTGTTGACGGTTGGTCCATTCATCGTGGTATATACTTCTACTTAAGAGGCTGTTTTGATCCATTTGTGTTGTTTTTAATTTTCATATTACCCGTTTGGGTAGACCTACATTTTGTGGATAAACTTGTTAGGTTTATGGCCCTAGTTTTTTGTGTATTTTTTCTTTCATTAATAATATATATGAGCATTTGGCAAAAGATTAGAGTTGGTACTAACCTAGTTGGAAGCCAGTCTTCTTGATGTCATTTGCTCTTGCCTTATTAAGGAAAAAAAAAAAAGACGAAGAAGAAGAATATATTTGTATTTTAAAATTTTTAATGTTTCATAATTTATTTAAATTTTAGTTCATGATTAAGCCACGCGACAGGTGACGGAATAAGGAAAAAATGGAAAGAAAATAATTGGAATTATATAGTTAGTGTGACACTTATGTAATTATGTTGACATGTTTAAATGAGAGACCTAAGGTGAAAGAATCTGAAATGATAGAGAAATAATCTAAACTTTTTGTTATAAGGACCAAAACTATAATTTGCTAATATTACAAGAACCAAAAACAATATAACCCTGAAAAATAAATAAACGACCCATCTTCAGAATGAATAAATATATGAACCAAAAAACTGTATGTTCATCTCCTCGGTGTCTAAGTGACTCTCAATTATCTTTCTTTTTTTGTGCAAGTGAACCTTATTGGTTAGGCTGAAAAGTTATCTATTATCACTATCGTTGTTCTTACATTTAAGACCCTTTTATGAAAATTTGTTGTTCCTTTTTATAAAATCGTTTTCAAAGTTTAAGATGTATTAATTAACTTTTCATTAAAATACCTCTAATGAGGTTTAATCAAGTCTCTCTCCCTCTCTCTTGCAATAATTGAAGGACAACTTTGGAAAAAGAAGGTACTCCCTCCGTTCCATACTATAAGCAAAAAAAATCACATTTATTATGAAAACTAAAACATAGTAATAAGTAGTTTGTAACATATTTTTTTGTGTTATCTTTGAAATAAGTTTTATAGGAAGATGTAAAAACAATTTTCATTGATTGTTGGTTATTGAGAAAATGAAAGAGAGAACAAATTGAATGCACTTTGCATTTAATTTTTCTTTGGAAAAGATAATTTTTTGAAACAACATAATTAAATATGATAAAAGTTAGTCTTTTTTGCTTATAATTTGAAAAAAAGAAAATGAGTTTTTTTGCTTATAATTTGGGACGGAGGGAGTATATTATTGATAAATTTAATGCAAAACTATTTTTCTTAATCAATGTGTTTTTATCAAAATAGTCTTATATTTAACGACAAGGGTAAGATATAATATTTTTATACAATTGCAAAATTTTTTATCAATTTTTTTTCAATATTGCTTATCCTTTTTATCAATATTGCATGCAATTTTTTTATCCAATTGAAAGTCTATGTAAATGCGGGAGGTTTATTACGTCGGTGGATTTATTAACGGTAAAATTATCTCTGAAATCCTCTGATACCACATGCATTTAGAGGAGTCTAGAACATTGCATGAATTTTGTAATTGGAGAGTCAAGTTGTACTTGATTTTGTGAATTGGTGTATATGTGCATTGGTGGACTTTGTTGATGGTTGTGAATATTTGAACCAGACTCTAATTGTATACATTATTGATTTGCGTTTGTATACTTGAGGACTTATGAGGACGTTGAATTTACTAATCATGTGAAATTGAATTATGTTAATTATTTCATTTGATTATGTTTAATTGTGAATTGAGAACTAACCCTCATTGGTTGTTTGGTTGACCGCCTACCTTATTCGTATGGATGGGTAGACGGCGTGCATGACTAGTTTGCTTTGCTTTGGTGAGTTGCTTGAGGCTAGCTTGGATGCTACATTGTTTACGGTATTTCGGTGTCCTAAACTTAGGGCTCTAATTATGGGTCGGTCTTGGATATTTATCTTTATTATGTATGTGGAGATTTTTGAGATCATGTATTGGTGATGATATATGTAGTGTGTTGACATGGCTATTTGGAGACTTATTTTATTATGGATGACTATTGAGGTGATTTAGTTATATGTAGATGTAATGATGTTTTTATTCCTTTGCGACGTTTGGAGAAAATTATTTATGCATGCTTGGTGAATTATTGAAAAAGTAACATCTAAATTCTTTATATGGTTGTATCATTAGCGTAATTTATCGCTTTTAGAGTTTAGGGTGTTACAACAAGTAGCACAATCCATCATTCTTTTAGTGTGTTTTCTTCCTCTTTTTCTGTTGTTCCGGGTGAAAGTAATCCCCCTTGTTTGAAGATGAAGTAGATCATTCCAGTGAACAAGAAGGTGGATCTAGAAGAGGGTGCAAAAAATTCAATTGTTCCACCAATAAATTATTATGAGTCAGATATCATGAAAGCAACTATCAAAACTTTTAAAAAACAAATGGATGTAAGTAATCACTCTAAGTATGCATCTCGTTGTTAATTACTTTATCATAGTGTATACAATTAGAATACTTTTTTAAACTATTATTTAATTTATCTTTGTGGCAGATATATATTAACGAATTAAAAGAGCTGGTAGAGCCAAAGGATTTGAAGCGTTTTTGGGCAATTATTACTTTTGATGACGGTGAAAATAAGGTAAATACAATATCTAGCTCTTAATTTTTAGTTATTTTTTCTTTTGCCCCAAAATTATATTGTTTGGTATGACTTATATAGGAGGAGAAGAGAAAAGGAAGAAAAAGCAACAAACAAGGTGATAAGACCTATCTCGGTTTCTTACGAACTTCCTCGTTGTTAACTCGACATTGACTTTCAAAGGGTAAGATTGGTTATGTGTCGTTTCTTACTCAATTACAATTTGTCGTATCCATGATTAATATTATATTAACATATAATAAAGAAATACCATGCTTGCTTTATATTTAATATAATTGAGGTAAATTTTAAATTTGAATTGATTTTATTTATAATGTACAGTTGATTGCAACACGGCCTCATTCAAAAGATGTGCCTCAAAGATCTATTGTGTTTGACATAATAAAGAATTGGATGATCGAGTTGAGAAAACCAGCTGATAAGCAGAGATATGACATTGTAAGATATGATGAAATTTATTTATTTAATTTTCACTTAGTTATGACAAGTTTACATATATGCAAGCTACATTGGTTGTAAAATATCATATATATCTTCAATAAAATTGGCATTAATTCCTTCGCAACTAACAAAGTTTGTATGTGTGTTTATGCAGTACTTTGTACACTTGCCCTCAAACATTATTTTCTGTTCGAAGAATGATGTGGTTAATTTTCTACTTTATGGAGAACATCCACCAAAGCTAGATACAAGCAAAAAGAGAAAGCAATGCAATGTACATTATCTTTAACAATATTCAAGCAATGAATTAATTTTATTTTTATTTCTGAGTAATACTAGAGGAAGCCATACATAGTTATAATGTTGTTTTGTGACTTCTTTGTTGCAGGAGCTAGATTCGGCATCGAATGCGCCAAATAAAAGGATGAAAAATTGTCCTAAAATCTCTCAAGTGGTGAAAATGAAGAACCAGATGATAGAATTGTCTCTATAAGAAATTGGGAAGAATAACATAAATGATGAATCTACAGTAGTGGTTACATATATATGAAGAAATTGGTAACATGAATCGAGATAAAAACCATACAATAATAAATTGTGCATAAGAAATATTGATTTATTTTATTTGCTTAAGCAACAAAATGAACAACTACTCCAAATTGTTGAATATAGCTCAAAAGAGCACTCTCACTTGCAGAATAGTAGTCGCCAATTGGGTGTTGATATAAGTAAAAGAATCCAAATTAAGCACTTGGTCAATTGCATATGGACTAGTACTCAGAATTTGGTATTGCAAAGTTAACAATGAGCCATCTTCAATATTGTTAGATGCTTCAAATGTTGCATTAATATTTGGTTGGCTCTTTGAACACACAACAAAACCATATGGAATGATTGGTAAATCTTTAGAGTCTTCACCCCTTGAAGCCACATTCATAGTTTTTCTGTCAAAATATTGTTTTCCGCTATGATTTTGCGTGTGGAACTTCTTTATTTGTTTACCCACATTTGCTTCCAATAAAAAGTCTAAAATGCCGGGTGTGGGAAATTGACAGAAAAACTATGAATGTGGTTTTAAGGGGTGAAGACTCTAAAGATTTACCAATCCTTCCATATGGTTTTGTGGTGTGTTCAAAGAGCCAACTAAATATTCATGCAACATTAGAAGCATCTAACAGTATTGGAGATGGCTCATTGTTTACTTTGGCATCCCAAATTCCGAGTACTGGTCCATATACAATTGACCAAGTTTTTAATTTGGTACTGATATAAACACTCAATTGGCAACTACTATTCTGCAAGTGAAGGATGCTCTTATGAGCTATATTTAACAGTTTGGAGCAAAAGAAAAATTAACTGAAAATTAAGAGCTAGCTATAGTACTTACCTTATTTTCACCGTCACAAAAAATAATCATTTCCCAAAAATCCTTCAAATCCTTTTGCTCTTCCAGCTCTTTTAATTCCTTAATATATATCTGCCACAAAGATAAATTAAATACTGGTTAAAAAAAGTATTCTAATTGTATACGTGACAAAGTAATTAACAACAAGTTGCATACTTGGTGTGATTACTTACATCCATTTATTTTTTGAAAGTTGTATAGTTGGTTTCATGATATCCGACTCATAATAATTTATTGGCGGAACTTGTTGAACAATTGAACAAATAAAAGGATGAAGAATTGTCCTAAAATCTCTCAAGTGGTGAAAATGAAGAACCAGATGATAGAATTGTCTCTATAAGAAATTGGAAAGAATAACACGAATGATGAATCAACAATATTGGTTACATATGAAGAAATTGGTAACATGAATCGAGATAAAATCCATACAATAATAACTTGTCCATAAGAAATATTGATTTATTTTGTTTTCTTAAGCAACAAAATGAACAACTACTCCAAATTGTTAAATATAGCTCAAAAGAGCACTCTCACTTGCACAATAGTAGTCGCCAATTGGGTGTTGATATCAGTAAAAGAATCCAAACTAAGCACTTGGTCAATTGCATATGGACTAATACTCAGAATTTAGGATCCAAAGTTAACAATGAGCCATCTCCAATATTGTTAGATGCTTCAAATGTTGCATTAATATTTGGTTGGCTCTTTGAACACACAACAAAATCATATGGAAGGATTGGTAAATCTTTAGAGTCTTCACCCCTTAAAGCCACATTCATAGTTTTTCTGTCAAAATATTGTTTTCTGCTATGATTTTGCGTGTGGAACTTCTTTATTTGTTTACCCACATTTGCTTCCAATAAAAAGTCTAAAATTCCAGGTGTGGGAAATTGACAGAAAAACTATGAATGTGGCTTTAAAGGGGTGAAGACTCTAAAGATTTACCAATCCTTTCATATGATTTTGTGGTGTGTTCAAAGAGGCAACTAAATATTACTGCAACATTAGAAGCATCTAACAGTATTGGAGATGGCTCATTGTTAACTTTGGCATCCCAAATTCTGAGTACTGGTCCATATACAATTGACTAAGTGTTTAATTTGGTACTGATATAAACACTCAATTGGCAACTACTATTCTGCAAGTGAAGGATGCTCTTATGAGCTATATTTAACAGTTTGGAGCAAAAGAAAAATTAACTGAAAATTAAGAGCTAGCTATAGTACTTACCTTATTTTCACCGTCATAAAAAAATAATCATTTCCCAAAAATCCTTCAAATCCTTTGGCTCTTCCAGCTCTTTTAATTCCTTAATATATATCTGCCTCAAAGATAAATTAAATACTAGTTAAAAAAAGTATTCTAATTGTATACATGACAAAGTAATTAACAACAAGTTGCATACTTGGTGTGATTACTTACATCCATTTATTGGCGGAACTTGTTGAACAATTGAATTTTCTGCACCCTCTTCTGGATCCACCTTCTTGTTCATAGGAATGATCTGCTTCATATTCAAACAAGGAGGGTTACTTTCATCTGGGACAACAGAAGAAGTAGAAGGATCCATCTTCTAGTTGATAGTGTTATTTGCAACCAACATATTGTGCCCATCCATTAATTCATTTCATGGATCCATGAAATACACACACAAAATAATAGAATACTAGGGTGTGAAAAAGAGAGATAATCAGAATTGAACATGTACATAAGCAACAAATCCCAAGTATTTATAGCCTAAAAATAATAGTTAACGTTGCTCACCAAACCCTTCTTTAATATATCTTTTTTAAACAAATTGGAAAATATTTAAAAATTTAAAATTCAACGAATCCAACTTGTGACTATTCATTGATCCGTTGGTGTTATGGTATGTTGATAAAGTTATGATTTTTGTAAAGAATAATATATTTTGAAACAAATTAAATAAAATTTTCTTAATTTACACGTTGGTGTTAGGGTATGCTGATAAAGTTATGATTTTGTTAATTTAAAAATGGAATAATATATTTTGAATCAAAAATTAATTAAATTTTCTTAATTGGCAGGTTAGTTATTATTTTCGCATATATATTATATTTTCCAAATAAATCTAATATTTTTATTTATTTAGACAATTAATGAAATAAATAATGTCTTTAATAAACAATATGCCTATTATCGTTTGTCAAAATAAAAATATGCCCATTAAAGTTACGATTTAAAAAAATTCTATTAGATTATTTACTTTTGTTGTTTGTTCTGGACGGGCCAAAAGGATATTTGGCCCATTCACTTAGGTCCAATGAAAGCCAAAGCTCAAACTCCATGTTTGACAATATTACTTGCGCTACACCCCTTCTCCGCGAGGGGGTACACAGAACAAGCAAGACCGGTTCAAACGAACCACAACGACTCTCTGCACGTTCCCGCAATAAACTCTCTGGCGGTTACACTTCCCACGATTTCGTAACCGCCAGAGTCAGGTGTGCCACTACAACGGCTCTGCAGCCCTCCACCTCTATAAATAGGGGACTCATAGTAGACCCCAAGGTAGAATCTATCTCTTCCTCTAAAACCCTCATCTCTGATCTCTACTTACTTGAGCGTCGGAGCGCCTGCAGGTACACACCCCCGATGTTTCAAGAGGCGTTTGACATGATCTACCACCACTGAAACCACCGTATTCAAGGCACCGACAGTCACCTTCTGATCAGGTACGATCAATGGCGCCGTCTGTGAGAAATACAATCTCTCCCCGTTTTTATCCCTAAAAACCAAAGCTTTCCGAAAAACTACCATGACTGCCAACGGTGCCAGCTCACAGATACGAAGTGATATTCGTATCCCTCAACGGGATGGGAGAATATATTCACCTTCTCCTGTGAATACACCTCGAGAGGGAGCCATACCAATAGTTCCTCTCGAACAAAGGCTCTTGTAAGGTCCCCCAGGGCCTACAGAGATGCCTGAAGAAGCCACAACAACTAATGCCATCATCAAAAACTTGATCTGCACGGTTCAACGACAGACGTCGTTAATAAGGGAACAGAACCAACAGTTGGCAAATCTGGAACAAGCGCGTTGGGCGGTCCCAACCAAATGGACTCCTTCCCCAATATGTAGCAAAGTAGAAAGAGCCCTCGCCAATCACGTTCCAGATCCCCCCGACATTCAGTTAGCGTCAGATCTCCTAGCCACTCTCAGAGGTCCGTCATAAGGAGATCCCCATCGAGACGATCTCCTCCAAGACAATCTCCTCCCAAACGTTCTCCTCCAAGGAGATCCCCACCAAGACGCAACAAACATTCTTGTCCCCCTTCTAGTTCCGAGGACGACCACGATGCCCGGAATGACCGTAATGCTTATTGGCCATTCACATGGCGTAACCGTGACGCCGCACCCCACCCTCGGAGACTAGAGAAGCCTCCTCAGATGGACTCTTACGACGGGAAGACCGATCGTGACGAGCATATCGAGAACATCGAGGCGATCCTCACTTACAGATCGGTGCGTCGTAAAATGAAAACCCTTGAGGTGAGGAGCCGTTACCTGGTTCAAGAAATTACGGAGAAACTCCATCAACTCATGGAGCGACCTCTGCGACGAGTTCACGATCCACTTCACCGCTTCAAGGACGCAACCAAAGATGGTAGCTTCCCTCGAAGCCATTGTGCAAGAAAATAGGGAACCTCTTCAAAATTACATCGAGAGGTTCAACAAAGAAGCTGTTCAGGTAAGAGGTGCCGATGAAACAATGAAGCAGTACCTCATCACCAAAGGTCTGCACGAAGGCACAAACGTCAAGAAAGTTGTCCGCTTAGATCATCCAAGGACTCAACGAATTCCTAGAGATCGCCAAGATCTACATCAGATACGAAGAAGAGCTATACGCAGACAGCCTCAACAAATTCAGAAAGGAGGAACCTGCTGCTGAATCCTCCAAAATGCCCTTCCTTGAGAAAAATAAGGAAGGCAAGGTAGCTCGCAAAGGCAAAAGACCCAACGGTCACTTCACCGAGTATACACCCTTGGCCATGTCCAGGGAAAAGATCCTCGCCGAGATCGCGGTAGCCGATCTAACAGAAGCTGGTGTCAAGCCACCAAAGGCCCCATCTCAGGAGAGGAAGGGAGTCGACAAAACTAAATATTGTCGGTTCCACAAGTGCCACGGGCACGTCACTTATGACTGCATCCACCTGAAGGATGCCATTGAACTCCTTATTCAACGAGGACAGCTCAAACAGTTCATCAAGAACACTGAGTTAGAGAAAAAGACCATCGAGCTCATCGCCGACGGCAATGAAGCGGGCAAAATGGTCGTCATGTCCGTAGAACATCTGGGCAATTTCCCTGACAACGTGGAAATCACCCCCTACTCATGCACCTGGTGGAAGTTTCCCTCTGCCAACGTCATCACAGGAGGAACGTTGAACATTTCCATGGGAAGCATGAAGAGAAAGTTCGAGGAGCTCATGAGTGTCAACTTACTGGCCCCTTCCAACCATGGAGAAAGACCACCTTTGGGATTCTATGACTCATAACTACCCGGTGGAGCTTCAAATCAAGCCATTCCTTTTCTCGTGCGAGCATCAATGGCCAACACTGATGTCCATCAAGTCTTGATTGACACAGGGGCCTCATGCGACATCACGTACACCGACATGTTCAAAACTCTTCAACTTACGGTGAACAACTTTTCTCGCTATGTTGGAAATGAAATCTACGACTTCAACGGTTCGTCTACTCAACCATGGGGATACGTAGAGCTGCTGGTCACCTTCGGCAAAAGGGAGGCCAAGAAAACAATAAAGATCCCATTTCTGGTAATTGATTGTCCTTCTCTCTATAACTGCATTATAGGGAGAACCGGACTCGCCCAGCTGGGCGTCGCATGTTCAACCGCTCATCTGAAGTTGAAATGCCATGCGAAAGATGGCATCATCGCCTCTCTGAACGGAGACATCGAAGCTGCAAGAAGATGTTTCCTCCAGGCAAACAAATCCCAGAACTCGGTTTCCCAACCCAGCAAACCTGCTGAGGACAAAGGGAAAACTGTTGCGAGCCTTCTGGATGCCAACTTGGTCGCACTTGACCCGAGGTTCACCAAGGAAGACCTTAAGGAACAAAAAAAGGAAAAGAAGGATCCGCTCAACGTGAAACTTCTTAGACCTATTCCTGACGGTGAATTCGAGCTAGTCCCTTTCGGGAACGACCCCTCTAAAAACTTCAAGATCGGCAAGGATCTTGCTGAACTTGTCAAAGCACAACTGGTCGCCTGCGTAAGGGAGAACGCGGACCTAATCGCTTGGAGCGCAACCAACATTGCCCAGAATCAACCCTAGCGTCGCCTGTCACCACGTGACTGTGGATCCTGGTGTTAGCACTGTAGCCCAGCGACGTAGAAAGCAGTCTCTTGAAAAATCAGAGGCTGCAGAAAAAGCTGTAAAAGACCTTCTAGAGGAAAATTTTATTTTTGAGGTCAAATACACTACCTGGCTTTCCAATGTTGTACTTGTCAAGAAATTTAATGGAAAATGGCGTATGTGTGTTAACTATACCGATCTTAATAGGGCATGCCCTAAAGATGTATATCCTCTTCCTAACATCGATAAACTCGTAGATAATTCCTCCGGCTACAAACTTTTATCCTTCATGGACGCTTATTCTGGGTACAATCAGATACCCATTGCCGAAGAAGATAAAAAGAAAACAACCTTCATGATCGAATCAGGGAACGATTACTACAATGTAATGCCCTTTGGTCTACGAAACGCGAGGGCTACTTATCAATGAATTATGAACAAATTTTATGACAAGGCACTTATGGGCGATATCCTTGAGGTCTACATGGACAACATGATTGTAAAATCTAAACAAGAGGTTGATTATGCAGCCCATCTCAAGAGAGTATTCGAACAAACTCGGAAATACAACATGCGACTCAACCCGGAAAAATGCACCTTCGGAGTACAAGCGGGCAAATTCCTTGGTTTCTACTTGACAGAAAGAGGAATTAAGGCGAACCCATATAAATGTCAAGCATTTACTAAGCTTCCCACGCCCCACTCCAAGAAGTGCATCCAAACACTCAACGGTATGCTAACCGCCCTCTCAAGATTCGTTGCTAAATCCGCTCAACATGCTCTTCCTTTCTTCAAACTATTACGAAAGGAAACGAAGTTCGAGTGAACGGATGAGTGCGAGGCTGCTTTAAAGCGTCTCAAGGAAACCCTTTCCAAACCTCCAACTCTCTCGCGACCCGAACAAGGTGAAGTACTGTACCTATACCTTTCTGTTTCCTCTGACGCGGTCAGCGCCATCCTCATTAGAGAAACAATGAAGGGGCAGAAACTAGTCTACTTCACCAGCAAAGCTTTGCTAGGGCCAGAAACGAGGTACCAAAAGATCAAAAAGGTAGCTCTCGCCCTCCTCACAGCAGCTCGAAGACTGAGGCAGTATTTTTTATCTCATACGGTAATAGTTCGAACGGACTAACCCATCCAGCATATCATGGGCCGCCCTGATGTCGCTGGACGGATGATGAAGTGGTCACTCAAACTATCCGAGTTCGACATACATTACGAATCTAGAAAGGCACTGAAGGTACAAGTATTGCTAACTTCCTTGTTGAGATGACATTCAATACAGAAGAAAATACGGAAGAATGGATCGTCTTCATTGACGATTCATCCAATTCTAAAGGAAGCAGGGCTGGAATAATCATAGAAAACAGCGAAGGTATCGTCATTGAACTTTCTCTTGGTTTATCTTTCCATGTAACCAATAAAACTGCAGAGTACGAAGCCGTACTGGCTGACCTACGAACCGCCCAAGACTTGGGAGCCAGAAGGGTAATAATCTTTACTGATTCCCAACTAGTGGCCTCCCAAGTCACTGGCAAATATCAGGTCAAAGAGGAGCACTTACAAGAGTACGTCCAGCTGGTGCTCGAGAAAATGAAAGAATTCAAAGCTGTTGAGGTAACTCACATTCCCCGCGAACACATTACCCAAGCAGACATTAATTCAAAACTCGCCAGCACACAGACTCCAAGCGGAAACATAACCGTCATACAAGAAATCCTCAACGAACCAAGCGTTCAGAGGCGGAAGATTCAACTTTAGGAAGTTAACTCAATCATTGGGATGGAGGATTGGAGATAACCCATTTCCCGTTATATAACTAAGGGGAACTCCCTTCCGATCCGCATGAAAGAACAAGGCTGAAACGAAGGGCTTGCTCATTCACTTTAGTGGAAGGAATCCTATACAAAAGGGGTTTTATCACACCACTTATCAAGTGTCTGGGACCTAACGAGACCCAAGAAGTCCTTGCCGACATCCACGACTACATATGCAGACAACATCTTGGTGCCAAAGCTCTCGCAAAAAAGGTCCTACGAGCAGGGTACTTATGTTGAAGGACCCCCAGACTATGTAAGCCTATGTGATAAATGCCAGTGACACGGGAACATGCACCTCGCACCCCCCGCTGAATTGACGTCACTAGTCTCTCCTTGGCCTTTCGCGTGGTGGGGCATTGACCTTCTGGGACCATTCCCTAAAGCCACCAGACAACTAATATAATTGGTAGTCGCAATCGACTACTCAACTAAGTGGATTGAGGCCGAGCCATTAGCGAAAATCACAGCCAAAAACGTACTTCGTTTCTTCAAAAGGAACGTCTTGGCAAGATTTGGAGTACCGGCCCTAGTGATATCTGACAATGGGACCTAGTTCACAGACCAAGGATTCCAGGACTACCTGAGGAAGATTGGCATCAAACAAAGCTTCACCTCGGTCAAACACCCTCAAGCTAACGGCCTGATAGAAGCAGGAAACAGGGTCATCCTACGAGGAATACAAAGAAGCCTAGACGCAGCCAAAACCAAGGGGGCTGAAGAGTTGCATACGGTCCTCTGGGCCTACAGAACTACTCCTCACTCAACTACTGACGAGTCACCTTTTCGACTCACGTATGGGACAAAGGCGGTCATACCCATTGAGCTAACTGAACTCACTTGGCAAACTGACGCCAACGCGACGAATCTACGTGAGGAACTTGAATTTGTCGACGAAGTCAGAAGTGCAGCGGCCTTGCGAGAAACAACGCTAAAAAAAAAATAGCCGCTCGCCACATCAAAAAGGTCATAAGGAGGGAATTCGAAGTGGGCAACCTCGTCCTCCAGCGAACCCAGAAAGACTCTGAAGAGGGAAAAATCGCCGCCAACTGGGAGGAACCCTACAGAGTCCGAATGAAAACCGGAACAGAGTCCTACGGACTCGAAGATCTCCACAAAGGCACAATTCCAAAAACTTGGAATGCTGAAAAACTCAAGAAGTATTACACTTGGATGCCAAACTAAGCCAACCTACTCTAATGTACATACTCAGTTCAATACAACGTACTTCATGCTCTCCAAACTAGCAAGCAAACAAAACGGAAGAGGAAACTCGTGCCACTTCGAATCCAAAAAGTTAAAGGATAAGTGAAATCTACGCAATAGATTCACTTACTCCTCAGTATGTACGCTAACAACCGCGACATCACTGCTTGGCATGTTAGGTAGAACCCAAGCTCGCGATGGGTGATTCACGTTTCAGTGCGTTGAACTTAGATTGGTTTCTTTATTCATCCACTTTTCTCCGTCCGAAATACATAACTTTAGACACACATTTAGATAAACAATCTATTGGATGTGAAACACTCCTAACAAATACTCCGCGTAACAGTTAGAACTCTCACGCTCAGGTTTTCCCTTCATAACTACACAAAGGTAAAACGTTCCAACAGTGCAACAAATACCTGGGAAAAGAAAGGCAAAACTTTAATTCCAAACAACGAGTTAAAGTAACAAGGTCGCAGGCGGGTATGCAAAAATCTCCAGTCATCATTTCATTTCATCGAAACAATGATGTGAATATATGCCTTGACACAGGATAATCTTATTTTGATGAATGACAAAGGAAGGACTCATGAAACAAAAAGCGGTCAAAGGGATCCAAATTATTCAAGCTATGGACTAGAAGAATATTTCTTTTAATATGTTATGGGACCCTTATGTAAATAGTAAAAAGCTCTCATTAAAATAAATCACACACTCACATTATTTTTTTCTAAAATGATTTTACATGAAAATATTTTTTGTGCATGAGATATAATTGATTTTACATATTTTTTGCATGAGATATAATTTATTTTACATGAAAATATTTTTTTTGCATGAGATATAATTTATTTTACATGAAAATATTTTTTGCATGAGATATAATTTATTTTACATGAAAATATTTTTTGCATGAGATATAATTTATTTTAATTGCATAAATCTTTTAGCATAAAAATTAAGTTTAGCATGCATTAACAATTTCTAGTGTTATTCTTATCTTGGTCATATCTATTACCTTATTATATATGGTATCATATAATAAGAATAATAGTACGACATTTTTTCTTCTTTCTATATATGGCAGTACATGATATTTTTTGTTTTCAACCTTTATGCCAAATATCTTCAACGTGGTCTTTCTATGGCTAAACATTCCAAAATCAAATAAGTATTAAAAGGCACATTCCTTTTTGATACTCATTTAAAAACAAGATTGTATATGTACCGTTGACACACAGCTTGTGATTTTGAAATGGAAATTGACTTTGTTTCAATATAATCAACGGTAATTTGCTTTTAATTGTGCATATTGGCAGAATTTTTTCAACGCTCCTCTATTATATTTTTACTATAAATATGAGCATTTGTTGATCATTTGAAAACACACCTTAACTTGCAACTTATATTTTTACTATAAATATGAGCATTTGTTGATCATTTGAAAACACACCTTAACTTGCAACTTACAGTCAAAATCTCTTTCTCCCTCTCAAACTTGCATTGCTATTTTCTCACTTGATCACTTCTATTTTATTTGAGAGCTTTTATACTATATAGTTTACTTTGTAGTCTTTTGAGCTTCAAGTTGTTTTTATCTACACATTTGGTGTAATAATTTAAATTGTTATATTTATTTTGTATTGGGTGTGATCCCAAAGTTTCAAGAGAGGTAATATCTCTTGGTTTAGAGACTCTTCTACAAAGGTTTGTTTTGTTTGGAGAGTGCTCATTATTTGTAAAGGTTACCAGCTTATCCTAATTAAAAGCTAGGTTAGTGAAAATCTCAAGGGGCTTTTCCTTGGGGACTAGACGTAGGCCTTGGTGTTTTAGGCCGAACTAGGATAAACTTCTTGTGTCCCTTTTTCTCTCATCCCTTTATCTCTTTTACTTTATTTGTTATTTATTTTAGCAAAATTTCTCTAATTTTCATCTTTATTAAAAACCTTTATAAGCACTTTATTTTATTTGGTTAAAATCTTTTTTAAGTGCTTATTTAAATTGTTTTTTAAAGAAACACAATTCACCCCCCTCTTGTGTGTTTGAAGTCACTTGTTCAACAAATGATTGCCGGGGGGTAGGCCATTCCACCTTAGCGAACTTACTTCGTTTCATGTTTGAGAACATACAAATTGTTGCACTTTGTGAAAGATACAAAACAGACAGTTCACTCTCAACGAATACTCCGAGCAGTATAAAAAGCCTCACGCAACGAGCACTCAGTTCGAAACATTATATTTGAAAATAAAACAAATATTTTCAAAAGCAGTATGATAAAGAACCAAGCAAGCAGATAAATGCAAGCCATGAGAGGCTGCACAATGTCAGTGGCACTAAGGCCAATTACAAAACAGAAATTATCAAAAATTACAAAGCCATAGGGGCATCATCATCATCCTGGGCCACAATTTCCCCATTCCTGACATACTTCAAAAAATGGATTCCATCCATACGGAACTCCACACCAGGATTCACCACCTTGAGTTGCTCCACTGCATTGTCAAAACCATGACGGGCGGCACCCACCAGGTTCCTTTCCAGCTCCTCAATCCGGTAGACCAGCGCAGGGCGAGCCAACTTAGTTGTGTCTTTAGTTTCATCCTCACCGGGCAAAGAAGCATCACGAAGAGCATATTCAAGGAGCTTTTTCTCTGCAGCAAACTGGGCACGAGCCTCTCTCAACTTGTCGCCATATCGGGATGCCAAATCTGCTTTCTTCTCCAAGAAAGAGATCATGGTGTCCTTCTCCGAGTTTGCCTTCCTCGCGGCCACCAACTCAGCTTCCATCTCAACCATCTTCCAGGCCATCTCATCCCTCTCGTGGGTAAGAACATCAGAGCGCACCGCTTCCTTAATAGAGGAGTTGTTCATGTACACAACAACCTCTAAGGCTCTCATTGCACTGACCACTCCGTCGGTCACTGCTCGGGATCGGCATGCAACTTCCAAATCGTGGATCGCTTTCAACTCTGAATCACTCAGGTAAAGCGACGCTTGGGGACCAAAGCTGCGAGAGTCCGACCACACCATAGGAAGCTGAAACATTCCTTCACTAGCAGAAGAAGTCCCCTTGGAAGGAACCAGAGCTTGAGATTGGACCTGCTTACCCTTGTCAGCCGTCTTCTTCCTCTTGAAGGGGACCTCCTCCTCCTCTACGGGCTCATCATGCACACGCACAGGGAACCAAGCATCCACTGCCCATTCTCGCCACTCCTCCCTTTTCCTACTGCTGCCACTCTGGCTGGTAACCCTCTGATTAGCCTTATTCACCAAAGAACGAATTTGGGAGATTTTTCTTGCACAAATAAACATAAACAAATAGTTATCAGGAATCATAAACCGAGTAAGGGACAAAGAACGACAAAATATACCTACCTAGGAGACTCATGGGGTCCTTTGAAAACAACAAAGAACGGGTATTAACTAAACAAGGTTTAGTAACCTGATTCCCTCACGAATCTAGCACAGGGTTACCATCCTCATCTACCACCTCCGATCGAGAAAAGGAATTCACGAACTCAACAATATGAGCGTAGCTCGACTTGTTCTAGTCAGACAATCCAGCATAACTATACCTGAACATATCTAGGTCATGCTTGAAGTGATCTTTACTCCAATAGAAACGAAAGTGGGGGATACAGGTCGATACTACCCCCACATCCTCATGAGGATGCTCCACCACTTTCAACACGCTCTTCAACGCTACTTTAGTCCGCGATCTCACCAAGAGAAACCTATTAGAGAACTTTGTGGTCTCACTTACGAAAGGCTCAAACAACACTTTATGATGACGAAAGGACACCCAGTTTTGTCCCCCATCTTTATCTGATCCTCGCTGAACGGCGAAGATGGCGAAAAACAAGTCCTTAGTCGGGGGAAGGCGCAAGAACTGACAAACAAGCTCAAAAGCCACCAAGTAAGCAAAAGAATTCGGACGTAACTAAGAAGGACACAACTCCATCCATTCAAACACACTCACTTGAAAAGAAGAAAAGAGAAGCCTAAAGCCTACTTCTAGAAATACAGCCTCATACATGGGAATATGGTTCGAGGAGAATCGTGAACAGATTCTGTCCGTGGTAGTAGGAAAATTAACCTCCCAGTCTTTTTGCTTTCCAATCAAGCAGCGCGGGATTTCCGCCGCTCCATCATACGAAAAAAGCGAAACCGTCCCCAAGGGTTCTCTTCCTACCCAAGAACGGTCATGCACAACCACACTATCTTTGTACGAATTGCCTACCATAACCTAACCTAAAAGGAAAAACGAAGGGAGGATCAATCCGAAAAGATCACACCCATCTCTCCTCTAAACTAACAGCCATGCACACATCAAATATTCTTAACCCTAGGGCCTATGAATTAAACCACAGCCTGTCGCCAATGTTTTTCTAAAAATACGGAGAACAGACAGCAAAACTCATGACACACAGTGGAAACCACCGTAACAAATGGCAGAAACTACCGAGTCGGAGTAACTCCTACCTTTTTGAAAACATGCACTCCTACGGTTTCTTAAACGGGAAACTAAAGAATTCAAGCATAAAAACAAAGGGAAGGAGGAGAAACAGAACAATACCTGTTACGACAGATGAACTGGACTTGAAGTGAGAAGTTGAAGGTTCGGAGATGCTTCGCCTTTGAAAAAACTTGGAAAATTTTCTAAGGTTCTGAGAAATAAGATGGTATACAGTTCCAAACATACGTTTGAACTATTTATACCACTTCACAAAGCATATCAAAGGCCACAAAGCCCTAATCCGGTGCAGCCAATCACATACAACTCTCCATTCAAGTACTCTACCTACGGTCCGGATTAAACAAAGTCACCCATCCAAGGGCTCCGGTCAATCGCAGCGGTTCTCCAAACAACAGGATCAAATCAACCATGATGATGACATCTGGGAAACACAAACCAGGAACACTCTACAGGCTATAGGCACCCAAGTACCACAATAGCCTTTACACATGTCACTCAGAAACCAAAGGTCATGTCTCCTCAATCCCTCCCTCGAGACGTGGGCATTAATTGCGGAATGACAATCGACCAAACTTCCTTAAGAGGGAATCTTTCCATCTGACCAAGTTCAAACGAGTATCTGTATGCCGAACTCAAACCAATCCATTAGGGAACCAGTCTGGGTACAGGACAAAGGGGTCGAAGAATAGTGAGCGCGTCCACACACGTGCCCGCGCAATTCTCGCCACACTCCTGATCGTCCAGAACAAACGAGAAATGTTCACGTACTCCCACAAGTTGGGAAATGTTTGTTTGTTTTCATTGTGTTATCATGTTACCATTGGCCTTATCACGTTTGGATTGTCACGAGAGACCACTCCTCAATCATCGTTCTTGGAAGCACGTGAACAAGGGAGTAAGTTTATGGTTAAGGTAAACTGTTTCTATTTCGTGTCAAATGTGTTTTGACTCTTTATGAAAATTGCAATTCTTAGTACTTAAATATTTTGTTATAAGAAGTGTGTTCCTTGTTTGAATGTTGTGATTTCTTTTCATGTTAAAAATTGTGATTTTGTACACTTGTGCGTTTGTTTGAGGTTCTTATTCATTGAATGATGTATGTGGTCAATAATAAAGGTCATATACATCATTAATTAAATAAATCTAAAATGCAAAATTTTGTTAGCATCTTGCACATTTTCACATGGACCAAAAAACCATTTCTCTTTCTTCAAAAACAACTAAATGTGATGCCTCTTAAAGTAATTTTACACAGCTTTTCTCTCTCCTTGTCATAAGTAATGATTATTATGAAGAAAGAGAAAAATGTTTTCATGATGTGTCTAGCAATTATTAAAATATATTAAGTAACATAAAAGGAGAAAACCTTTCTAAATAAACTAAAATGCTACGGTTCAAGTTTTGTCAATTTTATTTAAGCATAATTTGTATCTCATTGTTGTCTGGACCTTAACTTTTGAATCACTATTTTTTTGTTACTTAACTTTGGAAGCATTATTTATTTTTCTATTTTGTACATAAGCATTATCTTACAAAAGCATTATATTATCACCAATTCACCATTTGCTGATATTTCCTGGACATATGCGTCACCTAAGCATTATATTATTTTCAATAAGTTCTGTGTGAACCTAAGAAATGCATTTCTAGAAAATAGAGGTGACATTGTAAATGAATTTTAGTACATAACTTATTGCTAAAACATTAAAAAATGCACATGTCGTAATAGTAGTATTTAGGTTATCAAGTTGAATTTAAGAAAAAAATAAGGGAAAAATAAAGGTATAGTCTACAGACACACCTTTAAATTCATTGTAGCATTTTTTTTATTTAGAAATGGGACAGTGTTTTTTTCTTTTATGGTAGCTTAATATATTTTAATATTGGCAAGACACAATTAAAACATCATAAGAGAGTAACAAAAAAAATAAATCATGAGAGGGAACATCTTTCTCTTTCTTCATAATAATAATCATTACTTATGACAAGGAGAGAGAAAAAACTGTGTAAAATTAAATGATGTATGTGGTCTATAATAAAGGTCATTGATGAGTCAATAATTAGTGTTTTTTATATAATATTTGAGTTTATTTTATTTAGATTTTATTTATTTCTATTTCCTTTTATTTTCTTTTTAGAACTATTTTACTTCAATTGCAAGTTTTTATATTTCAGGAACAAATATTCAAAAGATTGAGTCTTGGAGCGGAAAAAAAAGAGATTTGGAGTTAATTTATGAAGATCTCAGGCAAAAACACCAAAATATATATGTCTTGCGCCCCATAATACCCATTTGTTGTTTTTGCTTCTTCAACAAGCTGTCTATTTTAGTTTATTTCAGACCAATAACCCATTGTTTCTTGTGCAACACTTTAGTGATTTATTTCTTAGGGCTTAAGTCATTGTTAGACTATAAAAGCAGCCATCTAACTTGTATAATTATCATTTGTTCTTGTAAATAATAAGTGACAATTGTTTCCTTAAAAAAAAGTCTACGATGAACATGAGTGAGTAGACTCTTCTTGTCTTGGGATTGTTGGATGAGTCTAATGACTAAATCCTAATCAAACTAAACCTCTAACCCTAACTTTATGTAAACCTATTTTCTAATCTAAATTCACCGTTCTTATAATTAATAACAAATATTAAACGATGGATCGATAGATGAAGTTTAATAGTTGTTATTGATTCATCACAAATATTAAGCGATGGATCGAGAGATGAAGTTTTAATATTGGAACAAGTGAATTTAAACAAGGATTGCGAAACATGAGAATAGTCTAGCAAACCTTGAGACAAATAAAGTTTCGAGCTTCAAGGATTTCAATAGCAATCAACCATGAAAATAGGCGTGGTTGCTAGAGAAACACACTCACTGAGATCGAGAGGATATGTGATAGGCTAAAGAGAAACTTGTCTTTAGAAAATAAGTCCAACATAAAGTCTAGGCTTAGGGTTTGGTTTGTGAAAGGTTTGTCACCATGATGAACCAATAATCTCAAGGCTCCTTTTTATTTTATTTTCTTTTTAAAAACAAAATCAAATCTTTTTAACATAAACTCTCTTCTAATCATTGTTAAAGGTTAATTGAATTCATAACTCTCTGTCGGAACAATACTCTTTTTACTTCTTCGGTAAAACCGTGCACTTGCGGATTTTACACATCAGTCATATACATCATTAATTAAATAAATCTAAAATGCAAAATTTTGTTAGCATCTTGCACATTTTCACATGGACCAAAAAACCATTTCTCTTTCTTCAAAAACAACTAAATGTGATGCCTCTTAAAGTAATTTTACACAGCTTTTCTCTCTCCTTGTCATAAGTAATGATTATTATGAAGAAAGAGAAAAATGTTTTCATGATGTGTCTAGCCATTATTAAAATATATTAAGCTAACATAAAAGGAGAAAACCTTTCTAAATAAACTAAAATGCTACGGTTCAAGTTTTGTCAATTTTATTTAAGCATAATTTGTATCTCATTGTTGTCTGGACCTTAACTTTTGAATCACTATTTTTTTGTTACTTAACTTTGGAAGCATTATTTCTTTTTCTACTTTGTACATAAGCATTATCTTACAAAAGCATTATATTATCACCAATTCACCATTTGCTGATATTTCTTGGACATATGCGTCACCTAAGCATTATATTATTTTCAATAAGTTCTGTGTGAACCTAAGAAATGCATTTCTAGAAAATAGAGGTGACATGGTAAATGAATTTTAGTACATAACTTATTGCTAAAACATTAAAAAAATATACTACACAAAACATAGTACATGTAACATGGTAAATGCACATGTCGTAATAGTAGTATTTAGGTTATCAAGTTGAATTTAAGAAAAAAATAAGGGAAAAATAAAGGTATAGTCTACAGACACACCTTTAAATTCATTGTAGCATTTTTTTTTATTTAGAAATGGGACAGTGTTTTTTTCTTTTATGGTAGCTTAATATATTTTAATATTGGCAAGACACAATTAAAACATCATAAGAGAGTAACAAAAAAAATAAATCATGAGAGGGAACATCTTTCTCTTTCTTCATAATAATAATCATTACTTATGACAAGGAGAGAGAAAAAACTGTGTAAAATTAAATGATGTATGTGGTCTATAATAAATGTCATTGATGAGTCAATAATTAGTGTTTTTTATATAATATTTGAGTTTATTTTATTTAGATTTTATTTATTTCTATTTCCTTTTATTTTCTTTTTAGAACTATTTTACTTCAATTGCAAGTTTTTATATTTCAGGAACAAATATTCAAAAGATTGAGTCTTGGAGCGGAAAAAAAAGAGATTTGGAGTTAATTTATGAAGATCTCAGGCAAAAACACCAAAATATATATGTCTTGCGCCCCATAATACCCATTTGTTGTTTTTGCTTCTTCAACAAGCTGTCTATTTTAGTTTATTTCAGACCAATAACCCATTGTTTCTTGTGCAACACTTTAGTGATTTATTTCTTAGGGCTTAAGTCATTGTTAGACTATAAAAGCAGCCATCTAACTTGTATAATTATCATTTGTTCTTGTAAATAATAAGTGACAATTGTTTCCTTAAAAAAAAGTCTACGATGAACATGAGTGAGTAGACTCTTCTTGTCTTGGGATTGTTGGATGAGTCTAATGACTAAATCCTAATCAAACTAAACCTCTAACCCTAACTTTATGTAAACCTATTTTCTAATCTAAATTCACCGTTCTTATAATTAATAACAAATATTAAACGATGGATCGATAGATGCAGTTTAATAGTTGTTATTGATTCATCACAAATATTAAGTGATGGATCGAGAGATGAAGTTTTAATATTGAAACAAGTGAATTTAAACAAGGATTGCGAAACATGAGAATAGTCTAGCAAACCTTGAGACAAATAAAGTTTCGAGCTTCAAGGATTTCAATAGCAATCAACCATGAAAATAGGCGTGGTTGCTAGAGAAACACACTCACTGAGATCGAGAGGAGATGTGATAGGCTAAACAGAAACTTGTCTTTAGAAAATAAGTCCAACATAAAGTCTAGGCTTAGGGTTTGGTTTGTGAAAGGTTTGTCACCATGATGAACCAATAATCTCAAGGCTCCTTTTTATTTTATTTTCTTTTTAAAAACAAAATCAAATCTTTTTAACATAAACTCTCTTCTAATCATTGTTAAAGGTTAATTGAATGGATTTTACACATCAGTCATATACATCATTAATTAAATAAATCTAAAATGCAAAATTTTGTTAGCATCTTGCACATTTTCACATGGACCAAAAAACCATTTCTCTTTCTTCAAAAACAACTAATTGTGATGCCTCTTAAAGTAATTTTACACAGCTTTTCTCTCTCCTTGTCATAAGTAATGATTATTATGAAGAAAGAGAAAAATGTTTTCATGATGTGTCTAGCCATTATTAAAATATATTAAGCTAACATAAAAGGAGAAAACCTTTCTAAATAAACTAAAATGCTACGGTTCAAGTTTTGTCAATTTTATTTAAGCATAATTTGTATCTCATTGTTGTCTGGACCTTAACTTTTGAATCACTATTTTTTTGTTACTTAACTTTGGAAGCATTATTTCTTTTTCTATTTTGTACATAAGCATTATCTTACAAAAGCATTATATTATCACCAATTCACCATTTGCTGATATTTCCTGGACATATGCGTCACCTAAGCATTATATTATTTTCAATAAGTTCTGTGTGAACCTAAGAAATGCATTTCTAGAAAATAGAGGTGACATGGTAAATGAATTTTAGTACATAACTTATTGCTAAAACATTAAAAAAATATACTACACAAAACATAGTACATGTAACATGGTAAATGCACATGTCGTAATAGTAGTATTTAGGTTATCAAGTTGAATTTAAGAAAAAAATAAGGGAAAAATAAAGGTATAGTCTACAGACACACCTTTAAATTCATTGTAGCATTTTTCTTTATTTAGAAATGGGACAGTGTTTTTTTCTTTTATGGTAGCTTAATATATTTTAATATTGGCAAGACACAATTAAAACATCATAAGAGAGTAACAAATCATGAGAGGGAACATCTTTCTCTTTCTTCATAATAATAATCATTACTTATGACAAGGAGAGAGAAAAAACTGTGTAAAATTAAATGATGTATGTGGTCTATAATAAAGGTCATTGATGAGTCAATAATTAGTGTTTTTTATATAATATTTGAGTTTATTTTATTTAGATTTTATTTATTTCTATTTCCTTTTATTTTCTTTTTAGAACTATTTTACTTCAATTGCAAGTTTTTATATTTCAGGAACAAATATTCAAAAGATTGAGTCTTGGAGCGGAAAAAAAAGAGATTTGGAGTTAATTTATGAAGATCTCAGGCAAAAACACCAAAATATATATGTCTTGCGCCCCATAATACCCATTTGGTGTTTTTGCTTCTTCAACAAGCTGTCTATTTTAGTTTATTTCAGACCAATAACCCATTGTTTCTTGTGCAACACTTTAGTGATTTATTTCTTAGGGCTTAAGTCATTGTTAGACTATAAAAGCAGCCATCTAACTTGTATAATTATCTTTTGTTCTTGTAAATAATAAGTGACAATTGTTTCCTTAAAAAAAAGTCTACGATGAACATGAGTGAGTAGACTCTTCTTGTCTTGGGATTGTTGGATGAGTCTAATGACTAAATCCTAATCAAACTAAACCTCTAACCCTAACTTTATGTAAACCTATTTTCTAATCTAAATTCACCGTTCTTATAATTAATAACAAATATTAAACGATGGATCGATAGATGCAGTTTAATAGTTGTTATTGATTCATCACAAATATTAAGTGATGGATCGAGAGATGAAGTTTTAATATTGAAACAAGTGAATTTAAACAAGGATTGCGAAACATGAGAATAGTCTAGCAAACCTTGAGACAAATAAAGTTTCGAGCTTCAAGGATTTCAATAGCAATCAACCATGAAAATAGGCGTGGTTGCTAGAGAAACACACTCACTGAGATCGAGAGGAGATGTGATAGGCTAAACAGAAACTTGTCTTTAGAAAATAAGTCCAACATAAAGTCTAGGCTTAGGGTTTGGTTTGTGAAAGGTTTGTCACCATGATGAACCAATAATCTCAAGGCTCCTTTTTATTTTATTTTCTTTTTAAAAACAAAATCAAATCTTTTTAACATAAACTCTCTTCTAATCATTGTTAAAGGTTAATTGAATGGATTTTACACATCAGTCATATACATCATTAATTAAATAAATCTAAAATGCAAAATTTTGTTAGCATCTTGCACATTTTCACATGGACCAAAAAACCATTTCTCTTTCTTCAAAAACAACTAAATGTGATGCCTCTTAAAGTAATTTTACACAGCTTTTCTCTCTCCTTGTCATAAGTAATGATTATTATGAAGAAAGAGAAAAATGTTTTCATGATGTGTCTAGCCATTATTAAAATATATTAAGCTAACATAAAAGGAGAAAACCTTTCTAAATAAACTAAAATGCTACGGTTCAAGTTTTGTCAATTTTATTTAAGCATAATTTGTATCTCATTGTTGTCTGGACCTTAACTTTTGAATCACTATTTTTTTGTTACTTAACTTTGGAAGCATTATTTCTTTTTCTATTTTGTACATAAGCATTATCTTACAAAAGCATTATATTATCACCAATTCACCATTTGCTGATATTTCCTGGACATATGCGTCACCTAAGCATTATATTATTTTCAATAAGTTCTGTGTGAACCTAAGAAATGCATTTCTAGAAAATAGAGGTGACATGGTAAATGAATTTTAGTACATAACTTATTGCTAAAACATTAAAAAAATATACTACACAAAACATAGTACATGTAACATGGTAAATGCACATGTCGTAATAGTAGTATTTAGGTTATCAAGTTGAATTTAAGAAAAAAATAAGGGAAAAATAAAGGTATAGTCTACAGACACACCTTTAAATTCATTGTAGCATTTTTCTTTATTTAGAAATGGGACAGTGTTTTTTTCTTTTATGGTAGCTTAATATATTTTAATATTGGCAAGACACAATTAAAACATCATAAGAGAGTAACAAATCATGAGAGGGAACATCTTTCTCTTTCTTCATAATAATAATCATTACTTATGACAAGGAGAGAGAAAAAACTGTGTAAAATTAAATGATGTATGTGGTCTATAATAAAGGTCATTGATGAGTCAATAATTAGTGTTTTTTATATAATATTTGAGTTTATTTTATTTAGATTTTATTTATTTCTATTTCCTTTTATTTTCTTTTTAGAACTATTTTACTTCAATTGCAAGTTTTTATATTTCAGGAACAAATATTCAAAAGATTGAGTCTTGGAGCGGAAAAAAAAGAGATTTGGAGTTAATTTATGAAGATCTCAGGCAAAAACACCAAAATATATATGTCTTGCGCCCCATAATACCCATTTGGTGTTTTTGCTTCTTCAACAAGCTGTCTATTTTAGTTTATTTCAGACCAATAACCCATTGTTTCTTGTGCAACACTTTAGTGATTTATTTCTTAGGGCTTAAGTCATTGTTAGACTATAAAAGCAGCCATCTAACTTGTATAATTATCTTTTGTTCTTGTAAATAATAAGTGACAATTGTTTCCTTAAAAAAAAGTCTACGATGAACATGAGTGAGTAGACTCTTCTTGTCTTGGGATTGTTGGATGAGTCTAATGACTAAATCCTAATCAAACTAAACCTCTAACCCTAACTTTATGTAAACCTATTTTCTAATCTAAATTCACCGTTCTTATAATTAATAACAAATATTAAACGATGGATCGATAGATGCAGTTTAATAGTTGTTATTGATTCATCACAAATATTAAGTGATGGATCGAGAGATGAAGTTTTAATATTGGAACAAGTGAATTTAAACAAGGATTGCGAAACATGAGAATAGTCTAGCAAACCTTGAGACAAATAAAGTTTCGAGCTTCAAGGATTTCAATAGCAATCAACCATGAAAATAGGCGTAGTTGCTAGAGAAACACACTCACTGAGATCGAGAGGAGATGTGATAGGCTAAAGAGAAACTTGTCTTTAGAAAATAAGTCCAACATAAAGTCTAGGCTTAGGGTTTGGTTTGTGAAAGGTTTGTCACCATGATGAACCAATAATCTCAAGGCTCCTTTTTATTTTATTTTCTTTTTAAAAACAAAATCAAATCTTTTTAACATAAACTCTCTTCTAATCATTGTTAAAGGTTAATTGAATTCATAACTCTCTGTCGGAACAATACTCTTTTTACTTCTTCGGTAAAACCGTGCACTTGCGGATTTTACACATCAGTCATATACATCATTAATTAAATAAATCTAAAATGCAAAATTTTGTTAGCATCTTGCACATTTTCACATGGACCAAAAAACCATTTCTCTTTCTTCAAAAACAACTAAATGTGATGCCTCTTAAAGTAATTTTACACAGCTTTTCTCTCTACTTGTCATAAGTAATGATTATTATGAAGAAAGAGAAAAATGTTTTCATGATGTGTCTAGCCATTATTAAAATATATTAAGCTAACATAAAAGGAGAAAACCTTTCTAAATAAACTAAAATGCTACGGTTCAAGTTTTGTCAATTTTATTTAAGCATAATTTGTATCTCATTGTTGTCTGGACCTTAACTTTTGAATCACTATTTTTTTGTTACTTAACTTTGGAAGCATTATTTCTTTTTCTACTTTGTACATAAGCATTATCTTACAAAAGCATTATATTATCACCAATTCACCATTTGCTGATATTTCCTGGACATATGCGTCACCTAAGCATTATATTATTTTCAATAAGTTCTGTGTGAACCTAAGAAATGCATTTCTAGAAAATAGAGGTGACATTGTAAATGAATTTTAGTACATAACTTATTGCTAAAACATTAAAAAAATATACTACACAAAACATAGTACATGTAACATGGTAAATGCACATGTCGTAATAGTAGTATTTAGGTTATCAAGTTGAATTTAAGAAAAAAATAAGGGAAAAATAAAGGTATAGTCTACAGACACACCTTTAAATTCATTGTAGCATTTTTTTTATTTAGAAATGGGACAGTGTTTTTTTCTTTTATGGTAGCTTAATATATTTTAATATTGGCAAGACACAATTAAAACATCATAAGAGAGTAACAAAAAAAATAAATCATGAGAGGGAACATCTTTCTCTTTCTTCATAATAATAATCATTACTTATGACAAGGAGAGAGAAAAAACTGTGTAAAATTAAATGATGTATGTGGTCTATAATAAAGGTCATTGATGAGGTGTTTTTTATATAATATTTGAGTTTATTTTATTTAGATTTTATTTATTTCTATTTCCTTTTATTTTCTTTTTAGAACTATTTTACTTCAATTGCAAGTTTTTATATTTCAGGAACAAATATTCAAAAGATTGAGTCTTGGAGCGGAAAAAAAAGAGATTTGGAGTTAATTTATGAAGATCTCAGGCAAAAACACCAAAATATATATGTCTTGCGCCCCATAATACCCATTTGTTGTTTTTGCTTCTTCATCAATCTGTCTATTTTAGTTTATTTCAGACCAATAACCCATTGTTTCTTGTGCAACACTTTAGTGATTTATTTCTTAGGGCTTAAGTCATTGTTAGACTATAAAAGCAGCCATCTAACTTGTATAATTATCTTTTGTTCTTGTAAATAATAAGTGACAATTGTTTCCTTAAAAAAAAGTCTACGATGAACATGAGTGAGTAGACTCTTCTTGTCTTGGGATTGTTGGATGAGTCTAATGACTAAATCCTAATCAAACTAAACCTCTAACCCTAACTTTATGTAAACCTATTTTCTAATCTAAATTCACCATTCTTATAATTAATAACAAATATTAAACGATGGATCGATAGATGCAGTTTAATAGTTGTTATTGATTCATCACAAATATTAAGCGATGGATCGAGAGATGAAGTTTTAATATTGGAACAAGTGAATTTAAACAAGGATTGCGAAACATGAGAATAGTCTAGCAAACCTTGAGACAAATAAAGTTTCGAGCTTCAAGGATTTCAATAGCAATCAACCATGAAAATAGGCGTGGTTGCTAGAGAAACACACTCACTGAGATCGAGAGGATATGTGATAGGCTAAAGAGAAACTTGTCTTTAGAAAATAAGTCCAACATAAAGTCTAGGCTTAGGGTTTGGTTTGTGAAAGGTTTGTCACCATGATGAACCAATAATCTCAAGGCTCCTTTTTATTTTATTTTCTTTTTAAAAACAAAATCAAATCTTTTTAACATAAACTCTCTTCTAATCATTGTTAAAGGTTAATTGAATTCATAACTCTCTGTCGGAACAATACTCTTTTTACTTCTTCGGTAAAACCGTGCACTTGCGGATTTTACACATCAGTCATATACATCATTAATTAAATAAATCTAAAATGCAAAATTTTGTTAGCATCTTGCACATTTTCACATGGACCAAAAAACCATTTCTCTTTCTTCAAAAACAACTAAATGTGATGCCTCTTAAAGTAATTTTACACAGCTTTTCTCTCTCCTTGTCATAAGTAATGATTATTATGAAGAAAGAGAAAAATGTTTTCATGATGTGTCTAGCCATTATTAAAATATATTAAGCTAACATAAAAGGAGAAAACCTTTCTAAATAAACTAAAATGCTACGGTTCAAGTTTTGTCAATTTTATTTAAGCATAATTTGTATCTCATTAATGTCTGGACCTTAACTTTTGAATCACTATTTTTTTGTTACTTAACTTTAGAAGCATTATTTCTTTTTCTACTTTGTACATAAGCATTATCTTACAAAAGCATTATATTATCACCAATTCACCATTTGCTGATATTTCCTGGACATATGCGTCACCTAAGCATTATATTATTTTCAATAAGTTCTGTGTGAACCTAAGAAATGCATTTCTAGAAAATAGAGGTGACATTGTAAATGAATTTTAGTACATAACTTATTGCTAAAACATTAAAAAAATATACTACACAAAACATAGTACATGTAACATGGTAAATGCACATGTCGTAATAGTAGTATTTAGGTTATCAAGTTGAATTTAAGAAAAAAATAAGGGAAAAATAAAGGTATAGTCTACAGACACACCTTTAAATTCATTGTAGCATTTTTTTTATTTAGAAATGGGACAGTGTTTTTTTCTTTTATGGTAGCTTAATATATTTTAATATTGGCAAGACACAATTAAAACATCATAAGAGAGTAACAAAAAAAATAAATCATGAGAGGGAACATCTTTCTCTTTCTTCATAATAATAATCATTACTTATGACAAGGAGAGAGAAAAAACTGTGTAAAATTAAATGATGTATGTGGTCTATAATAAATGTCATTGATGAGTCAATAATTAGTGTTTTTTATATAATATTTGAGTTTATTTTATTTAGATTTTATTTATTTCTATTTCCTTTTATTTTCTTTTTAGAACTATTTTACTTCAATTGCAAGTTTTTATATTTCAGGAACAAATATTCAAAAGATTGAGTCTTGGAGCGGAAAAAAAAGAGATTTGGAGTTAATTTATGAAGATCTCAGGCAAAAACACCAAAATATATATGTCTTGCGCCCCATAATACCCATTTGTTGTTTTTGCTTCTTCAACAAGCTGTCTATTTTAGTTTATTTCAGACCAATAACCCATTGTTTCTTGTGCAACACTTTAGTGATTTATTTCTTAGGGCTTAAGTCATTGTTAGACTATAAAAGCAGCCATCAAACTTGTATAATTATCTTTTGTTCTTGTAAATAATAAGTGACAATTGTTTCCTTAAAAAAAAGTCTACGATGAACATGAGTGAGTAGACTCTTCTTGTCTTGGGATTGTTGGATGAGTCTAATGACTAAATCCTAATCAAACTAAACCTCTAACCATTTTCTAATCTAAATTCACCGTTCTTATAATTAATAACAAATATTAAACGATGGATCGATAGATGAAGTTTAATAGTTGTTATTGATTCATCACAAATATTAAGCGATGGATCGAGAGATGAAGTTTTAATATTGGAACAAGTGAATTTAAACAAGGATTGCGAAACATGAGAATAGTCTAGCAAACCTTGAGACAAATAAAGTTTCGAGCTTCAAGGATTTCAATAGCATTCAACCATGAAAATAGGCGTGGTTGCTAGAGAAACACACTCACTGAGATCGAGAGGAGATGTGATAGGCTAAAGAGAAACTTGTCTTTAGAAAATAAGTCCAACATAAAGTCTAGGTTTAGGGTTTGGTTTGTGAAAGGTTTGTCACCATGATGAACCAATAATCTCAAGGCTCCTTTTTATTTTATTTTCTTTTTAAAAACAAAATCAAATCTTTTTAACATAAACTCTCTTCTAATCATTGTTAAAGGTTAATTGAATTCATAACTCTCTGTCGGAACAATACTCTTTTTACTTCTTCGGTAAAACCCGTGCACTTGCGGATTTTACACATAAGTCATATACATCATTAATTAAATAAATCTAAAATGCAAAATTTTGTTAGCATCTTGCACATTTTCACATGGACCAAAAAACCATTTCTCTTTCTTCAAAAACAACTAAATGTGATGCCTCTTAAAGTAATTTTACACAGCTTTTCTCTCTCCTTGTCATAAGTAATGATTATTATGAAGAAAGAGAAAAATGTTTTCATGATGTGTCTAGCCATTATTAAAATATATTAAACTAACATAAAAGGAGAAAACCTTTCTAAATAAACTAAAATGCTACGGTTCAAGTTTTGTCAATTTTATTTAAGCATAATTTGTATCTCATTGTTGTCTGGACCTTAACTTTTGAATCACTATTTTTTTGTTACTTAACTTTGGAAGCATTATTTCTTTTTCTATTTTGTACATAAGCATTATCTTACAAAAGCATTATATTATCACCAATTCACCATTTGCTGATATTTCCTGGACATATGCGTCACCTAAGCATTATATTATTTTCAATAAGTTCTGTGTGAACGTAAGAAATGCATTTCTAGAAAATAGAGGTGACATGGTAAATGAATTTTAGTACATAACTTATTGCTAAAACATTAAAAAAATATACTACACAAAACATATTACATGTAACATGGTAAATGCACATGTCGTAATAGTAGTATTTAGGTTATCAAGTTGAATTTAAGAAAAAAATAAGGGAAAAATAAAGGTATAGTCTACAGACACACCTTTAAATTCATTGTAGCATTTTTTTTTATTTAGAAATGGGACAGTGTTTTTTTCTTTTATGGTAGCTTAATATATTTTAATATTGGCAAGACACAATTAAAACATCATAAGAGAGTAACAAAAAAAATAAATCATGAGAGGGAACATCTTTCTCTTTCTTCATAATAATAATCATTACTTATGACAAGGAGAGAGAAAAAACTGTGTAAAATTAAATGTTAAATGATGTATGTGGTCTATAATAAATGTCATTGATGAGTCAATAATTAGTGTTTTTTATATAATATTTGAGTTTATTTTATTTAGATTTTATTTATTTCTATTTCCTTTTATTTTCTTTTTAGAACTATTTTACTTCAATTGCAAGTTTTTATATTTCAGGAACAAATATTCAAAAGATTGAGTCTTGGAGCGGAAAAAAAAGAGATTTGGAGTTAATTTATGAAGATCTCAGGCAAAAACACCAAAATATATATGTCTTGCGCCCCATAATACCCATTTGTTGTTTTTGCTTCTTCAACAAGCTGTCTATTTTAGTTTATTTCTGACCAATAACCCATTGTTTCTTGTGCAACACTTTAGTGATTTATTTCTTAGGGCTTAAGTCATTGTTAGACTATAAAAGCAGCCATCAAACTTGTATAATTATCTTTTGTTCTTGTAAATAATAAGTGACAATTGTTTCCTTAAAAAAAAGTCTACGATGAACATGAGTGAGTAGACTCTTCTTGTCTTGGGATTGTTGGATGAGTCTAATGACTAAATCCTAATCAAACTAAACCTCTAACCCTAACTTTATGTAAACCTATTTTCTAATCTAAATTCACCGTTCTTATAATTAATAACAAATATTAAACGATGGATCGATAGATGAAGTTTAATAGTTGTTATTGATTCATCACAAATATTAAGCGATGGATCGAGAGATGAAGTTTTAATATTGGAACAAGTGAATTTAAACAAGGATTGCGAAACATGAGAATAGTCTAGCAAACCTTGAGACAAATAAAGTTTCGAGCTTCAAGGATTTCAATAGCAATCAACCATGAAAATAGGCGTGGTTGCTAGAGAAACACACTCACTGAGATCGAGAGGAGATGTGATAGGCTAAAGAGAAACTTGTCTTTAGAAAATAAGTCCAACATAAAGTCTAGGTTTAGGGTTTGGTTTGTGAAAGGTTTGTCACCATGATGAACCAATAATCTCAAGGCGCCTTTTTATTTTATTTTCTTTTTAAAAACAAAATCAAAACTTTTTAACATAAACTCTCTTCTAATCATTGTTAAAGTTTAATTGAATTCATAACTCTCTGTCGGAACGATACTCTTTTTACTTCTTCGGTAAAACCGTGCACTTGCGGATTTTACACATCAGTCATATACATCATTAATTAAATGAATCTAAAATGAAAAATTTTGCTTATAATAATGGAGGGAGGGTGTATATGTATATACTACTGCACTCATATGTGAATTGTGTATATACTCGGTTGAGGCGTTTGAACTTGTTTACTTGATTTCAGAGAAATAATCGAAAAATGCTAGTTTTTACGAAAATAGACGAACTTTGTCAAATTAATGGTTTATGGTTGGATAACTTGTAGTAGAATTTGAATTCATGTTAGTATGATTGAATGTGAATGAATTGATAGACGATTGGGTGTTTAATATGATGAAGGTCATGATGTGGTTAGATGTCTGTCTTTATGTGAAATGTGAATTTGAAACTTTATTGTTTCCTTGAGGTGTTAAATGTTGTTGAGGATTATCATGTTGATTATTTTGGTGATTATAAATAGATGATTTAATGGTGACTTTTTGATTGTATGGATGTAAGTTGCAATTGTTGGTGAATAACATAATTGCGTTGTGATAATTATGTTAATGTCTATGGTGGTGAATTGTGCATTGTCGAGTCCTTACTTGAAGTCCATGAATTCATAGTCATATGAGGTGATTTGAAGTATGTAAATGCAGGGTGTTTATTATGTAGGTGGATTTATTAACTTTAAAATTATCTCTATAATCCTCTGGTACCACACACATCAAGAGGAGTCTAGACCATTGCATGAATTTTGTAATTGGAGAGTCGAGTCGTACTTTATTTTGTGAATTGGTGTATATGTACATTGGTGGACTTTGTTGATGGTTGTGAATATTTGAACCAGGCTCTAATTGTATACATTATTGATTTGCGTTTTATATTTGAGGACTTATGAGGACGTTGAATTTACAAATCATGTGAAATTGAATTATGTTAATTATTTCATTTGATTATGTTTAATTGTGAATTTTGAACTAACCCCCAGTGGTCGGTTGGTTGACGGCCTACCTTATTCGTATGGATGGCTAGACGGCGTGCATGACTAGTTTGCTTTGCTTTGATGAGTTGCTTGAGGCTAGCTTGGATGCTACCTCGTTTACTACATTTCGGTGTCCTAAACTTAGGGCTCTTATTAGAGGTCGGTCTTGGATATTTATATTTATTATGTATGTTGGAGATTTTTGAGATCATGTATTAGTGATGATACATGTAGTGTGTTGACATGACTATTTGGAGACTTATTTTATTACGGATGACTATTGAGGTGATTTAGTTAAATGTCGATGAATGATGTTTTTATTCCGTTGCGATGTTTGGAGAAAATTATTTATGCATGCTTGGTGAATTATTGAAGAAGTAACATCTTAATTCTTTATATGGTTATATCATTAGCGTAATTTATCACTTTTAGAGTTTAGGGTGTTACAGCAAGTAGCACAATCCATCATTCTTTTAGTGTGTTTCTTCCGCTTTTTTCTGTTGTTCCGGGTGAAAGTAACCCCCCTTGTTTGAAGATGAAGTAGATCATTCCTGTGAACAAGAAGGTGGATCTATAAGAGGGTGCAGAAAATTCAATTGTTCCACCAATAAATTATTATGACTCATATATCATGAAAGCAACTATCACAATTTTCAAAAAACAAATGGATGTAAGTAATCACTATAAGTATGCATCTCAGTGTTAATTACTTTATCATAGTGTATACAATTAGAATACTTTTTTAAACTATTATTTAATTCATCATTGTGGCAGATATATATTAACGAATTAAAAGAGCTGGTAGAGCCAAAGGATTTGAAACATTTTTGGGCAATTATTACTTTTGATGACAGTGAAAATAAGCTAAATACAATAGCTATCTCTTAATTTTTAGTTATTTTTTCTTTTGCCCCAAAATTATATTGTTTTGTATGACTTATATAGGAGGAGAAGAGAAATGGAAGAAAAGCAACAAACAAGGTGATAGGACCTATCTCGGTTTCTTACGAACTTCCTCGTTGTTATCTCGACATTGACTTTCAAAGGGTAAGATTGGTTATGTGTCATTTCTTACTCAATTACAATTTGTCGTATCCATGATTAATATTATATTAACATATAATAAAGAAATACCATGCTTGCTTTATATTTAATATAATTTTGAGGTAAATTTTAAATTTGAATTGATTTTATTTATAATGTACACTTGATTGCAACACGGCCTCATTCAAAAGATGTGCCTCAAAGATCTATTGTGTTTGACATAATAAAGAATTGGATGATCGAGTTGAGAAAACCAGCTGATAAGCAGAGATATGACATTGTAAGATATGATGGAATTTATTTATTTAATTTTCACTTAGTTATGACAAGTTTACATATATGCAAGCTACATTGGTTGTAAAATATCATATATATCTTCAATAAAATTGGCATTAATTCCTTCACAACTAACAAAGTTTGTATGTGTGTTTATGCAGTACTTTGTACACTTGCCCTCAAACATTATTTTCTGTTGGAAGAATGAAGTGGTTAATTTTCTACTTTATGGAGAACATCCACCAAAGCTAGATACAAGCAAAAAGAGAAAGCAATGCAATGTACATTATCTTTAACAATATTCAAGCAATGAATTAATTTTATTTTTATTTCTGAGTGATACTAGAGGAAACCATACCTAGTTATAATGTTGTTTTGTGACTTGTTTGTTGCAGGAACTAGATTCGGCATCGAATGCGCCAAATAAAAGGATGAAAAATTGTCCTAAAATCTCTCAAGTGGTGAAAATGAAGAACCAGATGATAGAATTGTTTCTATAAGAAATTGGGAAGAATAACATGAATGATGAATCAACTGTAGTGGTTACATATGAAGAAATTGGTAACATGAATCGAGATAAAAACCATACAATAATAACTTGTCCATAATAAATATTGATTTATTTTGTTTGCTTAAGCAAAAAAATGAACAACTACTCCAAATTGTTAAATATAGCTCAAAAGAGCACTCTCACTTGCAGAATAGTAGTCGCCAATTGGGTGTTGATATCAGTAAAAGAATCCAAATTAAGCTCTTGGTCAATCGCATATGAACTAGTACTCAGAATTTGGGATTGCAAAGTTAACAATGAGCCATCTCCAATATTGTTAGATGCTTCAAATGTTGCATTAATATTTGGTTGGCTCGTTGAACACACAACAAAACCATATGGAAGGATTGGTAAATCTTTAGAGTCTTCACCCCTTGAAGCCACATTCATAGTTTTTCTGTCAAAATATTGTTTTCCGCTATGATTTTGCGTGTGGAACTTCTTTATTTGTTTACCCACATTTGCTTCCAATAAAAAGTATAAAATTCCGGGTGTGGGAAATTGACAGAAAAACTATGAATGTGACTTTAAGGGGTGAAAACTCTAAAAATTTACCAATCCTTCCATATGGTTTTGTGGTGTGTTCAAAGAGCCAACTACATATTCATGCAACATTAGAAGCATCTAATAGTATTGGAGATGGCTCATTGTTAACTTTGGCATCCCAAATTCCGAGTACTGGTCCATATACAATTGACTAAGTTTTTAATTTGGTACTGATATAAACACTCAATTGGCAACTACTATTCTGCAAGTGAAGGATGCTCTTATGAGTTATATTTAACAGTTTGGAGCAAAAGAAAAATTAACTGAAAATTAAGAGATAGTTATAGTACTTACCTTATTTTCACCGTCATAACAAATAATCATTTCCCAAAAATCCTTCAAATCCTTTGGCTCATCCAGCTCTTTTAATTCCTTAATATATATCTTCCACAAAGATAAATTAAATACTATTTAAAAAAAGTGTTCTAATTGTATACGTGACAAAGTAATTAACAACAAGTTGCATACTTGGTGTGATTACTTACATCCATTTATTTTTTGAAAGTTGTGATAGTTGGTTTCAGGATATCCGACTCATAATAATTTATTGGCGGAAGTTGTTGAACAATTGAACAAATAAAAGGATGAAAAATTGTCCTAAAATCTCTCAAGTGGTGAAAATGAAGAACCAGATGATAGAATTGTCTCTATAAGAAATTGGAAAGAATAACGCGAATGATGAATCAAAAATATTGGTTACATATGAAGAAATTGGTAACATGAATCGAGATAAAAACCATACAATAATAACTTGTCCATAAGAAATATTGATTTATTTTGTTTGCTTAAGCAACAAAATGAACAACTACTCCAAATTGTTAAATATAGCTCAAAAGAGCACTCTCACATGCAGAATAGTAGTCGCCAATTGGGTGTTGATATCAGTAAAAGAATCCAAACTAAGCACTTGGTCAATTGCATATGGACTAGTACTCAGAATTTAGGATGCCGAATTTAACAATGAGCCATCTCCAATATTGTTAGATGCTTCAAATGTTGCATTAGTATTTGGTTGGCTCTTTGAACACACAACAAAATCATATGGAAGGATTGGTAAATCTTTAGAGTCTACACCCCTTAAAGCCACATTCATAGTTTTTCTGTCAAAATATTGTTTTCTGCTATGATTTTGCGTGTGGAACTTCTTTATTTGTTTACCCACATTTGCTTCCAATAAAAAGTCTAAAATTCCGGGTGTGGGAAATTGACAGAAAAACTATGAATGTGGCTTTAAGGGGTGAAGACTATAAATATTTACTGGAGATGGCTCATTGTTAACTTTGGCATCCCAAATTCCAAGTACTGGTCCATATACAATTGACTAAGTGCTTAATTTGGTACTGATATAAACACTCAATTGACAACTACTATTCTGCAAGTGAAGGATGCTCTTATGAGCTATAATTAACAGTTTGGAGCAAAAGAAAAAATAACTGAAAATTAAGAGCTAGCTATAGTACTTACCTTATTTTCACCGTCATAAAAAAATAATCATTTCCCAAAAATCCTTTGGCTCTTCCAGCTCTTTTAATTCCTTAATATATATCTGCCACAAAGATAAATTAAATACTAGTTAAAAAAAGTATTGTAATTGTATACATGACAAAGTAATTAACAACAAGTTGCATACTTGGTGTGATTACTTACATCCATTTATTGGCGGAACTTGTTGAACAATTGAATTTTCTGCACCCTCTTCTGGATCCACCTTCTTGTTCATAGGAATGATCTGCTTCATATTCAAACAAGGAGGTTACTTTCATCTGGGACAACAGAAGAAGTAGAAGGATCCATCTTCTAGTTGATAGTGTTATTTGCAACCAACATATTGTGCCCATCCATTAATTCATTTCATGGATCCATGAAATACACACACAAAATAATAGAATACTAGGGTGTGAAAAAGACAGATAATCAGAATTGAACATGTACATAAGCAACAAATCCCAAGTATTTATAGCCTAAAAATAATAGTTAACGTTGCTCACCAAGCCCTTCTTTAATATATCTTTCTTAAACAAATTGGAAAATATTTAAAAAGTTAAAATTCAACGAATCCAACTAGTTTGTGACTATCCATTGATCCATTGGTGTTATGGTATGTTGATAAAGTTATGAATTTTTGTAAAGAATAATATATTTTGAATCAAATTAAATAAAAATTTCTTAATTAACACGTTCGTGTTATGGTATGCTGATAAAGTTATGATTTTGTTAATTTAAAAATGGAATAATATATTTTGAATCAAAAATTAATTAATTTTTTTTAGAACAAATTAAGTAAATATTCTTAATTAGCATGCTAATAATTATTTTTACACAAATGTTTTTATTTTCTAAATGAAATTAATATCTTTTTATTTCATTATACAATTAATGAAATAAATATTGTCTTTTTTTTTCCTAAGCTAGGAGATTCAGTAGGCAACAAGGGAAAGCAACAACATCCCAACTAGATTGACTCCTCGAAGAACCCCTATCCTATACCGCCGATCTCAAAGAAAAAATTTATTAAAAAAATGGGAAGAAAGTATAAGAGGGGGGACTAGGCCAAAACCCTCAAAAGAAAAGCAAAAAAAAAAAAAAACAGATACAAAAAAGCAGCTGACTACGATAACCTAGAACGAGGAATCCCACTCCAATCCAATAAGAAGTCAGTATGTAGAGGCTGAGGCAACACATATTCATAGAGCACCTGTAGATGAACCTCACTAGGAACATGTTATATAGGGCGACGACTTTCCAATCTGAAGTTGTTTCCTAACCTGCTGTTTCTGTTTCCTAGATAAAACCGGAGTAAAAGGTAAATCTGCATTGGCTTTGTCGTAGGCATAAACACGGTGCCATAAGTCCAGATCATGCTGAACATTTGGGTTACTGTGAGTAGGCTCATAAACTACCAAAACTTTGTCACCATTTTCATCAATCTCGGCTTGGGTAGCCAAGAAGGTGGGATTTTGAGCTAGTCTCTCCATTTCCAAAACTGCATATGTGTTGTTTGGGATGGTCCTGACCACAAGAGGACTGGCTTGTGGACTAGTTTGCACGTCATCGTGGGTTATAAAATGTTGAGACAGTGATACCTCCCTAACAGAAGCGGAGTGTACCAATTCAGCAGTCAAAAGATGCATATCATCATGCGCATCAAAAGCTGAATGTGTCCCAAGTGCATCCTGAATCCGGGGAACCTCCAACTCCTCCCGAGATATCGGACTTACTTGTTCCACGTCATCCGAAAGCACGTTAACATGCACAACATCAAGGGAGTCAACTCCAACACCGGGCGTGAAGGTGAAGTACCTTGAGGGATCTCATTAGACACTCAAGGATGTGTCTGTGTTTGTGCTAGAGTCGCAATGGTGTCAACATCTACAACAGTAACTGTTATATGTGGCTCTATAGGTGCTGCAAATGCGTTGGAAGAACCTATACCAGAGGGATTCTCTTTGATAGGCACCCACTCAGATTTCTTGGCTGGATTTTGCGCCTTTCCCTTAGCAACTTTCTCCTTAGAAATGTCTTCCTTCCTTAGGTACAACCAACGACAATTAGTAATATCATGTCCAAGTGTCTAACAATGAAAGAAAAAATCCAGAATCCGTTCGTAAACAACCTCCACAATGTCGACCAAGGTACGTGCGTAGTTACCAAAAATTCTTTTTGATGTCGCATTGTCAAGGACCAGCGGCGTGCCAACCGCACAAACAATTTCCCGAAGTATCCATCCAACCGCAACTTTGGTGGGCTGCACACTAGATGTTGGCGCAGTTGCCGGTGCCAAAATATCTGCCTCCCAGTCAAACCGCATGGTAGAATCAATGTAAACAACAGTACAGTGCTAGAATTAATCCAATAAAAATTGAAGCACCTAACAACTTTTGAATCCAATTAACCCACCGAACAGCCAAATAATAATTGAATTCAAAATGAATTCAACCCAATTTGCAAAGTGCAGCACCGAATGGATGGGCAATTCAAAGAAAAGATTCCAAATGATTCACCAAAGAAGAAGCTAGCAATCACACATGTAGAGGAACAAAATCAAGATCGAAGACGCCGCTCATGCTAGGTCAATGAACGCCGCCGTCTTTCCTTCTATGCTAAGTTCATTTCCAATTGATTGGCTAACTCATGTGTCCAATCTAAATATTGTCTTCAATAAACAATATACATATTATAGTCTCGATTTAAAAAATATATCTATTGAATTATTTATTTTTGATGTTTTTAAAGTAAACTGTTTTTTTGTCAAAAAAATAAATAAACTGTTTTTACCGTTAAATTTTTCAATTTTATATTATCAACCATATAAATAATTTTTTTTTACCATATCAATAATATAAATATATTTTTGTAACATTTAAATTTTTTGATAATTAGAATATCTCATAATAATTAATTATTTGGAAAAAAAACAATGAGAACTTTTAGAGATCACATGCACTCTCACGCGGTACATATGCTTGTGGGATTTACAAAGAGTTGAGTGTCATCTTCTTCAAAGATATACATAATACATGGAATGAGTAAAGACAACCTAAAATTCGTTTCATTCTTTTTAAGAAAAAATTCGATTCAGTTATTTTTCGCATTTCGAACAATAACTTATTACTGTTTATGAAAACAGAATACGAATATGTTTATGCATCATAGCAGACTTATGATAGAGCACCTTAATGATCCTAGTTTTCCCCTGATCGTTCAATTATGTAGAACATAATTGTATAAACCCAATGTCGATTGAAAATCTAACACGTTAGCTTTAAGATGTTTAATGCGATGTTCCAATATCAGACACAAAAAGACGAATGTTGAGTTTAATGTTTAAACATCGTGCTAACAATAATAAACAAAAATGTGTAAAAGTAAAAGACAAGAAAGTAAATGGCATAGGTGAATTGTTAACCCAGTTCGGTGATAAACACACCTACTCTGGGGGCTACCAAGCTAGGAAGGAAATCCACTAGTGTAGTCCTTATTCTAAGTTCTCAACAAACTCCAAGTTTACAACTTAAGACCTAGGACCTACCCGTACTGACTTCAACCTAGGAACTCCTAGATTTGAGATCCTATCTCACTTCCACTCAATCACACGCTCTGTGATTATTTGAATACAAATCAATGGTGAAGTTACCTTCGAACACAAACTACCTCCGTGCTTCAAAGCTTAGTAGTAGTATACAACTTACAACTCAATAACACAGTCCTATACTTGCATCAAAGTGACACAAGAAATGCTCACAATTAACAAAGACTCAAAACCCTAAAACTCTATTCGCAATATGACAGCTTGAATGATTAATTAGGTTTTGCATTCTTGAATATATATTGAAGCAAAACTGGCTTGAACAACTTGTTGGGCTTCAGAACAATGCAATCCATAAGCTGATCCACTTCACACGAATCAGGAACAAATAAAGCAACCCCTAAAAAGTCGGAACATCTTCGGAACAACCAAAACACCATCAAAAGTATGTGTCTTGGCCAACAAGTAACTAAGCGTTGATTCCTTAGAAAGATAAAGTGGGCGTAAAACAAGGCACACAATCAGGGCACACTGAATCATACCCAGATGTTGGAATATCGTATCCATCAACATGCATGAATATTTGTTTTAGCAATAATGAAGCCAATATACAAATATCCAACAATCTCCCCCTTTGGCAAATTTTTGGCTAAAACAAATAAAGACCATACAATCAAAGAAGAAAAGTATCTCATAGCCGTTTGTTCAATCATCAAGAGCACAGATCCATGAAGTCTATGTCTACCACCACCCGCACATAATGTCCAACGGTGTGTTTCTGAGTTGCGGCATCAATGATGAGATGAGTGCCAATTACGCCAACAATTTTCAATAATGTTCTTTCTAACCATTACTCTTATGGTAAGACCAGTAGTAGTATCCAAACATGCGCATGTGCTGGACGCTGAGAATATTTATTAAAATCCTTGGACCATTGGGAAAGAGAAGCGCATACATCGTCGCATGAGAAGAATGAGAACTCATAGAATCCGAGACCAAGGGAGATCAGATGTCACGAACCCTTAGTTTTCCACTGCTGCGATAATTTTGTGGTTATTTCTTTAGCTGTGTACGGCTTGTCGCCCTTGTTCAAGAATAGTTGACCGTGCATATGATGCTTGCATCTCTCTAACCCCATGACATAGACATTCTATATGACTTCTATTGATAAATTATCCCCTTGAAGTGTCGGTTGAGGAAGAGGTGCACTCTTCACCGTGGCCGCAGGTGAAAGCACATGAGCTCCTTTGACCTCATGTGCAAAAGAAAGCGGCTTGGAAGGAACAACCACGACAAAGAGGGAAGGAGAGGCATGTGTGGTTGTGGAAGGAAACACCGGAACCACAAGGTCCGTTTTCCAATCAAAAGCCATGACAAAACCTTTTGATGTGGGAAGCGCAAACAAGTCAGGTAACCAAACGGAGAATGGGAGATTGAGATAATATTAATCCTATCAATGAGCAAAATAAATGAATTGAATAATATTAATTCCGCGACCAACAAAAGCTAGTGGAGCTAATTGGATAATATTAATCCTATCAATGAGCAAAATAAATGAATTGAATAATATTAATCTTATCCACCGCGAACAATGGAATAAATGAATGAATGGGAGATTGAGAGTTTCTAGTACTGCTTCTTGGTTTCGACTTTAGAGATTCATCCAGAGAAAGATGCCAACATATGAAAATTTTGCTATGATCAACACTTTGGTACTGCAAAAACAACTTTAGATTCAACAATATTGTTGGAACACTACTTGAATTTAAGTGGAAGTTGGAAGAGTAAACACAAGTTTCATTGGATAAAATTATTGTTGGAGTTAATTGAAAAAATCTCTCATAGAGGAGAGGACACACCCACTAGATTTAATCCACAAGTTAGCTTAATGCTTAAGTCACTCCATATTTGTTACCAATTCGCAAGTTAGTTGAATCTTTAAGTCACTCTGGATTTGGTACGAACTCTCCCTATAAAAGGAGAGTTCATCTCACTCATTCAGTACACACAAAAATATCGTGAAACTTCTAGTGTTTTTCTCTCTCTCTCCTTTTTTCGACTTGTGTTGACGAGTCTTTCTTTTTTCTTTTACTCCTTCTGTCTCTTCGGTTTTGAGTGTCTTCGTACCACATCAGAGTGGTTTTATACCATATTGAGGGTGTTATTTCTCAAACGGTTACTTATGCTGCTGTATGTAATCGAATATGTTGAATTGAGTTGTTTAATCCTGCAGACAGCACGATCGATAACCTACCTTGTCGTGACTCAACCCTGTAATCTCGTCGGTGGTGATTTTCCTTTTTAAGGTACTTTTTCAAATTCCGAAAACAACAAATATCAAGCCAAATATGAGCACATCCAAAAGCATTCAAAGTTTACTGTAACCATCCAAAATCTACTAGAATCATAGAAGTTGTTTGGAAACCTCCCACTCTCAATTGGATAAAGTGCAATATTTATGGCACTGCAAATTGGAGCTCAAGGTCCCTCAACCAGTGCTAGCATATAGAGACAAGCATGGTCAATGTAGGTTGCTTTGTTGTCAGTACTGGTATTTCAAATACCATGTGGAGTAATTTTATCAATATAATGTGCTTCACAATTAACTGGAACAATTTGTGGATAGAAAATGATTCTGTCCTAGCTACCTTAGCATTCAAGTCTGCTTATATTATCACATATATGGTAACTACAAAACTGATGGCTTAATTGTATTTCAAAAGTTTCCACAATTAACTTCATCATCACTCACATTTTTAGAGAAGAAAATCATTCTACAAACAAGCGCATCCGTAGGTTAGCTTTTAATGATTTCAACAGGTGAAACTCTCCTCCTATTTCTATTTGGGATAATCTTGCCAGAAATAGGTTTGGTCTCGCTTATTATAGGTTTTGTTAAATTTGTGAGGGTTTGGTTTTGTTCCCCCTCCCTTTTGTATTTCACTTTTTGTTTAATATATTTATGGTGTTGCCTGTCATGGGCACATCAGTTTGAAAAAAAAAATATGAACTTAGGATTTAAAAGAATTTTTTATTTTTTTTTGAAGGAAGGATTTAAAAGAAAACGTTAAAAAATATATTATGAACTTAGGATTATCCTAATGTTTTTTTTTTTTATAAAATCCCTATTTAATGAAAATCTAGGTAGCAAACGGATATTGTTTTCTCTTACTCAGAGTTATAATAAGTTGCTTTGATGAGTTACCTTCTCAGTTCTCACAGATCTAGTGATAAGTTTTTAAGACTGGAAAATTCAAAGTTCGCTATGCATAGCAATTAGTATTATTCTAATTTTCTTTTAGCAAACCAAACAGTTAACGGTTTAACCGAGAAAGTTCGGAAAGATGCAACAACTCTGCGCTACCAGATAACAGCAAAACTGCCAAAAACAGAAGCCAAAAGAAAACTACAAGGAAACAAATCCAAACACAAAATAAATTGTTCATTAATCTAGGCTTGCTGAGATGAGAGATTTAGCACTGAACCCAAAACTGCAGCAGAGAAAAAAAACACAAAAAACTAACAAACACCAATGCAAACTGCAGCCACTGGAAGCTCACACCATACATGAAATAGGAGCTGAACAACATGTCAACATTGATGTGTGCTGCAACAACTTTTAACCGTGCTTCCATGAGTACAACCCTACACCACAGGGCTATGTTATTAAAGATTAAATTCCATAGCAATACCAATATCAAGTATTCATATAAATAATTAGTAATAATTCTTGCTTCCCTAATCAACATGGATGTACTACTAGGTCTAAACACAAGCAGAACAAGAATATTCAATATTTATTAATTTGCAAAAATATCTTTATACTTCAATTCTTGACAAATAACCAAGCTCTAAATGCGATAATAGGATCACTCGTGCATACTATCAGCAACAAAATTTAGATTTAAATGGAATTAATATAAGTTTGAAGAAATATGATATGTATCACTTTGCTCACTAAATAGTTAGTTCCCCGCTTTCAACTGCCATGTTAAGGACGATATTACGCTTAAGTTTTGTTTATAATGTTGTCAAAAACCACCCCAATAAAGAGTATTCTAGATATAATGAATTTCTTTTTGGGAAAATTACCTAAGGAAAATTCATCTTCTAACTTATAACGAATACAAAAGCAAAAAAAAACAGATTCAATAGATGCTGGATTGTCAACCCGCTAACAATAACTAATGCATAATCATTCAAAAGCACAATCAAATCAAAGTCATCATGAGTTAATTATAATACGAGTAAATCTAATCAAAACAAGTAAATTGTTGTAGAGAAACTTACTTTCAACAATGCGATACCAAACTTTCAACATAATTCATGCCATTGAACCAAGGTTTATCGATTCTTTGTACTCTATTATATCTCCAATTATAGATAATTGTACTACTTTCAAGATCGTTTGTCAATAAAAGTGTACCAGTTTTTTCCGAGAGGAATAATGGAAACAAATGAAACTCTGAATCATTCAAGTGATCATATACTTGAAGATTATCATAACTAATTTTATAAAGTTGGGTCCATGAATCTTCAACTCCAAATTCCATCATTGCCCATATTACAAAATGAGTTTGTTTGTAATCATGTGAAAAACAAAGACAGTTCTTTAACACACTTATATATGGTACAACAATCGGAACTTCGGTGAAACCTTGAGGAGGCAAAAGCTGAGAATGTGTTTCACTGCCCAAATCAAGTGAAATGATCACAAATTGTTGAATAGTAATATTGTTGCAATCATAATGAGAGTGGTAATTGCGAATTGGCAGCCAATTAAGACTATTGTTCAGGTTCACAACATTCATCCAATAACCATGATCCACAGGAGAATTTTGAATATTTCTCCAAACATTATCGCCCAAACTGAAAACACGTACATTATTTGTATTTGGAACTAAATACGCCACCTTATAAGTGTCGGTTGAATTAACATAGCCAAATGCCAAACTATGATGGAAATGTAGGTAGTTATGAAGAGTATATCCTAATTTTTCAGATATTCTCCTCGTGGCTGGGTTCCAAAAGCGAATCCATGTCTCAATCTTGAAATTGTCGGTTAAAGAATGACCGAACAAGCAGAGCAATCCATTGCAAGAACCGACTATGTCGAGGCAGTGCTTGTTCTCAAGTTGATAGTAAGGATCTTCTGGAATATTAAAAATGATTGGAGGGTTTTGTAGCAAGCGAAAAACTGTGAAGGATAGGAAACTATTATCTGAGGTAGATAGAAGTGTCAAGTCTGCATTACATGCCGATCGAGTAAGGTGCAATTTGACAAAGGCGGGACTGGAGATGAGAGAGTCATGTGACTTACTCAAGCACCTAAATCGAAGGAGAGATTTGACTGGAAGCAAGGAAAAAATACCAATGATATGTTCATCGGGAATGAATACTGGCGATGGTATGCCATTGAGAGATCGTCGTGACTGAGTTCGAGTGAGGAGATTCATTTGCTGTGGTGTTGTTACAAAGGTGGGAACGTTTATTTTTTGGGAGGAAGAAATGTTGAACGTTGGCCTTTTCTATTTGTTTTTTTTTTAAGGAAGCATTTTCTATTTAATTATTTTAGTCAACATTTTGTATTTATTTTAGTCAAACAAAAAAAGTAACAAAACAAGAAAAAATATTATTATTTTTCAATTTTGGGAAAAGGAAACAAGGAAAACATTTTTTTTTCTTTTGGTAAAGGAAACAAGTAAAACAATCGCTCATTTAAAAAAAAAGAAAAAAATGGTCAAATTGAGAGACAAAAATAATATATTTAACTATTTTAAAAATCAATAATATTTTACCAAAAAATATATTTTTATCATTTAATTCTTTTCTCTTTCTACCTTTTTTTCAAATATGTGTACTTGCGTCTTGAGAGAGATTCGTTACTCATGACAGTCCTAATTAATTCAAAGACTTAGTCTCTTCATTTACGCGCACAAGATATTATGTTCATAACAAAATACTTGTGTGCATTGCCAGAAATAAGCTTGGTCTCGCGTATTATAGGTTTTGTTAAATTTGTGAGGGTTTGGTATTGTTCCCTCTTTTTTTCTTTTAAAGATGGTATTGTTCCCCCTCCTTTTATTTTTACCTCCTTTTGTATTTCACTTTTTGTTTAATTACTTACGTATTGCAATATTGAATGGTGATCTTAGCCTTGATATGATATTCTAGATTAAGATTGAAACATATAATTGATGTGTATTGTTTTTCCTAACTTCAGTAAATTACTTGTTGGATTTTAGAAGGATAGTCATAGAATTAGCAAGACCTTTTATGTATGATGTGTTTGTTAGTTACTCTTATTGGTCTTGTTCCTCCTTATATAAGTTGTAGAAAGAATGGGGCAACAAAATTTTGACATTTTGAAATTTGATTCCAACACCATAGCTTAATTTTTTATTTTTTATTGTTATTTTAAAAAAAAAAAACTACTAAAAGTTTTGAATGTTCCCGCGTTGGTTTCTATTGTTTCCCCAGTTACTGTTATCTTTCAGTAGTTTTTTTTTTTTTAAGTTTTGAGAATTGGTTGGATCATGAGATTTGTGTTTAGTTTCTTCTTTCTTTCTTTTAGTCTTTAAAAACAAAACCTTTGCGGTAACTAGAAAAAGAAATTAGCTATTAAATATTTGGATGGATTATAAATTTAGTTATTATGATTCAGACATGAATTTAAGTTTTATATGTAATATTATGGTGATAGAAAGTTTGTTAGACTTGATATGTGATGTAATAACCGTAGAGATGAGGTTAATGTTTTGTTGTTTGTTAGACTTTAGGCATGTTCTAAGAGTTGAGAAGTTGATGATTTTGTTAGATTAGCAAATACTTTTTAATTTTCATTAGAGATTACAAGTTCTAAATAATTTTGGATGAGATACAATATTTTTTACTCACTTTTTTAGTACAATGCTCTTAACTGCACTTCCTTTCTATTTCAGCCCATTGATTGATTTTTGTTTTCAGAACAAATGATTAACTTTTTTCTTTTATTTTTCTTTTACTAATCTGCATGCTTGAACCTACGGGGTTCTAACAAGTACATCTTGGTTTAATAGGATATCAAAGAGTTAGAATTTGAAGATGAGAAGATGCTTGCAAGAGAATTTTTTTAAGTAGCTAAGAAGACTTGTGCCATACATGCAATCCTAACTTATAGCTTGATTCTGATTACATTCTAAAGCTCCAAGAAAAATCCCAAAATCTCAAGCTTTAGCTTCCAATTTCATGTACCCAAGCCTCTTCCATAAACCAACTTCCAACTCTTGTTTCTAAACATCAACATAACCCATACTTAACATCATCAGCTAGCATGCAAACACTTATAGCTTAAGAACCCAAGAAAATCCCAACTGAAGTGATAGAGTGTGAGGTTCAGTTGAGAGAGAACGAAGGGGATGAGAGAAACCCAAGTTTGCTTTAGGACCAAGGAGTGTCAGTTGAATATAATGGTGTTCTTGCATGTTTGATTTGTCGTAGAAAGAGGTTGAGAGAGAGAAAGAGGAAGTATTATTTTTGCGGAGAGAGGATCGGAGGGGAGGAATGAAAAGGAAAGGAGGGTCTTAGTCTTTTATAATATTCAATGATAATTACCAAACTACACTTCTATTATATGTTTTGTTTAAACACAAATTAAACGACATAACAGTCTTCTATTATATGCTTGTGGGATTTACAAAGAGTTGTGTGTCATCTTCTTCATAAATATACAAGAAACGAGTCAAGACAACCCACAATTCGATTAAGTTAATTCTCGCATTTCGAACAATGATTTATTAAGGTTTTTTTTTTGGGTGACATGATCACACTTTTTGAAAACAAAGACATTGACACAAAAAAAAAATCACAAATTTCATTTGTAATGAAACAGAATCAGATTATAGGGTTTTATTATACGCAATTTTTTTATTAAAGGGAGTATAGACGGCACTCCAACCCTTACAATCAAGAAGACCCACATCCAAAATCATAGCGGAAAACAATTTTTTAATAGTCTTCAAAATAGTCTGGGTCTTGAGGGCCATCAAAATAGTCTTCTGTTTCACATAATTCCAACCCTGTATTACTCATATTATCTTCATTCGTGTCATTCTTCCAAATTTCTTCTAGAGAAAATTCCCTCATCTGGTTCTCCATTTTCACCACTTGAGGGATTTTATGACAATTTTTCATCCTTTTGTTTGGTGCATTCGACGACGAATCTAGCTCCTGCAACAAAGAAGTCACAAATCAACATTATGGCTTCCTCTAGTATCACTCAGAAATAAAATAAAATTAATTCATTGCTTGAATATTGTTAAAGATAATGTACATTGCATTGCTTTCTTTTTTTGCTTGTATCTGGTTTTCGTGGATGTTCTCCATAAAGCAAGAAATTAACCACTTCCTTCTTCGAACGGAAAATAATATTTGAGGGCAAGTGTACAAAGTACTACATAAACAGATATACAAACCTTGTTAGCCGTCTATAGGAATTAATGCCAATTTTATTGAAGATATATATGATATTTTGCAACCAATGAACCTTTTACAGGAGTAAGTGGATTTGAAAAGTATTAATCGTTTTGGAAGACTTGATACAAAAAAAAAGCAGCTTGCTCAAACTAAGATATAATTCTTGAGTGATTTGCAATTGATATGAAAGAGGTTCTTGATGAAAGATGTTCTTATGTTCTTTGCCTCAAAGTTATTATTTCCTCTAGTTGTAGTCTTCTATTTGTAGGGGAGGAACTCTTGATATCTTCTTTCCAACTTGCAACACGGGATTCATGCGAGTCTTCAAGATGAAACTAATGTCTGAAAGTTGAGATCGATCTCTAAATTTGTTGAAGCTTTCCTTTATACTTTGTTTCTTGCTACGTGAGGCATGAGCTTTGTACATCTCATTGACTTATCATTCTTGCTGTAGTTTTCAATCTTGAGCCCAAAGAAAAGGATTTCTTGTACTAGGTAGCTTTCCTTGTCATGTTGTGAGGTGACCATAAAGAGAATATCCAAAGGATCATAGATTTACATAGTATTACTTTTGTCATACATCCTTGATGTGTTGTCGTGTTTATATTGTCCCTTCTCATGCTAAGCTTTTCGCACATGATATTAAATATGTTCTTTGTGTGCATATGTATATTTGTAGTAAGCTCTTATGATTTAAAATTCCTTGTAATGACATATCTTATGCTTCAAATATTTATTGCTTCCTTAAATGTGACAATCTCAATACTTTCATTGCCTTGTGCGTGTTTTGCTTGTTTTGAACTAATTCCACATTTGACACCAATGGTTGAGATCAATCTCTTTATCATAACTGTGTTTTCCTTGGTAACCATATAATGTCTTTATATCTTTAGCTAAAAGAAACACTCAAGAGCACAAGTTAAATAACAATTAAAATCAGAATTAATTAAGTTTAATTTAATATGTTTGTTATCTTTAAAACTTAAAATAGGAATTTGGATTTTATATCAACAATTTGAATCCTGGCTTTTTGAAACTCTTTGCGTGGACTAAAGATTTCAATCCAAACATTCATCAATAATCCTCTTCTCAAGTTTTTTTATAATCTAGGGACTCTCTCTCTCTTTGACGCGTATTGGCGCCCAAAGATATTGTTTGATATTGAAAGAAGTGTTGGAACACTAATTAGTGTTGGAACACTAATTCTCTTTGACGCGTATAGAATACTTTCTGGAAAGAACAAGATTTGACTATTTTATGGATTTAGATTATCACATTTTTTCCTCAATTTTGTCATTACTGCAGTTTTATTGGCCATAGCCAGAATTAGCGCAAAAGAGCAAAAACTTATAATATTCAAAGTGAGAAGATGCAGATTTATAAGGAACAAGAAGTGAAAAGAAAAATAAGCAACATATGAGATCATAATACACATAGTAAAGACAAATGTGAGTAACACTAACAAGAATGTTAATTTTGTTATGTTTTTGAATAAGTTATTTTCATGAGCTATCTTGATGGACTCATAAAATTAAGCTAAAATCATAATATTTAGGTTCTGCTTGGATCAAAAACTTATTTGCAACTTATAATGTAAAAGCTTACTTGAAGCTTATAACATAAGTGCTTATCTTTGTGTTACAGACTATGTTTTTGAATATGTTAATTGTGTTATTGACTATGTTTCTAATTAAGTTGTTTTCATGAGTTATCTTGGACTCATAAAAACAAGCTAAAATCATAATTAATTTAGCATTAGGTTCTGCTTTGATCAAAAACTTATTTGCAACTTATAATGCAAGTGCTTATCACTAATATAAGCTATTTCTATAGCTTTGTGTTAATTAGGTTTTGCTTGGATAAATGATATGGTTTTGTAGATTGAGTCAAAGTTGATGGAGGCAACTACAAGGCTTTAGAACCAATTGGCAGAAGAGCAGAAGACAAGGAAACTACAAGGCTGCAAGACTAAGAGTAGAAGACAGGGCAAAATTACAATGTACTTTCTTTCATAACATGGATCATGTTGCCTAATATAACTGAAATGTTTTGTCATATTTTAGTGTTTGATATGCATGTTTTGCACCATCATTGATGGAGACTTGATGTATTTTATGACTAATGTTTTTTGTTACAAAGAACAAGTTTTTATTACCATTGTTTTTGTTGTGTGTAGGGTATGCTATTTTTGGATCTTTTACCTCGTGTGTTTTAAAAAAAAAATGCTATATCCCAAATTTGACTCAAGATAGTTTCTAATAAACTTCTTTATCAAACAATTAATCAAAAATTACTTTTAATATGGATTTTGGCATTCATTTATAGAAATTAAATAAAAGTTGTAATGATAATCAGTAACTTTCCTGCGGATTGGTTCAGTTTTATGAAGATTAACATGCGGAAACATCTTTGTCGTCTGTGGAATTTGCTGCGGAATTACTTGCCGTATGTTCGCAGGAAACATTTTCGTATAGAGGAATTTCTACCACTCTGACCAAAAGGTGTCCTGCGGATATTATCCGCTTTTCCTTAGGAAAGTTTCGTAGGAAAGTTTCCTGCGGTTTCTAAAATTCACAGGAAACAATTACCCACGAACTTATTATCCGGGAGTGCGAATCCTTGGTTCCTGCGGATTTTTCCCCATATTCTGCAGGTATTTTCGCAGGAAAATGGAGAGTTTCTAGTTGTTTTTCTTGGGTTCAACTTTAGAGATTCATTCAGAGAAAGATTCCAACATATAATTTTTGTTTCTATAATCATCACTTTGGTACTGCAAAAACAACTTTAGATTCAACAATATTGCTCGAACACTACTTGAATTTAAGTGGAAGTTGGAAGAGTATAAACACAAGTCCCGTTGGATAGAATTATTGTTGGTGTGAATTGAAAAAATATCCTACAAAGGAGAGGACACACCTACTAGTAGTATTTATATAAGTGCGGGGTGACCTGTAAGGGTGTACCCTTTGGGTACCCATTTTTTCGAACGGGTCATCGCCATATGTTCGGTCGGGTCGGACTTGGGTCGAAAAGAAATATATTTTTTATCATCTAAAAATGTCAAATTAATTTTTTTATTAATTTAAGCATTATACGAAAGTGCTTTCTTAACAAATAAGTTTCGTTAAAATCTGATCCAATAGAATATTCGAAAAAATCCAGATTGGGAACCAATCTGCGAATTGCTTAAGTATTAAGTTTGCTTAGTCTGCAAGTTAGCTTAATGCTTAAGTCACTCCAGATTTGTTACGAACTCGCAAGTTAGCTTAATCCTTAAGTCACTATGGATTTTTTACGAGCTCTCCCTATAAAAGGAGAGTTCACCTCACTCATTCAGTACACCAAACAATATTGTGAAACTTCAAGTATTTTTCTTCTCTCTCCATATCTCGACTTGTGTTGACGGGTCTTTCTTTTTTCTTTTACTCCTTCTATCTTTTCAGTTTCAAGTGGCCTTCGTACCATATATCAAAGTGGTTTTATATCATATTGAGGGTGTTATTTCTCGAACGATTACTTACGGTGCAATATGTAACCAAACAGGTTGAACTGGGTTGTTTTATCTTAGAGTTGGCTCGGTTGATAGACTACCTTGCACAAATTCGGGTAGTTCTGCGAAACATCTTAAAGAGAGCGACTTTGTCGTGACTCAACCTGTAATCTCTTTTGTGATGATTTTCCTTTTTAAGGTACTTCTTTAAATTCCGAAAACAGCAAATATCAAGCCAAATATGAGCACATCCTTAACCATGATCGCTGCAAATGATTCATTGACCGGTAATCTCACAAAATTAGCCACCAACTCTTCAATAGCTAATATTATGATATTCAAAGTATTCAAAGTTTACTATAACCATCCAAAATCTACTAGAATCATAGAAGTTGTTTGGAAACCTCCCACTCTCAATTCGATAAAGTGCAATATTTATGGCACTGTAATTGGAGCTCAAGGTCCCTCAACCAGTGTTAGCATATAGAGACAAGCATGGTCAATGTCTAGGTTTCTTTGTTGTCAGTACTAGTATTTCAAATACCATGTCCTAGATACCTTGACATTCAAGTCTGCTTATATTATCACATGGTAACTAAAAAACTGATGGCTTAATTGTATTTCAAGACTTTCCACAATGAACTTCATCATCATATCACTCACATTTTTCGAGAAGAAAATCACTTGCAAACAAGCTAGCATCCGTAGGATTAGTTTTTAATGATTTCAACTGATGGAACTCCTCCTATTTCTATTTGGGATAATCTTGCCAGAAATAGGTTTGGTCTCGCGTATTATAGGTTTTGTTAAATTTGTTAGGGTTTCGTATTGTTCCCCCTCCTTTTCTATTTAACTTTTTGTTTAATATATTTATGGTATTGCCTGTCATAGGCACATCAGTTTAAAAAAAATATTACGACCCTAAGTAATTAAGGTTAAGGTATTGATTCTATATGGTAGTTGTAAAGAACTATAAGATAAGGTAAAGTAAAATTGAAAAGGGTTTAGGGGCCTGGGAGTGTGCTCCTCCTAGAGATTTCTGGTTCGATTCTTCCCGGTGTCAATTTGGGTGGACTAATTTAGCTTCTTCAAAAAAAAAAAAATGAAATGGGTTTAAGTTTAGAAAAACGAAAGAAAAAAAAAGAAGTAATGAATAATGATTGAGTTTAGATTTCTTATAAATAATGATTGAGTTTTAAATTTTGATATTTAATGAGTGAGAGGGATTAATGAATAAATGATGATTATTTAAATTAGGGTTTAAACTTTGCCGTGATATCTTACAAGTTAAATTACTTACTTATTGCATTGAATGGTTATCTTCGTCTTGATTAAGATTGAAACATGGAATTGATGTGTTTTGTTTTTCCTAACTTCAGTGAATTACTTGTTGGATTTTAGTAGGATAGTCCAAGAATAAGCAAGACCCTTTATGTGTGATGAGTTTGTTAGTTACTCTTATAGGTCTCATTCCTCCTGATATAACTCGTAGAAAGAATGGTAAGAAGGTATAAAAGGCTGGAGTTGTTTCTTTACATGTCACACCAAAGCTTTATTTTTTTATTTTTTTAGTGTGTTATTTTAGAAAAACTACCGAAAGTTTTGAATGTTCCCTCGTTGGTTTATATGTTGCCCCAATTACAGTTATTGTTTCCTTTCAGTAGTTTTTTATAGTTTTGAGAATTGGCCGGATCATGAGATTTATGTTCAGTTTTTCTTCTTTTTTTCTCTCTTTCTTTTAGTCTTTAAAGAAAAATTTGTGGTAACTAGAAAAGGAAACTAGCTATTAAATATTTCGATGGATTATAAGACACTAACTATAACTACCATAACTGAGACCAATATCTATCAGATGTACCCCTAAAATAGCAAAAAAAATCCCCTTCACTTCTTGCCATTGTTCCTTACCAGGGTCTCCCATGAACTTACCGACAACACTAACTACATGTGCAAGATCCGTTCTAGTGCAGACCATAGAATACATCAAGCTTCCCACCACACTAGCATAAGGAACACGTGCCATGTATTTCTTCTCCTCAGATGATTTAGGTGCAAATACTACAGACAGATGTGCACTTGAAGCACTGGGAGTATCAACAGGCTTAGTAGTAGTCATTCCCAACCTTGATAGAATCTTTTATATATATCCTTATGTGCCAAGAAAAGCTTCTTCTGTCTTCTATCCATGTAGATCTCCATTCCCAAAATTTTCTTAGGCGCAACACCCAAATCCTTCATTTCAAATTTTGTATTGAGTACCTCCCAGCTTTTGAATACTAGACTTCTTTGCAACTAGCAACATATCATTTACATATAACACTATAGAGATGAAGGAACCATCTCTGAGCTTGTTGCAGTAGACACAACTGTCGTACGAACTCCCCGAATAGCCAATCTCAATCATGTAGCAATTGAACCGCTTATACCACTTCCTCGGAGACTCTTTCAATCCATATAAGGACTTCTTCAACTTTCAAACAAAATCCTTTTTTCGAGTTCTTAAAAACCATCTGGCTGAGTCATGTATATCTCCTCTTCCAACTTTCCATGTAGGAAAATTGTCTTCACATCTAGATTTTCAAGCTCCAAGTCCTTATGTGCAATTATAACAAGTAGCTGAAATTGCTTATAGTGTTAGGTTTGTGTTTTGATGATGTTTATTAGCTAGATGACTTTTATGAGGTTTATATAATGTTAGTTATAGCCTAAAATACATCAAAGCACCTAACAATCATTTCCTTATTGTGTCATATGACTCTTGAATGTCAAGTGTGTCCTTATGTGTAATACTCTTATATTTTATTTTATCAACCATATAAATAATGTTTTGTTACCATATCAACCATATAAATATATTTTCATAACATTTAAAAAAATTATAATTAAAATATTTCATAATAATTAATTATTTGGAAGAAAAAAATTATGAAAACTTTTAGAGATCACACACACTCTCACGCGCTACATATGCTTGTGGGATTTACAAAAAGTTTTGTGTGTCATCTTCATAAATATACAGGAAACGAGTAAAGACAACCCAAAATTTAATAAGTTATTTCTCTCATTTCAAACAATGATTTGTTACGATTTTTTTTGGGTGACATGATCACAATTTTCGAGTAATACTAGAATTTTCATAAGCAACTTAGCTAATAAAATTTAGATCAAGTCATTAACACACACACACAAAAAAATGACAAATTTCATTTATAGTTAAATAGGGTCGTAACAAAAAAAAATAGGGTCAGAGTATAGGATTTTATTATAAAGAAAAAAATTATTAAAGGGAGTACAGATGGCACTCCAACCCTTACAATCAAGAAGACCCATACCCAAAATCATAGCGGAAAACAATATTTTAACTTTTTTACACACATGTGCTTCCAATAAAAAAGTCTAAAATTTGAAAGAAATCTAAAATTTCTTCATAAATGATATAAATATAACATTTGGTCAATAAAATAAATTCAACATCTGGGTCTTGAGGGCCATCAAAATAGTCTTCTATTTCACATATAATTCCAAACCCGTATTACTCATATTATCTTCATTTGTGTTATTCATACCAAGTTCTTCATATGTAACCGCTACTGTTGACTCATCATTTATGTCATTCTTCCCACTTTCTTCTAGAGACAATTCTATCATCTGGTTCTCCATTTTCACCACATGAGGGATTTTAGGACATTTTTTCATCCTTTTGTTTGGTTCATTTGATGACAAATCTAGCTCCTGCAAAAAAGAAGTTACAAAACAACATTATAACTAAGCATGGCTTCCTCTAGTATCACTCAGAAATAAAATAAAATTAATTCATTGTTTGATGTTTTCAACGTAATTCTTTTACCATTTAAATATTTATATCTTGTTCTATCAACCATATAGATACATTTTCTAATAATCTTTTTTTTTTAAAACTGTTTCTAATTATTTTTTAGTTTTCTCCACCACATTATATTCTAGTTTATTTATTTTTTTCATTTATTTGTAAAAAAAATTCAGGGGTTGTAGATGATTGTGAAGGGGATACATTTATCTCTTGTAATTTCTTTGCAATTATTATAATTTTCTAAAAAAAAAGATTTATAGCTTGATTTCAATTATTAGAATTTTCTTTAAATATGTTTTAGGAAGTAATGATACGGGCACAGTACAATCTTCACCTCTTATTTGACTAATGACTAGGGATGAGACACGAAATTTTCGTAACTTTATTTTTCAAATTCCAATTTTCATACACACACGTGTGTGAAAATATGGTTTTAATCCCTGTATCTCTTTTAATCCATTGCCCCACTTTTTTGTTGATTAACATATGTGACACATGATGATTTAACCCATTTTGTAGAAAAAAGTTCTTGCAAAATAATTTGTTTTTTAAAATATTTTTTTTAGACAAAGAAGTAGGGAAGGTATGAAGAAGAGGCATAAACACCCCAACTAGGTTGGCACCCAACTGTCACCTCCATCGTCTACCACCTACTCTTTATATATTATTAAAGAAATAGAAAATAATATGTACAAGAGGGGGGACTAGCCAAAACCCTCAGCAGAAAAATAAACCAACAAAAGTTACGGAAACCTATAATTCGGCAGACCCACATGGTCACGGAAGAAGTCCGATGCCAGAGACTGAGGAAGAGAACCTAACCAAAAAGACCCCATAATGGAATGCCCATAATCTTCTAACTTATCTGCACAACAATTACCTTCACAGTAAATATGAGAGCAAAGCACTTGAATCCTCCTCTAAAAAACATGTGCCAACGGTTCCGGAGACGGAAAGGAATGATTGCAACATTTTAAAAAGGCAAATTCTACCGTACACCTACCATATTTGAGTGTACCGGTACACCAAACCCTTAAATTTATAGTTAAATGAGTTGTTTTTTAAAGAAAAATATTATTTTTTATCATTTATAATTATAATGATTAAATCTTATTCAACGAAATAGAATTTATTTTTTTTGAATTTTGATCGCTTATAATAGAGAACTTTGATTATTTTATACGATAATATGTAAAAAAAAATTACTATGATTCTTATAAACAATGAATGATGTGTTTTTCTTATGAAATCATATTTTCTAAAATATAAAAGTCGGTAGATAACTATTTATTTCATAAAATTGATCGTTAATTTATAGATTTGGAAGCAAGAGTACCGGTACACGTCAATTTATGTGCGTACCTTAAAAGTTCCCTTTTTAAAAGCTTGGACAGCAGAAGATGAATCACACTCTATCCAAAGATTATGCCATGTATGAGTTGTGGCATACTCTATGACCATTAGAATACCTGTCAATTCTGCCTCAAAAACCGATACATCACCAAGGTTACATGCAAAAGCACCAAGTAAAGTGCTTCTATGATCACGAAATATACCGCCACAAGAAGCCAAACCAACTTTCACAGACTCATCAGTGTTGGCTCTTACCCAGCAGCAGTAGGAGCTTTCCAAGGAACCTCAATAATTTCCTTGAACCACCTATAGTCGGGAGCAACATGAAAATTATCCAACAATAGCTTATCTGACCGCAAACAATGTCCATGCGACATACTACCACTAAGAGCCACCAAAGAAATTATAGAGGACTTAGTCGCTTACAACGATACCTTATTTGAACTGAAGCGAATAGTGTTTATAGCCTTCCAAGTAGAATGAATCGTGTGAATAATAGCAGCCGACAACACATCCCTCACCTGCGAGCTACCATAGGCCGGAAGACAATTCAAAAGCGCTCCCACAGATGACAAATCAAAAACACAACGCAACCGAGTCTCCAACCAACACCACATGTGCGTAGCAAAATCACACTCTAAGAATAAGTGTACTGACGTCTCAGCATTAGCATAACAAAGAACACAGATAGACACCAAGGTACAACCCCGACACTGAAAATTCTCATTAGTCGAAAGCTTACCGTGCAAATGGTGCCAGAAACTAAAACAATGCGATGAAGGAATACAAGGGCGCCAGATAAGAGCAGGCCAAACTAAGGAGGGTCGCTGGCCATGTAAGAATAGAAAAGTTGACTTAGCAGAGAGCTTACCATCCTTAGAGAAAAGCCAAACACGCTGGTCTGAAAGGGGAGTCACAGAAAGAACAATGTTCTGAACACTAGCCTCCACTAAAGGATTCATCAAGTAAGGTGCAAGTTAATTGACAAGTGTTCTAAATGTTAAAAATAGATACAAGAGGAGTACCGAACCAGTTATCCATCCAAAAATTAATCTGATAGCCATCATCAATCAGCCACAAAGAGTGTTCAAGAACTGTAGACAAATGTTCCTTCACTCCTTGCCAAACCGAGGATTTAAAATGATGTAAGATAGGCCTACCGTAAGAGAGGAAACGATGCCTAAACATCAAGGCACACTGGGATTCCTCATTCAACAATTTCCAGCTCAAATGAAGCAGCAAAGAGCTATTAATAACATGGGTCGGCATAAGATCCAAGCCCCCTGCATCCCACGAGAGACAGACAGTTCTCCAAGCAATCGTCCATATCTTCCGGTAAAAAATGTCACCACTCCACACAAAGTTCTTAATCCACTGATCTAATTGATACAACAATTTAATAGGCCATTTGTAAATATGAAAAGAGTACACCAACATGCCATGAACAATGGATTTAACCACCTGCACCCTCCCCATAATGGATAAAAGGGAGCCCTTCCAAGAGGCTAACTTTACCTTAATTCTCTCAATAATCACCCTTAAATGAATACATTTTAGTTTTCCTTGGAAAATAGGACAGCCAAGGTACTAAAACGGAATAATACCAGGAGAAAAACCGCACATCTGCACAAGTAAATTCCTATGAGATGATGTCATCACACCAGTAAAAAATTTACTATTATCATAATTAATAAGATGCCCAGAAGCTTCATAATAGTCATTAAAAATGCGCCGGAGACAACCAATATTACTTTTCAGTCCCGTACAAAAAATAAGAATATCGTCCGCATATAGAATATGAGTGGGAAGCGCCATACCCCAGCAATAAGACATCAGGCTCAACTAGCCAGCCAATGTAGTAATCTCAATAAAGCGGCTCAAAACCTCCTTGTCACACCCCAATTTTTGACCCAAGATCCCATCGACACGTGTCATTTGACCCTGATCAATCTCTAACTTTTTCAGTAAAAATTTCGGCAAAGAGGTATTTTAAAATACCTCATGTTTTGGTTCCGAGTCGGGCCCTCTTCTCTCTTTATTTATATTTACTTTTATATTTTTAATTTTCATCTTTTGTTTAATTTCCTTATTTTTAATCTTTAATTTTAATTCCTATTTTTAATTAGTCATTTTTATTTTTTTAGTATAATTACTTTCACTTTATTTTATTTCTAATTATTTATTATTAATTGTCCAAAAATTCCATAAAAATGTCGATAAGTTCAAATAGTATCCAAAGTCCAAGTCTGCATAATTATCTTTTCTTTTTATTTATTTTTATTTATATTATTAGATGATAAGTTCAAAAAAGAGTATAAATCCAAAATATGCAATCTGTAACAAACACGCTTTCCTCCTCCCCAAGCCCCAAATTTTTTGCATCTTTTTAACAAACCATAACCCTAGTCCTAATGCTATAAATACAACCTGCAAACACACAAAAGAAGGAGGCCAAAATTAATCAAAAACCTACAATAGTTACATAGTCACAAAACAACAGAGACAACAATAACCAAACCAACATCACGACACCATCATTCATCAACCAAAACACAATTTTACGGCATAAATTCACAACCTGCAAAGAAACCATTCTCAGAGGCTCACTCTCGTTCATAACCCGCATCAACATCACAGCAAGTACCAATTTTTGCATAAAACAGCTAACCAAACACCAATTTTCGCACAAACAGCAAACCAAACACCAATTTTCGCACAAACAGCAAACCAAACAGAAGGTTCTTCACACAGACAGCAAACCAAACAGAAGTTTCTTCGCACAGACAGCAGACCAAACAGAAGTTTTTTCTCACAGATAGCAGACCAAACAGAAGGTTCTTCTCACAGGCAGCAAACCAAACAGAAGGTTTTTTTTCTCACAGACAGCAAACCAAACAGGAAGGTAGTACTTTTTTCTTTTCCCTTTTAAAAAATTAGATCTAGACTGCATATTTATCATTCACTTATTTATTGCGTATTTGTTTTATCTCTTTTATTTTATTATAGACCTTAGAATGTATAATAGGTTTAAATGTAAATTATTTATTTTTTCGTTATTTACTTTCTCGCAGATCATATCATGTATTGTAGATTTAATGTAATAGTTGTAGGTGCATGTGTGAGTGTGTGGGTGTATGTTTATTTTTATGCTTGGTAGTTTAGGTAAAAGGTCCTTGTGGCGGTCCAACACCGCCATAAGGTACCAACGCTTTTATTTTTATGCTCCGTTAGTTTAAACTTTAGTTTTAATTATTATTAAAAAAAAACAACAAAAACATGCAAATAATCAAAAATCACAAAAAACATTTTTTATAATAAACCTTGATTCCAAAAATCAAGTGATCCTTCTTTTTCTTTTTCTTAATCAAATGTCTAAAACAATTTAATTTTATCATGAGTAGTCTCTTTCGAATAAAAAATACAAATCAATTCCAATTTGCCACTAGACTTTTTCTTTAAATTAATTCCAATTTCGTTTGATTTGTTTGGTGTTTTTTATTAGTTTTGAAAAAAGTTTTAAAGAAAAAGCCCAGTGGCAAATTGGAATTGATTTGTACTTTTTATTTGAAAGAGACTACTCATGATAAAATTAAATTGTTTTAGACATTTGATTAAGAAAATGAAAAAGAAGGATCACTTGATTTTTGGAATCAAGGTTTATTATAAAAAATGTTTTTTGTGATTTTTGATTATTTGCATGTTTTTGTTGTTTTTTTTAATAATAATTAAAACTAAAGTTTAAACTAACGGAGCATAAAAATAAAAGCGTTGGTACCTTATGGCGGTGTTGGACCGCCACAAGGACCTTTTACCTAAACTACCAAGCATAAAAATAAACATACACCCACACACTCACACATGCACCTACAACTATTACATTAAATCTACAATACATGATATGATCTGCGAGAAAGTAAATAACGAAAAAATAAATAATTTACATTTAAACCTATTATACATTCTAAGGTCTATAATAAAATAAAAGAGATAAAACAAATACGCAATAAATAAGTGAATGATAAATATGCAGTCTAGATCTAATTTTTTAAAAGGGAAAAGAAAAAAGTACTACCTTTCTGTTTGGTTTGCTGTCTGTGAGAAAAAAAACCTTCTGTTTGGTTTGCTGCCTGTGAGAAGAACCTTCTGTTTGGTTTGCTGTATGTGAGAAAAAACTTCTGTTTGGTCTGCTGTCTGTGCGAAGAAACTTCTGTTTGGTTTGCTGTCTATGTGAAGAACCTTCTGTTTGCTTTACTGTTTGTGCGAAAATTGGTGTTTGGTTTGTTGTTTGTGCGAAAATTGGTGATTGGTTGGCTGTTTTATGCAAAAATTGGTAGTTGTGATGTTGATGCGGGTTATGAACGAGAGTGAGCCTCTGAGAATGGTTTCTTTGCAGGTTGTGAATTTAGGCCGTAAAATTGTGTTTTGGTTGATGAATGATGGTGTCGTGATGTTGGTTTGGTTATTGTTGTCTCTGTTGTTTTGTGACTCTGTAACTATTGCAGGTTTTTGATTAATTTTGGCCTCCTTCTTGTGTGTGTTTGCAGGTTGTATTTATAGCATTAGGACTAGGGTTATGGTTTGTTAAAAAGATGCAAAAAAATTGGGGCTTGGGGAGGAGGAAAGCGTGTTTGTTACAGATTGCATATTTTGGATTTATACTCTTTTTTGGACTTATCATCTAATAATATAAATAAAAATAAATAAAAAGAAAGGATAATTATGCAGACTTGGACTTTGGATACTATTTGGACTTATCGACATTTTTATGGAATATTTGGACAATTAATAATAAATAATTAGAAATAAAATAAAGTGAAAGTAATTATACTAAGAAAATAAAAATGACTAATTAAAAATAGGAATTAAAATTAAAGATTAAAAATAAGGAAATTAAACAAAAGATGAAAATTAAAAATATAAAAGTAAATATAAATAAAGAGAGAAGAGGGCCCGACTCGGAACCAAAACATGAGGTATTTTAAAATACCTCTCTGCCGAAATTTTTACTGAAAAAGTTAGAGATTGATCAAGGTCAAATGACACGTGTCGATGGGATCTTGGGTCAAAAATTGGGGTATGACACTCCTCAACAACGCAAAACAGAAGCGGAGACAAGGGATCCCATTGACGGACACTTATAGTACAACCAAAGAAACCAACCATTGTACCATTTACAAGAACCGACAGACGGGACGAGTGAAGAATATCAAGGATCTAGTCACAAAACAGGGGCGCAAAACCAAAACTCATAAGCACATTTATTAAAAAATTCCAATCTAAAGTGTCAAAAGCCTTTCAGATATCAACCATAAGAGAGATGTTACCTCCTTATTATTTCTCATCAAGCAAATTAATTGCTTCAGAAGCAATAATCGCACAGTTTGAAATTTGCATGTCTCAGACAAAACCTCTATGATGCAAAGAAATAATTCACATAGCCACAACTGCCAATCTGTCTGCTAATTATTTCGTAATAATTTTGAATTGGAAGTTGGCCAGAGCAATAGGCTGGAAATCTCCCATTGAAACAGCCCTACCACTTTCGGAATAAGCACAATGACGTTAGAATTGAGATTAGGAATGAGGGTGCATGTATAGAAGAACTGCTGGACAGAACTGACAACATCTGAAGCCACAATATCCCAGTATATTTGATAGAAATGACCACCAAACCATCCGGACTTGGTGCTCCATCAACATTAAGATAAAACACAGCTGCCTTAATTTCCTCCAGTAAGGGGGTGCACGATAGCATAGAGCTCTCGTCAGCTGAAACAAGCAACAGAATAGACCGCAAAATCATGTCATTAGGGATACAATTATTAGCCGTCCCAAAAATATTACGAAAATAGGAGAGGACATGAGACTCAATCACATCTGGGGTAGATATCCGCTCATCACCATTTTGCAAAACAGAAATATGTTGCGAAGAGGCTTCCATCATGGCTACCCAATGAAAATAGATTGTATTACGGTCACCATACATAAATCTTTGGTTTTTGGCTTTCTCACGCCAATATTAATCTTGGCGGTTCAAGGCTTTAGTCAAAAGAAGCTGAGCTTGCAATTCTTGATCATATAATGCATCCGTCAAACTCGAACAGTCAATAAGAAGATGAATTATGTTCACCTCATCACAAGATAATTTTACCTATCTATGCACATCACCAAAAACATACTTATTCCATAGTTTAAAAGCTGCCTTCACACGATGAAGTTTAAACTATAAACAATGCATACCACTACCAACCACATCCTTCTTCCAAGCTTACAATCATCATGAGTTGTCCAAGACTTTAAAAAATTTAAAAGAAGATCGGCGAATAACCATGGAAAACTCTAAAGAAACCAAAAGAGGGTGATTATCCGACATAAGTCGAACAAGGGCATCATAAGTAATAATTTACCAAAAATCCGTCCAAGCTTCATTACAAATGGCTCTGACAAGACGCTGAGAAACCGTCTCATTGTTCAGCCGACCATTACACCAAGTTAAATGAACACCCATAGTATCTAGAAGCAATAAATGATTAGCATTTGTCTAAGAAAAAAATCCATACAAGATATAGAGGGAGAAGCCGTGTCCCATGTTTCTCATGAGCCTTTAAAACAGCATTAAAATCACAGACAAAAATCCAAGGAGCAATGAATTGATTCTGCAACATTGTTAAATCTGCCCAAAGTTGACGACATTTCAAATAAGAGGTACTAGCATAAATCCAACAATATACACCTTTACATTATTGAAATCAAACTCTAAAGCAATGCATTGAGCGGAAACAAAAATCACAACAAAAGAGACATCAATTCCCCATAAACCCCAAAGGTTTGGCATCAAAGGTCTCTCTTATTCACGCAAAAATTATTTACATTAATATTGTTCCAATACCAACTAGGAATAGATGAATATTGTATTATAGGTTCAGCAATAAACATTAAAAACGGTTTATAATTACGACAAAAATCAGCAAGAGTAATTTGGGATTCAGAATTACCGATACCCCGAATATTCCAATAGAAAATCTTCATTTGGGAGTAGAAGAAGCAAGACCCTTTGAACGGGTTAGATATACAGCTTCCTTGTTAATTTTCTTAGGCTGACATTTTATGAGATAAGGTGTATATGGGACATCAACATCTTTACCTGCCACTACTAAGTGCTCAATAAGTGCAAGTTCTTGTTGCACCTTTGAATTCAATTGGGCATGTGACATATGTTGCAAGGTAGCCTCAAGTTCATTAACTGGTACCAAAATAGGGTGTTCTTCCAAGCCACTGTATGGAAATTGAAACACGTTTTGTTGTGCACGAGGAGGAGGCTCAAAGGAAATCTGCACTGTGTCGTCAAAATGGCTTGTGCACACAGGCTGCTGATCCAAGATTTACGTACACGTAAGAGACTTATATGGGACCATTTGCAATCTGTTCTTGGCCGTTTGATGGTCTGGAATCACTTCATAATCATCAATATCATGAGCATCAGCCTCGACAGAGGTATGAACTGGTTCAGTGGGAGTGAATTCCGCTTCCTTTTCTTGAACCGTAAAGCTTGGAGCAGCTGTGGGATTTTCAAACGCCTTAGAGGAACCAATACCGGATGGGTTATCCTTCTTGGAACCCAATCCATTGTCCGAGTCGGAACCTGCTTATTTCCTTTAGTGACATTATATGTCCCAATCGTGCTTTCATTTGGAGGATATAACCAACGACATAAGGAGACATTATGCCCAATATTTTGACAGTGCGAACAAAAATCGGGGAGCCATTCATAATTCACCTCCACTTTAAAGGAGACGCCTTCTTTTTCAACCAATATTTCATGAAAAAATTTCTGTGAGAAGTCCATGTCAACTAGTATGCACGTGTAATGACCAAAGAGACTCTTGGAAGTCGCATTGCCAATTATCAAAGGCGTGCCGACGACACTTGCAATTTCTCTGATAGTCATTTCCATCCAGTACTCTTGAGTTAATTCCATCAAACGTATCCACACCTAAGTGTGCCTGTTCCTCTGTTAGTTAGCATGAAAGTTCTTAGCCCATTCAAAGAGCCGCAGAACGCTTGGCTTCAAATTCACGGTGCCTGATGCCCAGACAGTACGTAAATCCATTTTCGAAGAAATAAAAAATCATAATACCCTCTACCTAAGGATAGCATGGTCCATGAGACTGTCCTTTTCCATTGTTTCTCAAGTTTATGCTGAACCTCTTTTGTTGTATAAGGCTTATTTGCCTTATTTAACACAAGTCTCCCGCAAAGATTTCAGTTGTAAATTGCCAAACCCTTTTCATAAATTTCCGATGTCATTTTGATGCTCTCTTCATCCCCAAGAATAATAGGTTGAGGTAAATTCTCATTGATAGAAATTGACTGTGATGCTGCAAGAACTTGCACAAACAATCTAGCTGGTGGTGGAGTCGTGACTGTTGGCGCAGCTAGTAGCGGGATCATAAAATTATGAGGTGCAGCAGCCAATGAGGTTGTTGGGGCTGCAAACTCAGCCTTCCAGTCAAAAAACATGGCAGAACCGCAAGCAACGGAAAGAGATGTGAATTACGGACACTAGAGTGGTGGTTGTGATCGGAACCCTAACCCTAGCAGAGAGGGAAAGCCACGCTAACTAATGGAGGGACTATTTAAAGAAAAAAAAATTGCAGGGACCTTTTTCTACAATTTTTAGGAACTAACTTGTTTGAGGATGCTAAGCAGTTTCCCGTAACGAACTCGAAAATCCTCCGGATTAGTTACAAAAGATCTTAGCTTCCTTAATTTTAACAAGTCAAAGCTCTTGAAGCTATACTTCTTAGTGTTCCTCTTTACAAGGTCCATATATTTGATGTTTACAAAATAACTTATCTAAGTCCTTCGATACTAATGAGAATTTTTTTTTATGAATGCGTGTATGCATGATTATGCAACAAAAACAGTGAAAACATGGTCTAAGGTTTAAGTCGATAATGATGGAGCCAAGGGTAAGAGTACCGCCGCATGGTAAGGACTATGGTTTCATTTGTACCTGTATCATGGGTTCTACCAAGTTCTCAAAGTCATTGACCCCTTCTGGATATCATTGGCTTACAGTACTGACTCTTGGTCCAACAATATTCGCAAGAAAGTCTCATTTGAGTGTAGTTTTCCGTGTCAACTAATTTCAAGACTACTCTTGATTAATCACCGCACTACGCCCTAAAAGGCCAATATGGGTTAAAGGTAACTCTAAAGGTCCTCAGCTTCACGGGACACTCTTATAGAAAAGTAATAACGCCAACACGACTACTCGTGACGACAGAGTACTACCTTCATGAGGCGTCCACTGAGCGGGGTTATATCACATGTACACAAAGCTCAAGCCTATTCTTGGCTTGCCACTATGATTATACCACCATCCTATCTTATTTGTTTCCCTCAAGCCCGGGTAGGGGATTTATCTCACCACTCACGGACACATAAGCACATATTTACATTTTTTTAGTCTTTTTTACAAGCAGATTATAGCACAAAATAAATAAAAGGGTTAATTAAGTAAATGGTCCCTATAAATATTCAGAATTTCATTTTTAGTCCCTACAAAATAAAATCACACTTTTTAGTCCCTGTAAAAAATTTCGTCAGCATTTTTAGTCCCTGTAAAGTTTTTCTCAAAATTCCTCTCTCTTCTTATTTCTCTCTCTAAAAAAATTCTCCCCTTCCCTCTCTTCTTCTGTCACCGGAGGGTTTTCTGGTGCGAAACCCGGTCGGCCAAGTGCGGCGGCGCGACCGTGCCAGAACCTTAAAACCTTTATTTTTTTTTTCAAAATTTTCTTTTCTTCACTCTTTCTACGGTTTCTCAAAAAAAACTTCTTAAAACAGAGGAAAAAAGAAACCGGATCTAAAAAGGGGTATACCTTCAGATCTGTTTCGATTATTGGGGTACTGTGGTTCTGGAAAGTGTTCGGATTTGTGGTGATTGTTTTTGGTTCAACGGTTTTTTTTTGTACGGATTGTGATAATATTGATTTGTGTGATGATTTGTGATGTTACAAATGTTTTTGGTACGGTTTGTTATGTTATTGGTTTGTGTGGTTGTTCACGGTTTGTGTTTTTGGGTTGTGTTTGGTTTTGGATTTGATGCGGTTTCAGATTCATGCTTTTTGTGAAATATTATTTGGTTTTGTTTTCGATTATGGTGTTGGTTCTGGTTGTTGTTTGGATTGAAATTTGAATTCGTGATTGAGTTTTTTGTGTGGTGGAGGTTCTATGGTGGTGGTTCGAACAGTTTTGTGGAATTGGTGGTTCGAACTGTTTTTGTGGTTGTTACCAGTTTCTTTTGCTTTTTTTTTTATCCCATTTTTTCAATGAATTCCAATTCTTTTTAAGGCCAGATTGATTTTCATAAAAAGGAAAAGATGTTTAATGGAATTGATGGGATTTGAATGGTGATAATTCGCCTTGATGATGAAAGAGTTGACACTGTAATTGGCCGCTGAAAGTGGCGCAGCTGAGAAATTTTTTTGGACCCCTGGACATTTTCTAGACTATCCTAAATAATAAAAAACAGAAAAAAAAACTAAATAAGATGTAATATCCTGCTTGTCAACTCTGCGATGTTTTATCTGATAACTTAGGACATGTACGTTTAAGGCTAAGGGGTATTTTGGTAATTTCACGTAGGGAGTATTTAAGTGAGTCTTGTGCCTAACAACTCACTTTCACATGAACTTCCTCTCTCTACACTTCAAAAATCAGAATTTTCTCCCTCTCTCTAAGAATTTTGAACCCCTCCTTTGTCTCTTCACTCAATCTCTTCAAGCACTACCGTTGGAAAATCAAGGTTAAGTAATCGATTGTGCTTGATGATTGCAGCTAGGATGGTGTTGAATTAAACTTTCACAACTTAGATTCTCACATTTAGAGTCTTGCATGATCTAGGGTTTGGTATTGAAGTTTGAGGAACTTGAAGCTAACATCAGAATTAGAGGTGAGTTCTTAGATAGCAATCACCTTGGGTTTATGCGTTTTGATTGTGTGAGAAACTATGATTAGTTATGTTTTATGATTTAGAAATCTAGTACCCCTTTGTGCCATAAAGTGTTATAAACATGTTATTGTTGCCATGCATTTCGTTTTCCACTGTTTTTATGTGTTCTGGATGAATAAGGTGCATTAGGAGACTTGAAAATTGAGGTTTTTGATGAAGAACACGAATTCTGCATTTCTGGAACTGAAGAAACATGCCATAAGCGAGAAAATCGCTTATAGCGTGTAAACTCCAGCAACTACTTGCCTATTGTAGACACATGGTAACTATAGGTTTCCCCGTGGTTACCCATAGTATAGGATTAGGTAGAACCCACTGAGACATTATGTCTCATCCCTATCCTTTCATGTTTGTTCAGGTTCACAGATTGCTCGTGGCAAAGGTAAGGAGAAGGCTACGGATTGATCGTGCTGATGTTGGATTTTATACATTATGTCCTTTTGTTGTTTTGTTCCAAGTTTATGTAACCATTATGATGAATCTTTTGTTGGTACTGTTCAGTTAGTCGGTTATGTATAACTATGAAACTTAAGACTTGAGATGACTTTGTATTTAAATCTTAACTTGATGTATTGTCTGTATTGTATGTTAATGTCCAGTAACAGTTTTAATGCCCATGCTGAATATTCTAGACACGTTTAGTATAGATGTTACATAAAAAGACTAAAAAATATAATAGATAAAAAGCGGACCCGAAAACGAACCAAAATAAGTTATTTTAAAATAGCTCTCTGCAGAAATTCTTTTGAACTGTCAAAGAATATTTCGGGTCAAAAGAGCGTGTGAAAGTAGGATCTTAGGTCAAAAATTGGGGTATGACACGAAGGTCTTGACAATCTTCAAGTGTTCTTGACTTGCCGATTTGCATGATTTCTCCGTGAATTACTTCAAAAAACCTCCTTAAATTGCTATGTTTCGGGAAATCTAGAATTACATACTCAAATATATAAAACATTACAAAAGTCCCGAAATCATAATATAAAACATTACAAAAGTCCCTAAATCATAGGCAATCGTTCTAATACTTCTCCTTTTTGCTATTAAAACCTACTGAAAAACATGCTAATAATAACGTAAGATGGCCTGTCATCATAACCCCAAACTTAAATTGTTGCTTGTCCATAAGTAATGAAAGAAAAACATATTTTATTCTTTGAATTTTTTCAGGAAAAACATACCTTTCCAGGAGTTGTGGTTTGGACATCATTCATCGCATTTATAGCAAAGCAGCAACTAACTTACCACAGTACATTCAAGCGAGTTTGGCTTGGTAAAAGTAACCTATGTTCACAACCATACTCTTTTCTATGATACACGTATGTATCTCCTAAAGCCAGTAGGGCTGGTCACATCATTTTCCCACTCCAGTCATCACATGAATTTATCTTGCTATAAATTTGAAGAAATTTTAAACAGACAGTAAAAATCAGATTATTTACACACTTTGAGGACTTTGAGGGCTATAACTTGGCTTAGGTTAAGTGTGGATATATTTGGTAAAGTAGGATAACAAAGAAACTTAGAGTTAGTTTACTAACCTAGAGATTCCTACTAAAACATTACTGAACTGCCATCATTCCACCCTTGGTTCTATCAAAAATGGGTAAAACAGTAGAACTATTTGTCTTTTTATTTGATAGAAACATACTTTTTTTAAGAGACCATCTTTTTGGCTCTTGATTTTTTTTCTTTTTTTCTATTTTTTTTGTGTATATTAAGGTCATCTACATTTTTTATTTTTTTTCTTTTTTCTTTTTCTGACCAATGTGTTCTACTGTTACCCCACCTTAAACTTAAAATGTTATTAATTCCAAAGAGAAACCCCAAACTTAGTTTCAAAACATGTGCAGTCATAAAAATTTCCTATCTACTCCAAGTGAAATCAAACAAGGTTCATGTAAGTGCAGAGTTGTGACATGATTCGTCACTAATAAAGAAAAGAACTTTCATCTGAAGGCTCAAAGTGGTTTTACAAAGGATAATAAGAATATATAAAAGGGTGGCTTGAAAGGCTCAAGGTACCAAAGAAAATTGGCTCGTGTGTATAATAACCTAACCGATCGTCTGTAAAGAACGGCCGCAAATTCAAGCAAAAATAGCATTCATATGAAACACTCATAATATGTATTTGAAATATTTAAGTATCTAACAACCTAGAATGGATATGGAAATATTTGGCTCTGAATCTCACCGGTTATGCTATTCAGAAAAGAGTTGGTGATCCTATAAGTACCTTTACTAGAAAGCCCTAGAATTTTACTTCCTTTGACGGAAGAAAGAAATTGTGCTTCTTGAATGTATGGATAAACTAGCCTCTGCCTTAAATTCTTTGAATGAATACCTATGACTAAAATAAATTTAAGCATAAAAGGAAATGTGGTAAATGTAATGCAAAAGAAATAAATTTTAATTAGATAATACTTGAAAGGAAAAGCAACGGAAAAATTAAGAAATTGATTAGTCAGATCATCTCAGCTTAGCAAAAATAAAAATGTTGAAAATAAAAATAATGGGTTGCCTCCCATTCAGCGCTTGTTTAACGTCTGAGTCCTGACGTTCAATAGGTTACCTCCTATTCAGCGTTAGTCATTAGCTTGACTTTTATCTTCTTGATCACCAGTCGTCCATTGTGGTTTTAAAAGTGTCGGTAAGAGTGTCATCACTAAGTAAATTCAAAAGTTTAAGGTTTTCTTTTGCTTGTCTTTCTCCTGCTTGAAATTCTATCTTCTCTTTCTTTTCTCTTTCTAGTAGTGCACTCATCTCCATGTTATGTTGCTACTCTAGCAACTTACGCTCTCCATTATATTTTTCAAAGATAGATAAATCTGGCTCCCCTACTCTTGCTTCCTCCATCGCTTTCTCTAATGACTAATCACCCTTGAATTGGCTTGTTGGATAGTACATAGCTTTGCTCATATCTATCATTGCATTAGCCATTCTTAAAGCTAGATTGAAGAACTCATCTTGTTTTCCATTCTCCTTTTCTTTAGGTTCCCCATCATTTTCTTCCAGTGTGCTTCCAAGATCTCGAGGTAGGGATTCATGACCCTTGCAAAGCTTCTTCAACCATTTGCCATCCATGTCTTCCCCTTTCATCAATGTCACATCATCATTGACATGCTTAACTTTGGCTCTTTTGCATAAGGAGTCAATGATGCTACAGTGACCAAGTGTGACTAACTTTTTTGTTTCATTCGCAATTTTCCATAAGTTATTTGCTATTAATCTTCCCACATTGATTTCTTCTCCCTTCAATATAGCTTGTACCACCACGGCATTTACTAGTCTAAACTCAGAAGAATTTCCACAACTTTCTAGTGTGTGCATAACAAATGTTGCCCACGCACGAGCTACCGGCTGCATGTACTTTAAACCAAATTTCTTTGGAAGACATCCTTGTGCTTGCTTCGTCCATGGTGTTCCCTCGATGCAAAGCTCATCTTTTATTATTTCTAACTTCCATATGTCATTGAGTAACTTGATCTCTTCAAGTTCTCCCTTTTCTTTTCAACTCCACTATTTTTTGGTGCTTTGAGTCGAAGCAAGTCGTTAATTGTATCTTCATCAAAAAAAAAACCTTTAATCCTCTTACTACGGATTCAAACGGTGGATCATCTTTATCCCCTTGAAAAGCATTAGCAAAGAATTCTACCGCCGTAGAACTATTAGCTTCTTGATGAGTAAAACCGCAAGTGCATGGTTCTACCGAAGTAGTAAAAAGATAGTATCGTTCCGACAAGGAGTTGTTCAATTTAATTAACTTTTTAGAAGAGAGTTAGAAGAAAGTTCAGTTGAAAAAGGTTTGGTATTTAATGAATAAAAATAATAATAATAAGCGCCTTGGGATTTATTAATCCATCTTAATAACAAGTCCTTTACAAACAAACCCTATTCTCATGTTTCGCAATCCTTGTTTAATTTCACTTGTTCCAATATCAAAACTCCGCATTCTCTTTATGAATTGATATTTGAGATGATGAATTAACAATTACTAACCCTCCGCGTTCGCTTTATGAGTTGGTAATTGCTAATTCATTATAAGATCGGTGAAATTAGATTGGAAAGTAGATTTATATAAAATTAGGGTTTAAGGTTTGGTTTGTTAGGATTATGTCATTAAGACTTATCCAACAATCCCAAGACAAAGAAGAATCTACTCACTCATGGTTGAAGCAGACATAGAAGGCAAGAAGAAGAACATAAAATAACAAGAGAATAAAAGAAAGAACTTTTATTAAGAAAGACAATTGTCACTATTGAATTCCAAGAACAAAAGATGGTTTTACAAACTAGATGGCTGCTCTATTTATAGTCTAACATTGACTTGAGCCCCAAGAATAAATAACTGAAGTGTTGCATAAGAAACCATGGGCTCTAGATCTTCAAACACATTTTCTTGTACAGGATCTTCATATTTTTGCATGAGATCTTCATATTTTAGCTCCAAATTTGTTCAAAGATATTTTTGCATGAAGTCTTCATATTTTGGCTCTAAATTTCCTTTCTTTTGCTCCAAGACTCAATCTTTTGAATATTTGTTCTTGAACTATAAAAGCTTGCAATTGAAGTAAAATAGTTCTAAAAAGGAAATAATATTAAATAAAACGAAATCAAATATAAATAAAACAGACTCAAATATTATATTAAAAATCACTAAATATTGACTCATCACTTCTTTGATTAAACCATTCAACTTATTCCACCCCTTTCTTGCTAATTCTTCTTCCACCCCTCAATAGTGTCTTCATATAATTCCAAGGCCTTTTCTCCTACAAACTTCAAGTGCTCGCACTTGTCAAATCTCTCTTTATGGATTAGACTTCTACATAAGAAAACTTTCTCTCTTCCTTTTGTTAGCCATACCTTCACTCTCACAACAACAATAAACAACAACTTGCAATCGAGTTGTTAGTATAAATATGAATAGAGAAATTCCCTTATTTTTGTTGATTAAAAATAAGGAAAATTTTCCTGTGATAGTGAATGGCTAAAGGTAAAAAAAATTATGTAATTTGAAGGATTGGTTTTAGGATAGAGAAATTAGGTTATATTTTGTTAAGGCCAAAATTATAAAGTGGTGAAAAATAAGGGGTAAGGTTGTTGTTGTCAAAGTAATGATTTTTAATGGTAAAAAATTTAGATTTTTGGTGAGGTTTGTTAGGTTTCTAAAGGGATTAATGAAAAAGATGAGAGAAAGAAGTTGTGTGGAAAAAGAGAAGAGGTTAGGGTAATTTTTCAAAGGAGTTTTAAGGAAAAGGGTTATGAGAAATATGGTTTATTAGTTGTGTGAAAAGAAGGAGAAAATATATGAAAAGAGGTACTTTGAATCACAATATTTAAGTCAAAAGTTATTTTCCAAAGAATGAGGGTTTGGGGTAATATGAAAAAGAGGTTTAGAGGCATAAAAGTGCAGAAAAATCATAAAAATGGGTATATATAGAGTTGTGGCCGAAGCCACACTCTTACCCTAGGGCCCTCGCACCCTCACGCGCCTAGGATGGGCTTGGCGCGTAACTCCGCGCGCGTATTGCCCACGCGCCAGACATATATTTTTCAAAAATCTTGCTTTTTTTATAATAAAAAATATTAGGAAAGATATTAAGTAAAAATATAAAATATTTTTATATTAAAATTCCTTTTAGATCACTAGCTTGACCAGAGTTTAGCAAAATAATTGTTTTTTACTTCCTTTTTTCTATGATTTCCCACAATCAATTTGCCTAATTTACTTTTTTTACGAAGATTAGAGTCATTAATAGTTCGATGCTCTTTCATAGAGGAATCTCCATGATTAGGATCATATTCCCAGTTCTTATAAGAACCACACTCTTCTGCTTATTGGTGTTAGCATCAGAAAAATTAGAAACTGGATTGATATTAATAGTCATAATTGAGAATGGACTTACAGATGGGTAAGGCTTATCTTCAATAGAATGAAGGAAATCATTCGCAGTTGTATGTATGCTATTATTAATAGGATGAATAGACGGAAGAGGAACATCTTGTTCATTTTGAGAGATTTTTGGTTCGCTTCCATCTAGTTTTTTTGACTTAACACTTACGTTGTTGTTTTTCTCAAAATATTCTATGATGTTAATACGAAGTTCACACATCTCTTTATTCAAACATTCCATATCCACAAAGTCTTTATTACTTCTTCTCCTAATAGCATCTCCTAAGTCCTCGATACCTTTATTAAGTGCAGCATATGCCAAAGACACCGTTTTAGTCATCAAAGTGTATCTGGCAAGCTCGTATTCAAATAAGAGATCGTTTTCATCCCTCATGGTGTTTGGTATATAGGAGTTCATAAATATATAACACTAAAGAAAATAAGTACTTCAAACCGTTCAGTCGAAAATATCAACAATCCTCGGCAGCAGCGCCAAAAACTTGATGTAGGTCGCAACTAGTTTAATGCGTTTAAATGGCAAGTGTACAAGTCGTTTTCGTCAAGAAATAAAGTTAGTAAGTAGAGTATCGTATCCACAGGGATTGTCCTTTCGTCCGAAAAATTCTTGTTACTTATTTTTGTAAGTTTGACGATATAAAAGACAGGTTGCAAATTTTATCTGTTTGCAACAGAGCGAATTTACCTAGTTTTCGTTGCAGAAAGTAAAGCAGTGGATAGGATTCTTCGAATCCCCTATGTATATGAATTGTTGGATAATAAGTAATAAATATGTCGCGTTTATTTATCTTAGGTAGACTATACAAGTGATGAGGTTGTTGGGATATTCCTAATAAGGTAAGGCACCACCTGACCCAACGGGTTTTTGCCACTGGGTACCTATTAGTCTTCTTCCTCCATGACTAACTGCACATGCTGATCACACAGTGATCCTTACATGACGGGAGTCTTGTTAATTCAAAGGTAATTGAAACATAAACTTAAATTGGCTTTCCAGTGTTTCCCAAGGCAATGAAAGTCAAGGTTCCCTTAGGTCTGCCCATCTATGAATCTTAGGACACTCATAGCACATTCTCTCTACGCTTACTTAGTAGTTCTACAAACGGGCAGCCCTAATCTATGTCTACCTTACAAAGGGTTTCAAGATAATGGCTCTATTAGGTTATAGCTTTAAGTCAGACAGCTAGGTGCTTGTTTCCCTAATTACTAACCAGTTACTTCCTAGCTTCAGTAATGCACCACATTACCCAATAGGTATGCTCCACTGGGTACCTACATCTAGGGTCAACAATTCATATGGTTTTATTTCACTAATTAATAATCACTTACTTCCTAAACAGATAGTTATCGGTAAAGGGATATAAATATCAAGATATAAGCATCCAGTTAGTGATAGACATATTAGGCCATGTCAGAACCTAAGTACCTAATCTAGGGTTGCACCTCTCACATAAATAAAAACTATAATCTAATAAAACTTAGTAGCGAACAAAAGAATAAATAAATAAATAAATGGCATATTAAATTAAATAAATATCCACCAAAAATATACAAAGGTTCATTTTAGAACTCTAACCTTAAAAGATTTAATTACACATGGTAACCAAAACCAAATTACTAAAGATAAAAGCATACCCTAGAAAATCAAGGAGAAGATAAATTCTCTCCCGAAGCTCCAAAGTAGCCTTCCTCTTGAACTGCTCCAGTTCTGAACGAGAAATTCTAAATGAGGAAGGCTAGTATTTATACTGGAGGATTTCTAACTGGGTTTGGGCTAAAAACACGGGCTTTACCCACGAAAACGAATAAAACGACGACTGCATCCTCGCATTTCCATATGCTTGGGGAGCATGGCATATGCTTGAGGTGCATGACATATGCTTGAGGCGCATACGCCTATTTTCATATGCCCTAGGCGCATATGCATTGTTGCATATGCCCTAGGCGCATATGCATTGTTGCATATGCCCTAGGCGCATGGTTTGACATTTACATGCCCTAGGTGCATGCTCTTGTGCTTTCGGGCCCAATTTCTTCGATCCTCGTTGTTTTTAGGTTTTTGTCTTCAAATAACTTTACCCAGAACTTGGGAACAGAATTCCTTCCTATGTAAAGTCTTTTGAGGCCTCTTGAATCTTCATTCTTTGTCTTCCCAAAGTCTTGACAATCTTCAGTTGTTCTTGATTTTCCGATTTGCATGATTTCTTCGTGAATTACTTCAAAAAACCTCTAAAATTGCTATGTTTCGTTCTAATACTCCTCCTTTTTGCTGCTAAAACCTACTGAAAATAACTAAAAAACATGCTAAGAATAACGTAAGATGACATGTCATTAGTACTTTGCTTTGTTATCATCAAAACTTTAAGGACTCTATTATATTAACCAATTTTGTCTATCAATTTCTATAGAGCATTTCAGATAGATTAGAGATAGACTAGGGACATATTTCTAAAAGAAACAAAATTAGTTAGGTTATGAACTTTTATTTATAGGATTTCATAAAATTATGTTATAAACTCCAATTCATAAGAGATGGAAAAAAAATTAATGACAAATATTGCCAGTTAGATTAATATTTACCTATTCATCCAAGTCTAGATCCAAAACCACCAAGTCCTTAACCCTTAGGTTAAACCAATTAAGCATTCCAACATCCCCTTAGATACAAAAGTGAAATGATTACATGCAAGAAGACAAGTGACCAAAGGACTGCGTGCATCAATCTAAGTGTTATTATAAAACACAAATGAGTGCTTCTTATGCAACAAAGTTTGGTGTCATCTTGTACTATAAGATAAGTGTATCACATGCAAGATAGTAACATGACTTGAGCTCATATCATTATTTGGGTTTGGATCACTAGTTTTTTTTAGATCAATTGTTTTTTCTGGTATCGTTTTCATGAGGTTAGAAAGGAATCCTACATATGTAAAGTTCAACTTCATCATCAAAATAGGATAAAAATCCATATTTTCCCATTCAGATTAGAGATAGATTTTAAACAAACGATAATCTTATTTTAGGGAGGAAGGAGATCTCGAATGCTTTAACGTTCATGTTACTGTTGGGACTGTTTTTGTGGGAGAATCCTTATGTTCCCTAGGGGAATGTTGATCGTGCAGATGGTAGGAAAACATAACATGTTCGTATGATTAGAAACTTGATGATTGACATTAATAGATTTCAATTCGAAATCAATGTTATTGTTGTACGAGATAAAGGAAAGCAAGAATGCCCATTGATTCTAGGAAGGTCATTCTTAGCAATTGCTAAAGCTTTGATTGACTTGGAGCAGAAGGAGATGCTCTTAAGATCCAACAGGTACTATCAATGCTACAAGGTGACTCCATCATCAAATGCTTACAATTAGGCCATGAAGGTTGCTGACAATTAGGAGAAATTCAAAGGTATTATAGAATATTCCAGTGGATCAAAACTTGAAGAAGAAGAAGAGGAAGAAGACTCATGGTCTGAAGAAGCTTATAAATGGTCAGAGCCTGAAGAAGATTATGGATGGTCCGACTATGAGGAAGAGCCAAAAGAGGAAGAGGAAAACATGGAACCTATAGGTTTGGGGTTCCCAAGTTCAACTTAGACACATGTGTCAAGCTTGGGACGCTAAGTTATCGCTGAATTGGAGGCAACCCATCTTTTTAACTTGGTAATTTCAATTTCAGTCATTTATTTTACATAGCCTCTCCATCTCATGATTTGTTTCTTTAACTATTGCTAGCTCACAACTAGGCGCGTTGTTTTTACATGAATTTCATAACTTTCCCTTTCATAAAACTAAAAAAAATTGTTTTTGTCTTGAAGAATTGTTCCAAACATTGTTGACAGAGAGCTAGCTTACTTCTGAAGTTCAATAGCATGATAACTTTTGGAGCTTGTTGCAGAAAATACTCATGAAAAGTCACCAATACAATTTTGTATAGCATAACCGGTGAGATTTTGAGCCAAATATATATTCCAATTTGTTTCTACTTTTTTTCGTTCATTATGAGTGTTCCATGTTGGATTGCTATTTTTGCTCGAAATTTCGGTCGTTCTTTGCAAACTATTGGTTGTATTCTCATACACACGAGACATTTGTTTTTGGTTACTAGAGCCTTTTTCAAGCCACCCTGAATCATTATTATATATCCTTTGTGAAAATACTTTAAGCCTTCATGCATTAATTTTTTTCTTGGTTACTTTTGTGTGACTTTGAATCAGGCACAAGTTATGAACCCTAATGATTATATATGTTTGATTTCCTTTTGGATTTAGATAGCTTAGTGAAATATTGTCATGGTTTCAAATTAAGTGTGGGGTTGCTATTTGGAATTAACACATCTTAAGTTTGGGGTGGGGTACTAGTAGAACTTGGTTATCAAAGAAAAAAAATGCGGATAAAACATCAAAATGATGGTCTACACACAAAAAAAATTGAAAATAAAGAGATAAAAACAAAAGTTTAGTCTCTTCAAAAAAAGAAAAAATATGTAGTTCTACTAGTGCCCAAATATTCTTTGAACTGATTCTAAAATGAAAGCTAGTACCTCATAAACATTGGTTGTGACACATATTGTGAATGAAGTTACAGGTTTGGATGACAAAGTTTTTCAAAGTATTTCAAAAAGGGAATCCTTAGGAACTACCTCCAAAGTGTTTGTTAGCAAACTTTCCTACCTTAGCCTCAACCACGTTATAACTTTCAAATGGCCTCTTTATGTGTGTGTGATGATATATGTCTTGAATGTCTGTTTAGAATTGTTTCAATCACATAGAAAGGTATAATCACATGATAACTGGAGGAGGGAAATGCCTTGACCTGCCTCACTAGCATTATGATGTACATACATGTATCTTGGAATTGTATGTGGTTGAAAGTAAGAGTATCTTCTCTAAGTCTGTTTTGCTTGCATGGAAGTGGTATGTTATTTAAGTCTGATGGTGGGAAGAGTGACAATCTAAGCAAAATCTCTAGAAAGGTATGTTCATGTTCTTTAAACTCATTTAAATTCTAACTTCTTGCTATTATGTTGCTTGAGGACAAGCAACGGTTTGAGTTTAGGGTTGTGATAACATAATATCATATGATATTCCTGGTTATGTTTTTAGTACTTTTATTTGCATTTGAAAACAAATAAAATGAGAGTTAGAGGAGTTGTCAATGCTTTGAGAAACATAATGTATTGTTTTCACTCGAGTCGTTGTAATTCACTTTTATCTTAAATCGTGAAACTCCATATAGGTGTTTTGTAGTGAGAAATCATGTAAATCGACAAATCAAGAAATTGAATGCAGACCAATGGTTCTTAAAAGGTTTTTGAAGAGAATAAAAAGTGAAGAGAATTCATTTCAAGTTCTTAGGAGAATTCATTCGCAAGAATTCGCACACAGCGGCTGCCTCATGTGCCTCCTGCACACCGACCATGCGCCTCATGCGCCCCAATCATGCACAGCTATGGGCGAAAACTTTTCGTAGCATGTTTTTAAGCTGAAACGGTGGAAAAGACCCAATTTTCTTCTTTTAAACCCTAAGTAATCATATGTTATAACTAGATACCCTTGAACAAATTATTATTCATTTAGAAAGCTAGTGGTTCAAGACAAGGGTCAAGCATCAGCGTCCGAAGGCAGAGTGTCGTACCCTAATTTTTGACCAATTTATTTTTTATTTTATTCGCACGTTGTTTGTTTTCTAGTCGTCCGTTCGCGCGCGAATTCCCGTAATGTCTGCTTTTGTTCGTATTTGCGGTCGCGGTTATTTTTCGTTCGTCGTTTATGTTTTAATGTCGCTCGCGTATTAATTTCGTAATTTTTACTCGCGTTTTGTGCGTTTTTTAGCGTAGCGTATGGTTTGCGTTCGTAAAGTTCATTTTATTCACGTCGTTGATTTATCGTTTTAATTAGCGTAAAAAGCTGCGTATTTCAGTCGTATCAGACGAAATTTCGGCAGAGAGGTATTTTAAAATACCTCATTTTTTGGTTCCGACGGGACTTTTTTTTATTTCTTTTATTAATTTTCGTTTTTTAATTATTTATTTATTTAGTTACTTCTTTCTTCATTTATTTATTTATTGTTATTTATTTATCAGATTTTATATTTATTAAGTCATTTGGTACACATGTCACTTTGTTATTGGTCCAGTCCAACTTTTTCTCCAAGTTTCAGCCAAGGGTATTTTGGTCCATTCCATGCATCAGGTACTTAGTGTGTCAGAATCAGTCAGTCAGGCACAGTTTTCGAGTACAAACAGATCCCAAAATTCACAATCAAAAAAAAGAGATCAAAACCCTTTTTTCATCAAGAACACATGAAGAACATATGAATATCATATGAACTTCTAAAAAATCCAGCAACAAATCATCAACCAAACATAACCACAACATCAAAAATCATCACAACAACACATAAGTCATTTTCGGCCAATCTCTCAACAACACATAAACCCATTTTCGGCCAAGCCAAACATCAACATACCCACAACCATAAATACCATTTTTTCGGCCATCAACATAACACCTTAAATCCGAAAAAAAAACAACAAGAAAAGCACCTCAAATCCGAAAAGAAAGGAACACAAAACGAAAAGAAAAAGGAAAACGAGAGAAAGGTAGAGAAGAAACAAACCGAACGGAGTAGAAGCAAGAAGGATAGGTAACTTTCAAATCCTTTTGTTGTTTTTGTGTTTTGTTTTTGAAGGTATTTTTGTAGATCTAGAGTTTTTGTGTGATGTTTTTGAAAATCTAAAGTTAGATCCATGAAGAGGAGAAGGAGAGGAATAGATTGATGTAAAAAATTTTAAAAAAAAATGTATTTGACCACTCTGGCGCGGCGGCCCTCCGGCCGACCACCGCGCCGGAGCTCCTCCTCCGCCCCACCCTCTTCAGCTCCGGCCAACCCTTGTTCTAGAGAGAAGCTAGAGCTTCTCTCTCTGAGTTGAGGGAAGAGAGTTTGTTTTTGTGATTTATGTGTTTTTTTGTTTAGTTTTTGCTTTTATACCACTTTTAATTCACTTAATCTTATGCCTGCAAGCCTGAAATGTTCTTGTGTTCCCTTGTAATCAAGACCATCAGATATGGACAATTCCAAAATCTGATGGCTAGAATTTGTTCTACGTTTTAATCATATGCATGCTGCTGCCTGATTGTCTATGGTATCCCTGTATCTTATTTGCCTTCTGATTTTGATCTTGTGATTATGATGAAATGATGCTATGATTGAATCTGGATCTTTTGATTCATCAAATGGTCCAGATTCATCCAGCTTATTTTTATTATTGTTTTTTTTTTTTGTGTTTTTTACTACTATTTTTTCTCTATTAAATCCCCCATTTCCTCTTAAATTTTTTCTTCTTCTTCTTTTTGTTTTAATTATCTCTACTTTGTCATTTTTGATTATTTAGTGTTCTCTCATTATATGTTTTTATGTTTATTTTACTATTGTTCAATATCTCATGCACTTTTATTTCTTTTAATTTTATTCATCTTGCATTTATATTTATTTCCTATGTTTGCATATTATTGTCACATTGCACTAACTTGTTTAAATTATATTTTAGTTTATAGAATTAATTTTCACTAGAAATATTATAGGTATATCTAAATTTCTTGTCATTTATTTTATTTTTGGTCTTAGTATGTGATTAGGGAATTGATGTAATTTATTTTTCGCGCATTTTTTTTTCTTTTGAGACCATAGAACACACGCACTGACACGCGCACCGACACACCACTTTATTTATCGTTTTACGCTCTTTTATTTTTATTCCGCCGTTACGCGATTTCATCGTTAGTTTCGAAAAAATATTTTCTTCAAAAAAAAATCAATCAAGTCAAATTCAAATTTCTTTCAAGTAAACCTTGGTATGTAATCCAAGTGTTTTTTTTCTTTTTATTTTCCTTAATCAAATGTTAATTAATTTAATATCCACATTAGACATGGATTTCGTACAATTAAAATTAACCAACTTCATCGTATTTTCTTCTCATGCCTTGAGGCCTCTCATCTCTTCTTAAAATCTTTTCAAAAATGTTAAAATCAATTCAACTCATCAAATAAGTTCTTTAGTCGAACTACTTGATTTTGATCCCGATTTATTTGGGTAAGTAGGCAAAGGGTTTCGACCCTTCCAAATCAATAAAAATAACCAAAAACATGCTTCATCTTTCCCCTTTCTTTCACTTAACTCTTAACTTTTTTTATATAAGTAAAATCAATTTAGCGCAAGATTAGAGAATAGATAGAAGGTTCCTATGGGATACCATAGTCGGTTCGGGTGCCTAACACCTTCCCCAATCGAAACCAACCTCCGAATCCAAGGTCTCATAAGGGTTTTTACTCACTTTTTCCCTTCCCGCGAATAAAAGTTGAGAGCTCAATGATTAAAGGTTCAAATCCAATCAATGATTTTGACACCCGAAAATCACGAGCACAGAAATGGCGACTTCACTGGGGAGATTTTTTGAGGGTTAAGCCTATTTTATCTTTCTTTACTTTTGCGCTTTATTTGCTTATGTTTTTGTAAATATGTGCCTAATTTTTTACTTTTTTCGTGAGTGGCGAGATAAGTCCTACACCCGGGCTTGAGTGAAATATAAGATAGGAGTGGTAGAATCATAGTGACATGCCGAGAGTATTCTCGTGTGGTGGAACATGTGATATAACCACACTTAGCGGAGGATCTTGAAGTGATATACGTCGGCGTGTGTTGTCGCGCTTAGACATTATTGCTTTTAAGTTTCCGTCGAAGCTAAGGACCTTAGTTACCTTTAACCCATCTTGGCCATTAGGATGTAGTGCGGTGGCTAACCAAGTGTTGTCTTGGTCTTAGTCGATACGCGATGCTACACTCAAACTAGACTCTCCTACGGACGCTGTTGGACCGGGTGTCGTCCCGGGAATCCAATAAAGTTCGGAGGGGGTTGTAATTTGGGAACTGTGTTAGAACCCTGGTTACAAGTGCATCTGAAACCTTAGTCCTTACCAAATGACGTGTTTACCCTCAGCTCCAACTTTGTGTACTTAACCTCACCATGTTTTCTATGTTCTTTAGCATAATCATGCATACATGCATTCATACATAGATATGGACTTATGTAATCCATTAAAACATCGAAGGACTTATGTAATCTTTTTTGTAAACATATTAGATATGGAGGGTGTTGTGAAGAAAATTGTGAAGAGGACTAAGAAGTATGATTTCAAGAAATCGGATTTGGAGAATTTAAGGAAGCTAGCAAGGAGGTTGACTAGCCCGGACCACTTTCGTGAGCGGTATGGTTATTTGCTTAGTATTCTCAAGACAGATGTCGACGAAGGGCTCCTCCATACCTTGGTCCAGTTCTATGATCCACTTTACCACTGTTTTACTTTCCCGGATTATCAGCTTATGCCTACACTTGAAGAGTACTCTTATTGGATCGGTTTACCCATACTCGACAAAGTACCTTTCCATGGTCTTGAACCCGCACCCAAGTTTTCAACCATCGCAGCTGCTCTTCATCTTGAAATCTCCGAGATAAAAGCCAATCTTACCCTTAAAGGAGGTCTCCAATGCCTACCCTTCAATTTCCTATACCAAAAAGCCACCACTTTCTCCGAGAGATCCAATGCCGATGCCTTTGAGGCCATCCTTGCTTTACTTATCTATGGTATTGTGCTGTTCCCGAATGTTGACAACTTTGTTGACATGAATGCTATCCAGATTTTCATTACCCAGAACCCTGTCCCTACCTTGCTTGCTGACACCTACTTGTCCATCCATGACCGTACATCTAAAGGACGTGGAGTTATCATTTGTTGTACACCCTTACTCTACACCTGGTTTACCTCACATTTACCTCGCCCTAAAATTCGATCTGAATTCATTCCATGGTCGGAGAAACTCATGGCTCTCACCCCAGATGATATAGTGTGGTACAACTCGGCTTATGATACGGGAGTAATCATTGACCATTGTGGGGAGTTCTCCAATGTGCCTCTTCTTGGTATACACGGGGGCATCAGTTATAACCCGCTTCTTGCCAGACGTCAGTTCGGGTACCCTATGAGGATGAGACCAGCTTACCTCTTCTTATCCAGTGAGTTTTTCTTGTACAAGGAGGATGTTAATGATAAGAGAATGCAGTTTGCGCAAGCTTGGCGATCCATTATCAGGTTGAACAAGAGCCAGTTGAAGTATAAGTCAAATGTAACTCATGAATCTTATATCGATTGGGTCATTGATAGAGCTGCTCAGATAGGGATGCCTTACCCCCTGCTAAGATCTTTAACTGCAACTATTCCAACAATACCAGTGCCTTTACCTCCTAAGACCATGGAGGAGTATCATGCGCGTTTGGTTGAGTCAGAGCGTGAAAGTGCTTATTGGAAAGAGAAATATCATGCAGCTAAGCGTGAGAATGACACTCTCATGGGTCTTCTAGAAGAAGAGAATTGGAAAAATCATAAGAAAGATCAAGAGATTGCTGAGCTGAAAGAGCGTATCAGGGTGAAGGATGCTATACTTGAACAGGTTCCCAGGAGTAAGAAGAAACGCATGGATTTCTTCGCTGGTCCGCATTCAGATTTGGAGGAGTAGTCTGCTTCAAGAGCTTAAGATCTTCATCTTTTGTTTCCTTTTATTGTATTTTCTTAAGTTTCCTATTATGTACTTTGAAGTCTATCCCTTGGCTCAGTTTGTTAAAAGGGAATTATCTTGTTTTTGCTTTTTATTTTTTTGTAATGAATGTTTAAGATTGTTATGTTTACAAAAGATTGTTTCTATAAGTTCTTCGATGAATCAAAAAAAAATTGCATTGTTTTGCATCTAGCATATCATGCATCATACTGCATCCATAAACTGTCAAAACCGAGTCTCATAATTCTCTCATTTCTGCCTCAGTCAAGGAAAGTGGCCCGGCGTATTCAGTACAAGCCTTCTCGCATCCACAACACTCGGGCAATTGTTAAAAAGAAGATGGATTTGATGGAACAAGAGAACAGGGATCTCAAAGAACAGGTTATTACACTCAGAGAGGGGATGGATAAGTTAACGGTTATGATGGAAGCTATGATGGCCAATCAGGCACAAGCGGCAGCTACCCAGCCGATTCTTAATGTTATCCCGGTTCAACCAGTTCTTGATGCTCAGCCAATTCCTGTTGTTGTGTCTGCTGCATATAATTCTCCTGTGGTTGTTTCGTCTGCCCAGACTGGTCCTACACAACCGATCCTTACTGCTACGGCTGCTGGCACTGCACAGCCCACCCCGGCTGGTTTTTCTTTTGGAGATGCATCGAATATGTACAATGAAGGTCTTCGTCCTCCTGGTTTTGCTTATCACCCTCAGAACTACATGTCCAAAGAGTATCCTTGGAGTATGCCTCTTACAGCTAATGAAGGTGTACGCTTTGCTGGCCCAGAAATGCCAACTCCTTATGGACAACAAGCAACGCCACTTTTTCATCATGGACAATTATTCCCTCAAGCTGTCATGAATCATACGGCACCCATTGTGCATACTGCCCAGCAGGAGGAAGGACCAATTTATCATTCGGGTAGTGTAGTAGGAGATGACAGAATGGTAAGTCTGGAAGAGAAGTACGACGTAGTGCAGAAAGAACTGAGGGCTCTTCGTGGTAAAGACATCTATGGTCAGAATGTGCACGATCTTTGTTTGGTCCCAAATGTGGTACTGCCTCCCAAGTTCAAGACTCCGGATTTCGTCAAATATGAAGGGAACACTTGCCCACAGAGTCATCTGGTTATGTATGTAAGGAAGATGACAGCCTACAAAGACAATGAACCTTTGCTCATTCATTGTTTCCAAGACAGTTTGACTGGTCCCGCACAAATATGGTACATGAATCTTAAGGGTATCACCACCTTCGAAGAACTGGCCAGAGCTTTCATACAACAGTACAGGTATAACATACATCTGGGGCCCACCCGAAGGGAACTGCAAGCTATGACTCAAAAAGATAAAGAGTCTTTCAAGAAGTATGCTCTCCGCTTTATTCAAAAATCGGCCCAAGTCCACCCTGCTCTGGAGGAAAGAGAAATGACTGATATTTTCTTTGAAACTTTGAGTCCCTACTACTCGGAGAAAATGATTGGTTGCGCATCGCAGAAGTTTACTGAGATGGTTGACGCGGGGGTTCGCATTGAAGATTTGGTCCGTAAAGGAATTTTGGCCAAAGAAGGTAGTGTGTCAAGTGCTTCGTCAGGTGGGTCGTCTAATGGACCCAAGAAATTTGGAAACAGTTATCCAAAGAAGAGTGCTCAGGAAGTCAGTATGGTAGCCCAGGGTGGATCCCAGCCAATGTATCCAAACTACCCCTTCATTGCCAATATTCCACCACCTTTTCCAGCTCCACAAAATCAACATTACCACCCACAAACGCCCCAAAGGCCTCCACCATTTTATCCACCACTATACCAACAACCGTATCTGCAACCTTTTTACCAACAACCATATTACCCACCACCACCTCAACAACAACCTCGTAATCGAGCTCCACAACAACCAAATCGCCTTCCCAGAAAAGAGTTTCCCCCTATACCCATGTTGTATGCAGACTTGCTACCCTCTTTATTAGCAAGGAATCTTGTGCAGACTAGGCAGCCTCCTCGCCTACAGAACCCACTACCTCCATGGCACCGTGCTGACCTTACCTGTGCCTTTCACCAAGGGGCACCTGGGCATGATGTTGAGCATTGCTACCCGCTCAAAGAAGAAGTTCAGAGGTTGATTCAAAGCAAAGAGTTGTCCTTCGAGGACACCAATTCTAATGCTCAGAATAACCCTTTGCCATCTCATGGACCGGCTGTTAATATGATTCAAGAGGATCAAGATTTGAGTCTAATTCTCAGGGCTCAAGATATCAGAACTCCTTTGGTCCCGATTCACGCCAAGATGTGCGAAGCCAACATGTTTAACCACGATCACGATGTTTGTGAAGTGTGTTCTGTGGATCCCCGAGGGTGTGAGAAAGTCCAGGAGGACATACAAGGACTGATTGACAGAAAAGAGCTAATTGTCAAGAAGGAATCCAGGAATGTTTGTGTTATTACCCCGGTGTTTAAGAATCTTGAGGTAGTCCGTGATGGTGCGAAGTCAGATGTCACTCCTCTGGTGATCCGTTTGCCAGGACCTGTTCCCTATACTTCTCAGAAGGCCATACCCTACCGGTATGAGGTAACTATTGTGGAGAATGGTAAAGAGATCCCTCTGCACTCTGCAGATGCTGTCATAAGTATAGCAGGTGTGGGCAAAGTAATGAGAAGTGGGCGTATTCTCCCCACTGTTGTGCGCAACGAGAATACTACTCCGAATGTGCCAGTGCAGAATCTTGACAAGGGTAAAGGTGTCAGCCAACCTGAGGGGATCATTCAGGAAGGTAGTGATGAGATTTTGAAGCTGATCAAAAAGAGTGAATACAAGATAATCGATCAGTTGTTGCAAACCCCGTCCAAAATTTCCATAATGTCTTTACTTATGAACTCTGGAGTTCATAGGGACACTCTGATGAAGATTTTGGCTCAAGCATATGTGGATCCCGATGTTACCTTGGGGCAATTCGGGAGTATAGTGGGGAATGTAACTGCGTGTAATAACCTGAGCTTTAGTGATGAAGATCTCCCGGCGGAGGGAAGAAACCACAACTGGGCTTTGCACATTTCTGTCCTTTGTAAGTCAGACTCGATGTCGAATGTGTTGATAGACACCGGTTCCGCCCTCAATGTGATGGCAAAAACTACTTTGGAAAGGTTGGCATACCGTGGCGTCCAGTTGAGGCCAAGTGCAGTGATGGTAAAAGCATTTGATGGATTTAGGAAGTCGGTGATTGGGGACATAGACTTGCCTATCACGGTGGGCCCTCATACCTTCAAGGTTACATTCCAAGTCATGGACATCCAAGCTTCATATAGTTGCTTACTTGGACGACCGTGGATTCATGAGGCTGGAGCAGTGACCTCCACTCTTCATCAGAGGCTAAAGTTTGTAAGTTGTGGAAAGCTGATAACGGTAATTGGTGAATCAGCCTTGTTGGTTAGTCATTTGTCTGCTTTCTCCTATATTGGTGCTGATGATGTGGAAGGAACTTCTTTTCAGGGGTTCTCTGCGGAAGAAGGAGCTGCTAAGAAGGGTGAGACTTGTTTGGCCTCCTTGAAGGATGTCCGGAAGCTTGTACAAGATGGTAAAACAGGAGGCTGGGGTCAGTTGGTACAGCTGCCTGAGAACAAGCGGAAAGAAGGCCTTGGTTTCTCTACCAGTCCGTCGAGCGCAATTTTCAAGCCAGCTGAGGGCATTTTTCATAGCGCTGGGTTTATTCATGCTCCACCGGAAACCAATGCTATCCTTGAGGATCAGTCGGAAGAGGTTGCACATGTCTTTGTGACACCTGGAGGAGCCTGTTGTAATTGGATCGCTGTGGATATTCCTTCTGTGATGCATGTGTCTAAGTAATATGTTTGTCTATTTTTCGTTTTTTTAAGAAAACTCTTTTCGTCCTGCCCCAGACGAAAATGAAATCTTGTAGGGCTTTTGGTTTTATCTTCAAGTATTGTCGTTATTAATGAAAAATGTCGTTTCTATCATGACTGTTTTATTTTTTTATTATTTACTGCTTTTTCTGGAAAAAATGGTAATAGAAAAATCCCAAAAAAAATTTCATTCTCTTTTTCTTTTTAAATCAATCAAATTCAAAAGTCTGCATTTACACATTTACTAAAATCAATCATAAATCATGTGCAGACTGAACATACATAAGCCCGTTGAACACAGTGACCCTATGCTTCTGCCCAACTTTGAATCCCCTATTTACGAGGCTATGGTAGAAGAGGATGATGAGATTCCTGATGAGATCAGATGGATGTTAGAGCAAGAGAAAAAGATCATTCAGCCTCATGAGGAAGAGTTATAGTTGATCAATCTGGGTACTGAGGAGGATAGAAAAGAGATCAAGATTGGAGCGTCGTTGGAGATTACCGTCAAGGAAAAGGTAATTGAACTTCTCAGAGAGTATGCTGACACTTTTGCTTGGTCATACAAAGACATGCCAGGATTAGATCCTGAGGTGGTAGAACATCGCTTGCCTTTGAAACCTGAGTGTCCTCCGGTCAAACAGAAGCTCAGAAGGTCTCATCCTGATATGGCTCTCAAGATCAAAGAAGAAGTACGGAAGCAGATTGATGCAGGTTTTCTAGTTACATCCGAGTATCCTCAGTGGTTGGCCAACATTGTGCCTGTTCCGAAGAAAGATGGTAAGGTCCGAATGTGTGTTGATTACCGAGATTTGAACAAGGCAAGTCCGAAGGATGATTTCCCTCTACCTCACATTGATGTATTGGTTGATAGTACTGCTCAATGCAAAGTTTTCTCCTTCATGGACGGTTTCTCTGGTTACAATCAGATCAAGATGGCTCCTGAAGATAGAGAAAAGACATCTTTCATCACGCCGTGGGGCGCTTTCTGTTATGTAGTCATGCCATTTGGTTTGATAAATGCTGGTGCCACTTATCAGAGGGGTATGACCAAGATATTCCATGATATGATGCACAAAGAGATAGAAGTTTATGTGGATGATATGATTGTTAAGTCTGGTACCGAAGAAGAACATGTTGAATATATGTTGAAGATGTTCCAACGGTTGAGAAAGTACAAGCTCCGTCTGAATCCTAATAAATGTACTTTCTGTGTCTGATCAGGGAAACTTTTGGGTTTCATTGTTAGTCAGAAGGGTATTGAAGTAGATCCCGACAAAGTCAGAGCCATCCGGGATATGCCCGTTCCAAAAACAGAGAAACAAGTCAGAGGTTTTCTCGGAAGACTGAATTATATTTCCAGGTTTATCTCTAATATGACTGCTACTTGTGGGCCGATATTCAAGTTACTCCGCAAAGATCAAAGGATTGTTTGGACGGAAGATTGTCAGAAATCCTTCGATAGTATCAAGGAGTATTTGTTAGAACCTCCAATTCTTGTCCCTCCAGTTGAAGGAAGACCGTTAATCATGTACTTGACTGTGTTAGAAGATTCCATGGGTTGTGTACTCGGACAGCAAGATGAAACTGGTAGAAAAGAGCATGCAATTTACTACTTAAGCAAGAAGTTCACAGATTGCGAATCCCGATACTCGGCACTTGAGAAGACTTGTTGTGCTTTAGCCTGGGCTACCAAACGTCTCCGGCACTATATGATCAATCATACCACTTGGTTGATATCCAAAATGGATCCAATCAAGTATCTCCTGGAGAAGTCTTCGATATCAGGAAGAATTGCTCGTTGGCAGATGTTATTGGCCGAGTTTGATATTGAATACCATACTCAGAAAGCAATCAAAGGGAGTATCCTTGCAGATCACTTGGCTCATCAACCGGTTGAAGATTATCAACTTGTTAAGTTTGATTTCCCTGATGAAGAGGTCATGTATTTGAAGATGAAAGATTGTGATGAACCATTGTTTGGTGAAGGTCCAGATCCTGAGTCTAAATGGGGTTTGATATTCGATGGGGCCGTTAATGCTTATGGCAATGGAGTCGGGGCAGTCCTTGTCACACCTGAGGGTACTCACATCCCTTTTACTGCAAGGCTACGATTTGACTGTACAAACAATATGGCAGAATATGAAGCTTGCATCATGGGCATTGAAGAAGCAATCAACATGAGGATAAAGAATATTGATATATGTGGAGATTCAGCCTTGGTGATTAATCAGATCAAAGGGAAGTGGGAAACTCACCATGCTGGTTTGATTCCTTACAGAGATTATGCAAGACGGTTGTTAACTTTCTTTAACAAAGTGGAGTTGCGTCACATTCCCCGTGATGAGAATCAGATGGCAGATGCTTTGGCCACCTTGTCTTCGATGATCAAAGTAAATCGTCACAATGATGTGCCATTAATCAGTGTGCAGTTCCTTGAAAGGCCCGCTTATGTGTTTGCAGTTGAAGTACTTGCTGATGGTAAGCCATGGTTTCATGATATCAAGGTTTTCCTTCAAACTCAAGAGTATCCGCATGGGGCATCTCACAAAGATAAGAGGACTTTGAGAAGACTGTCTGGTAATTTCTTCCTGAATGAAGATGTATTGTACAAAAGAAACTTTGATGCAATGTTGCTCAGGTGTGTGGATGAACGTGAAGCTGATTTATTGATGCATGAGATACATGAAGGTCCCTTTGGCACTCATTCCAGTGGACATGCAATGGCTAAGAAAGCATTGAGGGCAGGTTATTACTGGATAACGATGCAAGCTGATTGTTATAATCATGCCAAGAAGTGCCACAAATGTCAGATATATGCAGATAAGAGCCATGTACCACCATCTATGCTCAATGTTATCTATTCTCCGTGGCCTTTCTCCATGTGGGGCATTGATATGATTGGCCGGATTGAACCAAAAGCTTCTAATGGACATCGCTTCATACTAGTGGCTATTGATTACTTTACCAAGTGGGTTGAAGCGGCATCTTTCGCCAACGTGACCAAGCAAGTAGTGGTTCGGTTCATCAAGAATAACATCATCTGCCGTTATGGTATTCCTAACAAGATCATCACGGATAATGGTACAAATTTGAACAACAACATGATGAAAGATTTGTGCGATGACTTCAAGATTGAACATCACAACTCTTCCCCATACAGACCTCAGATGAATGGTGCGGTTGAGGCCGCAAATAAGAATATCTAGAAGATTGTGCAAAAGATGGTGGTTACCTACAAAGATTGGCATGAGATGTTACCCTATGCTTTACATGGATATCGTACCTCAGTGCGTACTTCAACAGGGGCAACCCCTTTCTCCCTGGTATATGGTATGGAAGCAGTGCTCCCTGTGGAGGTGGAAATCCCATCTTTGAGAGTCTTGATGGAGGCTGAATTAACTGAAGCTGAGTGGTGCCAGAGTAGGTATGATCATTTGAATTTGATTGAAGAGAAACGCATGACCGCTTTGTGCCACGGAAAACTATATCAATCAAGGATGAAACAGGCGTTTGACAAAAAGGTTCATCCCCGTGAATTCAAAGAAGGAGACCTTGTGATCAAGTGTATCAAATCTTTCCAACCAGATCCCAGGGGCAAGTGGTCTCCGAATTATGAAGGTCCTTATGTGGTCAAGAGAGCGTTCTCTGGTGGTGCTTTAATCCTTACAAATATGGATGGAGAAGATTTACCTCGTCCTGTGAATTCTGATGCAGTCAAGAAATACTTTGTCTAAAGATATATGAAAAGAACAGCTCGGTAGGTCGAAAACCCGAAAGGGCGGCCTAAACCAAAAAAGAGCGTCTCGGTAAGTCGAAAACCCGAAAGGGCGGCTTAGGCAAAAATTAGAGATACGAAAAAAAAAAAAAAAGAATTGAAAAAAAGAGTTTATCCTGATAGGTCGAAAACCCGAAAGGGCGGCCTATGCAAATGTTAAGGACTATGACAAAGTAACTGCATCAGATCAAGCATCACCCATTTGGGGCACCTTAGCTGTCAGAAGTCCTCCGACACTAAAGCATCTAAACAGTGGTTCAAAGTTGTTAGGGAATGTAGTGGTTATTGTGTTCAATGTACCTTCCCATGTAATTACCATTTTCCAACTTTTGTAATCCGTGGAGCCATGCCTTTGGCCGGTTACCACCCTATTACATTAATTTGAGCCGGTGCCCTCTTTTGGAATTCTTGTTTATTCTATATGCAATTTTTTTCTTCTTCCATTTTTAATGTCAATACTTGAAGTAAAAACTTTAAAAATTCTTTTACTTTTTATGTTTTCTTTTGGAAAAAACAAAAAAAATGACAAACATATTATCTGTAGGTTCATATATCATGGAAAACATATGTCAACATCCATTCAAACACAGGTGAATTCAACAGAGGATCATAGTCTTGCAAAAAAAAAGAGAAAAAAAAAGAAGCAAAAAAAGTAGCAAAAAAAAAGAGAAAAGCTCGCTAAGTCGAAAACCCAAAAGGGCGGCTTAAGCCAAAAATGAGCGTCCCGGTGGATCGAAAACCCGAAAGGGCGGTCCAGGCAAAAATTAGGGACATACAAAAAAGAATATATTCCCGGTAGATTGAAAACCCGAAAGGGCGGTCCAGGTAAAAGTTAGGGATTTCAAAAAAAAAGAGAAAAGAATACAAAAGAAGCAATGACTATGTGAAGCACGATTTTGAGAAGGTATTTTGGTTCAGTTCAGAAATGGCGACCTCAGCCAGGTTTGTTGTGTTATGAGTTCCTTACCCAGCTTTGGTTCGGTTAACGGGTGGTACCCCGATTGTGTTTTGATTCATCTCTAGTGATATTATCCCCAGTGAAGAATGCTAAGTATTGGCACTGTAATACCGGGTCACTATCCTTACGACCTGCCCAATCTTGTCTCGTCAGTTTCACCAAAATATTTTCATACATGTTCATTCATTCATGCATACATATCATACATACTGATATCATTCATATGCATTTTACCTGTGTGTCTTACTCTGTGTGTATCCAGTAAAATTTGTCATCATTAATGTGTTCATTCCGGTCTGTTTACCATTTAAGTTTCTTTCAAGTGGCAGGTCCCACCTTTCAATTTTCCTCAGTATCTTGTTTAAGCTGTATTTCGTACGAAGAGTATTCGTTTGTACCCTGTTTTTGTTTGGCTAGGTTGCCTCAGTAATAGTAACGCATCACCAGTTTTACCCTTCATATGTTCGTCATTACCCCAGTAAAGATAATTGACAGTTTTACCCTTCATATGTTCGTCATTACCCCAGTAAAGGTAATTGACAGTTTTACCCTTCGTATGTTCGTCATTACCCCAGTAAAGGTAATTGACAGTTTTACCCTTCATATGTCCGTCGTTACCCCAGTAAAGGTAATTGACAGTTTTACCCTTCGTATGTTCGTCATTACCCCAGTAAAGGTAATTGACAGTTTTACCCTTCGTATGTCCGTCGTTACCCCAGTAAAGGTAATTGACAGTTTTACCCTTCGTATGTTCGTCGTTACCTCAGTAAAGGTAATTGACAGTTTTACCCCTTCGTATGTTCGTTGTTATCCCAGTAAAGGTAATGACCAGTATTTCTTTTCGTATGTTTGTCTTTACCCCGGTAAAGGTAATGGACATCTTTTTTTCCCAGTAACATTTTATTTGGTTCTCGAATTAGTATCTTCGTCGTCATTGCATTCGTACTTGCATAACAGACAACTCATATCATCACATCCAAAGAGCTTTCTCGATTTCTGAGTTGGTCAAAAATTGACGTACTTGATATTTAAGTCTCTCCGACCCGTCGTTTCAAAAATCTTCGTCTTTTAAAATCCTCGTGAAGGAGAAACTTAAATAGGGGCATCTGTCGTACCCTAATTTTTGACCAATTTATTTTTTATTTTATTCGCACGTTGTTTGTTTTCTAGTCGTCCGTTCGCGCGCGAATTCCCGTAATGTCTGCTTTTGTTCGTATTTGCGGTCGCGGTTATTTTTCGTTCGTCGTTTATGTTTTAATGTCGCTCGCGTATTAATTTCGTAATTTTTACTCGCGTTTTGTGCGTTTTTTAGCGTAGCGTATGGTTTGCGTTCGTAAAGTTCATTTTATTCACGTCGTTGATTTATCGTTTTAATTAGCGTAAAAAGCTGCGTATTTCAGTCGTATCAGACGAAATTTCGGCAGAGAGGTATTTTAAAATACCTCATTTTTTGGTTCCGACGGGACTTTTTTTTATTTCTTTTATTAATTTTCGTTTTTTAATTATTTATTTATTTATTTAGTTACTTCTTTCTTCATGTATTTATTTATTGTTATTTATTTATCAGATTTTATATTTATTAAGTCATTTGGTACACATGTCACTTTGTTATTGGTCCAGTCCAACTTTTTCTCCAAGTTTCAGCCAAGGGTATTTTGGTCCATTCCATGCATCAGGTACTTAGTGTGTCAGAATCAGTCAGTCAGGCACAGTTTTCGAGTACAAACAGATCCCAAAATTCACAATCAAAAAAAAGAGATCAAAACCCTTTTTTCATCAAGAACACATGAAGAACATATGAATATCATATGAACTTCTAAAAAATCCAGCAACAAATCATCAACCAAAAATAACCACAACATCAAAAATCATCACAACAACACATAAGTCATTTTCGGCCAATCTCTCAACAACACATAAACCCATTTTCGGCCAAGCCAAACATCAACATACCCACAACCATAAATACCATTTTTTCGGCCATCAACATAACACCTTAAATCCGAAGAAAAAAAAACAACAAGAAAAGCACCTCAAATCCGAAAAGAAAGGAACACAAAACGAAAAGAAAAAGGAAAACGAGAGAAAGGTAGAGAAGAAACAAACCGAACGGAGTAGAAGCAAGAAGGATAGGTAACTTTCAAATCCTTTTGTTGTTTTTGTGTTTTGTTTTTGAAGGTATTTTTGTAGATCTAGAGTTGTTGTGTGATGTTTTTGAAAATCTAAAGTTAGATCCATGAAGAGGAGAAGGAGAGGAATAGATTGATGTAAAAAAATTTAAAAAAAAATGTATTTGACCGCTCCGGCGCGGCGGCCCTCCGGCCGACCACCGCGCCGGAGCTCCTCCTCCGCCCCACTCTCTTCAGCTCCGGCCAACCCTTGTTCTAGAGAGAAGCTAGAGCTTCTCTCTCTAAGTTGAGGGAAGAGAGTTTGTTTTTGTGATTTATGTGTTTTTTTGTTTAGTTTTTGCTTTTATACCACTTTTAATTCACTTAATCTTATGCCTGCAAGCCTGAAATGTTCTTGTGTTCCCTTGTAATCAAGGCCATCAGATATGGACAATTCCAAAATCTGATGGCTAGAATTTGTTCTACGTTTTAATCATATGCATGCTGCTGCCTGATTGTCTATGGTATCCCTGTATCTTATTTGCCTTCTGATTTTGATCTTGTGATTATGATGAAATGATGCTATGATTGAATCTGAATCTTTTGATTCATCAAATGGTCCAGATTCATCCAGCTTATTTTTATTATTGTTTTTTTTTTTTGTGTTTTTTACTACTATTTTTTCTCTATTAAATCCCCCATTTCCTCTTAAAAATTTTTTTCTTCTTCTTTTTGTTTTAATTATCTCTACTTTGTCATTTTTGATTATTTAGTGTTCTCTCATTATATGTTTTTATGTTTATTTTACTATTGTTCAATATCTCATGCACTTTTATTTCTTTTAATTTTATTCATCTTGCATTTATATTTATTTCCTATGTTTGCATATTATTGTCACATTGCACTAACTTGTTTAAATTATATTTTAGTTTATAGAATTAATTCTCACTAGAAATATTATAGGTATATCTAAATTTCTTGTCATTTATTTTATTTTTGGTCTTAGTATGTGATTAGGGAATTGATGTAATTTATTTTTCGCGCATTTTTTTTTTCTTTTTAGACCATAGAATGTATTTAGGGTATGTAATATGTAACCGGCACACGCACTGACACGCGCACCGACACACCACTTTATTTATCGCTTTACGCTCTTTTATTTTTATTCCGCCGTTACGCGATTTCATCGTTAGTTTCGAAAAAATATTTTCTTCAAAAAAAAATCAATCAAGTCAAATTCAAATTTCTTTCAAGTAAACCTTGGTATGTAATCCAAGTGTTTTTTTTCTTTTTATTTTCCTTAATCAAATGTTAATTAATTTAATATCCACATTAGACATGGATTTCGTACAATTAAAATTAACCAACTTCATCGTATTTTCTTCTCATGCCTTGAGGCCTCTCATCTCTTCTTAAAATCTTTTCAAAAATGTTAAAATCAATTCAACTCATCAAATAAGTTCTTTAGTCGAACTACTTGATTTTGATCCCGATTTATTTGGGTAAGTAGGCAAAGGGTTTCGACCCTTCCAAATCAATAAAAATAACCAAAAACATGCTTCATCTTTCCCCTTTCTTTCACTTAACTCTTAACTTTTTTTATATAAGTAAAATCAATTTAGCGCAAGATTAGAGAATAGATAGAAGGTTCCTATGGGATACCATAGTCGGTTCGGGTGCCTAACACCTTCCCCAATCGAAACCAACCTCCGAATCCAAGGTCTCATAAGGGTTTTTACTCACTTTTTCCCTTCCCGCGAATAAAAGTTGATAGTTCAATGATTAAAGGTTCAAATCCAATCAATGATTTTGATATTTGTTTTTCTATTGTTTTGTTTTGATATTTGTTTCCATGAGCAACTAAACCTCTTTGATTAGTGTTCTAAGATGAATCCCTTCTTATTTGTTGGATTCAATTAATAAAGTCTTAATTTAGTTATTCTTTTCTTGTGTCTAATTTAATTCTTTCTAACATATGCTTAATACTTTTTCAATTGAGGATTCATATCTGCAATCTTGAAAATTGATATGTAGAAAATTAGTAGGATTGACAACCTGAATTTGTTACTTTGTTCACGGAAGTTCCAATTTATTATTTCATAATTATAGTTAATGAAACTAAGTATGAAACTTTGTAATTTCTAAATCTTTTGTCTCGTAACGTTGTAGTTATAACTAGATTATCTTACCACACATGTTGTTGATATGATTAAATAGGATTTCAAAATTTAATTTATTAAATCATAAGTAGACACCACATAACTGATTAAGTCCTAAGTTAATTCCAACAAAGACTAATGGGGGGATTCATAGATTCCCTAATAGCTGCTAATCATCTGAATCATAAACCTAATCTTGTATTGGGGAAGAGCAATTAAACCCTGCAAACCTATTCAAATGTCTTTTAATTTAACTCTTTAAAATAAGTTTTTCTAATTGCTAAGTTGAACAACACTTCATGTAGAGAACGATAAACTCGGTACTTTATTACTTGTTATGATTTGGTGCACTTGCCGATTTCGTCCATCATAAGACTCATGGTCTGAAGAAACTTATAAATGGTCAGAGCTTGAAGAAGATTATGGATGGTCCGACTATGAGGAAGAGCCAAAAGAGGAAGAGGAAAGCATGGAATCTACAGGTTTGGGGTTCCCAAGTTCAACTTAGAGACATGTGTCAAGTTCGGGACGCTAAGTTATCGCTGAATTGGAGGCAACCCATCTTTTTAACTCGGTAATTTTAATTGCAGTCATTTATTTTACATAGCCGTTCCATCTCATGATTTGTTTCTTTAACTATTGCTAACTCACAACTAGGCGCGTTGTTTTTACATGAATTTCATAACTTTCCCTTTCAAAAAACTAAAAAAATTGTTTTAGTCTTGAAGAATTGTTCCAAACATTGTCAATAGAGAGCTAGCTTACTTCTGAAGTTCAATAGCACGGTAACTTTTGGAGCTTGTTGCAGAAAATACTCATGAAAAGTCACCACTATAATTTTGTATAGCATAACCGGTGAGATTTTGAGCCAAATATATATTCCAATTTGTTTCTACTTTTTTTCGTTCATTATGAGTGTTTCGTGTTGGATTGCTATTTTTGCTCGAAATTTTGGTCGTTATTTGCAAACTATCGGTTTTGTTTTTGGTTACTAGAGCCTTTTTCAAGCCATCCTGATGATGTTTGTGATAATAATAATAAAGTCTGGTTTTGCTTTTTCTCTCTTTCACTATATCTTAAAGCTATTTTGTGACTTTGAGGAGATTCTTGATGACATTTTCGGTGAATAGAGTGTTGATTTGAGATTGGGTATTTTTTTGTACTATGTTAATGCTAGGGACACACCCTCTAACACTCTCTTTTAACACACACCAATAATAATCACACACTTCATCCCTCTCTTTCATATTTTTGTTGTTGTTAACATATTATACACCATTGAGTTTGATTTTGCTGTTCAATATGCTTCAAAATTTATTCTCTAATTTGTTGTGAACAATTGGGACTTTTTGTTGATGCTATTTATGCTTTGTAGGACAATGGGAACAAAACAAAGAAAAGTGAGTGAATTCCAGAAAAATAATGAGAAAATTAGTAGAAATTTATTTAGATTTGTTAAGGGAGAGATGCATGTATGATTATAGTTGAAAAATTATGAAATTTATATCATCCAATTTTTTTAGGTGAGGTTTTAATTTGAATGGTGATTAAGAAATCAATGGTTTTTATAAATTATAATTTTAATAAGGTCACACAACTAGTACATATATATATATATATATATATATATATATTTATATATTTATATATATATATATATATATATATATAAGTGATACTTTTCCACACAGCTAGTAAAGTTATAGGCGATCCTTTGTCACACAACTAGTGAATATATAGGGCGAGGTTTGAAATTATAACTACATTTTTGCAATGCTAGATTTACAAAATAAGTTGCATCATTTGTCACACTCCCAGTAGATATATAACTGATTCTTATCATTTAATTGGATAGGTTAAGAGAGAATTAATGTCCAAATAATAGGATAACTCTAGAGTGATGTTTAGCGATGATTTGGGTAATTTATGGGTCCAAAAATGGGAGTTTGCGGCGATTTAGGGTTGATCCCGAGGCCGGAAACTTTGTTTTTCACGCCTCTTAATCAATTCAAATATTTGTGAATCATATCAATCTTCATCTGAAGATTTTGAATCGACTCACATTCTCCTTGAATCATATCACAAAAAGTCTCTGACTTGATTAAATTGATTCATATAAATGTGAATCGATTCAAACTTAGATGTCTTCATGAATCGTATCCTTTTAGACTTCTACAACGTAACTTGAGTTATGATCGAATTACCGTACATGGGTCATGCTGCATTTTTCATGGAACTTCAGCACAATCCTTTCAATAGACCTTAAAACATCCTAGAAAATAATAGTGAGTTTAAAGAAGGTGTTAACGTGAAAGGTAAAAGTAAGGATCCCTATACTATATATCTAAATGAGGAAGTGTGTTTAGGCATAAATAGATGTGATTACCTTAGGGGAATGGTGAGTCTAAAACATGAACCGGTGATAGTGGCGTAAGACAATAGGAGATAGTAACGATGAAATTATATATGAAGATATGAACCTAAACTTAATGAGCCTAAAAGAATAGGGGGAAAAATTATGAGGAATGATGAATGGAGTGAAAAATATCTTCAAACTAAGAGCGAAGGGTAAGACCCGTCACTAGGGAAAAAGGTGTAGAAAATGGAGATACACCTAATGATGGATGGGTGTTCTAAACATAATGAAGACGTAAACTATATATATATATATATATATATAATGTAGATATGATGTTAATCAATGAAAGAGATGTTAACGTTGTAATGTGATGAGGTATGATGATAGTATAAATGTTATATGACGATGATGAAGGACGTAATAAATGATGCTTATGAAAGACATGAAGGTAAAGTAGAGAGAGTTGTAAGAGATTAATTCATGAACTAGTAAAGATGAAAATATTAGTAAATTAGAGTAAAGGATAAATGTAGCGACAAGTGTATATGAAGAGCGAGAACGTGGAAAAGTTGTTAGGTTGAAGAGAAGAAGAGTCAAGGTAAATGGTAATGATAAAGATACGATGAGGTGTAGGTAACCTTTGATAGAGGGGAGTAGGTTAAATAAAGGGATGGTGAGAGATTTCAGTCGCAGAGGATGAATGTCGAGTTACTCATGAATGATGGGACGAGATCATAACGGTGTAAATAGCGAGGTCGAATAGAGACGGGTCCAAAAAGGTAAAGTAGTTTAAGTAGTAGGAGAAGTAGAAGAGATATAGATAGGTAGTCACAGAGTGGTAATGACGAGAGTGATCCCTTGGGATATTTAAAGAGTCTAGTGTGATAAATGGAATAAGAGGGTATAAAATATGATAGAGATAAAGAAGTTAATTTGATGATGATGAAAAGGGATATGAAGTAGGTGCTTTTTGGGTAACTGATAAAGTTATACATAAACTCCGTAAACCAATAATGATTTTAGGAATATTACTAAGTTGAAGAGTAAAGGAGTCAATGTGGTTAAAGAACTCAAGATGAATGTTAGATAAGAACGTATAAGGTGTAAAATGAATAAGGATTAAAGAAGTCGAATCTAAATGATCGTAGGCAACGAGAGGGTCGTTAAGACGAAAAGTAAATGAAGATAAGGAGTTGTGTATTTAGTAATGAAAGATAATAGGAATTATGATAATGATGAATAAGACGGGAATCAATTAGAAGAGAGAAAGATGAATAGGAATGAAGATACGCGGTAATAGTTATAATGTTTGAAGAGAATTCATTTCAAGTTCTTAGGAGAATTCATTCGCAAGAATTCGCACACAGCGGTTGCCTCATGTGCCTCCTGTGCACCGACCATGCACCTCATGTGCCCCTATCATGCACAGCTACGGTCAAAAACTTTTCGTAGCATGTTTTTAAGCTGAAACGTTGGAAAAGGCCCATTTTTCTTCTTTTAAACCCTAAGTAATCATATGTTATAACTAGATACCCTTGAACAAATTATTATTAATTTAGAAAGCTAGTGGTTCAAGGCAAGGGTCAGGCATCAGAGTTCCAAGGTAGAAGATCCTCACCATTCTCTTGTTCTCTCTAGGGTATGTTTTTCTATTGTTTTGTTTTGATATTTGTTTCCATGAGCAACTAAACCTCTTTGATTAGTGTTCTAAGATGAACCCCTTCTTATTTGTTGGATTCAATTAATAAAGTTTTAATTTAGTTATTCTTTTCTTGTGTCCGATTTAATTCTTTCTAACATGTGCTTAATGCTTTTTTAATTGAGGATTCGTATCGGTTATCTTGAAAATTGATATGTAGAAAATTAGTAGGATTGACAACCCGAATTTGTTACTTTGTTCACATAAGTTCCAATTTATTATTTCATAATTATAGTTAATGAAATTAAGTATGAAACTTTGCAATTTCTAAATCTTTTGTCTCGTAACACTGTAGTTATAACTAGGTTATCTTACCACACATGTTGTCGATATGATTAAATAGGATTTCAAAATTTAATTTCTTAAATCATAAGTAGACACCACGTAACTGATTAAGTTCTAAGTTAATTCCAACAAAGACTAATGGGGGGATTCATAGATTCTCTAATCGTTGCTAATCATCTGAATCATAAACCTAATCTTGTATTGGGGCAGAGCAATTAAACCCTGCAAACCTATTCAAATCTCTTTTAATTTCACTCTTTAAAATAAGTTTTTCTAATTGCTAAGTTGAACAACAATTCATATAGAGAACGATAAACTTACTACTTTATTACGATTTGGTGCACTTGTTAATTTCGTCCATTAGAGTCCTTTTCAACGTATGAGAATTATACATACAAAAATAAATAACTTAAACGAACTAGTGATCCAAGCCGATATTATGATCTAAGCTAAAGTCATGTTAATTCCATGTCATAAACTTGTCTTATTGAGTTAGATGACACCGAAATCGCTTGCATGAGAATAATTAGCTTAGTTTATTTTATGAATAAAACTTGGATTGTTATATCTTTTGAGCATTGCCTTTTTGCACGTAATCCTTTTTGTTTTGCATATTGTATGGGTTAAGGAGTCGATGGTCTTGTGTTGAAAACCGGAGGAGTGAATAAATATTGATCTAACTACTATTATTTTTCATTCAACTTTATTTTTTGCATCTTGTGTAAATAAGAGTTTATAATATATTTTTATGAAATCCTACAACTAGAAGTTAATAATTTAACTAATGATTATTTTTGTTTATGAAATATATCCCTAATCTGTCTGAAATGCAAGGTGAAACAACATTATTATCGTTTAAAATATTTTTATCCTTCGTCATAAAATCACCCCAAGAAAATATGGATATTAATCCAATTTTAATGATGACGTTACACTTTACTTGATTAGGAGTCTTTTTCAACCTCATGAGAATGATATAGACAAAAATAAAAAAGGATCAATACTCAAATAATGATCTATGTCTTGGTCACACATTACTATTTTGCATTTGATACACCAAACTTTCTTGCATGAGAGACACATGGTTTGTTGCATGAAAAACACTTGGATTTGACTTTACTTCTTTTAACATTTGACTTCTTCAAGGTCGGTTGTATGGTATAGAGTCTGGGATAAAATGCGTCCAATTTCCTTAACAATCACAATATTATTTTCTTCCATAACAGTACACTCAATATTTGTCACCCACTTTTAATTTTTCATCTTTTTCTTTCTCTCATACAACAAAAACTCCTCACATAACCAAAAAAATGAAAACATCAACCTAGTCTCAACAAGTAGAATCTCTCCTCACCCATCCTTCCTCAAACTCAATCGCTCATCACCCATCCTTCACATCTAGGTACTATAAATCCCCAAAATTTCAATTTTAATTTTTTATTTTTTTTAGGTTTTCGTTTTTATTCAATCACCGTCACATCTAGGTTTTGGTTTTTGTCTCTTTCAATAGATCTTGAAGGTATATTGTGACTTTGAGGAGATTCTTGATGACATTTTAGGTGAGTGGAGTGTCGATGTGAGATTGGGTATTTTTTTGGTACTGTGTTTTGGTTTTATTGGTTTACAATTTTCTTGTTGGGTTAGATATGTTAAGGGAGAGATGCATGTAAGGTTATTTATTTATAGAGTTGCAAAATTATGAAATTCATATCATCCAATTTTTTTAGGTGAGGTTTCAATTTTAATGATGACCAAGAAATCAATGGTTTTTATAACTTTATAAGTTTAAGATCACACAACTAGTACATATATAAGTGATCCTTTATCACAAAGCTAGTTAAAGTCTTGAAGCTTCATATGTTCATCGGTTCGTGCTTTTTTCTTCAATTTGACTAAGGCGAGTTTACCACTGAATGAGTGTTTTAGATTTATCTATATCATGTGTATGTTGTTGGTTTCTGCAATTTTTAGTGATATCTTATTCTACTTCAACTTTTAGTGATTCTTAGTTTATGCAATCTATTTTATGTGTAAGTAACTTCAAATTGCTTATACTATTTCTGCATAATTGTTTTTTATGGTATCGTTCCCATGCTTATCTGTTCTACTCTTTCATCAGTAAAATGTTGTTGATGTTTATGATATGTCTAAAATCTTGTTCGAAAATAACATTTTTCGTCACTTTTTTTGTTGTTTAATTTGTCTGAAAATTTGTCTTTAATCAAGTTCGGAATATGTGGTTTTTAATCTTTTTATTATGAGGGAGTTTGTCTTTACTGGGATAGGACTAATTTCCAACCACATTTCTATGAGACAAGACAAAATAAATGGTCGAAACTCAACTAATGATCCACGCCAAGTAATGTTACTGTCTTGCATGCAATGCACTTGTCTTATTGTATGAGATGATAGACCTTTTTGCATAAGAAGTCTTCATTTGTTTTCTTAATAACATGGATTCGTGTAACTAATACTTTTAACACTTGTCTTCTTGCATGTAATCATTATAGTTATGCATTTTATAAAAGGATGGGGGTTTGTTGGGTACCTTAACTAGTTTGAGGTAAGAGGAAAGGAGGCATGTGGTCCTTATTTCAAACCTTGATGAATGAATATGTAATACTCTAACCAGTAATATATGTCATTCAATTTTATTTTTTTGCATCTCCTATAAATATTAAATATGAGTTCATAATATATATATTTATGAAATCATATAAATAGGTGTTCATAATGTAAATACTAATTTTTTTTCTTTTTCAGACAATCAGTCCCAAATCCATTTCTAATATGTCTAAAGGCGAAGCAAAAACAACATTTTTTTCGTCAAAAATATTTTTATCGTTCATCTGAAAATCAATCTCTAATCCGGCATTGAAATATAGATTTTCATCTTATTTTAACGATGAAGTCCAAATTTACATGAGCGGGAGTCGTTTCCAAACTCATCTAGTGATCCAAGACTAATTAATGATTCATGACTTAGGCTTGGATCATTATTTGGTCTTAGATCACTAGTTTGGTTTGGACAATATTTTATTTGGTCTTGTATCATTCTCATGAGGTTGAAAACAACTCCAACCAAAGTAAAGCACAACTTCATAATCAAAAGAGGATAAAAATATATATTTTTCCAGCTGGATTATAGAGTGATTTCTAAACAAACGATGGAAACATTTTGGTAAAAATGTTGTTTCCACATGACGTTTAAGAAAGATTAAGGATGTATTTATTAAAGAAAGAAAAATTAGTAGTTAGATTATGAACTCCTGTTTATAGGATTTCATTAAAATATATTATGAACTCCTATTTAAAAGAGATGTTAAAAAAAATGAATGACATATATTACTAATTGCATTAATATATGTTCGTTCGTCCAGGTTTGAACCAAGGACCACCAACTTCTTAACTCATACCCTAAACCAATTTAGGTACCCAACACCATTTGTAGTAAATGCAAAACTAAAAGGATTGCATGCAAGACAACAAGTGTCAATAGAACTATATGCACCTATCCATGATATATTCAGAAAACAAATGAGTGTTTTCTTACGCAAAAAAAATTGATATCCTCTCATATAATTAGACAAGTGTATCACATGTAAGATGGTAACATGAGTTGGTCTCGGATACGTATTTGGTATTGGATCACTAGTTTGGTTTCGACCATTTATTTTGTCTTGTATCATTTTCATGTGGTTGAAAGAGACTCCAACGCAAGTAAAGTGAAATTTCAATACATTTTTTTTTTTAGGTTTTATTTTATTCAATCATTGTTAAGTCTAGGTTTTTATTTTTGTTAGGTTTTGGTTTTTCTCTCTTTCATTAAATCTTGCAGCTATTTTGTGACTTTGAGGAGATTCTTGATGACATTTTAGGTGAATAGAGTGTTGATTTGAGATTGAGTATTTTTTGTACTATGTTTTAATTTTATTGGCTTACAATTTGCTTGTTGTGTTAGATTTGTTAAGGGAGAGATGCATGTAAGGTTATTTATTTATTGAGTTGCAAAATTATGAAATTTATGGGATGTAATTTGACTACAGATAACCAGGTTGATGAGGAGTAGTTGTGGGATGTTTTAAAAGGTGGTGATGAGGGGATGCACTATGTTTAGTTTTGTTAATTGTTACTTGAATAAGTATGTAGTCACTACGAACTCTGATATTGTACACTAGGGTTGGGATTGATGATTTAATTTTTAATTACATTTTAAGTTGAATCTTGGAAACTTTGTTATTATCTATTTAGGATTGTTGGGAAGGCAAGTATGAATTTATTAATGTGATTAGTGAATGATTTCCTTCTTCCACAGTGGACTTATTTTAAAGGAAAACAGAAATAGGGTGTTACATGATCTACTTATATATGGCGCCTTATTGTAATATTTGAATCGCCGCCATATTGTAATATCTAAATCGCCAGTCTATGTTCGTCTTGAGAAGAGATCTGTAAAAAAAAAAAAAGTATAGTATATATCTTCCTTACATGTTTTTTTCTTGGTTTTCTTCAATTACTTATGCTCTTAGCGGAAGGAAATATATGACGGGGGTTTTTTGCTCTAGGGCACAACCACTAGCAAGGAGTCGCCACCTCATGTTCTCAATTTCACATAGATCGTGCAATTGATAATTGCTTTTGCTTTCAATTTTTTCATTCATTTAATAGTAAATTGATGTTGTGCTTTCCATCATAAGATTGGGGTAGATCACTTTTGAGTGGCTGATCTCATCAATTGGTGGATTGAAATTGTTCAAGCGGTGGTGCTAGTAAATCATTTCCAATTGGTGACTCACGGATCTATTCAACAATTGAAATTTTATTGTACGGTGCTATTTTTGAAGTGTCTGAACGCGTTTCCTTTGATTTTCTCATGGCTTTCGATTGGCTAGCAGAACTATCAGGCCACTCGGCTCCGTCAGCAGCAGTCGTGCAGGGTCCTTCCTCACCGGTGCTCCTTCCATCACAGAACCTATCTTTTGCACAGGTTGTTAAATCATCTCAGGTACACTCTGCCGAACCACTTCCCACTCCTTCCATCCGTCAGCAGCAGTCGTGCAGGTTCCTTCCCACTCCTGTTATCTCAGGTACACATGAAACATATGCCAACGGGTTGGAAAGGTGTAAATTTAATCTTCGCGGCAGGCTTGTATTGCATAAGGGGGATACGCCTTATTCGTCCAAGTACATTTTTGATAAGCTGCAGAAACATTGGAAGACAATGGAACAGTAGTGTCTGATTTCTCTAGGGCATGATATTATGAGTTTTGTTTTTGCTAAAAATGAGGACCTGCGAACAGTTTGGTCATTAGGGATGGTTAATTTGTGGCCGGGGCCCGGGGGTGTTGCGAGTGGACGACGAAGGATTTCACAGGAAACAAATAATTCTTCAAACTTTCTACTTGACACCAGAATGAAAGGGAGATATCATTACATGACAGTATTCAATTACTAACCAAGTTGCAAATTCGAGCTAATTGTCATTAGTTTCCTAATAATTTAGAAATATTTCATAGTAATGTCCTTCACCTATTTCATAGTAATTTCCTAATAATGTATTATCTTGATCATGCGCATAATATTCAATGATTCCTTCCTAAATCCAAGGTATATCTTGATAAAGTTCAAGGTAATCTTCTCACACATTAGAAAAACCTAGAACAAAGTTTTAAAGAAACTTCTATCATATTCTACAACGTTCAAATTGACATATGACAAGAGAATGAAGTTCCCAATGACTCCAAATGAAAGATTAGTTTTTAGAGATTTAAAATGCTGACATTCCTTAAAAGTCTACGATAAGGTTTTAGTGGTTGTAATACCTAGTTTTATAATCACAATCATAACTCTATCAAAAGTGAATCGGCTCTGATACCAACTTAAGATATATTATATAAAAAAATTTATAGGAAAATCTATGTGAAAGTCTTATATATTAAAAGAATTGACATATTTTTTCTAGTAAACAGTTTTTTTTTAAACTATTATAAGACATTTGTTTTTTATTTTTAAAAAACACATTTCTTTTCCGTTTGGTTGGATCCAACCTAAAAATAGATTTTTTACTGGATCCAACCAAAGCATTTGATACATTAGATTGGAACTTTCTATTGAAAGTGCTGAATTTTTTTGGCTTTAATAGTACTTTATGCAAATGGATAGAAACAATGCTATCTTCAGCCACTCTATCAATTTCCATAAATGGAGCCCAACATGGATATTTTCATTGTTCAAGAGGAGTCAGACAGGGTGACCCCTTGTCACCTCTTTTATTTTGCCTGGCAGAAGAAGCTCTCATCAGGGGGATACCTAAGCTAGTGGATGAAGGAAAGGTGAAGCTCATTTTAGGCTCTAGAAACATGCAGGTCCCCTCACAGTGTTTTTATGCAAATGACATAATGGTTTATTGCAAAGGAAACCTTGAAAGTCTTGAAGCTTTAAGAGAGTTGTTTATAAAATATGCTAATAGTGTTGGTTAAGTTATAAGTTGCAGGAAATCTACTATCTTTGCATGAGGCATTTTACCAACAAGGCTCCAAAATATCATCAATCTTTTTGGTTTTTCAGTTGGCTCTTTCCCTTTCAATTACTTAGGGGTGCAACCAATAGCATGTAGGGTTAAGTCTAAGTTATCTTCTTGGAAATCATCACTGCTTTCAATTGCAGGAAGAATACAACTAGTAAAGTCAGTGGTTACAAGTATGTTAACTCATACACTAGCAATTTACTCCTGGCCCATCTCTCTCTTGAAGGATATGGAAAAATGCATCAAAAGTTTATCTGGAGTGGGGATACAACAAAGAGGAAGCTAGCGATTGTGGCATGGAAGAAAATTTGTACTCCTTATGAAGAAGGAGGTATAGGGATAAGATCATTGATCTGCTTGAATGAAGCATTTAATTTTAAACTTTGTTGGGATATGTTAAATTCAAATGAAGATTGGGCAAAACTGTTAAAGAGTAGAGCAATAAGGAAGATCAAGCCTATCAAACATCATATTTTTCTTCAATATGGTCTAGCATTAAAGCAGAATACTTGGTTATTGTGGAGAATTCATCATGGCTAATTGGAAATAGGAAATCTATTAATTTTTGGCAATATAATTGGTGTGGAGATCCATTGGATGTAGTTCTAAATCTCAACATAAACTTTGCACAACATTTACCTCAGCTTGTTAGTGACTACATTTCAAATCACTGCTGGAACATTCCTTCTGATTTATTAGGTCAGTATCCACATATGAGATTGATTGTGATGCAAGTAATCCTGCAAGTTGAAGACACAGAAGATCAGCTAATCTGGAAGAATGTTTCAAATGGCAAGATGACCTTAAAGGATGCATATTCTTTCAGAAGACATCCTACTCCAAAGAAACATTGGGACTCTACAATTTGGTGCAAGGATATTCCTCCATCCAAATCCTTGCTAGATTAGAGATTAATGCATGATAAAGTTCCAACATATGAAAAACTCATGGAAAGAGGTAGTAACCTTCCATCAATGTGATCCCTTTGCTCTGTCAAACACTAAAACAACATTTTACCTCTTCTTTGAATGCAGTGTTGCTTTTAAACTTTGGTGCTGACTAGCATCAGTTGTAGACTGCACTCGACACTTTCAATCTTTAGAAGACATATGGACCCTTTGTGATAGACCATGGTCTCCACAGTGCAAGATTGTAATCCTTTCTGCAATCATCAACATTTTAAGCACAATCTGGTTTGCAAGAAACCAATATAGATTCCCAAGGAAACCATTTAACTAGAGAATAGCAATCAACAACATTGATGGTGTTGTCTCATTATTAGGTAACAAAACTTCTAAGACCTCTAATTCTTCAGTTAAAGACTTGATAATCCTAAAGAAATTAAATGTCAACACTCATGCTCCAAAGGCACCTGTCATCAAGGAGGTCATTTGGCAACCTCCTTATCATAATTGGTTGAAATGTAACACTAATGGAGCCTTTACTCCTACATCATCTTCTTGTGGGGGAATCTTTAGGGATAAGGATTCGGTTTTCAAGTTAGCCTTTGCTAGGAACATTGGTCGAGGGACTGCATTCCATGCAGAACTCTCAGGAGTCCTAAGAGCTATTAAAATGGCAGATCAAAGATGATGGAGGAACGTGTGGATAGAAACTGATTCAGCTTTAGTGGTCATGGCCTTTAAGTCCATTTCTCTAATTCCTTGCATTTTAAAAAACAGATGGAGGAATTGTAAAAGAGTTTTAGAGAGCATGAATTTCATTGTCACGCACATTTACATGAGTTTTAGAGAGCATAATTATTTCTAAAATTATATATACTTACATGAATCCATAATGAGTTTAATCGTGGTGGGTTGATGGTTCAAAACAATTTTGCACACACAACCAATAAAAATATTTGGAATCGTCACATCAACTAATGTTTTAAAGTTATGTGGCAATTAGAAATATTTTGATTTGTCGTACGTGCAAAGTTGTTTTGGACCATCGATCCACCACCATTAAACTCATAAATAATTGTGATTTGTTGACTGTGATGGATATTTACAATGACGGTGTACAAAATTAATTTTTTTTTAAAATGTAATTAAATCATTTCTTTGAGGTGACAAATATCTTTTTATTTTAGTTTTGCTAGTATTTTCTTCTTCATCATGGTTTAACTGATTCTTTTATTACCTTCAACTCCATAAACATTTAATTTTAATCAATTATACAACTCCCAAATGAAAGAAATATTGACGAGGTTTTAAACTTTTTTTTTTAATTTATAATGAGGTTTGAAACTTAAGAGGCTTCTTAGTGAAGTATTTTGTCCTCAAACATTAATGAGCATCCTATTGAATTTGATTTTAATGCATGCACTATGCACTGCTACATAGGATGTATAACTCACTTGGCAAACTATTAAGCTAAATATATCTTTGCTATTTCAGATAGTAATCAAATATAAAACAACTAGAAGGAAACAAAATAACACCAAATAAAAAAAAATAAAAAATAAAAAGAAGAAACAAACAAACAAACAGTTCCCATTCTACACGAAATTTAGTTGTCATCAAGTAAAACCAAATTCTTAGAACAAGAATTTTCTTCTCCAAAGACCATTTCTGATTTCTCTAGGAATTTTAGCCTCATTTTTCTTTTGTCATTAAGTGGTAGAAGTTGCCAATAAAAGGCAAATACTAAGCAACTAAATATTTCCCTCTTTGAAAAAAATAATATTTATGTTCAATTTTCACCATTAGCTAGTGAGGATGAAAAGTATCAAAAGAGAGAGAGGAGTGTTAAAATTTGTGCACCCTGGTAGACACATTGAGATTCATAGGGAACCAATAATAGCATCAGAAGTTTTGAGAAGGAATCCAAGACACTCAATTACTAGGCCAGATGTTTTTGAGTTTCCTTGGATTGTGGTTAAACCTGAATCAATCTTGGTTCCTGGTAGTGTGTTCCTTATTGTTCCCAATCATACAATCTATAATTTGTTAAAAACCAAAGGGCAAAGCAATAATGATTCACACTTTCATCAACAACATGAGGCAAGACCAAACTGGTTTGGAGTTAATCATGTGACACCCAACATGACCCAAGTCTCAGCCTGTTGGGTCCAACCCATTTGTTCCATGGGCCATGATCCAATATCTAGTGAAGCCGATTATGTGAATCCCAACATGACCCAAGTCTCAGCCCATTGGGTCCAACCCATTTGTTCCATGGGCCAAGATCCAATGTCCAATGAAGCCGATTATGTGAATCCCAACATGACCCAAGTCTCGGCCCATTGGGCCCAAGCCGCTTGTTCCATGAGCCAAGATCCAATATCCAGTGAAGCCGATTATGTGAATCCTAATGTGACCCAAGTCTCGGCCCGTTGGGCCCAACCCACTTGTTCCATGGACCAAGATCCAATATCGAGTGAAGCCGATTATATGAATCCTAACATGACCCAAGTCTCAGCCCGTTGGGTTCAACCCACTTGTTCCATGGACCAAGATCCGATATCCGTTAAGGCCGACTATGTAAATCCTCCTAATATGACACATGTCTCAACCCGTTGGATTCAACCCACTTATTCCATGGACCAAGATTTAATATCGGTTGAGGCCGATTATGTGAATTCTAATAAGACACATACCTCGACCCGTTTTTCAAAACTAAACAAACAATATTCTCCCAACAATCGTGTGGAATGTTCCAAATTGAAATATGATGATTGGGAAGAAAATGATGAAGTGTGGACTAAGGTGAATGGTTATGAAGACACTTTTAAAAAATCAATGGAATGTGAATCATTGGATGAATCAAATTTGGAGTTTACACCATACCAAGCTGTGCATTATTATCAAAATCATTACAAAGGAGGTATAGATTTGGAAAAGGGCAAGAAAGATGTTAACTTGAAGTTTGTAGCTAATGAACAAGTTGACAAGATGAAATCATGTTTAAGGAGACCTAATAGCATTCGTAAGTCGCTCAATCTTAAGGTATCATTCAACATATCAATGAAGAAATATGAGTACACACAAGGGGTATAGACATGCTTACCTCAAGCCTACTCTTGTCATAGTTTTCACCGATATTAAATTTTAGAAAACTATTAATAACATTCGTTTTATACTTTCTTTTCAATACTTTTTCTTATTAAATAAAATTTATATGAACCCACTAGTTTGTGAAATTCATTTTCAAAGTCTTTAGACCTAATTTAATGAAAATAAAGTGTTTTTTTCTATCAATGTATACCAAATTGGAGAAGATTACAAGTCTTACTTTTGTCTAGTATTGTACCTGCACTCTGTATTTCTTCAACGGTTTAAATAAAGTAATATTATATCGTAGCGTTTGAATTTTATAGATAAAAAAGTAGTCACTTATGGTCTTTGTGAAAATAATTGAGTCGGTAGCAACAATGTGTTGTTATATGTAGAGATTTGGATTTAAACGGCTGAATTGTTTTTCATCAAATTAAATCAGAAAAAAATTATGACAAAAACTTAAAAAAAATTAATCATATTACGATAGGACTCTTAGATATAATATAAAGGGTATACAAATAATATGTTAGTATCTATATAAAACCACAACAGTAAAATATTATAATGTACCTTAAAAAACAATAATATGATGGTATATATTTTTAGTATTCATATAAATATGTAAAATTATTAACTAGGCTTACAATTATTTGAAGGTTGAACAATATTCTTGTAAGATTAAGCAGTGCAACTAATGTGCTATATATATATATATATATGATATGATATAATTGCAGTAATTAGAAGCCAAATGCACGTGTAAAATTAATCACAAGAAACGTAAACGGGTCACATTCTACACCTAAATAGACATATTAGGCCTTTGGCCCCTTTGTGTTTTTTTCTGCCCTACATTTTTTGGGATTTTTTACATCCTGTAGACACCTTAGGGTATTCCTTCGACTCAGGGTCATTGAGTCGTTATGAGACTAATCTTTAAGTTGGCAGGAGGACATTTGTTTATAGTTTACGGTACTGGATTACTTTTTAAATAGACAACTTCCAAGATATTCTAAACCAAATAGTCTGGTATATTCTAAATATTATTATGGTATACCAAATGGCTGCACTTTTCCTTTTATCCATATTTTTCATCCATAGAATCTACTGCTCAAGATGTTTTGCCAACTGCTGAGCCAGTGTTATTCCAGTTCATGATTTTCACAAAACTTCACACCATGTTTTGTCAATGGGTTAACAAGTTCCAGTTCACTCCTTTCCTACCAGTGTACCACTTCCACCAACTCCACACCATGTTCTGCCAACTAGTGTGCCAGTTCCAGTTCATGCTATTCCTGAAAGCACTGTGCCACCTTCTCCGCGTCATTCGATTCCAAGTTCTAGGAAGATCAAGTTTTGAGTTTAACTTGATTAAAGACTCTATCTAGACTAAAAAGTGTTGACCTTATAGATGCCAACAATAATGTAATTTGAGTTCCACATTCTAATAAAACAGCTATATTAATTAGCATTTTATTGTTATTCTATCTCTATATTCATTATCTTTATCAACATTATATCTTTGAATTTATGTTTTCATGTCATGTCCTAACTAACTGTTTTCTCCCATGAAATTTGAAAACCTAAGTACATTAGAAACACTGATCTGTATTTTTCAGATAAAACAATGACTTCTCATAACTTATCTAGCCAAACAGCAGTTGACATTATATCTTTTGATCGACTCATATCATAAACATTTATTAGTTTACCAACATAAGTCCCTGGCTAAATGAATTTTGTACCTGGATATATGTTAATGTTATGAGACCATCGATGTCCAAAGCTAAGCTACTAAAATGATTCTGATTTTATATATACTTGCTGAACTCTATCTTGCAGCATTTTATTAGGAGACAGCTACTGTTGTATACAAGTTACCTTGGAAACTAGATTCACTTACTATTTTCCTGCATTCACGCAATCAGGGCATTAATGACCGTCTGATCTTGATCGAATGAACCAGAGAAAACAGTTTAGTTATCATTTTTTTAATTCTTAAAATACAAGCTTTAATGAGAACCGTCTCATCTTGATCGAACGGTCATAGAAGCATGACTGCGCGACTGCGTCATCTTATTGACTGCAGCGTTAACTTGATTGATAAAATTTAGGTCAGTTGATGTCACTATACAAAAGATGCATACTTAATAATCAAATTATCGCGGACTTGATCACACATGCACACACATTGAATACGAGACACATTGATTAAATTCATTAGTTCAAATAATTTAAATGCTTAACCAAAAAAAACATTCCTTAAACTGAATAATCATGAACATCTGACCTACAGTTTTCTTCCCTTGCGGATACTGCTGCATCAAATCAAATCTCAATCACAGTTGTTATTATCAGAATTGAAGTAGGACCATGAAGTACTAGACAAGTTTCTTCCCCGCCTCTTTTTTAAATTCAAACTCACGAACATTTAATGCTCCAAAATAACAAAATTAACTTAAGGGCAATAATGTGGTGGCATGAGGTCTCACAGGGGTTGGTGTTTTGACACAAAGAGGGCTGTGATGGAAGTGGTATAGGGTATTTTGACTCAGAACTTCCAGCCATTGTTGCTAGCTGCCACGTACATATTCGACAAAGCAACATGAACTCCACGATTATCAGCCACTGCGTACATATTCATCAAAACAATATGAACTCCGTGTTTATCAGGTCCAGAGTAAGAATGTATTTCACCACTCTTTCATCAACCTCGGCATTTCCATCATTCTTACTAACTGCTGCAAAGCTTTCAAAGTCAAGTTTCCGCAGCATCCCTTTCATACGTTCCTCAGACTCTAGAAACTTACCACCTCTTCTGAGAAGATCAACAATGCAATCATAACGCTCAATCTTCGGTCTAATCCCGTATGCAACCTTCATAGAATAAAAACCCTCACAAGCAACATCAATCAAACCTGCTTAATAACAAACAAATAAAACACCGACAAATGTGACATTATTAAGAACAATGATCCCCTCCTTATTTGTACTCAGAAACAGACTAAGAGCATCTTTAATATGCGCATATCAGACATTCCAAATAACAGCATTCCTTTCAGACATTTCATCATACAGCTTACAAGCCATAAAAATCACCTCATTTTTCACTTACATATCCTTGACAACTTAAAAAGACAGCAATTTAATCCAAAAGGCATCTGAATTTTTCTTTTCAAATTCATGTATGATGATTTTCTCTACTTTTAAGAAGTTAGAGAAAATATAATAATGTTAGTTGATGTCATAGTAAGCATTGGATAGGTCTTGGACCCGTGGGCCCGTGTTTGAGTCTGTTAATATCCTTTGAGGAAGATAAATATAAATAATTTTGTAAGTGTATTTTGAGTTCCGACACTTCTAATGTGTTCACCGTTTTAAATTAGGTATCTTGATTCGATAAACAAAAAAAATTAGGTAATAAATAGTACACTCAATTCTCCACATTTAAAATACGTTGGAAAAACGTTACAAATGAATATTAACAAATAACTTGGGCCACTTGAGTTTGAACTAAATTATAAAGTAAATTTCAAAAAATATATTGTCAATTTTTATGTCATTATTGTGATGATATCTCTTAGTCTTACATAAAAGTGAAGGGGACAGTGATCCAATGTGAAGTGATAGATCCTAAGGATATTCTGAATCTAAAAAGTATATGCTAGATTCGTTCTGTTAGCACAATACTTTGCTTTTTTCTTTGTTTGATCATTGATGTAGTGGTCGAGAAAATAACACCTATCACTCATTCCAAATACAGAATGGAAGTTTGCCACCAAGATAGGTTTGGTCAATTGCGGAGTTGGCTCATACCCTACAACAAGAGCAATAGTTCAACTCTAATACATTGGTTTTGGAGGTTTTTTGGGTGGTGGGGCACGTGGTTTCAAATTGCAATGGTAGTTTGGTCGCGGTTACGTTTTGAACCTTAATATTATACTAAAACGACAACAAACTACTCTATGCAACCATAGTTATGATTTTGATGTTGTCATAGAAACCTTTAAAACGAGTGCATTGTGATCACAATTGCTGTTGTAGACCGCAATTTAGAACTATGGTTGGCCAATATAGACTAAGCTTGAGTGGTACTTATCTTTTTTTTGACAAGTTTTTGACAAGGAGTGGTACTTATCTATCACATACAAAAGTAACTAAAATGAAAGCATATGGATATTCATAATTTGCTTTGGGAGTATTTGACATCTAGAAAATGTTGTCCAAAACCCACCTAAGACTAGCCAAAAGTCACCTTTTGTGTTTCTCAATTTGAGTTTCAGACAATAAACTTGTTATACAATATGTAACGAGCTAACCTCCCATCTTTCATCCCAAAGCATCCCTTCTTTCGATGGTTGAAAGGAAAGAAAGTGGTAAACATCCAAAATTAGTAACTCTATATTTTAAATTCCTGTATTCATTTTTACGTTTTTGGCAATGCTAGCATTAATCAAATTCAAAATAAAAATGAAAATTTTCTAGTTATCGTACTCTTTTGCAGGTATGTATAGTTGTCTCGTTGTCATGAAACCTGCAGTTTAAATCACTAGACACACTTGAAGTAGGTGATAGGACAACTGTTAACATTGTCACCAAAAGTTAAAAAAAAACTCGACAGATAAATTTCAAGCTTGAAAAAACATAAAAGGATAACTGTTAATTACTCTAGTGATTAACGATTAATCCCTACGAAATTATCAACACAACAGTAAAGAAAATAAAAATAAAAGATGAGATCCATATACCCTCCCTACCCTTACATTTAACTAAATATAAAGTCTAAACTAGTGATCTATTAGAAATGTCTTCTAAACTAAACAGAACCCTTTCCTTATGCTGAACAAAGATCTCAAGCGATCTAAATGGTTAGTGAAAGCTGCTAGCTCTGTTAAATTACAAGTCTAATAGCTCTGCTTGAAATCCAAATGGCTGGTCCTAGTGAAGTACAGGGACCCATTCGTACCGTCCTGGTAGAGGTACATCATTCACTACATCAAAATTGTACCTGCAAAATATAAACAACATAACACATTGGCATATTGCATATTAATAATCAGGAAACAGATGCAAAACAAAAGATTAAGATGAATACATACTTTTCCATAAATAATGCTTGTTGCTGCTTCTCTGCCAAAGCAAAGAACTCATCCACTTCATTAGCTGTTGGAATATTTCTTTGCATGTGTTCTTGAATTATGCGGTTCGTCCTTTGTCTTGTGGTTGAACCAGGGGTATGAATGACACTTGAATCCCTGATTAAACTACAAGGTGTGCTTTCCCTAGTGCTTCTGTTAACAACAAAAACATTACTATTAAAATAGCTTAGCAAAGGAATCTAATAGAATAGGAAAAAATTAAAAGAAATGGCAGTCATAGAAAATGCAAATGTTGGCTTGATATCAAAAGTTTCTGTACCAGAACTGCATGATAACTGGTGACAGGAAAATTAGTGAGAAAATAAAAAGGATTGTTTTTGCTCACTCAAAACTCTTCAAATTGGAAACTAGAGACAAACTCCTACTCTAGAAAAGTAACTGGCATTTATTGGAGACAAGCCCTGACTCAGTGGGCTCAAGCAACAAAAAAAATACAAGGAAAGAGATAGCCATATCTTTCTCATTCACTGCAAAACCAAACAGAAATCTGAAACACATCAAACTGCAAATAGGCCCCATATATATATATGACACACCTTTCCTAACACGACACATGGGAGTTACGGCTGCCGGTATTTCTATAGTCAAAATTATTTCATCTTGACTATTATGGAGCACAATATGTGACATATCTTAAGCATAATCAACAAAGACCAGAAATATTCGCTCATGCTCAACATAGACCAGAAATATTCGCTCATGAAAAACACACATTCAAGCTGTCAGTAAATTGGAACCGGTTAATGAAGATTGGACAAATCATATTTTACCTTGGGTAAAATCAATTTACAAAGTGAACTCGGATCGTCCAATCTTTCATTCAGTGGTACCAACTTACTGGACAAGTGAATGTGTATTTTACCTACCTACAGGAAATCCCAGATCAATAGTAAACAGGGGCAACCAACATAAATTAACGCACTTCTGGTCTCTCGAGAGTTATTTCAAGCCCATCAGAATCTTAAAATACAAAGTTAATATGCGACCAATTGTGGAAATTTGCCATTTTGTAATTTCCACTTGTTTTTTCCCTTAAAAAATAGGGAATAGAAATTACAAAATGGCCTCAAAATACGACTCAATTAAGATAGCTAAATCACAATTAGTAAACAACTAAATCTGTAGAGACAGTATTGCACCCCAATAACTACTTTAAAAGTATGCATCTTCTCTGTTTTTTCAACAAAGACCCAGAAAATATTTTCCATTTTGTTGGTATGTAATCAATTAACATAGAAAAAAGATTGAAACTTTGTCAACACCCTGCATTATTGGTACCACAATTCATTAATGTAAGGAAATAATAATAGCAAACAAATTTTACTAGTACCATTAATAAACTATGTACGAGAGACTGTAATTGAAAAAAAAACACAGATACCAATGCAGCAGATAAAAAATACAAGATACAGCAGTAAATAATAACTATACATAGAGGGATACAAGTTGCAGAGAACCTATCACAAATCACAGAAGTTACAAATTTGAGCAATCCTTTGTAGTAACAGAACTTTACCTCAGTACCAACAATCACATGAAAGTTAAAAACATTAAACGAAAATCTAGGGACTAAGACCACACAATAAAAAATATATATATACTAGTTGTTACTTTTGTATGAAAGTTTAACTCAGTACCAACAATCACATGAAAGTTAAAAACAATAAAAATATTATTAATATTATTATTTTTTAAAAATATATAATTATTATTATAATTAAAAAAGCTGAATAAGTAAAAAAGAGTTGTGTCTTTTTTATATCCATATGAAAAATTGTTTTTTTAATGGCAATAATTGTTCATATGAAAATTGTTATTTTAATGGAAAAATACAAAAAATTGTAAAACCCTCTTATTTGAAAAATTCTTATTATTATCACTCACTTCACTAAAAAACATAACAATTTTAATTTGATTAAATATAAAAAAAATACAGAACAATCACATGAAATTGAAAACACACAAGCATAAAATTTAGGGTAAATTGAAAAATACATAAAACCCTATTCTCTACTATGAATTTCAATTTCCACCCTAATGAAAATTCTCAAGACCGAATCAACACTAACATGCAACTAATTCAACAAATAAATAACATGATAAAAATTCAATTTTTTAGAAATAGAATAAAAAAAACACAAAAGGGGAAAAAAGGAACATACAAAAATTGAATAAATTAAACAAAAATTGAAGAAATTGAAGAGTGATTATACCTATCTCTACCATCAATCTCAGCGAAATTTTCACCAAAAGAACCAAAATCATCACCGTTCTGATTTTCCTCTTCAACAGAACATTCACGAAGCTTGGAATTTCCAGCGGAAGAGGTGTCCTTGCGAGGTGGAAGAGGAGGAGGGACCTTACGGAGGCGTCGGCTGCGGAGCTGGAGGAAGGAAGAGGAATCAGGGTGATTCGGCGGAGATTTCTGGAGAGCGAGGGTTTTGGCACGTGTCCGGACACCAACGGCGGTGGCGTGAGAAGGTGATTCCATGATTACGGCGGCGACGTCACCGGCGATTTTGGATTTCTTCATGTATTTACCCATTGAATTGAATTGAGAAGCGGGAAGAGAGAGAAAGAGAGGGAAAAGTGGAGAGAGAATGAATGAAAATGAATTTTAGGGTTGAGGGGTTTCAGGGGGCAACGCAATTTATGTACTCTACTCTTCTCTCTCTCTTTATTTAATTTCATATTTACTTTTTCATCTATAGATATGTTTAAAATGAAGGTCTTTTTCAATAGAAATTTTTTAAAATAATCACTTTTAATTGCTTTAAAAATTTGTAAATAAATTTAATCTACATAGTTGTGTGTCAATAAATATTTAAAGTCTGTTTGTTATAGCTTTTCTTCATTTATAATTCATCTTCTTCATTAAAGAAAAATTAAATGATTTTATTTAAAAAAAAGTGATTTTCAACTTTTTATTGAGGATTAAAATCAATTTTCTTATAATTTGTAACAAACAGATTCTTACTATACTTTGTAGGAAAAGCAAATATTTAGTTTTTTCAGAAGAAACTTGTTGGGTTTTTAGGATTAAAGATTAAGAAATGATAACTAGAGTCCTTATGACACTATTAAACTCTCATGGAACAAGCAAATGTGGTTTAATTTCAGGTTGTGGTGGAGTGAATGGGGGGATTTTGCTTAGCTTTAGAGAGTTGTGGAAAAATTAGTGAGCCATGATCGTGAATTTGTTAAAGAGGTGGTGAATATGTTGATTAGCGATAGGTTGGAGAGTGTGAATGGGGTTTGGTTTATGTCTCAGGCGTTTGTTGGAGTTAGATTGGAAAATGAAAGTGTATCATTTTCATCGTGAAACTAATTCTTATGTGGATGTGAAGGTAAGAAAAACACAAGAAGGAGAATTGAATTGTGTTGGATTTTTCAAAAAAAAATTAAGTGTCTGTAAAATTAGTTCAGACTCTAGCAGAACATAATTATTTTCAGAGCCTAAAACAGGGTTAAGTATTAGATTAAAATCAAACGCAGAGAGAGAGAGAGAGAGAGAGAGAGAGAGAGAGAGAGAGAGAGAGAGAGAGAGAGAGAGAGAGAGAGAGAGAGAGAGAGAGAGAGAGAGAGAGAGAGAGAGAGAGAGAGAGAGAGAGAGAGAGAGAGAGAGAGAGAGAGAGAGAGAGAGAGAGAGAGAGAGAGAGAGAGAGAGAGAGAGAGAGAGACGACATAAGCAATTTTACCGGTTCCTCCCACAAATCGAGAGTAGTCCAATCTCGTTGCACTTCCAATGGATTTTCACTCTAATCTCACATATTACAACTTGCTTAAACACACAAGAAAGAGACTTCCACAATCAGAGTTTAACAAATAAATAAAATTATTTTTTACACTTGATATACAATCAAAGATGTAAGAAATTTAAGTTTAGATGACTTTTTTTTAAACAATTATGATACTTAAGAAATTCTAAGATATAAAAGTGGTAAGAACTTTTGTAAGTGTTTGTGTGTTGTATAATTTGACAGAGTAAAGGCACTTGAAAATTGACAAAAGTCATGTTATTATACTTCAACTACTCAGGTCCTTATAAAGGAGAAGTTCTAAGAGCCGTTGTTGAAGAGTTTCAATGCATCAAATGAGTCTTAGAGAAGTTTGATCATAGACATTAAGATGTTGCCTCTAATGGATAATGTGGTTGAGTAGTCATTCGAAATTCATTTGCTTCTAATAGAATGATGTGTTAAATTCTCTTTGCCCTTGAATTTCTTTGTTTATTTATGCACGTGGTCAAATAAAAACAAACTATACTACTGAGAGTCTGATAGCGACCTTTCTTTAGAAGACGGCAAATTGGTCAGAGTCTAATGAAAATTCTCTTTTGATCAGGATGTTGACTTTCTAATTGACCTTTCTTCAGGTCTTGTTTCAAGTCTTCAGCTTCTCACTTACATCAGATTCATTCTTCGGTGTTCAAAATCTTGATTTTTCAGAACTGAAACTTGATTTAAAAATTAGAATTTAATTCTACGGTCATGCACACTTAAACACACATTAGTATATTCAATTGTTATTTTTATACTTTATTATCATCAAAACTTCAAACACATTATACAAAATCATTTTGGTTGTGGTGAGCTACCCAACATCAAGTGTTATAAACATCATGAAGCTAAAAATACTAAACCCTTTCGTTTTTCTTTTAAAAGTACTTATTTTACACAAAAAGTTAGTTTATTTTGAATGCATTTTTATGCGGTGGTGCTTTATTTTCTACTGTAAAAAATTTGTTTTTTGGGTTTCACTTTTTAGCTTTTTTCTTCGGTTATTACAAACAAAGTGCATTCCATTCTTTTTATACGTTCAATAAGTATTGCCTTTTGCAACTTTTAATAATTCTAGCTTTTCTATTTTTGTTTTTACCTGTAATCTGTGAACCCCATGCATGCATGCGATCAAAAAATTTAATTGACATATTTTCCTTATTGGTTCAAGACAAAGTTATTATTAGGATACTTCCTTAATTATTTAATTATTTTTCAATATATTATCTAAATTTTATTTGAATTTAGAGTATTTTTTTCGATATTACAAGCACTAAAATAACCTCTGAATCAAAAGCACTCAAATGCATATTTCAGCTTATTAAGTTTTTTTCCTTTTTCTTAAAAAAAAAAATTATTTATATAATGATATCTAAAGCACAAAGTGTTGCCAAAGATGATGAAAGTATGACTACAATTCAAAATAAAAATGGTTTCACAAGAGGATTTCCTCCAAACACCCCAACACAAAAGAGGATTTCCTCCAATGACGTAACTTGATTTTGAAACATTTGATATTAGTTTTAAACCCCGATTATGAGTATGGTGTTCATAACTGAACCAATTCAATAGAAAAACTGCAAATCGAACCAACTAAAATGGAAATCGTAAAAAATTACATTTAGTTTGGATGTATTCGGATCACTTTTTTTACTCAACCGCGTAGTTTGGTTCGGTTTGCAGTTTTTATTCTACCAACCGAACCAAATCGCAACATAAGAAAAATGCTAATTAAACCTATGTCACATAAACCAATACTATAGAAACTTTAAAAATTGATTTTTTTTTCTCTTGTTAAGTTTTTTTATCTGTTTTTTATTTCAAAAATATATTTATGTACCACTTGAAAACTTTTAGAATGATAAAATCTTATTGTTTGGTGAAAATAAAATAATAATGTTAGATGAAATTTAAAATATTGTTGGAAACATTGTTAGAAATATGTTGTGTTATTTAACTCGATTTTAATTTGAATGTTGGAAACAAAAAATTGTATTATATTGAAAAAAAAACCGCACCAACCGATCCAACCCAAACCACATTGATTTGGTTTGGTTTGTTTCGGAGTTTATTTTAAAAGTCAACCAAACCAAACCGTATGTTTTTTTATTTTACGATTCGAGTGACTTTTAACCTCAACACTGAACTAAACTGCACCGCAAACACCATTAATCATAACTGTAATATAATGCATTCGAGATTGGGTAAATTGGGTAAATTAGTAACAATGATATATTTTTATCGTATTGAGCATTCTAAATAGTCCATAAACAAGTCATCAAAACTATGTGTAATTTTGTTATACACTTTTACGGTTCAAACAAATGCCAATAAATGATCGGATATGTTCTTTTAGCTTGACCAATGCCCAATCAATTCAACACCAAAGTGTAATATAACCAAAATGAGCCGTCCAAAAATAAGAGTTAGATATGTTTCATGTAACCTACACAGAATCAACAACAAAAAATTCCAATATGAGGCTCAACAATGTGTTGGGAAATGGCCGCATAATTTCCCTCCTCCGTGAACTCAAAATAGGCACTAGCGGAAATGTGAAATATAAGCGTAACGACATAAAGAGAATTTTAACATGGAAAACCTTCTCAATGTGAGAAAGGGAAAAACCTCGGGACCCTTGAGCCTCTTAAAACTTCCACTATAATGATAATGGGAATACAACAACTTCATCCGTAGGTGAATCTCACTACAATGTATCTCTTAATTTGTAAGGAACACTCTCACAAATTGGCTCACTATTTCTCTCACAAGAAAACTCTCTGAGGATCACTTTTCTCTTAAGCAAGACTCTTTTTCTCTCTTGCTTTTTGTTGTTCTTCTCTTGTGGTGTGTTGTGAATGATTGATCATGGTCATATTTATTTATAGGAGAAACAAGTCAAAGTTGTCTTACATGCATGAAGACACTTGTCATTTGCCTTTCATGCAAAACACCAAGCGTCCCTTGCATGCACCACAATGGTCTTCATGCATTTCTTGATCTTGTTATATCTGATCAGGCTACTCCATCTGATCAAGTGGTATTGGTTGATCATGATCATAATTCATTTGAGGAATATCTCCCCCTGAGTTAGGTACCACAATGGTCTTTAGCTTCTTAGGTTGAATGTCGTGGATTGTCTGATCTTCATAAAATACCACATCTCTTGTTCGAACAAGCTTCTTAGTAGCATGATCGCATAATCTAAAGCCAAGTTCATCTCTTGGTGAACCAAGGTATATGCACTCCTTCGTCTTAGCATTTAGCTTTGCTATTTCATCTTTTGCAACATGGACAAATGCCCTACATCCAAAGACTCTCAAATGACGATAAAAAGTTTTCTTTCCATACCATACTTCATCTGGTATCTCTCCATTTAAAGGTCTTGAAAGAGATAAATCAATCAAATCAACTGCATTTCTCACTGCTTCACCCCAAAATGATTTGGGAAGTTTTGCTTGAGAAAGCAAGCTTTTTTCTCTGCAATCATTCTATTCATCCTTTCAGCTACTCCATTCATTTGAGGAGTCTTGGGAGGTACATTTTCATGTCTTATTCCATGAGATCTATAGTAGGCTGCAAATGGGCCTATATACTTTCCACCATTATCTATCCTTAAACATTTCAGTTTTCTCCCAGATGCCCATTCCAAGGAGGCATGGAATTCTTTGAAAACTTGAAGAACTTGATCTTTCGTCTTCAATGGATACACCTACACTTTTTTAGAGTGATCGTCAATGAAGTAACAAAGTATTGTGAACCACCAAGGGGCCTTTCAAATGTAGAACAAACATCTGAATGAACAATATCTAGGATATGCTTTCTTCTTCTTGCATCATCTGATCTTTGAAAGGATACTCTATGTTGTTTTCCTGTTAGACAATCTTCACATGATTCAAGTGGTTGGCCCTTGATGTTTGGAAGATGATTCTTAGCAAAAATTTCCAAACATTTCTTGCTCATGTGGCCAAGTCGTTTATGCCACAATTCTTTGCTCTTGTCTTGAGATACATTGATATCTTCCTTGTTTATCTTTCCCTGCATCATATACAGAGAGCCTTCCTTTTTACCACGAGCAATGATCATGCTTCCCTTAATGAGCTTCCATCTACCAACTCCAAATTGGTTTATCATCCCAACATCATCTAACTTTCCTGTCGAGATAAGGTTTAGAAACATGTATGGAACATGTCTAACCTCTTTTGACACGAGCTTATAGCCATTCTCTATAACCATAGTCACCTCGTCAATGCCAACAATCTTTCTTGTGACTTGATTGCCCATCTTCACCATACTAAAAATATCCTTTTTGATATGATGAGAATAAATCTTCTTGAGGGGTTACATAAAAGGATGATCCTGAGTCAAATATCCAAATGCAATCATCAGACGCTACATTTAGATAGTTCTCCTCTTCAACGAGAAATAAATTCTCGTTAGTTTCTACGATTGATGGCGTGGTTCCATCTTCTTTATTCTTATTTGGGTTTATTAGATTTGGATGGACTATTCCAGCATGTTGATCTCTCTTCAAGAATCTGCACTTAGGTTTTATGTGGCCCGGTTTGCCACAATAACAACAACTTAGTCTTGTGCAGGATTTAGAACTAGCTTGTGGTCTCCCACGATATCCTCTTTCATGATTCTTACTCCTTCCTCTATTATCAACAATGTTTGCTTCGAACTGGTTGTTTAACCTTATTTCCCTCCGTCTTGCTTTTTCATTTAGCAAGGCATCCGTAACAGAATAGATGATAAGTTTTCCATCTGGAGCATAGTTACTGAGAGTTACGACTAGAGTGTCCCAACTCTCAGGTCGAGAACTTAGGAGTAGAAGAGTTTACAACTCATCATCTATCTTCATGTCTGCTTTCGTTAGTTTATTCACAATACCTTTGAAGGTATTCAAATGCTCAATCATGTTTTGGTCATTTGAGTACTCCAATTTCACCAGTTGTCTAACAAGGTGGGTTTTGTTCCTTGGCGTCTTCTTTTGAATCAGGGATTAAAGTTTTGTCCATAACGCATATGCATTGGTATAAGTTGACACATGCTCGAACAGACTTCTGCCAATGTATTTTCTGATCATGGCTATTGCCTTTCGGTTTTGAAGCTCCCACTCAGTATCAGTCTTCTTCTCGGGTTTATCCTTTTGGGTGATTGGCTCATGAAAGTCTTTGCAATACAAGTGGTCTTCCATCATTGGCTTCCAATATGTGTAGTTGTCAGCAGTTAGCTTGAACATATCATCATCATGGCTGATTGAACCCTCCATCTTGACTTACATAGGAAATAATTTCTGTAACCAATGTGACTAGTATCGTATACTATAATAAATATGAGTTCATGAATAGTACATTAGGAAAGTTCCCAGGTAAGAGAGGTGGGTCAATAAACACGCTTAAATACCAAATATTTCCTTGCCAGAACTTTCCTAGACATGTAATATATCACTACCTCACTTTATTTCTAGCGACAATAAAATTTCTTTTATGATGTGGAAGATCAAACAAAGTAGCAGCCACAGAGCATACTAAGAATTATCTTGTAAATACGACACCTCATAGTCTCAAAGCAACAAGTGCTTTGATATACCACTATTGGAAAATGCCTGCATAATTTCCCTTCTCCGTGAACTCATAATTTCCCTTTGTGTTGTGATTGTTTTTTTTTTCCTATGCCAGTGTTTCCCTACAAATGGTATCACAACTTAATTAAGCTTGGTGGAGGAGTAGGAGTGGGATCATGGTATTGGATCTAGTGTAAGGGTTGAAACTCACACTTGAGAGGAAGGTTGTTGGGTTTCAAGTGTAATGATTAAGTTTTTCATCACCTATAAATAAATAAAATATTGGATATATAATAGTGATGATCTATATATCTAATGTCTTAAAAAAAATTATGAAGATGTAATGTATTTTTTCCCACTCTTTAATATATGTGGTTGAAACTAATAATATATTTTTGTGATTTTTCTTCCTATCATGGGGGTTCATATTATGGAAGTGTTCATTCGGTTTTCTCATCAAATAAATGTTCATGTACAGTTCGCTTCAATCTCTTTGTTGTAGAAGTGACTCAAAATTGGATTTGGAGTGCAAATTGATGTTTGCTGGAAGACCAAAATCGGCACCCGATTTGTGGAGTACGGGGCCCGATTTTGACTGCCTTTTGGAGGTGTTTTGTTTGTGAAAAATCGGCGTCCGAATGGTGAAAATTGGGGCCCGGTTTTTCGTAACTGTATTTTTCAGAAACGTATTTTTGGGCCAAATTTGTTACAATTTTATGGGGGTTACTTTTACTATAAATATAGGCTTTGTATCAGAGCAAACCTTGAGATAGAGTAGGCTGAAACAAGGGTTTAGAAAGACAACAATAAAACTAGGGTTTGTATAGAGTTTGTCTCTTGAGAACAAACACTGGGGTTTGAGGGTTGATTCACCTTGGGAAGCACTATTAGGATTAAGTCTCTTGGTTACAGGAAGACATTGAGACTTTGGGTAGAATTAGGCGGGAAACTTATTCTTATAACTCATTGATATCTCTTTTGTAAAGTTACTCATCATTATAGTGGAACGGAGGGCTGCTATCTCCTCCAGATTAGGTCAATTTGGACTGAACTGGGTAAACAAATTCTTTTGTGTTCTCTCTTATTCTCTCTCACTGTTTACTATGTTTGCTTGTGATTATAACTGTTATCCACTTGTATTGGTTGCTTGATTATTCCTTGCTCCACACATCAAGTATTTATTGGTGTGATTTTTTCATCGAATTCGCAACACTCTTCCTTAGACCCAAATAAACATATGGCTTAATTGTTAAGAAAATAAAAATAAATCATGCTTATTAAGAAATAAGAATTTGGAGTATAGTTTTTTGTGTTTTCTTTAGAATAAGTTTCATGGGAAGATGTAAAAATAATTTTCATTTAATTTCATGAGAATATGCAAAAAAAATTCTTGGAAAAGATGATTTTTTTTTTAAATGTAGTTTTGCTTACATTTTAGGACAAAAAAAGTGGATTTTTTTCCTTACATTTTATGAAAGAGAGAGTATATCACAAGGAATATGAACTACTTGGTTACTCATATTTAAGGGTGGGAAATCATTGCACAAATAGGAAGACAAATATTGGCCTAAGCTTTGGAAACCCTTACTTGGTGGAATCAGGTTCGTGGGCAGGTTAGAGAACATTTCTATAGAAACAAGTTAGGTTTACCTTGTTTTAAATTTATTACGGGAAATATTTTGGTTCATATCCCCTTTTCACTTTTGTATTTCCTTTTCTTAAATATATCTATGAGAAATGATACAAGAATATCATTTTTGTACAACTAACAACTTATTTGTTATTTTTTAATTTTTTTTACTATTTTCGATTTACGTGCGCCTCGCAATATTATAGGATATTAAATTAGTTGTTTAATTTTAGTCGTACAAATAACACAACTCTATATCTATTAAGGGAAGCTCTTTGCTCCCTTTTAAAAAAACAAAAAGAATGTTCATGTAGGATGGATGATAATTCAAATTAGTCTTGGCTAATTTGAAATGTTAAAATATGAGCTTTGAGTAGTCCAACTAAGTGAGTTAAATTTAAATACGTGTATACATACATGCATGTTGCTTTCAAAACTAAATATGTGATTCCTTAAAAAAAAAACTAAATATTTGATGGTTTTTATGTTTATGGTTGCAAACAGTTGTTTGCGTTAAACAAAGATAAATAAAAATACCTTATGACCGTAAAAGGTGCTAAGAAAAACATGAACTAGCAAGAGAAACTTGGAGATGGAAAGAGCAAAATTCTTCTTTAATTTCGTCATTAAATTGTGACAAAAAAACTAGGGAAGAGTTTTAATTTTTTATCGCAATTTTATCGCTAATTTCATTTTTGAACAGTGGTAAAGTATACCATTTTTATTGATTGAAATGACGTTAATATTTTGGCATGAAGTTTGTTTGAAGACGGTGTTTCCTCCCTCTTCAGGTTGAAAGCGACTTAAAAACTTTAGTTGATATAATCACTGAGGGTTGTCAAATTCAATAGTAAACCACTTACTTTGGTGCACGATATTCATGAGCTTTTAAAGTTGAACTGACAGATGAGTTTCAATCATACACGATAGGAGGGAAATGTAAGTGTTGATTGGCTGACTAATTTTTTTAGTTTCTCTCTAAATTCTTTTAAAATTCATATTATGGAGACTCCTCTTACTAGAATTTTAAGTCTTTTTTATGACCTTTTCGGGACTTGCATACCAAAAAGCATTCGTGTAAATTTACGGTTCTCTTTCTTTTTGGGCTTTGTCACCTTTCTATATTAAAAAAATAACACTAATGTTCATTTTACAACGGTTTCTAATGAGATTTAGACTTTGTACATTGATGTTACACAAATCAATCAATCAAAACAATATGAATTGACACGTAAATTAAAATCATTAATTGATGTGACGATTCTAAATATCTTAATTAGTTGTATGTGTAAAATTGTTTAGGATCGTAAACCCATCATCAATAAAAAAAATTAAACAACTATTAAACTCTTTTCTTTGTATCAAATCTTTTAGCTTTAAAAAAAAATATGAATGTGATTTTGTCCATATTTTATATAGCCACCTATATGCTGTACTTGTTTGTTGAATTAAATATTAAATCAAACAATTAATTAAATAATAAACAAATAAAAAAGTAGGAAGAAATAAGAAGAATGGGGAATCCAATGAAAAAAAGGCGGGAGGGCGCGAAAGGAAAGTTCAATAGAGTTTAGTGCGGCGCGAGGGAGGGGTACTTTGGTCAACACACACTTCGTTTTCCGTGAAAAATAAAAAGGAAACTAGAAAACAGAAAAGTTGAGAGTTTCTGCTTTACGCGCGCACGGTGTAAATGTGATCACTTCGTAGTCAACAATCACCACAATTTATTGATTTTTTATTAATATAATAAAATATTAATAATAATTATTTAATTTAAATTGGTTAATTTGTGTTCATATTTTAACATAATTTTTTTTATACTGTTTGGCAACAGATTATGGCGATTTTTATAAACTATTTGCAATTTATTCTTAGAGATGATAGGTTTTTACCTCGTGTTATATAAACGACATTTGGTTTACTCTCTTGTAAAAAAGTTTGGAGATCTCCCTTTGTAATTTAAAAATTGTTTGGTTTTGTACCCTCGGTATATATGATTATGCATTTTCGTTGATGTGCTAGGCGGGTAAACCAAATTTTGCCTATATGACAATGGGTAAAAGCCTATTAATCCATAAATTTCTACATCTCCAATCTTTTTTTTACAGTGTAAACCAAATGTCTCCTATATGAAAGAGGATAAAATCATATTAACCCTTATTCTTAAGGAAATGCTAACTTGTGCCCTTGGGGCATAAGTTAAAAAACCAAATGTAGAAGTTTTTTTTTGAAAATTATGCATTCAATGTCTTGAAAGTTTCAAAAGTTATATTTTCAATATAAAATTTATTTTTAATTTCCATTTTAAACTCCTTAACTTGTGCCCTAAAGGCACAAGATAACACAAGTTAAAAAACCAAATGTAGAAGTTTTTTTTTGAAAATTATGCATTCAATGTCTTGAAAGTTTCAAAAGTTATATTTTCAATATAAAATTTATTTTTAATTTCCATTTTAAACTCCTTAACTTGTGCCCTAAAGGCACAAGATAACACGACCCTTATTCTTATAAGTTCCATCAGAGCTTATAAAAAAAGGAAAATGTTAACTTGTGCCTTAAGGCACAAGATAATAAATCTAGCATAGTAACTTTTTGTTGGAATGTGTACACTCAATTTAATTTTTCAATTTATAATAAATAGAATGCACAAAATTTGAAGGAATATTTCTACTTTTGGATTCCTTATCTTGTGCCCTAAGGGCACGAGTTAACATGACCCTATAAAAAAATAACTTATATAAAAACAATTTAAGTGCCCGTTTTTTTAAGAAAAAAATCACTTATTTTAACAAAATAATCACTTTTAAGAGTTTTGCATCCGTTTGTTACAGCTTTTTAAAAAAATCAGAATCTAAAAACAGTTTCAAATGAGAAGCTTCAAATGAGAAGCTGTTAAGAGCAGCTTCTCAAAAAATAGATTTTTTTTAGAGGAGAGAGAAAGGGCCCGTTTGTTATAGTTTTTTATAAAATAGATTCTTGTAGTGTAAGATATTTTTGTTAAAAAAAAAATTAACAAAGAAATTTTTAAGGAAAGCTTCAAATAAAAAATCGGTTTGAATAGCTAATCTTAAAATGTCATTCTAAATATTTCATCATTTTGTTATAATTTTTTTGGATACTAAAATTTTGAAAAAATCTCTAAAAAAATAGCTATTTCAAATAGCTTTTCATAAAAATCATTTTTGAAATATATCATTTTGAAAAAATATGCGATTTTTACTATGTAAAATCTCGAACAATGAATATTTAGGTTAGTGAATGTCAAAATATATTTTTTAACTTATAACAAATGAGTTTGAAATAACTTATACTATTTTCGAGTAAATTTTCAAAAAATCTATTTTTAAAAATACAAAGGAAAATCCATTTTTTTAAAATCTATAACAAACGGGCCCAAAATCTTTTTTAAAAGATTGAATTAATTTTGTTACAAAAAATCCCTTTTATATAGTTGTATCCAAACAAACTAGATTATTTGTTTAAAAAAAGTGATTTTTATTACGCTAAACAAACGTAAAATAGACTATGATTTTTCATAAAATCTCTAAAATATAATCCCTAAAAGCCCGTTTGTTATAGCTTTTTTAAGAAAATGAAATCATCTTTTTTTAAAAAAAGAATCACTTTCAAGAGTTTTGTATCCGTTCAGCTTCTCAAAAAAAAAAAAAAAAGAGAAAATACGATTTAAAAAATTGAACTAAATTTTGTAACAAAAAACCCCTTTCATATAGTTGTATCCAAACAAACTAGATTATTTGTTTAAAGAAAGTGATTTTTATCACGGTAAACAAACGCAAAATAGATTCTGATTTTTCACAAAATCTCTAAAATGTAATCTCTAAGGGCCCGTTTGTTACAGATTAAAATAAAAGTGATTTTGACATAAAATAATTTAGAGATTATATTTTTGAGATTTTGTGAAAAATCAGAATCTATTTTGCGTTTGTTCACCGTGATAAAAATCAGATTATTTTTTGAGAACTGCTCTTAACAGCTTCTCATTTGAAGTTGTTTTTAGAATTTTTTTTAGATTCTGATGTTTTAAAAAATCTATAACAAACAGATGCAAAACTCTTAAAAGTGATTATTTTCTTTTAAAAAAATTTGATTATTTTCTTAAAAAAGCTATAACAAACGGGCTCTAAATTATTTTATGTCAAAATCACTTTTATTTTAATCCGTAATAAACGGACCCTAAATTATTTTATGTCAAAATAACTTTTATTTTAATCCGTAACAAACGGGCCCTAAGAGCTTGTTTGTTATAGTTTTTTTAAGAAAAAAAATCACTTATTTTAACAAAATAATCACTTTTAAGAGTTTTGCATCCGTTTGTTATAGCTTTTTAAAAAAATCATAATCTAAAAAAAATCTAAAAACAACTTCAAATGAGAAGCTGTTAAGAGTAGCTTCTCAAAAAATAATTTTTTTTAGAGGAGAGAGAAAATATTTTTTAAAAGATTGAACTAATTTTGTAACAAAAAATCTCATTTATATAGTTGTATACAAACAAACTAGATTATTTGTTTTAAAAAAGTGATTTTTATTACGCAAAACAAACGTATGATTTTTCATAAAATCTCTAAAATATAATCTCTAAATTATTTCATGTCAAAATCATTTTTATTTTAATCCGTAACAAACGGGCCCTAAATTTAATTTAAGAGAAAACTTACGCACAATTTCTTATGAATTGTTCTTACGGTTAGCCAATTATAAAATAACACGTGGATTACTAATCCATGTCACTAATTGTCCCTGTTAACCCTCTTTTACCTCCGTTAACCACATATCAAACTCACAAAAAACTAGCACAAAACAAAAACTCATGTTACACATTTTTATCAGCCGATTTTATGTTGTTAGTTTGTTTTGTTCCTTTCAATACCACCGACAAAAAATTGCCAAATATTTTCATATCCCTTCCACAAAAAACAATATCTATTCTATATTATATATACTATATATAAAGAAAACTACCTCTATCAGCACATTTTTGGGTTGTAATTTTCTTTCCAAAAATACCCTTAATTTTTTATTTTTATTTTAAATACAAATAACTCATGTAACAAATAGATAAGAATAAATTTAATTGAAGGAGAAAACTTACGCACAATTCCTTATGAATTGTTCTTACTGTTAGCCAATTACAAAATAACATGTGAACTACTAATCCATGTCACTAATCGTCCACGTTAACCACAAATAAGCCGATTTTATGTTGTTTATCTGTGTTGTTCCCCTCTAAAAAAAAGATTAGTAACAAACGTGACCAAAAAATAATGTTAAAGATTGAACTTTAAATCCTCTAAAATAAGATTAGTAACAACCGTGAGCAAAACATAATAATGTTAAAAATTGAACTTTAAATACTCTAAAAAAAAGATTAGTTACAAACGTGAGCAAAAAATATTGTTAAAGATTGGACTTTTAATCTTTTGATAAAAAGATTAGTAACAAACATGAGCAAAATATAATGTTAAAGATTGGACTTGAAATCCACTCAAAAAATATTAGTAACAAACATGAGCAAAAAATAATGTTAAAGATTGAACTTTAAATCCTCTAAAAAAAGATTAGGACTCAAAATATTTTAGAAAAAGATTTGTTAGCACTATATTAAATATTAATAAGTAGGGTTCTCACAGTTAATAATCTGTTCCAACATAGTTTAGTTTTTTTTCTTTTCCTTTCATGTTACAACTAATCAAAGTCGATTAATTTTATAGATTATATATTTGACTTTGCTGGTTTATAAGCGATTATGATTCAAATTGTTTAAGATTAATTTTAAGAATGATTTGACTTTGCTGGTTTATAATTGCTTATACAAACTATGATAGCGTCGTTTTTTTAATATATAAAGAGAACCGTGGTCTTTTTTAATTATTAAATAAATGGAAAATAAGCAATAACATCCTCTGCCGTTAAGCTCCTTCCACTGCCGTTTAAAGGAATAAAAGCATTGCTTTTTTCTTTGTGATTTCATGTATACAATTGATAAACTGCTCTCATGGACTCATCCAATATCCAACAAAATATCGTGAATCAAAGTGTTAAAACCATTTAAACAATTCAAAATTGTTAAACGATAATCACACTCATGTTACCACTAACTAATAACATAAACATTAGAAAGCTTCAAACCACCATCCTTTTGTTTTTGGTTACATTCAAACCACCATCTGAGAGGCCATAAAAAGAGAGGACCGCTAAGAAGTATGGATACGAACACCGACACCAACACCAGATACAACACAAATACTAACACGCCAATAACGTTGATAATTTGAGAAAATCACATAATTTAGGGTAATTATATTTGTGGATGCGGATGCAACACGTGTTCAGACACATCTAATATGAAGATGTATGTGATTCATAGGCGAGGGGTAATATCATAATTCATATATGGTCGAAAGAGCCATAATTACACCTACAAATGATGATGTTAAAAAATTGAATGCCATAATTATCAATTAGTTTTCAGGAGAATAACATTTTTTTTTGTCATTTACATACTTATAATTTATACCAACATGAATTCCTAAAGTCAACTTCTCAAGAAAGTATCCCACCACATATTTTGAAGGTAAAAAAAGATGCATATTTGATGTTGTTGCAAAACATAGACCCTAGATATGACATGTGTAATGGAACACGATTGTTATGTCGTGGTTTATTTAAAAAAAGATGCACTTTTGATGTTGTTGCAAAACATGGACCCTAGATATGACATGTGTAATGGAACACGATTGTTATGTCGTGGTTTATTGAAGAATATGTTGGATGAGGAAATCCTAACAGGAAGCAATGTTGGAAAAAGAGCATTCTTGCCCAGAATTAAATTAAAAACAAATGCAAGTTCATGACTTCCCTTTGTGCTTAGTAGAAAATAGTTTCCCGTTAGACTAATTTTTGCTATTACCATAATAAGTCATAAGGGCAGACAATTCTCAATGTCGGAATCTATCTTCCACGACATGTTTTCAGTCATGGTCAATTATATGTAGATTTATCAAGAGAAGTTTCTCAAAATTCAACAAAAGTTCACATTAAAGAATGGAAAATAGAAGGAGAAGATGGAGACTTTACGAAAAATGTAGTTCTCAAAGATATTCTTTTATCGCAATCATATCAATGTTTCTTTTATAAAACATGTCATTTATACATTTATTTATTATGTTTCTTTTACACAACACACACATTTATGTTATGATGTTACTAATTACTATTAGAATAAATAATAAATGATCATTATTTTACCTTAATTTTATATGCAGGCAAACTAAAGTATGTTGAGTTCAAAAATAATTTTATTATATGCATTGACAATATTTTGTTTATAAATCAATATATCAATAATTTCCATAATATTTAAAAATTTAAAAATTTTAATAAAAATTATACAAACAAACATAATAAAATAATCACATGTGTTAGCGCAGTAGAAAGAACGGACAATATATATATTGTCATATATATATATATATATATATATATATATATATATATATATATATATATATAACCAATGGTTCTTTTATAAGAGGTTTCGTTGGTCCCAGAATGAGGTTACAACAATCGACTTAATGAAATTCAAGAAACAATGGTGATACAGTTTTTAACTTCATATAAAGATTCAGAAAGTTTTAAAAGAATAATATTTTATCTTAGTTATGGGTAAGGGCTCCCACATCTAACATAAGAGTTGCTTACTCATATATATTCGTACTTGAGTCAAATAATGACCTAATCATATAGGGTTTAACATTTCATCCAAGTGATTGAACTTGAGAGATCTAATCATCAAATAGTTGCCATTGATGATTATGGTGTATATGTTGATGCAATTGATTATCAAAGTGATTACACACAGGGCCGTCTTAACAAATTCATAGGCCCCATTTTAATTTTATAAAGGATGCAAAAAAAATCAAATTCTAGGCCCCAAAAAAAAATTAAGTCATTTTAATTTTTTTTTATTAAAAGAGACACTTTGGTGAAGTTTGAACTCACAACCTCATACTCAACAAGAACTGCATGCGCCACTGAAGCATGTTGAACAGATTGATATTTTTCACTTTTAATAGATATATAACCATTATTTTAGTGTCTTGCATATAAAAAATTTTTATTTTGGGCCCCAAAAATAATGAGGCCCGGTGCCATAGCCCAGCCCCGACGGGCTATGGTCCGGCCCTGATTACACATATAATTATAGTAGCATCCAATTATATGTCAGTCACAACAATGAAATTTGAAGAAAGGATGGTGCATATTGAATCCTAGAAACATTTTCTAATATGAATAAAATGATGTTGAAGCCTAGTGAACTGAATAAAATGATGTCGAAGTTCATCAACATGCACAAAAGAGATGCCTAACCAATTCCAAACAAGAACCCAAACATTAGCCGATAGTGTACATTGAAGAAAAAGACGTGTTACCGATTCAATGCAGTCACAACCAAGCGCACACGACATGTCCGTTGAAGAAAGAACACCACGCGCCACCAAGTTGTCTTTAGTTGGTATATAGTTACGAAGGATGTGTCACACCAACAGAGACACCTTCGAAGGGACATGCTTGTGCCAAACATCATCTATAAGAGATCTGTCCACCATGTCGCCCCTGGTAGTAAGAAAGCGGTAGGCTCTCAACATCGTGTAACCATGAATAGGATCTAATAGCCACCGCCATGTGTCGTGAACAATATTCTGCAAAACAATGTTATGTAATAACAAAGAACATTCCCTCATAGACTCCTCCTCCCACGCCCATCCATCAATTCCCCAACCACGACCCCCCATCACTCCCACCGAACAATCCTTGTCCACCGCCAAATCAAATAGGCAAGGAAACTTCAACCTCAACGACATGTCTCCAATCCACTCGTCGTACTAAAACAAAGTATCCTGCCCATGTCCTATCACCCGCCTAATATTATCTTCAAACCAATTCCCCACTCCCTCACCAACCCCTTCACGGATACGACACAACATCTTCCACCACATTGACGAGTCTCTACCTCCCTCCCTAATCCTCCCTCCAACCTCACCATAGCGAGCTTTCAACACACGGTACCACAGACCCCCCCTTCTCCGTCAACAATCTCCAACACCACTTATCCAACAGAGAAATATTAAAGGAACATATCCTCCTAACCCCCAACCTTCTGTCCTCCTTTGGTAAACAAATAGAATCCCATTTAATCCAAGATATTTTCCTATTAACCTCACAACACCCTCCCCCCCCCCCCCCCCCCCCCCCCCCCCCCCCCCCCCGCCAAAAAAATCTTTTAAAAATAGATTCAATAGAAGAAATTATACTTGCAGGGGCTTTGAAAAAGGAAAGAAAGTAAACCGGAAGGGAGGACATAACAGATTTCAGAAGAACCAGACGACTACCAAAAGATAGAAATTTATTAATCCACGACGACAAGCGAGCCACAACACGGTCCACTACTGGTTTCCAAAAAATCAACTTTCTCGAATTACCACCAATGGGAAGTCCCAAGTAAACAAAAGGGATAACTCCTCGACGACAATTCATAACCATCGCCGCTTCCGTTAACCAAGAATCAGATATATTCACACCCGTCAACATGCTTTTGTTGAAACTTAATTTTAAACCTGACACCTCCTCGAACAAAAGCAAGACAACCCTCATCGAACGCACCTTCAACCAACTTTTTTCACCAATAATAAGGGTGTCGTCCGCAAGCTGAAGGTGGGTTAAACTGACATCATTACCATTACCTATACCAAAATCGTGAAACAAGTTTGCCTCCACCACCGCGTTCATCAACACATTAAAAGCCAATAAAAATAAGAAAGGCGAGAGAGGGTCCCCCTAACGAAGGCCCCGCTTAATATGAAACTCTTTCGTCGGACACCTATTGACAAGAACCGACGCCGTTGCAGCCCTAACACACTCAGATATCCACTTCCACCACAATGTTGGGAAATTCATATTCACCATCACTTAATCAAGGTATTTTAAATCAACCGAGTTATAAGCCTTTTCGAAGTCAACTTTGAACATGAGCAACTCCTTATTCTTGCGCTTAGCCTCATCTAGGGATGGCAATGGGTACCCCATGGGTAGGGTACTATAGTCCCCTTCCCCATACTCGCGTTTGTAAAAATTACCCGTACCTGAGCCCATACCCTCGTGGGCAAAAACATTCGGATCTTTCTCCATACCCTATGGGTACCTAAGTGCCCATACTCGTACCTATTACCCACACTTTAACTATGAAAGACAATTAAAATATCACAATTAAAATAAAACTATGATCAATTTTTTTTAAAATCAACTCATAAAATAATATGAATCGTAGAATTTAGCCATATAAAAATTATTCAAAATATCCCTAAAAAATTGTACACGAGCGTGAGGGAGCGGTTACTGTATTAATAGTTTTTAGGTTTATGTTTAGACTTAAATAAATTATTTATACACCAAAAATAAATAAATTACTTATCATATTGTAAACATATATGTATGTGCAGGTTGCAGAGCTGGTTATTATAGTACCCTTACCCCCCATTTAAATTTGTGGCTAATTACCCGGACATATGCCCGTACCCATGAAAGTGAGGTTTTACCCTACCCATTGCGGGTATCCATCGGACTTGGGCCCAATTGCCATCCCTAGCCTCATTGACCACCTCGTTTCCTATCAAAATACCATCTAAAATTTGCTTTCCTTTTACAAACGCCAATTGAGAATCAGACACCACATTGCCAATAACTGTCCGCAGACGGTTAGCTAGGACCTTCACTAACACCTTATACATGCACCCCACCAGAGAAATAGGACGAAAATCATTAAGACATTGAGGGCTATGCACCTTAAGGATCAAACCTATGAATGTATAATTTAACCCCTTTGTCAATTTACCGTTGCGGTGGAACTCCGTTTAAAAGGTCATAAAATCATCCTTCATAATATCCCAAAATTTTCTGATAAAGTCAAAATTGATGCCATCCGGTTTCGGGCTTTTGAACCCGTTACAATCCCAAACTGCATGTTTTACTTCTTCTAAAGAGAACAATCTTGTTAAATTACCGGCTTCACCAAAAGATAGTTTGCGAAAATGAAGGCCTTGTATACCGGGCCGCCCCTCCCGAACCACTTTAAAGTGTGTGGAAAAATGATCAAAAACTGCCTCCCAGATATTTTGAACCCCTTCAACATTTACTCCACCAACTGACACCATATTAATTGCATTATGACATCAACGGTTAGACACCAGTTCATGGAATTTTTTGGAATTAGCATCACCTTCCTGTAACCAATGCAATCTTGATTTTCGCCAACTGATATTATTCTGAGTCCGAGCTAATGCAAATTAATAGATAAGTCATGAAGCTCCGCTATCTCATCATCATGTAACACTGACGTCTCTCCCTTCGAATCCGAAATCGAAATTCGATTTTTGATCGTCGTAATCTTACCATTTGAATTATTAGAGTGTTGATGGTGCTACTCCTTAAGATTCGCTTTCATCAATTTCAGTTTCTGTCTTAATACAAAACCGCCCCATCCTTGTAAATGAAAGGAACCCCATGTATTTCTGACAAAATCCTCATATCCTAGAAATTCAGCCCAACACTTAAGCATACGTAACGGACGCAGTCCCCAATTAGCTTCATCAAGATGTAACGTTAAGGGAACATGATCAGAGAGACCCCGTTGATGTGCAACCTGGATAGTATTAGGCCAAGTTTCACACCACTTTGGAGACAATAAGAAACGGTCTAGTCGACTCATAGACACGCCTTCGCCACGATACCAGGTAAACAGACGACCGCAAATAGGCAAATCAATCAAAAAATTGTCGTCGATGAATTTATTGAACAAATTAGCATCCACCTACCTAAAAACAGTCCACCTACCCTTTTTTTCGCCGGAATCCGAACGGAATTGAAGTCCCCACAAACACATAAGAACACATCGTTATTATTAGCAACTATTGGCGACAATATATCCCACAAAGCCCGCTTCGCCACTGAATCACAAGTCGCATACACATTAATAATAATAAATTCTTCTACAGTCCGAATAATCGTTCCTTTAATCACTAACACATGACTGTAACTCATGGTGGACCAAACAGTAACACAAGAGGTATCCCACACAGCCACCAAACCCCCAAAAGCTCCCACTGATGGTTGATATGAATACTCACAAGCAGCATCGCCCCAAAGAGATTTAATCATCAAGTCGTCGACAACTCCCAATTTTGACTCTTGAATGCATAACACAAAGGGATGCTTTTCTGAAACCAATTTCCGAACCTCCTCCCTCTTCTCACCACCTCCTAATCCCCTCACATTATAAGACATTACCTTCATTAGAAACACGACCCCCCTAACACCAGCCAACCGAGACTAATCAACAGCCCGACCCTTTTCTCTCGCTTGCCACTACTCCCTCGTTTCCCACCCCACCTCCACCAACAGCCCGCCATCCCTTCCTACTCTCCCTCGTCAACAAATTAAAGCTATTTGAAGTATCACAATTAAAACAAAACCCAATTTTCCCAATCATTGTTAACTGAGGAAGAATAGTTCTTTGAAGAATTAGAATTAGATGTTCCAGCTAACCTTGATATTTGTTTACCTTTTCGGACCTTTCTTGTTCTATCATGCTTCTTCAAAAAAATTAAAATTTCTTTCCGATCATTAACCGGCAATCGAGGAACTCGTTTAATAAATCCAACCAAACGCTTAACATTTCCTCCCTTACTTTTCTTGGACGTAAAATTGAAAGCAACATCGCAAGGCTGTCCCTTGCTTTCTTCAGGTATCGTAGCAGTAACATGAACACAATTAGGAGGCGAAACATTACCAACCACGAATCAAGTTGATGCTCTAAACTAAGCTTCTTTTTATGGGGAATTTGTTTTTGTGCAGATGTGAAAAGGTTCTTTTATAAGAGGTTTTGTAGGTCTCAGTATGAGGTTACAACAATCGACTTAATGAAATTCAAGAAACAATGGTGATACAGTTTTTGACTTCATATAAAGATTCAGAAAGTTTTAAAAGAATAATATGTTATCTTAGTTATGGGTAAGGGCTCCCACATCTAACATAAGAGTTGCTTGCTCATATATATTGATACTTGAGTCAAATATTGACCTAATCATATAGGATTTAACATTTCATCCAAGTGATTGAGCTTGAGAGATCTAATCATCAAATCGTTGTCATTGATGATTATGGTGTATATGATGATGCAATTGATTATCAAAGAGATTACACATATAATTATAGTAGCATCCAATTATTTGAAGGAAGGATGGTGCATATTGATTCCTAAATACATTTTCTAATATGACATGGTGTTTGGATAATCATTTCCAACATCAAAAGCAAATGAAATTAGCCAATGCAAAAGTAATTGAAATATAAGGTCTCATCAATTGAGTGAGACAAAGTAGGAAGACGATTAGATGTGCCAAACCGGGAATGTAGGCCATTTATCTATGAAAAGTCATGTGTGCAATCCTATTTGTTCTAGAAGCTTAGGTTTCAAGAGTCAAGGCAACAAGCATGAAAACACCAGCTAACATAATACATTTTTCAACTTTTTTTTAAGCTTAAACCCACTATTCACCCCCTAAGTTTGCAAAAGTAGTGATTTTGGCCTCCTTTTAAAAAAAGTGACAAAAGTGACCCTCTATGTTTAGCCCCTTTTGCAAAACATCAATTTTGACTTAGTCAAGCCTATGTGTCACACCACCTTGTATAATTTTTATTTAAAAAAAACAATTTACCACGCTTATAATTGTTAAATTAAAAAAAAATAAAAAAGGAAAGAAACCCAGGAAGAAGCACATGAGTAGGTTTCATCTTCATCATTTCAACAGGATCTTCACAAAATTATGCATGGCAACATCAACAATCCAAAAACTCTTCATATTTCTTCTAAACTCTCTTATTCTACAATTCATCATTCCAATAACTTCTTAATTCTCTTTTTCTTATTTCAATTTCATATTTCTGAATGTTGTTTAAATATCTATTCTCCAGACCTATACATTCTATAATCCTTTGGGGTGTGAAAAATACTAGATTACTTGAATTGATTTAGAAGCAAGCTAGATTAAACAGAAGCGATTAAACAATTAAACTAGCTTCTAAAACGCGTTGTTCCTGAAAAGTGATTCGGAAACTCGATTATGCTTCCTAAAACGAGCCTCTCTCTCCTCCTCGGTCTTTCAATTCCCACCGGCGCGATTTCCGCGCCGTCGAAGGCCACGTCGTCGACTTCTACAGAGACAACGTTACCAAGCTAAAAAATCCAGATGATCTCCTTCAAAACTGCGAAATCCCCAAATTCTTTCTTCATAACAGTCATAACATTGTGTGCGAAATTACTCTCCATCTGTGTGGTGGTGGAATCAAAGACTATGAGTGTCAAATTCAAGAAACAGTGAGGAGGGACAGTTAGATTGAAGTTGTGGTGGAAGAAATCAGTGTTGTTGTTGTTAGTGAGAAACAAAAAAAGGGTTGTTGTTGTTATTGTTTGAGAGAATGAGTAAAGAAAATGAGAAATGTTGAAGATGGAGATTAATTTTGATTTTTGGTTTTAATTGAATGATTTGATGAAGAAAATAAAAATAAAAAGAGGTTGAAGATGAAGATTCACGTGTCCTTCCTTTTTTTTGCTTTTCTTTTTTCGTTTTGCAAAAGAGGTTAAATATAGAGGGTCACTTTTGCCATTTTTTTAAAAAGGGTCAAAATCACTACTTTTGCGAACTTAGAGGGTAAAAAGTACGTATAAGCCTTTTTTTTATTGTCATCAGCTAAAAGATGTAGGGTAAATTTGTATACACTTAAAAATAATTTTTCGGGCACTGTATTGACCTTAAGGTTGGAGTGGAATTATTTTCCTATTAGTTGAATCACAATCAGTCGATGCAAAATCATCTAACATATGAATTAGTTGTCAGGTGAAGGAGCTACCAAGTCTATATAGTTTGGAGGTTATTACCGACCTTATTGGATTCTTGGTAGTGTTAAACAGGGGCACAAGAAACTACATCATAGATTTGACCAAGTTAAATATGCCATATAACCACCAGTACGAAAATACCCTTTTAGATTACTGCTTAAGTCATTTCTCTCTGCCACCCGACTTAACAAGTGACATGTTGGCAGTTTTGTAATTATTTCTAACTTTGTTAGGTCGGTTCCCCTTTTACCCATCTTAACACGGATAAAAATAACACATTTGGGTTGACCTGGTGATATTGACTTGGGACTTGGCAGTGTGCTTCTCCTCGAGGTCTCAGTTCGATTCTATTTAGTGCCGATTTAGATGGGTTAGTTTAGAAACTGATAAACAATAATTGAAATTAGTTTTCGTAAAACTCTATTTGATTTTTGTTTTATTACTAATTTGAAACTTTGTTTATAATTAATCATCTAATTACATGGATGTTGTTATGAATAAATGAAAATATGATGTGGAAGTCTATTGTCCCTAGACCTTCTATATTCCTTAACTATTATGACTAAATGACTTTATTTATTCCTATTGACATTTAGTTCCAGGGCTCTTCATGTAATTGTAAGTTATAACTTTTATATCTATAAATAGGACCTACATTGTCATGTAAAGTATACACTTGTAAAGAGAATAATACAAAGTGTTTTCATCTTCTTCTTCCTCTTCTTCTTTGATCTTGTACTTTTAGTTTATTTTTTAACACGTTATCAGCACGAAGCTCTAACAAGCTGAGGTGAAACATACAACATACAATTTCTTTGAATATAGACCAAGTAAGTATTTCTCTTCAATCTAATCATATTTGCTATATATATAAATAATCTAACAAGATTTCCATATTCATATTTCTCTTCATATTCTTTATAGTTAGTTATTCATATTTGTAACATGAAAGTAGTAGAAGGTACTAGCACCAACAATTTATGCCGGATGAGTGATGACATAATCTATTAATCTCATTGCAAGAATCATTTTTCTTATTATTTAGAATTTTGGATAGAAAGCTAATTCATAATTTTGTTTAGCTAATACAACATATAATGTTTGTTTTTTCTTTATGAATATTCCCTAAAAAATTCAACATTCAAGCATTCCGAATGGATTATACAAAGAATAAATTTCATCATCACTGTTGATAAAAATTTGAGATATAGTTTCCAGAAGAATTATATTTGATATTATCAATTCTTGAAGGATTGTTCAAATAATAAATTTTAGGCTAAAGTGCACTTTTCACCCCTTAAGTTTTAAAAAGTTGCGATTTTGGCCCCCTATGAAAGAAAATGACAAAAGTGACCCCCTATGTTTAGGGAAATATGCTCTTTTGACCCCCTAACATAAGGGAAATATGATATTTTGACCCCTTATCTTCTCAAAAAGTTGCGATTATGACCCCTTTTTTGGGACACGTGGCGTCTTCCTAGCAATTTTGGAACGAAAGGGACCAAAATTGTAATTTTTTTAAATAGGGGGCCAAAATCACAACTTTTTGAAACTTAAGGGGTGAAAAGTGCACTTTAGCCTAAATTTTATTTGATCATTATTTGTGAACCATCATCAACGTTGACTTTAACGTTGAAACATCCCAGAAGGATTGTATAAACAATGAAGATTTTATGATATAGTTCTTGAAGAACTATGTTTTGTCTTAATATAGCATCCCGGAAGGATTGTTCAAAGAATGAATATATTTTGTTTTATTGATTTGAGATATAGTTCTAAAAGAACGAATAATTTAATAGGGTATGTTTATTTCTTTTGTAATTTGTTTTTAGTTACCATGGGTAACTAATGTTGGAACAAAGGTGTTCAGCAATACCACGTTTTGAGTTTTGATGATAACAAGGTATTAAAAAGTTATCAATTGGATATTGCTAATAGTTGTTTAAGTATGCAGGATATCAATCGAGATTTATATCTTAGAAAGTATTCTGTTTGAACAATGTTAAAGAGCAAAAATCCAGAGAAGCTTGTTGCTTGTGATTCTGTATCGAAGAGAGTCTGAAGACTGTACCGAAGAGAGTCTGAAAGACTGTATCAGAGTCTGAAGACTATCGGAATCTGAAAACCAAGAGAGTCTGAAGATTATCAGAAGCTTAGTGCTACAGTGAGTCTGAAGCCCGAAATCTGAAAGTCTGCTAACAAGGATTTCTACAAGCATTGTGATGCAAAAGAAACTCTCAAACGGAGTAACGGTTAGCTTCAAAGTCAACTTGAGCGTGGGAAGCACAAAGACAAGAATGCAGGCCAGTACAGAGAATGTTGTACGAACTCTGTTTCCACTACTCCACTACCTCGTACAGTTTGGCAACTGTGTCTACCGGTATTAATCCTCAAAGGGAATGGAATTCAAATTATGAAATTGAAGGACAATTACCAAATCAAGCAATAGATCAACAGCCATTGATCAAGCTTCAGAAATCATCATGATGTGCTGGATGACTCAACGTCTCTTTCCTACGCCTATATAAAGGATAGAAGACTTGAAGAATTGTTGGACTCTACTACTAGAAAAATTACACTGCGTTGCTTTCGTATTCAACTGAGTCATAACAAAAACACATCAACAACTTAGATTCTTACAAACTGAGTATTCTAGAATTTCTAAGTTCCACAGAAAAACAGGGTCTGTCTTTTGTTTAAAACAGAGTCTGTCTTTGTTGTAATTGAAACACATTTGATTGTTGTCAAGTGTTTCAACTCTATTCAATTTTCTGTAATTGTGTAAGAAGTCTCTTGCTTGTGTGCTTGAGCAAAGAAGTCTCTTGGCTGTGTCCTTGAGCAAGGAAGTCTCTTAGTTGTGTCTTTGAGCATTGGAAGTCTCTTGCCTGCGTGCTTGAGCATTGGAAGTCTCTTACTGTGTGTTTGAGCAACTTGTAATTGATATTACATTTTAGTGAACTCTCCTTGGAAGTACAAGGGGGACATGACTACTTCCGGTTTGTGGAAGGAACCTGTATAATTGCTTGTGTTCTCTCTTCTCTCTATCTCTTGATTATTCCGCTGCATCAGAACCTAATCTCCAATCAGACTCTGATCCCATTCAGACTCTGAGTTTAAAGGAATTAGATTCTCACTCTTCAAGAGCTGCGAAAAGCTAACACAATTCAACCCCCCCTTCTTGTGTTTTTATCACCTTCAACTAAATCTTCTTAGGCTAAGGTTTTAAGATGAACCTTTATTCTGTTTGTTGGATAATTATTTAATTTAAAGTCGTTTATTCAGTTATTTCTGTTTGCTATTTAGTTATACTGTAGTGCGTAAGATTTGTCTCCTCTGAAGCATAGCCTTGATTTTGGCACTTAGGTAGTGACAAGGCCTAATATTGATATTTATATCTTGATATCCATATTTGTTAAATCAGGAAATAATTAGTTAGTATCTAGCAAAACAAACCGAAAGCGAGTGTAACCCTGATAGTAAGTACTTAGGGAGGTGACATACCTGATATTGATGAACATATGCTGAAATCGGGTAGTAACTAGTTAATAATTAAGAAAACAAGTGACTTCACAACTTAAATCATCCCAATAACTCCATTATCCTCGCACCTTGGTAAAGTAGACGTTGATAGGGCTTCCCGTTTGTAGAACTACTAATAGGGAGAGTGTGATATGTACTTCTAAGACTCATACATGAGAGAACATTCAGGAACAATGGCCACCACACTTTTGCAAATCTAGGAACTCTAGTTTAAGTTTATGTTGCAATTACCCTTGAGAGAGTAAGACTGCACACGTAAGGATCACCATGTGACCAACATGTGCAACTTAACAGGCAGAGTATAGACTAAAATCGATCAAGAGAGTAAGACCCCGCACGTAAGGATCACCGTGCGACCAGCAGGTGTAACTTGACAAACTAATTAGGTTATCACGTCCCAACGAACTCATTACTTAGAAGTCTACTTAGAATAGTTGAATCCGACTTGACTGTTAGTTGATTCCAACAAATTAATATAGGGGATTCGAACAATCCTAACTGCCACTAACATTCTGCAATCAAACATGTAACTTTGCTCTGTTGCAAACAAATTATATTGCAAAACTCTTAACTCTTTTATTTTATTTTGTTCCAAAATAAGTAGCATGAATTGTTGATAAGTGTCAAAAAGTAGTTGAATAGAATATACATTTTAGGCACTTTGATTACTTGGTTTGCAAATTATCGAGTAAAAAGTTCACAAATACTAAAGAATTATCCAATTATGCTTTTTACATCTAATACCAACCTTTTGTGTAGGAAAATGCATGCCTAGACACTTTAGAAGCAAGGAATCATGAAGAAATGCAAAGGTTAACTCGCCACGGCAAGCTCAGGTAGAGAGTTCAAGTCCACTCGCCTCCAGTACGCCATGGCGAATGAAAGGCGAGCACAACTCGCCATGGTGAGCATATTTACTCGCAAGGCGAGTTAAGGCGGCCAAAATCTTCAGAAGTGACGTGGCACAAAACCACTGGTGAAGAAACCTCAGCTCGCCATGGCGAGTGATAGTACTCGCGAGGCGAGCTTAGGCAGATCATAATGTCTATAAAAGCCACTTGAGCTATTCATTTAAGGCAGACTGGTACTTTCAAATTTCTTTTCTATAGTATCTTAGAGAGAGATAGGGCTTGTTCTTCATAGAGTGGGAATGGTAGAAGGTGGATTCTTCCTCATTTGTTGAGAAATCACAAGTTTGTAATGAATTCTTATCCTTCAATTCAATCTTGCAAGGCTACCATGAGAATGGGTAGCTAACTTCTCCATTGTTGGGATTAGAGGTACTTGATCAAAGTCAACATGTAATCTTTTGATTGGTTTAAAATATGGATCTAGCTTTTTAATTAATATTGAGGTTATTCTTGCATTTTATTGAATATGTTAGATTTGATTGTGATTGAGAAATACCTTTGAATCTTTGTTTGGAATAATCTTCTATCAAACCCGAATTGCTAGACATAGAATCTAGGATTTGATAATCATTTGTGTATCCAAACTTAATGCTTTCTTATCATTGAATAGAGTGAGAAATCATCGATTCAATGATAAGACCGATTCTTGAATCGTTTAATAGTACGAGACATCGACGATTGAACGATACAATTGACGTCACAATACTAGTTGGAAATCAATGGTATTGAAGAGGGATACGTGATCATATTAATGACAAGTTAGAATCCATATACAATCATTAGGTTATGTGTGATGCTTGATTAAGGAACTCTAATCTTAACAAGTTTTACGCCTTATCAATCTCAACTTTTAATTACGCACTTTAGTTCAATTAGTTAAACAAAACAAACAAACTACTCTTTTAGCTCAGAATAATATCGATTGTTGAACAGCCTAGGATATCGCACCAGTCCTTGAGGAGACGATTTATAAATACTTATCTTGTTTGATGCAAAAATACTACATCAATTGTTTAGACGAAACGACAATCTATGTGGATGCGATACTCTACTTATCACTTGATAAATAATTTGATACACTTGCCTAATCCGACCATCAATATCCTAAGTGATTTTATCCCCTCAGAGTTGGGTCATCAAATCCATAAAAACTTAATGTTGAGAGAGAGATCCATCAATCAACATTAACCAAAACTTATTTTGAGCTCTTTTAATGATATCATAACATAAGAATGAAAATAAAATATGATTGATAAGAATAAGAAAATTATACATTTTCGATTTTGATCATAGTATTATATTTTGTAAATTATGATTTTTATAAGGCTTAAATATGTAAATCATCCCTGTAAATTTGCATGTTTTTTGTTTTCGTCCCTGTATCTTTTTTTGTTCTAAAACAGACCCTGTAAATTATAAATGTTTTGCTTTTGGTCCTTGCCGTCATCATCTGTTACAAAAATGCTTATGTGTCTAACGGTAGCTGACGTGGCAACGTGTGACTTGGCAAGCAAGGCTTATGTGTTGTTCCAGATGTCAAATGAAAAGGTTATAGGGACCAAATCCAAAAATGCAAATTTACAGAGGGACGAAATTCAAAAACAACAATAACAAAATTTTAAATTAAAAACCTTGTTTTTCTTTTTTCATCTTATTTTTTCCTCCTCTTCATCATCTTCAACCCCACCTTCATCAACATTCATCAATCTTCATCAAACCCATAAAACATAAATTAGACATTCAAACTCTTTAATCAAAATCTTATTTTCCATTTCCATCAAAATTTTATCCTTCTCTAGATTCAATGTATTTCCAATTCCAAATCTAAATCATATTCAAACCATAAAATCTCCAAATCTACACTCAAATTGCATATCTTTTCTTTATATAGACTATATAGTATAATGAACACTTTATGTTCCTTGTGTTGGTTTTTTCCTATTTCCTTCTTTCGATTCATCATCACCAAAAATTAATTGTACCTATAAATCTTCAAACAACAACAACACATAACTTGAATAAATTCTGCAGAAACCTTCAAAATTTCACATTAAACCACACAACAACAACAACCCATTAAACCACACACAAATTGCATTCTTTTTCTTTTGAGCAACACATTTTTTTAGCAAATTTCATAGGCAAAATTTTCCAAAATGTGCTTATTTGAAACATTGCAAAGTTCTTCCAACCATAAAAAACCCTATCATAGTCGTAGGTTTGTTTGTTTTAGGCTTGTGTTCTAGTTCACATTGAAGATATTAAAATTGGAATTAGAAGAAGAAGATTTGAGTTTCTTCTCAACATCCTTCATATTTTTCTTCCATGAATTTTTTTTTCTTCCTTTGTTTAATTATGTTGTGTCTCAGATATGGAATTGAAAGAAGGGTTTAAAAGAAGGAGAATTGAGAATTAAGAAAGAACATGTTTTTAAAAAAAGGGTTTAAAAGAAGAGTTTAATAAGAGGAAATGGAAAATGATTTTGATTAAAGAATTTGAATGTTTAATTTATGTTTTCTGGGTTTGATGAAGGTGAGATTGAGGATGATGAAGAAGAGGAAGGAAGAAGATGAAAAAAGGAAATCAAAGTTTTTAATTAAAATTTTTGCGAAGTTGTGTTTTTGAATTTGGTTCCTCTGTAAATTTTTGTTTTTGAATTTGGTCCCTATAGCCTTACCACCAGACATCTGGAACGACACATAAGTCTTGCTTGCCAAGTCACATGTTGCCACGTCAGCTGCCGTTAGACACATAAGCATTTTTGTAACAGATGATGACGGCAGGGACCAAAAGCAAAACGTATATAACTTACAGGGTCTGTTTTAGAACAAAAAAAGATACAGGGGCGTAAATCAAAAACATGCGAACTTACAGGGACGATTTACATATTTAAGCCTTTTTATAATTATATATTAATGAGTCTCTGCAATTTGTAAAAGTTTTGCCTTTAGTCCTTCTGTTAAGTCTCAGTTAAAAAAAAACTAACGGTTTGTTACGTGGGCCAGTCATGACACGCCACGTGGCACACTAAAAGTAAAAAAAATTCAACTTTTTAATTATTATTTTACTTAAAAATATCATTAGTTCCTGCACTTTCAGTATTTTTTGATATCAGTCCCTGCACTTTAGTATTGGTCCCTGAAGTTTTTTTTTTCTCAAAAACTTTCAATAAAATTATTATGTTTTAATTATTGTTTTGTTCATTAAATGTTTTGTTGTAACATTTACGCCTAAATGTTTTGCAGTAACATTTACTATTTTTTGGTTGTCTTATGTTTTTTTTTATAAGGCAAGAGTAAATGACATAAAAAAAGAGTGGCTCCCAATTAAGTTGGTACCAACTCTAATCTTCCGTCAAATGCTCATAAATATATTATTAAAAAAAGGAAAAAAATACATAATAAAAAACTGGGGGACATAAACCTGATCAGTTTATCCATGAAATGGAGGTTTAATCAAACGGGTAATATGAAAATTAAAAACAACACAAATCGATTAAAACAACCTCTTAAGTAGTGGTCTAGACCGCGGTCCAGATCCACGTACCATAAGCACAACAAGATAAACGCTCTTTCGAGTTCCAAAGTACATACCGAATAAGACCCTCCTTCCGGCGCGGGGAGGAATACTAGAAACTTAAGACCTTAAGACCAAAATCACAACCACCATCCAGAAACATCTGGATCAACACAACTATGTGTCTCTTATAAGACTTTGAAGAACGACGACAACCTTGAGGATGACGACGATGGTAGGTTGGAAATTCGAGCTGAAGCTTAATCGTCGGAGAGGAAAACGTCTAACCTGACGTCTACTTAACACAATTAATCAGAGAAAAGCATGAACTTATCTTTTAGAGGGATGGTGTCTGAAACGACCGCCAACACAGACAAGATTCACGTACCAACAGCCCCTGCAACAAATCACAGCAAGCATAATCAGCCATTTCAAGCCCAATAGATCCCTTTGATGTACTAACAACCACTGCAAGAGATACGTTGTCAGACTTTTCTGGGTAGAAAATAAAAGACATAGCAGCGGAGCAAACCACCAAAGGCGGCGACAACACGAAAGGAAACCACCCTAAACGGGTTTAGTAACTGACCCATAGGGGTGTGGTGATGACGCAGCCGTGACGAGGCTGTTCGCATCACCAACTACCTTGGTTACATGGCGGTGATACAACGACGAAAGGGTTTATTTGAATGCAGATTGTTTTGGATTTTTCAGATAAAAATAGAATAAAAGAATTAAATATTAAAATATAAAATTACCATTTTATGATATTTTAATAAGAAAGTATTAATATTACTCCCTCCGTCCCATAATAACTGAGCCATTTCACTTTCCAATACAATATTAATTACTTTTTTCCTTTTATAACTCCAATTAATACTACTTTCATCACTCCCAATTCAATATATTTCACTTTGCATTTATGATACCGGAGAATACACCAATATTTAACAAGAGCATTTAAAACCATTTTTCTCTCTTCTTTATTTATACATTTGCCTTAATACGTGTGAAATGAACAAATGACTCAGTTAATCCGGAACGGAGGGAGTAGTTTATAGAATTTGAATTTTTGGGTGTCATTCCCACCCGTTAAAGCTTAATTTTTTAAAAATGATTTTTTTTTATTTTTTTTTATGATTTTCTTGAATAAAAATAATGAATAAAACAATAATTAAAACAAAATAATTTCATTGAAAGTTTAATTAAAAAAAAGTTCAAGGACAAATACCAAAGTGCAGAGACTAATGTAAAAAATACTGAAAGTGCAAGGACTAATGATTTTTTTTTAATAAGCAAGAAGTAAGGAAATGCATCAAGAGGCATATTCGACATCCCAACTAGGTTGGCACCCCGAGAGACCTCCATCCTATGCCGCCAAACTATAAGAATTTTATTTTAAAAAAAAGGGAAAAAGTATTTACAAAGGAGATGTGACTAGACCAAAACCCTCAAAGAAAGCAGAAAAAGAAACAAAAAAAAAACAGAAAAAAAAGCAAAACAACAAAAAAAAAAAAACAGATTATGGGAATCTGTAGTTCGGTAGACCGCATCTGTCTCGAAAGAAGTCAATTTTCATCTCGTCTGGAAGAGTGTCTAGCCATATCTCCCCAACCACAGAGTTACCCAAATTAGCTAATTTGTCAGCACAATAGTTTCCTTCACGGAAAATGTGAGAAGAAATAACCTGAATTCCAAGTTGTCTAGCATTATGTCATCCGTTACGTAACATTATAGGCACCATAAAATGGTTCGAAAATATTAATAGAGCACTTGTGCAGTCGCTTTCAATCCAAACGTAACATAATGAATAAAAAAATAATTAAAAAGTTGAATTTTTTTATCTTTTAGTGTGCCACATGGCATGTCATGATTAGCCCACGTAGCAACCATTAGTTTTGGTTTTTTTAAGGTTTAATAACAGTTTTGGCCCCCTAAGTATTAGGAAGTAGTGATTTTGGCCCTTAACAAAATAAAATACAAAACCGCCCCTAAGTATTGCCCCCAGGACAATTTTAACCATGTCAAAGCTGAAGTGGACGCCACGCATGTAATTATTTTTTTAATTATTAAAAAATAAAAAATAATTTTTATTATTTTTTAATTAAAAAATTTACAAAATTATTTTTTAATTAAAAAATAATAATAATTACACATGTGGTGTCCATGTGTGCATTGACTTGGTCAAAATTGGTCATGAGGCCAAAACTGCAAAAAGGGCAATACTTAGGGGGCGATTTTGTATTTTATTTTGTTAGGGAGTCAAAATCGCAACTTCTAGAAACATTAGGGGTCATAACTACTATTAAGTCTTTTCTTAACTGAGAGTTAACATAAGAACGAAAGACAAAAATTTTACAAACTGCAGGGATCATTTCCAAACAAAAAAAGTGCAGGGACCAATGCCAAAATTGAGTGAAAGTGGAGGGTTAAACACATGTTTAAACCATTTTTTACATAATATATTTCCAAACAAAAAAAGTGCAGGGACCAATGCCAAAATTGAGTAAAAGTGGAGGGTTAAACACATGTTTAAACCATTTTTTACATAATATACATTGCTTTTTAGTTTTATTATAAAAAATTTGTTAATATATATGAGCCGTATCGTACCTTAATATTAAAAATTTAAGGTATTCCTATCGTATACCGGCACTATGTATTTGTGACTAGAGTTGCAGAAATTTCAATTTCCTCTTGATGCTTGTACTACTAGGCTACTTGCTAACTTACTTGAAGTCTGAAGCAACTTGTCCGTATGAACCATACATAGCGATGTATGATCACAGTTTCTGACAACCAATTCACTTAAGTTGACCTCATTGTATATTTCTAAAGTTTGCCTGAGGCTCATATGATTTTCAGCTGATAAATTCTGCCACTAATTTGGCCTTTACAGTTCAATCATGGCATTTCCTCTCTACATTAAATGCACACTTAAAACGAGTACTCGGATCTTGCAGGAATAGGATTGTACAGACAGTGCATTGGATTTAGTTTTGGGTTTACCGTTCATGTTAAATTAAATTAAATATCTATTGCCACAAATTATACGTGATTCTAACAATTTCACATGCACTTGATTTGCACCACCAAAAATCAATTAGGTTAAATTACACTATGATCTTTAAGTTTGAGGTTTGTAATAGATTGCTGCTTTAAATTATATTAGTCACACATAAGTTTTTTAAGTTTGAGATTTGTAACAACTTGGTCATTTAAGTTATTTTGGTCACACATAAGTCCTTTAAATTTGTAAAAGTTTTCGATTTAGTCATTCTGCCACATTTTCGTTTAAGTAATGTTTGGTTAACAAAAGAATTAAATTGAAAAAGTTTACAAACTTAAAAGACTTATGTGTCACCAAAATAACTTAAAGAACCAATCGATTACAAACCTCAAACTTAAAAGACTTATGTGTGACCAAAATAACTCAATGGTCCAATCTAATACAAATCTCAAACTTAAAGAACTTATGTGTGACCAATATAACTTAAATGATCAATCTATTACGAACCTTATACTTAAAGAAACCATTATATAATTTAGCTTAATGGTTTTTAGGTGGGTGCAAATCAAGTGTACTTGAAAATATTAGAATGACATATAATTTGAGAGGGGATGAATATTTAATTTAATTTATTAAAGGACTTGTGTGTGACCAATATAACATAAATGACCAATATGTTATAAACTTCAAACTTAAAGGACCTTCGGTGTAATTTACCCAAACAATTATATGTCAAATTATAGGCAGCTGCTAATTTACACACACACAAAAAAACACTAAGGTTTTGTTTGCGAGTTTGAAAGGGAATGGAAGGAATGACTTTAGAGGGTGATGATAAATATATAGGAAAATGAAGAAATCTTTCACATTTATTGGAAAGAGTATTTTTTTAGATAATGATAAATTAATGCTTATGATTCATATATTTTTAATATTAAGTATATTAATTCTAACATGGATTAAATTTGAAGAATTCATATAAATCTTTCAAAACTCTTCTCCAATACAACTTTTTAGTTCCAAAACGAGGAGAGTTTTGAATTATGAAGAAAAATTAACCTCCAAAACCCTATCCTCCCAATGTACTCAATTTATTCCACTTGCTCCTTACTTTTTTCCAAAACCATCCTCTCCCTTCCTCTCCAAACTTGCAAACAAAGCTTAAGGTGTAAATTAGCAAGTTACACTCACATAAAATTATGGCTTAAATGCTCAATTAGTCCCTAAACTTGATTTCAAGTATCAAGTTTGGTCTCTTAAGTAATAAGAGGTCCGTTTAGGTCCCTTAACTTTATTTAAAGTAATGGTTTGGTCCCTTATTACTTTAATTCAAAAAACGTTAAATTTTGGTCCCTTAATTTATTTAATTAGTATTAGTTTGGTCCCTTAACTTATTTAATTAGTATTAGTTTGGTCCCTAGCTAAATTTAATGTTTTTTGAATTAAATTAACAGAAGAGACCAAACTGATACTTTAAATAAAGTTAAGGGATCTAAACAGACCTTTTATTACTTATGGGATCAAACCGATACTTGAAATCAAGTTAAGGGACCAATTGAACATTTAAGCCTAAAATTATTAAGGTGTAAATTAGCAACATACACCTACTTTATTATTTATACTCATTTTTATAAGTTTTATGAAACTATTTATACTCACCTCACTAATTTACATCCACTTTCATCATTCTAAATGTTTCTTAACATTTTTCTCATGCATTGCACATGTTAAAGTTGTACGTTTATTTGTGCTTTCTTTCCTTAAAACTATTTTTTTTCACTCTCAGATCTACTCTACTGAACCTTTTTAAGGCGTTGAAACTGTTTTTTTTCTCATAAAAAAATTGAAGCTTCATTTTTTTTTGAAAAGTTTAAAGTTGCTATTTCATTACGTTAACTATTTCCTAATAAAAAAATCTCTATTTATTATACATGATACATTTTTCTATCTCATATTAAGATTTGATAAAAATCCTCAAAAAAAAAATGTTATTTAACTTGATTGTTAGGAAGAGGCTGCTGCACTTGAAATCTGAAAAGTTTAATGGTTATACACGTAAAACTCAAAGCATATGGGGTCCTACACTAACATTTAAGTTTGATTCACCCCCACCAATAACTATATACTGGATGGAATAGAAATGATCAACAAATATCCTTCAGAATACTATAAGTTCCTTGATGTCTATTGCACAATCACAACAAACGTATCTCTTAATAATATTTTACAGATTTATGGTTCCAGCAATTCGCTCATGCAATAGAGAATTGATGGATAATTTAGAGTAAGAGAATGAGGGAAAATTATGTTGTTAACGAAACAAAATTCGTCTCCAAACTGAAGCCCAAATGTCAAATATTTATAGTGCATTATATGACCCTTCACATGAGAGAAAACACCCATTTACCAAAGGTTATGATCATATACATCAGATTTTTGACTTGAATCAATGTTATGGTTCATTAAGAACTCATTTGCCAAAGGTTATGATCATATACATTAGATTTTTGACTTGACTCAATCTTATTGTTCATTATCTATCAGTAAATAATAATGTTCCAATATATATGAATGATTCCCACGAAGAGTTACAACTCTTGGTGAAGAGTTACAACTTTTGGTTCTAAAGTGATTCCATTTTTTTGGAACTCACCAACGATCCCTCACAAATCCGGAAATTTCATGCCTTCAGATAATGATATCTCACAATTTGAACCATTACTTAGTAAGTTAAGTTTTCGCTCATACTCAAATAGTATGGTAGGCAAGCTTTGAACCAACTATTCATTATAACAAGTGTGCATAACTTACGCATAGAGTCTCGGTACTGTTTAAAGATAATTGTAAAATGACACATTAAGAAGGTCTTGTGTCATATATCCCTTTTCATGATAACTTAAGAGTCAAACCCTCGAACTTCGTAAAACGACCAAACTTCATTCTCATATAGGTAGACTATATCGAGAATGCCCCATAAGTATGCATTTCTAGCAAATATATGATATATATTCATTAAGAGAAAAATCACATTCTACTCTTTTTAATCTTATGGTACAAGTAATTTTAACCTTGGGATGTATCTATTGTCAAGTACTACAATTACTCTAATAATGTACTTTCACCATTGAACCCAAGACTTGATGCTACTCAAATGTGGGTTGAGTTTCCACTATTGGTAATCAATTAGATATGGGCTTAAGTCTCATCCCCAACGATGTCTTCAACACCATATCCCTTGTCAGACCTTTCGTCAAAGGATCTGCAATATTCTCCTCTGTTCTTACGAACATGATGCATATTACTCTATTAAAAATTAAGTCTCTTACATAGCTATGTCTTAAACCAATATGCCTTGATTTCCCATTATAAACTTGGCTATAAGCTTTTGATAGTATGGATTGACTATCATAATGTATGGATATTGGCACCATTGGCTTTTCCCAAACTGGTATCTCATACAATAAATTTCTTAGTCATTCTACCTCTTTACTTCCTACAACCAATGCAATAAATCTGCAGCCATGGTGAAGTCAGCAATGCATGTCTGTTTCTTTGAACCCCAAGAGACTGCACCTCCACCAAGGTTGAAGATCCATCCACTTGTGGAAGTATGATCTTTAACATATGTTACCCAACTAGCATTTGTAACACCCTTGAACCTCCAAGATAATATTTAGATATAAACGATTACTTCTCAGCTATGTTGGCCGAACTGGAAGACTTTGACAGTCGTTCGGCAAAGCCGGAAATAGAGAGTTGTGATTATATTAGCACGAGGAAGGGAAGAATATTGGTTTTGGGTGAGCCTTTTTGTGTTTTGCAACTGTGGGGGAGTAACTTATATGTTATGGTAGATTTTCTTTATACGCATGTTTGTTAAAGAAGTATTTCCTGAGGGGGAATAATGCTTTTTTCTGATCTACCATTGAGGGGAGAGCTTTATCTGTGTACTAGCCTGATGATGTCATGTTTAAATAATGCTAGTATGTGTTTGATGTTTTTGGATGCATGTGGGTGTGTGTGTTCTGGTGTACTGATGACATACCAGATGTTCTGACATCCTGTTGTGAGAATTTATTTTTCTCTAAAGTATTTTATGCGGGAGTTTATTTCTTCTTGGGTTGTTTTTGTTTATGAGAGTTTATTTATCTTTTGGAGGTTATTTCTCCTGTTCGTTCTTATTTGAGGTTGTGTTCTATTCATTTCTGTTGTGCTAGATGATGTCTCAACATGTCCTCTTGGCATTATTTTTTTAAAAGTTGTCTTTTTAAAGTAATGTTGAAGGTTTCCTCTTATCTTCTTACGTGATGAGTACTTGTGGTAAAGTGAAAGAAGGTATGATTGTATGATCTCCTCCTCATTTTTATTCTTGCAAGTTCTTTGGTTTTGAAGATTTGTGTTGCAAAGGTTGTTTTAGCCAAAATTTGTCAAAGGGGGAGAGTGTTAGGTTTATAGACTTGTGTTGGCCGCATTTTGTTAAAACAAGAGTTCTAGCAAGATGTCTTGGTATGTTGGTGCAACATCATAGCGTACCTTGTTCCGCTTTCTTGGAGTTTGTTTTTAAGCGTGAGATTCCTAAAGATTTGTTTCATGCGAAGAGTTGACCAAAGCGTGTGATTTCTAGAAGCATATATAGGAGGTTTTTATTTAGCATGTTTCTTAAGTATATTGTTGCAACATTTAAGGAAACATCTTATATGCTTCAGAATATTGTGCTGAAAAACCGTGTGATTCAGCTGGATGTTTGGTCCAATTTGTGCATCAAGCCCATTTTGCATTCAGAATATATAAAGGAAGACTCAAAACCTAATTCACTACTGAAGCCATCTTTTGCAAAATGTCTTTTAGGGTTTTAATGAAATGATGAACAAAGGCTACCTAAATAACACTTATTGTACTAAGAAAACATCTTCAAGAAGCCTCAAGAAAATAATATCACATGCCACACACCAGAGATCAAAACGAACCAAAGCATCTGCAAATATTCTAAAGAAAATCTATAGATATCAAATAACAAAAAAGATATTGCATGCCAATCATAGAACCTTCACTTCATGTCCACCAAAATCAGTATACTTAAAAAAAAACAGTCACCTGTCAGATCTGGACAAAAAAATTCACCTATAAATACCATTTTAAATCACCTATTACATATTTAAAAAAATTCACCTATAAATACCATTTTACCGTTTGAAATGAAATAACGTCCATCTCCACGGGTATTAATAAATGTAATGCCCTCAAGATGTCCCATCAAAACCAATGTTAGCTTGTCTTTAGCATTTAAGCAACACCGAACCCAGACCTAAACAATTTTGTACATTAGGATATGTCCCTAACCTAAAGTCAAGAGGGAAAGAACAAAACAACTCTAACTATAATATAAACTTTCTGCAATAAGTGATGATAATCAAAACTAAGAGCTTTGAAATTTATCTCAACTAATAACTACTCTAAAGTTCAAAACTTATTTAACCTTGACAATATAAGTATGAGATTGAATTCCTGTGTAAAAGGTGTTCATTACCTCTATATGAAATCAAAAGTTGGGATACTCAAAAAGAAGGAAAAAGCAAATAATAACAACATAACAGAAGAAACCATCTTATTGTAGAACATACCTTGCAGAAACTATCATCACTTCCAGAGTAAATAAGATGGCCAGTTTCATCAGCAAAACATACAGTGTTTACATCAACATGCAACGTAAAATGAAAACCAAAAGTTAGAATATCTATGGTATGTGTAAATACTTTTGATCCATATAGAGCCAACACAATATGAAAATGATTTCTCTATAAAAATGATAAATAAATCATCAAGCAGAAACTTTGACCAATAGTTATATGCAGAAAATATATAGAAAATAGCAAAGCCACAAAAACTACAGAATAATATACTCAAAATTTACCTCATGATCTTCAAAAAAATTGTCCTCATGATGGCTGCAAAAACTGTCATAACCTACAAATTGTCAAAACTAACAACAGTACTATAAAGTCATGACACAATAGAGATCACATTTACCTATAGATAGATGTTTAGTAGTCGTCTTCATAATGCGAGCTTATACAAAATGAAGAATTGATCACAAAATGCATAAAAACTCCAATGTCCTACAATTGAAAATGTCGCGGTGAGAAAACCTCTTAAGCTTAACATTGTTATTAGTATTAGAGTTCATGAGAGCCTGTGTAGTCCTTGCCACAATCAATTGATACCAGAGACAATACAATTTCCTACATGATATGATTTTATAAGAACTATCACATTCTTCACGTACACCATTAAATTGCTTATAGATAGGTCAAAATCTAGTAAAATAGACAATAGTTTTATAATTTGAAAAATCATATTCTAATTTAATGGTGTCCTTCAAAAACTTAGATTAGAGTCAATGAGTAATTACATTTGTAACACAATTTAGGTAATCAGAACTACAATTCTAATAATGGAGTTGTGACGATCTCACTAAAAGTTGAGTCAAAAAGTACCTACCGTTTTGAATTTTGCCAAAGTTGCAACAGCAGATTCATAGTGCTCTTTTGCTTCTAGTATATTCTCCATACATTTATTCAAAATAGCTTCATAAAATTCCTTCTTAGCTGCTACAACTGCTTCATCAGCTGCTTCCTCCTAAAAGAAATATAAAGTTGAGTGAAATATGAAGTTTCGCAGATCCTGTTTATCTCCTACTGACTTCATTCTTCTTTTGAGTGAAATATGATATATGAAATAAAGTCTCAGTTTCTTGTGAAAATATGCATTTCAATAGTAGAAATCATATACACTTTTATCTAATTCTTAATCTTAAACCTAACTACTTTATCTCATACCAGAAAGTGTTAGCATATTTCATCCGCGGTACTTTTATTTCAAGGTTCTACCTTTATCACTTTGTATTGTTTCCATATTTCAAACACCACATGTATAGGTAGTTTAATAAAATTGATATACATATCCTGTCATCTAAATTCATGCTAAAACTGAAAATTGAGGAAAGGTTTAAAGAAGATTCAAAAGAAAAGAGACATGTTGAAACTTTGCGGCCTTTGTTGCACCATAATATCAGTTTCCTAAAATCACATTTCTCCCATAAAACCATTAAAAAAACACAATCTAATTTAATTAATCATCAGCATTTGGTTAATAGCAAAAAGGAGATTTTTATATGATGAATGAAAATCTGACATTAATTATTAAAATGGCTAAAAAGAGATACCAGAGATAATTGATCAAAGAGATGCACCGGATAAGCAAAGTCCTGCAAATCACACCACTGCCACTACCACAACCTCACTCTCAGATCTGAACACCATTAACGTCGTCTATTACCATCTCATCTCACCATCACCGCCATCATCGTCGCTGTTCACCTACTTTCGCCTTCATATTTGTTCTCTCTGCCTCACACTCTTCTCCAAAACACAACTTCAACAACCTTTTTAAACAAAAACCCAAAACAACAATATTTTCACAGATGTCAGAATGACGCGTCGGCGAAAACAGAGAAGGCGGCGAGGGAGAGAAGGCAGAGAGAAGAAAGAGCCAGCTGAAGCAATTTAGAAGACGAAGACAGAGAAGGCGGCGAGGGAGAGAAGGAGAGAAGCCGGAAACTATTGATTGTGAGAAAAATGGCTTTGAAGGGAAACAGTGCATAATTTTCTAGAGCCCAGCGTTTACCTACTTCCCCATTCATTGGAAACTTGAATTAATTAAATGTGTGTATGTTACCAATACAATTGTGATTTAAAATTGAAAGACATCTTTTATTAGAAACAGATGAATTGTGTGGAGATCAACACAAATGCATCTAACGACCATAACAGTTTGGAGCCAAAACCATCAGGATTAGGGTTGACACAATTTGTTAACAATGTTATTCGTATTAGAAATAAGTAAGATGTGTAAATAGGCGATTTCCCTCCTGAAATTGTAAGTTTCGTCAATTACCCTCCAAAACTTCAATTACCCCTTGAAATTGCCTAATTGCGGATTTCTTTAGTCTGTTGTTGTTTGCTCTCGCATTTTTCTGTTTTTTTTTTAGTGTTTTGTCCTAGTTTCCTCTCTTGTTTATATTTTTTTTTGGGTTAATAGTCTTTTATTCCCCTGTAATATAGGTCATTTCCGGTTTTACACCCTGTAAATTTATTTTTTTGATTTGCCCCTCTGTAAAATATTTTTGTTTTGATTTACCCCCTAATAGGTCATTCAAAAACCAATTTTTTTTTCTTCAGAAATTCTGGTTTTTGAATGACCTATTAGGGGGGTAAATCAAAACAAAAATATTTTACAGGGGGTAAATCAAAAAAAATATTTTACAGGGTGTAAAACCGAAAATGACATATATTACAGGGGGTAAAAGACTATTAACCCAAAAAAATAAACAAGAGAGGGGACTATGACAAAACCCTAAAAAAACAAAAAAAAAATGCGAGAGCAAACAACAACAGACTAAAGAAATTTGCAATTAGGCAAACCAATAAAAAAAATCAACGGAATTCTTGTATCCGAATTGCCAATACCTCTGACATTCCAAATTAATAAATTCATTGAGCAGATGGAGGAGGATCACCCCTTGCACGGGTTTTATAAGGCGACTTTCTCAAGACATGTTTTTTCATTGTTAGCTTTTGTTTCCTGGTTAAGACTTGTGTAAATCCCTCATCCGCAATCCTTTGATCATATTCTCGAATTCTTGCCCATAATTCCAAATCATGTTGGATGTTCTTGTTACTGTGAACCTCTTGAACTGGCTGAATGTGCTGGTCCTTCGCAATCTGCACCTCCAAATCATCATGGACAAATGTTGTGGCACCGAAATCTTTCACCAAATCCATTGCCTTTTGTAAAACCGGAGCATCCGGATCAAAAATAATATTTTGAATATTTGGGAAATTAGAGACCATAGTGAGAATGGGCTGAACCTCATTAACAATAATTTGTGGTCGAACTATTTCATCGGTCACGTTTTGTAACGACATACTAAAAGTGGTGCCAGACCTGACAGGGGACGTCACACCTGCCTATCTAAATGTTCCTCAACATTATCAATCAGAACAACAATTTCTTGTGCTACTGTATGCGTAACCGGTGATTGCCTATCTAACTGTGCCTCATCATGATCAATCGGAACAACAAGTTCTAGTGCTACTGTATGCATAACCGGAGTGAGAATATTTTCCACATTCTCCTGCTGAGATGCGGTCACCTGTAGTGTTTCTGGACGTGCATCTGGTTGTGCAGTGATTGCCTGAATTTCGAATGCCTTGGAGGAGCCAATACCCTCCGGATTGTCCTTTGGTTTCCACCCTTGCTTAGGTCTCTGTGAGTTAACCAGTTTTTTCCCTTTGTCAGTCTGATGCTCATTATTCTCAGCTCTCCTCGGATGAAGCCAACGGCAAGATGTGACATTGTGTCCAATGCTCTTACAGTGTGTACAAAATTCTGGTAGCCCCTCATATTCTATTGCAACTGGGAATGCAAAGCCTTCCTGTTCAATAAGAACTTCATTAAAAATATCCTTGGACAAATCTGAATCCACCAAAACCCGTGCATAATGACCAAACAATCTGTTCTTCGTCACATTGTCAATCAATAATGAGTTCCGATCGCCCCGACAATCTCATATAAAGTCATTTCCATCCAATACTCTTGCGGTAATTCCCACAGACGAATCCAAACTTGCGTATGTGTTTGCCTTTGCGTGTGAATATTAAAGTCTTTTGTCCATTCAAACAATCGAAGTACACCCGGCTTCAAATTTACGGTACCCGCTGCCCAAACTGTACGCATATCAACATGTGAAGCAAAGCAAAATTCATAAAAGCCCCGACCAAGTGAGAGCATATGCCATTGCCCACTAACATTCCATACTTCCTGTAACTTCGCAAATATATCCTTGGATGAATAAGGCTTGTCGCCTTTGTTTAAAACTAGTCTAGCACGAAGGTTCATTTTGCAAGCCTCTAAACCTCTAAAATATACTTCATTTGTAATTTTGATAGACAAAGTTTCCCCACGAACAGATGGAACATGAATAGGTTCGAAAATTTGTACCTGTGAACCTCGGAGGGCCTGAACAAACGAAGGTTTCTGAATGGTAGCTGGTGTAGGAGTCGGGACCACAACAGTTGCACTCGGCACCGGTGAAACGGCCGCAACAACAGAAGCAGAGGTTGTTGTCGCGGTTGCTGAAGGAGTGATTGGTAACGCATACTCTGCCTGCCAATCAAACATGATGAGGCAAGCAAAGTTGCAGCACAAGGACTTATCAGAGCGTTTTCCATTTTTTGGAAGCCTTCACCTTAGAAAAAAAATCATATAAAGGGTGCAACACAAGGACTTATCTAACACTACTTTCGTTCAAACACGCTTAACTGCGGAGTTCTGATAACAAGTTATATAACAACCTGAACCACTCATACTACAAGAAAATGTCACACAAGAAAAACACCATGGCAATCACCAGAAACACCTCTACAAGAAGTTTTACCCAAAGATTTAGCAATTTCACCATCACAATTAATATTGATCCAAGTAATTGGGGGTAGAGACCATCTTTCAATTTAAATGAGTTGTAGTAATACTTAGTGGGTTATGCAATGACAAACATGTTCTACCATAAGTTTGTCTGAAATAACTTTAGCTCTAATAACTGAAGTATCATTAGTAAAATTTAGTTTGATTAAAAATTAAATCATCCCTCCTAAACCAAATATCAATCACCACCACGAATATCACAAACCAACCACAAATGGAGGAAATCAAATATTGATCCATTAGACATACACATCATTAAACATTAGAGAAGTCATGCCTATATTTTGTGGAGGGGATAATATCATGTCCAAATCTATACTTGGTCCGCAACACCTGCACTTTTGAGGTTGCAATATAAGATTCGAGCTAATTTTCATTGAAGAAGCCTCATTCGTCAATTTGGAACGAATTACCAAACCATTATTTTTCTTAGGGCGACACATAGTCTCCCAAGAAACCATATGCATGAGCCGGTTTTGATCATCATCTTCCCGAATAAAATTTCTGCATTTTGTTCCAGTAGAAATACAAATAGATACAACAGATTTGGTAAGTTTAACACTAGAAGGAAAGATAAAAAATATTTGGCAAGTTTAACACTAGAAGGGAAGATACAACATATTTGATAAGTTTAACACTCCCTGAAAATGACAAATTACGACTCTTCTAAAAACTAAGACGATTATCCATCTAATCCAAAATAAGCTTGAAAGTATCACATTTAACACATTGATTTAAGAAAGACATTCTTTGAGAAAATATTCCGAGCTTGTCAAAACGTAGTTTTTGACCTAAACTCTTGCAAAATATATTTACAATTATGAGATAAAATGTGCTTAATAGGTTTTCGACTACACTCCTCAACCAACTTATTAATCATATGAGATAAACTCTCAACACACAACAAACTGGAGATGTTATATTGGATCTCCTTTTCGAATTACTTAGTCAATTGAATTTCATCAAGAGTTTCTCCATTTCAAAGTAAACACATTGTAGACGAAGATAAGCAATGACAAATAAGAGAGATGTGATTATTATGAAACACAATATCTTCTAAAGTGTCGTTCACAAAAACCTAATTCAGATAGTCATAAGTTTTTTCCAAATCAATTTTAAAAGCAAACAAACTTGTTCTAGTTAATTTCTTTTTCATGGAATGAATCACTTCTTGTGCAATGATAACATAATCACTACTATAACTATGGCAATTAGGAACTAAGCTATAATAAGTAGGACTCACTAGAACTAAGTATCACCTATAGAGCTTGGGCTGCCTACTAAGGATGAGTGTGTAACAACAACATCCCGACGAACACAAAGTAATATTCCATTGCACAAAGTAATAAATCCAGCAATCCTGAATAGTGTGTATACAAGCCTGTTAGAAAATGGGAGAGAAAAAAGAGAGACAAAAATAAGGTTCTATCAACATCAGTACTAGGGATCATTCAATTCAAATAGAACCATATATGAACGCATCCGCAAGTTTTGCAAGTTTAAAATCGACTAACGTCCTGGTTGAAATATTATACCGTATTATTATTTATGAAACACGGATACCAAACACGACATAGACACCGATATGCTGACATGAATAACAATCTAAGAAAATAGTATAATTCAGTGTGATCATAAGTGTCCTATCGGTGTCAGACAACGACATGTGTCTGACACCAAAACACACCTAATGGAGGAATATTTGTGCTTCATAGATTATTATCTATTATGGCATTGCTTCAGTTTTTCAAATTCTCAAATATATGTGAATATATAGATTTAGTCCTCCAAAACCACAAAAAATTAAAGCCACAAATACTATTCAATTTGAGTTTGTTTGTTGTTGTAACATATGTTTGGTGAGTTAAAGAAATGTTTTGATGTTCCTGTGCAATGGTTGTTAACAAAATATATGTTGGGTTAGCCCTTCAAGTGATTTATATTATATTAATGATTTTGCAACAAAAAATACAAGAGGATTATATTTAAAAATTAATAGGCGGAGGTTGAAACTAATAGTATGTGATACTCGCGTGCACACACACAAAATGGGACACCAAATTCGTAATTTGCACAAAGCACTAAAAATATCAACTACTGTTGAGAATGAATAATCATTAGTATCAATTACAATTGGTCCTTTGATCCTTTATTTTATTTTATTTTACTTGTACTAACTCATCGCATCTAAAAAAGGTAATCAAGTAGAGAGTGATTCAAAAATATTCAGACTAAGTCTAGATAAAATTATCCAATTGTATGAATGTTATAGCTTGTCTCCCATTAAACTACCCCCTCTAAAATGAAATATAAACAACCAAGTTGATTGGGCTCCACTGGCAATGAGCTCCTTCCAAGAACGTATTCGGGGAATACCGGGTTCGATTCACAGGAGGAACAACGCTTGGCTGTGTATGTCTCTACACATGAGCCGGATTAGTCGTCCACCTATGGTAAGTCAGAAACCGGTGCGAAATCAAAAAAAAATGAAATATAAACAAAAAATGTGGACTAAATTTTTAACCACATATGTTGACTTTTCAATTACCCCTTTTACTTTAAAAAAAAAAAAAAACTATCACTTTTACTTATATTTCATTTCAGATGAAGTATACTTTAAAATTTAAGTGCATCGTTGATCGATCGATCTAAACTTTTTATTCCTTCATATATCTTACAAATAGTCTTAGGGCCATGAAGATAGCCCATAATTAGTTGAGATTCAAGTAACAATGCCTCTTTGAGTTTTGATGATAACAATGTATTAAAAGTTCAATTTGATATGCTAATATTTGTGTACAGGACCATAAACTAAAATTTATAAGTTTTAAAACAAGATATTGGTTATGGAAGAACATTTGTGAGCAAAAGAATTTTAAAGAGAAGGTTAGCTGCAAGTCAGAGTCTGAAGACCATCAAAAGCTGACTGTTAGAGTATGAAGACCTTCAGAATCTGAAGTGAAGAACCTGAAGTTAGTTAAATGATTATTTGAAGACACAAATGTGCATAAGAAATAGAAGAATAGAGCAATGACTATTTAACAGAAATTACAGGACATTGGATGCTTATCCATAGAGAATGGACAGTGAAAGGACAATAGTACAATTGTATAATCACTACTCCATTACTCCAACATTTCCTGCACATAGTACAAGCTACAGTTGTGTCTCTACTGGTTAGTTCTCCATAAGAGGAATGATTTTCAAACTATTCTTTCCTATGACATTAACCAAATCAAGCAACAGTTCATTGGTGATTGATCAAGCTTCTACAACGACTCTTTGATGTGTTAACACCTCTACAACGTCTCTTTCATACCTCTATATAAATGAATGAAGACTTGAAGATTAGTAGAGACTCTACAACATTTACAGTGTGCCAAAGCTCTGTTGAAATTGTTGTGCATCAAAACTTAGAATTTCTTAACAACTTTCATATCCTAGAAATTCTATAGTCTTAAGAGTTTGAACTGATTTGTATTGTGAACACCACTTATTGTATATCAAGTGTTCAAACCAAACGTATTTCCTTGTAATCTGTTTGTTTAGAAGTCTCTTGTTTTTGTGCTTGAGCATAGCAAATCTCTTGCTTGCGTACTTGAGTATTTGAAGTTTCTTGCTTGTGTGCTTGAGCATTTGTAATCAGATTGAATTATTAGTGAAAATCTCCATTGAAGTGCAAGGGGGACTAGACTACTTCCAGATTGTGGAAGAAACCAGTATAATTGTTGTGTCTTTATCTTATCTCTCTTTATCTCTTTTATATTTGCTGCATTAGACTATGAATATTGTTCAAGACTCTGGACTTAGTTTAAAAAGAAGAAAAAGTTAACATAATTCATCCCCCTTTTGTGTTTTTCTCACCTTTAAAACACACATCCATCGCCAAAACAAACAGGCACCAAGTCACAAATCCATTGTAAGACACGAATGAAACCCTAAATTTCTTTCACCTCCAGCCATGTGATGTCTAGCCATGAGAAATCAATGATAGTGGCATTCAAATCGTGTTGGAAAACATCCTCTGACTTAGATTTGAAACATTTCTTGCTCACACTTTCAATTATAAAACTGTCAAATTGATTTCACTAGCTTTTTAGACTTGAGTACAAAAATAACGAGAACATTTTTTATTTTCAACTTCTCCTTTACAAATATTTAAAACCATTAAAAGGTAAAAAAGTAAAAAAATTGACAGTTCAATACTAGAATTTGTTAGGTTCAATACTGACACATTGGAAACAAACACCAATGGGATGTTGGTTGCCCAATTTAATTTGTTTTTAAAAAGTAACAAATTGGTAATAAAAAAAACGGTGTTAACCATCTAGTTGATCGGGAAATAGCCGATGGTAATCCAAAGTTTGATCAAAAACCAAATGATTTTTTCTTACATGCAACTCATTAACCACTTAAGTTCAATTAGTTGGTAACCATATAGTACATCCCATTATGATTCACACATAAAATAAAAACAAATATGTTCATACATCTCATGCAAACTCAAAAATATGTACATTTCTGAATATCATCAAATACTCACCCATGAGATTCCTACTATCAAGGCCTGACATAATTGCTTTGAATGATAGATTGTCACATGCTAGAGAAAGATTCAGTTGGAAATTTATTGGAAAACTTGCTCCAATAATTGCATCTCTTGAATCAGAAGAAAAAAAAAAAGCTAATATCATCAACAGTAGATCATGATTACTTTGGGTTCAAATTTTCAATTTGTAGCATCAGGTTCATTTTGGTTATCTTCGCCACCATCAAACAACCCAAGTGCTTCAGCTGTAAATTCTATGTTTCCTAAAGACTCGATGTTGAAAGAACGGTCCCCTAACTGTCCAGTGATCAGCCTCAACATTATGTTACAACGAGGGTCGGGTTCTACAAGCACGAAACTGTGATCTGAGGTATGTTGTTGATTAAATCGACCTGGAAGTTTGGAGCGACTGTCGTAGCAATCGCCACAAAGATCAAAACCGATTTTTTCCTTGCAGTCATTGCATTTATATCTATTTCCAATGATAGGTAATACCTGCACATACAAGCCACACATTATCACACTGCAGATAACTAAAAATATAGGGCTAGTTTGCATAAACTTCCCCAAAGGTACTCAGAAAAATAAATACAAAAAGAATTTTAAAGGAACTATAAGTGTTGAATAATAACTTCTTGAATCAGTTGAAATTAACTTCTACATCTCAATTTTGTCAAAAACTATATTGTTTAACTTCTCCATTAACATCTATAAACTTATGTCAATTTGTTTCTTAAATGATTACAGTTTCACATGACCAGTCTAGGGAATGTGTGTGCCCGTGGTTAATCTTTTGGAAGACTGATATTTGAGGTGCTGGTGTAAAGTCGTGGTTCTGACAAACATTGCTGTTTATATGTCAGATGAGTAGTTTTTAGGAGTTCACAAACTATATATACCAAGTAAAGAATGGAATTAGTTTGGAATCGGTATTTATAGAATTAAGAAGACTATCCTTTCAACTGAGTCATAGTAGAGCCACTGCAACTTAGTTATATGAAATAAGCAACAAAGAAAAATAAATAGGACTTCTCATCTAGATATCTCAAACTGCGACAACAATATTACGTATTAACCCATGTCTTCTTTACAAAACTACAGGAGAAAACTGAAAATAATAAGGAACAAATATGATCCCTTAAAAGAAGAAAGGAAATTTAGTGAAAAAGATCATATTGATTATCTTATTGGAATCATATACATATAATATCACTTTTAACAGAGTGCAATTGCCAAATTTAACAATATGTAGAATTAAAGGTTGTCTTGAAGCAATCATCAGCATGCATTTAACAAGGGCAAGCATCCACATAAAACGATGACTACCTGTCTAGTATGAAGCAGGGGAAATTGGTACTATAGTAGTATATGAGAGAATAAAGATCTTACCCCACAAAAGTCGCAACCAACTCCAAAGTGAGCTTTCGAGTCAGGATCAGACAACCAGTCCATATTTTCTCCTTTGTTACCGACATCCAATAAACCTGAGAAACAAGAAAATGATTAAAACTAGAAAAATGCCAAGAGATAGAAAATTAGTATAAAAAAGAAACATCAAAGTGCAAGTATAAAAAACAGAGAATGTATACTAGGGATTTTTTTTTTTTTTGAGAATGTTAGAATCTTCAGTGTATTTTAGGGTCTATCCATAGATCATATGTTTGGAGTGGCTTCCATGTCATAAATTGTCTCCTTATTGAATCGGAATTAGGATTCTAACATGCTATGTATTTTGTATAACATCAAATCAATATCAATTTCAAAATTTACAGTCTAAGTTTCTCTTTTCCTCATCTTTACCTAAAACCGGATAATTCTGACACAGATTTAAATAAAAACTTAAAAAATAAGGCAATTGATCCCAAACCTTGTTTAGAGAATCCAGATGAGGAGACTAGGACACAGAATTAGAGAATTTACGAGACCTCGAGAAAAGGATAATACTCACAACCAAAGACCTTGAAAAACTTATAATCCAAAATTTGAGGAACAGCTTCGAATAAATCCAATTGTAACACTTCTCAAATTCTCAGCATGGGCTATAAGAGAGGAAGTCTTGTTGATGCTATATGTTTGCATTTCCTTTCTACTGAACCATTTTAATGGTAAGTATTGGGAAATATTGCTCTGTATAATTCCAGAGTTTGCAAAATATTGACTCTGATTGAAAGGCACCCCTCTAGATTGTTTTTAGACAAGTATTAAGTTGTAACTAAACCATGGATTTAAATTGGATGAAAATTTTCAAGGTATCAGATTTTGTATAAGAGAAATTATCCAAATGATTTTGTATAAGAGAAATTATCCAAATGTATTTGGAATGAGCATCCACACAGATTAGAAATAGATATAACCACATCAAGAATGAATAGGGGCTAGTCCCATAAATCACTAAAAATGAGTTCATGTTGTAAGTTGTAAACTCTTAGAATTTGGATTAAGGCCCAACATAGGAAAATGATTGTATAGACTCAATCCTAAATAAACAGGAAAATCGGGAAACAGATAGTAATAATAAGTAATAGATATGGAAACTAATCCAAGAGATAATCCAAGATACACTAAGAGAATTTTCTCCATAGCTGGGAGCTTGGCACTTATAGTCTTATTTTTTCTGTGAATATCTTTCGGTTTGCATAACAACACTATCTCCCCCTTTTGGATAAAATTGTTTTGGGTTCCCAATTTTCTTTATAAGAAAAATGTAATTTACTCTATAATATTCAGTTATTGTTATCTCGCAGGAGTTCTAATCCTTGGGCAAAAGTTTCGAGGCAATATCGTTCTGTAGGTTTTACTAAAATTTCAACTAGTTCTCTTAGGTGCAAATGCTAGCAAGGATTTAACTCTCACTACTAAGACAAACCAACAAACCATATAAAAAAATCTAAAAGGAAAGCTGGAATATATGCACATGTATTCTAATGATGTCAATACAAAACAATTTTGTTCAAAATATAAAATAAAATGTAGTAAAATATACATACAAGAGGAAGATGTCTTAGGTTTGAGTTTGACATCCTTTAGTTCAATAGCATCTGTTCTCTGTGCATATTCTTCAGGAAATTGTTCCTCCAAAAAGTGATCAAACTCTAAACAGACTTTCGGAAATCCTCTTGGATGCGGAATTTGACAAACTTGGCATCTAAGCATCTCGTCAGCTAACTTGTAGACACAAGTTTCACAGTAAACTTGAGAAAACGTCAGGAAAGTACAACAAAAACAATGTCAATTAATTGTTCTAGCAATGATAGTTTTGAAAAGAGATACTTGAAATTAAACTTAAATGCATCGAATACCATGACCGCAATGAAGAACTACAGGATGAAAAAGCAGTTGCTTGCACATTGTACACATCACGTCAGCAACTGATATTTTCTGTTGTGTAAGATTATCCTGAGGCAATGCTTTTTCTTCAACTCGAGTCCCAGTAATTTCAGGTTCTCCTTCATGTGCAGTGGACCCAGGATGGTCCATACATTCAGAAGTTCCGACATTGCTGGAGTTGGAAACCAGATTTATCACAGAGGAGGAAGAAGAGCTACATGAATGACCAAATTTAGCTTGTGATTCACATGTGTCGAGATCAAATTGAGGGGAGTAGAAGCCTGATTTCTTCTCTTCCTCTAAAAAAAGAGATCAATGAAGAATGATTGTAAAACTTAGCCCAGTAAATAGATAAAATAATTTCTTGTACAATAAATACAATTTACTAGAAGGTGATGTTGAAAAAGGGAGGTGACAAGAACAACTCTCAAGCAGTATGCATGAACACCAATAATCAGAATCTAGTAAAGAAGACACAGCAAAACCATATAATAGTATTTGCGATATCCATAAAACTTTAGAAATAAAACTCCACAAAGCTGCAGAAATTTATCCATTCTATTATGCTGTAGTCCAGGAGAGCAGTTAATGTCTTGGAATTTGGGTTGGGCCTAACTCAACCTTACAAAACCGGTTTGTAAGGTGAAGGTTGTTGAAGCTTTTATAAACATTACACAGGCCATATCTCTAGGCAATGTGGGATTAAATTCACCCCTTCACACCCAAGATAATGAAGGTGTTTGAGGCTGCAATGAAGGAAACCCAGAGGCCGCAATTAGGGGGCAAGGGGCTAGGGGCGGGCCACAATGAAGGCGGAATTTTCAACACAGGCCATATCTCTAGGCAATGTGGGACTCACTTCACACAATTTCCAACACACACCCAATGAGCCTGAGGCGTGGACGGTGCGGGAAGCCAATCGATAGATCTTAGAATTTGGGATGAGCCTAACTCAATCTTACAAAATTGGCTTGTAAGGTGAGGGCTGCCCAAGCTTTTATAAACACCACACAGGCCACATCTCTTGGCAATGTGAGACTAAATTCACCCCTTCACACCCAACACAATGAAGGCAGCCCAAATGCCACAATTAGGTGGCTAGGGGCGGACCGCAATGAAGGCGGAATTTCCAACATAATGAATGACTACATGTATCAAGTATGTAGAGAACACTTGGATAGACTTTCAAAAACTCCGCTAGTAGATACTTTGAATGTGGCCTAGTTATGCACTTGAATGAGCTAACATTTTGCTACACATATGAAGGCTTAGCTTAGAGTCTCTTTCTTCTTAGGACATCTCTTGCTTGCTCAATGAGTCATTGGTACTTAATTACTTGACAGTTTGCATCTTACAGTAGCCAATTTTCTAGTAATTTTTTCATATACTGGTATGATGGTATTGCAGAATTTTGTTGCATAAGAGTAAGCTTTTTATTTCCTCATTAATACAAGTTATTCTAATAATATTATAATTATATCACTTATTTCTTCGAGAGAAATTACTAGTAACTAGTAAGTATACATATTTGTGGTAAACTGCAGAAATCATACATCTGTATTCAAATGAGCTTATGCATACAGTTAGAGAAATAGACATACCAAGAGTTTGGTTGGTCCTTCTATTGTAAGCAACAGGATAGAGCTTAAGAAGCAAAAAATGAAGCATTTGGCAGACAGTTGGGAAGTGATAGTAATGATGCCTACAAGTTGGACACTTAGATTCGCGCACTCCACTCATTGATTTATGTACACACCAGAAACAGCACATGTGACCACAAGCTGCAAAAATGGAGGAAAAAATACTAAAACCATCACACTACTAACACATTCAATGTATTTTAAGAAAATAACGTTGTCTTACATAGTACAATGGGCTTGTATAATAAATCCCTGCATGATGAAAGTAGTGTTAAAATCAGTAAGTATAATTTAATAAAGAAACAAAGTAGCTCAATAACTAGCTTAAAATGACACATTGACCAACATGTCCGAAACCAAACATCATCCTTTTAACTTTAGAATAAAAACTTCTATATTCATTAACAGGCAATCCATATCAACCAGCAAGACTAACAAAAGACTAATTATTCGTGAGAGCCCGAATTCAATTCCTGGGTGGAACAATTCTTAGTCAAGCTTTAAAAAAAAAACAAAAAAAAATTGGTCAAAGGACCAACTAATCTGGATACCAATCCCACCAAGCTCTATATGGACTAATACGCATAAATTGTCCCCTGGAGGATTCGGACTTGAGACCTTGACAGGAGCACACTCCAATGTTTATATCTAGACCAGACTTTATTTACCTCCCGTACGAACTCAGAATTACCAAAAACAATATCAAATGAGTCGCTTTACATTCTGCGATTTGAGATGCAAATAAAACGAAGGGTAAATACCTCTTTTCATCCCGGTAATATTAGCGAATTCCGGTTTTAGTCCCTGTAAAAAAAAAAAGATTTTGTCCCTGTAATTTCAGATTCATTAATTAACCAAAAGAGGAAGAATCTGAAATTACAGGGACAAAATCTAAATCTTTTTTCATAGGGACTAAAACCGGAATTCGCTGATATTACAGGACGAAAAGAGGTATTTACCCTAAAATGAATAAACAACGAATGAGTTCTTCCTATTCTAAACTCTAATTACATTTGCATTATCTTCGGTGAATTGGATATTCAATTGAAATTTGAGATATAAACATTTAAATTTACATGCATGCATATCAACTTCAGATCCAAAAATAACAAAATCGAAAAGAAAAAAATCTCCAATCAAATTAACTAAGCTAATGAAAAAAAAAATCCATCATTTTAAAAAATAAAGGCATATTCGATGACCCTTTTGAATTGTAAATAAGAATTGGAGAACAAAATTGAAGCTTGATAAAAAGCATATCAAAGGGTGTTTCTCGTTCCAAAAAAAAACATAGAATTGAAAGATGGTGAGAGAAACGAAACTTACAGACAAACGCAACAAGAAAAGGAATCGGGGATTTGTTCTTCATGTTCATCGTGATCAAGGTGTTTCAATGTTGTGTCCTCCATTTTCTGAATGCAGAGAAAAAGAATTTCGAATCTAACAATTGTCTTTAATGTTTGATTTAACTATTAGCATTGGAAACATTCTGTCAAAAAAAAACTATTAGCATTGGAAACATGAAAGGGTTTAGTTAGTTACTCTCACTAAAAAATAATTAATTAACTAAATGTACAATTTTTCTTTTTAAAAATAGTAATTAAAAAAGACTAATTTTGCATAAAAAAATTAGATGTGATCCTATCGAACAATGTCAAATATTGTCAATTTAAATATTTTTGGAGATTTTCTTCGTTGTGTTTGAACCATCCGATTTATATGTGAATGAGTTTTAATAAATTGAATTTCAGCTGAGAGTTAACTAAAGTTTAGTCAAAAATTGTTCCACATAAAAAAATTATAAAGATATTTTAGAAATTAATCTTAAAATGTGGCATCGTGATGTGATTTAATTGAGTACGCATGTTAAAAAAATGGTACACCGTCTTTGTATGCAAATACAAATAAAATTAATTTCACAAAATTGTTCTATTAAATGGATCTCCATTACTTTAGTAAAAATTTAAACATCTCGATACAATTCGTATTTTTAAAAGGGTCATGCGAACCGATACTGTAGTTTTATATTGAAAACAACGGTTTCAAAAGTTTTATAAAGTTGAATTTATCGTTTTCCAACACAATATTTGTATATTTGCTTCTTTAACAAACTAAGTGAAGAAGAAAATCACGCATTGCAAAACCAATTAAGATATCTTACTCATAGATTCGATGCTAATTTCTTCCGTTAAGCAAAACCAACAACAAACCTCATGGAAGAAAAAAAAAACTCTTTTCTCTTCAAGACACATTGACTTATTCATCCAAACATGAAAGACTTGTAAAATAGGCGCAAGCAAAGGTTTAGGAAGGTTTAGGAAGAGAAGAGGGTTCATGTAAGGTCGGGAAGTGAAGAATTAAGGTCTCGTGATGTTTAAGTGAATTGAGACTTCAAATGATCCCCTCCCTATATATATTAGTCTTCACTAGTGAAAGATAAATAAAATTTGGACAATAATTATTTCAATTAGGTATTTCAAACTCGTTCTTTCAAATGATTTATCTTTTTATTAAGTCACTCTCTTATGTTGAACCAAAAATGGACATTTGGTGAGCAATTATGGTGATCTTAAAAACTCTTTTTTTAAAATGGTCCATTTTTTACGGATTTGAAGATGATAGGGATCTAGAGCAGAAGAAAATGTGTGATTTGAAGTGTTTGAGAAATGGGGTTGTGAGTGGAGAAAGATGGAATGTTCTTATGAAAAGAATGTGAGGCAAAGAATGTGGTTTCCTAATTCAATTATGAATGGGTTGAAGAACTCTAAATAATTCTGATTTAATGGTTCTAATTTTAGTAGTTTTTTTTTACAAAATATAATTTTAGATTGGTTCTTCAATTAAGAGATTTCCTGAGTTTCTTTTTTGGTGAAGAGAAAGAAATAACCCCTTAAAAAAATTATTTGGGACTTAAAAGTACAAATACAATAAATAAAACTTAAATATTAATTTTCTGATTTGGAGTTGTCACCTCAGTGCCCTCACTAAGCCACAAAAAGCTGGCTAAGCGAGTCCTCGCTAAGCCGGAAAATGTTGGCTAAGTCAGATTGACAACACAGCTGAAATCGAAGAAACATCAGATTTTCAACCTTTTCAAAATTACCCATGCCTCTTTCTAAATCTTTCTTTTCAGTTCCAGAATGACATTTATCATCAAGCTTTAATCAGTAAAGCAAGATTGAACATGAACACATACATGCATTACCATAGGGGATACTAACATATACATAATCACACTAACTAATCAATCATCTCACACAATAAGCAATTAATCTAACCCCAAAGGTGGGTTCTATTGAGGACATAACTGTTTAACAGCCATGTGGCTATTTTTTAACGGAGTTGAACCGGATCATAAAAAAGAAAATAATAATCACTGTGCACATATTCGGATACTTAAAGGATCGATTATGAAATAAAAATAACTTAAAGGACCCAAGCAAAAAAATTGGTCAAATTGCGTAATAATACATAAAAATAAACATTGTACTGCAGATTGTAGAATAACTTGGTTTGTAGATTGTAGATTATAAATATTGTGCTCATGCACGGATATCCTGCTAGTACAGCAATACAAAAATTGTTTCATGTTCTATTAGTATACCTTATTTCATACTATTTGTAAAGGTCCTGAATACTTTTTGCTTTCAATGAAAATCTCTAAATTCTTTCAGAATAAAGAGTAATTAAAAAAAGAATATATGAGATATTAGATCATAAAATGTGAGATTATTTCCACAACTTTACAGAGTTGTCACGACTGGCAGAGGCAACCATTCCAGTAGCAGCACACTCAGCCAAAGCAGAAATCACATTCTCATGTGCAGGAATTGTCATGCTTTTGTTCTCAGCCATGTTCCACAACTCTAAGGACTGCACACCAACAGAAAAAGCAACAAAAAAAAAAAACAGTATATTAGAAACCAATGAATACATTATGAAAAGGGATAAATACCTAACAAAAACATTGTTACATACTATGAACCACACACATACAAAGACACCTAACACGATACCTACACTGACACATAGATGCTGGTAATGATTCAAAAAATGGAAGTGATTGAATGCAACCGGTGTCGGACACCAGACATTTTGAAGTGTCGGTGCTACATTGATTACAAGTTCGTTTATTCCTTTTGATGATTTCAAATCTATAATATTCATAATACTTTTGGTAACAAAATCACTCCAACTAGACACCTTTATGAACTTAAAGTAGTGAGAAATAACATTTCTTTAAATTAAAACACTTACCGAAATCCCTCCAACTACTAATAAAGTTGAATAGCTTGGATGAAAAAGACCAGAATAAAACTGGTTCCCAGTGGAGTTGAGCTCCTGAATGCATTCTCCTGAGGTCAAATTCCATATCTTCACCAAATTTGGACTAATAGATGCCAGCATATCTCCAGTAGTATCCCAGCAAATATTGTTCACCGGTTCAGGATGACCCTACAAAGACAAAGTATTTAACAACAAAATCCACAAAGATGAAAACCTTGAAATGAAAAAGAACACAATTGCTTTAAAGAGAAACCTAATGTGCTGTTCCACACATAATTTTCTGAGTTAATTTTTTTTTATACATACTGCTAATAGAATCTTCTAGGTTTAGGACAAGAAAACTGGAAATAGGCAAAGAGAGAATGGAACAAACTCCATTCAAAGTTTAGGACAAGAAACTTCGATAACATGAGTGACAATCAATATATGAAGAAAGCATTTCAAATATATCTACCTTCATAAGCATTAAATATATACTTTGATCTTTGTTTAAAGGAGATTATATTATATTATTATATGATAATATAGATAAACGAGTATGCAGTAGATTTTACCTGGAGTGAGTAAATTTGTCTGTCAGTTTCAACATCAAAAATAGACACTATTTTATCAGAAGCTGCAGCAAGTAACTGTCCCGATCCAGGCTGAAACCTCACTTTTGCATTACCTCCCTGAAACATCAATTGTAAATTGTGATGAATATTAGGGGCGCATAAAATTGTTGAAAAAACATACGACAGGATGAATTTGTTTGACTAACCTTAGATACACGGGTACACGAGGATGAAGTAATGTTATAGTACCGAATTTCATTTTCATTATCGCAGAAGCAGAAAATATCAGTCTTCTTAGGATGGAAATCAAGGGACATAATGGCTGAACTGTGCCCGCTATATTCTTGAACACAATAGGTTGGCTGCAAGGAAAGAGGGAGAAAAGGAGTAAGTCATATTTTGTGCATATAATTGAGAAAGATGGTTGCATGCTTTAAACATCAGATGTACAAGTTATAAATAACTAATAGGTAAACTGAGAAAAGACTGTTATGTTACATTGGCTGCGTCCCATAACCGCACAGATTTGTCACATGAGGCCGTCGCCAACTGAGATGAATTCGGTCTAAAACGGACATCTGTAATAACCAATTTGTGTTCTTCAGGAGTGCTCTCTGTCCGTAAAGAGTCCATATTCCACAGAACAACCTGATACATGCTCCCAGAAAAAGTAATGTATACAGCAACTAGAATTTATAAACTGAAAGAAATTTTGCTCACAGTAGTTGTTTTGATAATTAAAATTAAGATTACGGCAAATAAAACATCATTATGTGCATAATTAAATCAATCATGATTATCCTAATATTTATATAAGGCCTGTTTGTTTATGTCAATTCTTTGGGAAACAAAAGCAAAAATCTCATAAAAACTAGTGAAGTGCTTTTTTAGAAGTTAAAAATAGTAGCATCTGAAATGTTGCTCAAAGAAAACATGTCGTTGATTCACTTTGTTTTAAGCATACAAAACGGCTAATAATATATGACACAATAGCAAATTCTAGAATGAGATAACTGATGAGATTAAAAAAATGAAAATACTTCTGCTATAAAGTTTAGTAGAAAATGTTACCAAAGGCTGATGCTTGGGATCACAATATTATACTAATTCCAAACTAAGAGAAAGGCATTATAGAGTAGAAAATAATTTAAAAGCTATTTTTCAGATGAAGAGTACAAAAGTTATAATTCAAACTGCTGGTGTTCCTTGAATATGCAAGTGAATTACCTTTTTGTCTTCTCCAGCACTGGCAAGCAACTTTCCATCTGATGAAAAGTGACAAGAAGTAACTATGTTCCTTGTTCTTATGCAGCTAAATTCAGCAAAGGTGAAAGCTGAAACAAAAGTGTGTTGAATCATACATTCCCATAATACTCAGCAAACAGAGAAGAAAGACACACACATAAAGCTTACTTTTTGAAGATTCTTTTTGTTCCTCAGCTGGGCTTTGTTTTATTGTTCCATAGAGATTGCCACCATCTCCTGCATCACTCGTTAGAAAGGACTCCACATTATCATCTAAAGCACCAACATCTCCAAATTGATCTATACCATCCTGGTTTATGAAATGATAGTGTCAGAACTCAGAAACATGATAATTTGTTTAACTTATAAAATCAACATTGCGGCAAACACAGTTACTCCAACATTTACATCAAGATTAATGATTGGCAAAAGAGGATCGTTCTTTAATTATAACTGAATTGAACGTATAGATCAGAAAGCTACAAATACAAAATATGAAAAGTATGACATACAAGTCAACAATCATGATAGCTAATATAAAAATTACACCAAATCAAATATCCATGCATTGTCATTTGTATGATAAACACAAACATGTAAACTAAATTTATTAATAAACCTTACAAGTAAATTTGAAGATGATCCAAGTCCTCCTGTTGCTTCGGTACCATACATCATCATGCTCTTTTGCACATTGTTAACATGTTGCATGCTGCTTGCTGTATTTAATGCATCACCAGGTGTGTGTGTTGATGACGGTGAATTAGGTGAAGGACCAGCTGTGTTTCCAGTACCAGTGCTATTGGCAGGTCCAGAAGAAGAAGCTTGCTTTCTTTTTCTGTTACTCTGATGACAAAGCAGATATAATATGTTAGTTATATGGCTGGATTGGTCATTAGGATGGGAAAGTTGAGGAGTGGAGTCATAAGGAGGAACATAATTTGATTGCCATTCCCAACATAACAATAACATTAGTACTAATATTTGCAGTTAAAATATGTTAATTATCTGCGAAACAAATTTGGGCAGAGAGAGGGATAATATAATAGAATTGATGCAAATGAACCTAATAGGAGCAGAAGCAGTATATAATGTACTAATGTAGTATAATATTACTATACTAACATAACCACGCTTCTCTCAACAGTCAACACACCCCTTCACACCCAGGACTAGATATCTAGAGAGTGTACTAGAGGGCGGGATGACAGGTGGCCCAACAGATCTAGGATTGGCTTTGATACCAACATCTTAAAATTTGGGTTGGTACAAACACAACCCTACAAAAGTGACTTGTAAAGAGAGGATGCAACCCACTTATAAGCACATTTTAGGTCATATCATATCCAAAGTAGGACTCTCAACAGTTGCATCTTCATCTGGTTTCATTCCATACCAAAAAAAAGGGGAAAGAAGGGGAAAAAGCAGAGACATTAAGCACAACCTGCTGCAGTTGATGCTGCTGCAATTGCTCTTGCTGCTGAGACAATGATTGTTGTGACTGGGCCATCTTCATCTGTATGACAACAATTGAAGAATAAAAAATTCAATATTTCAGAATTGACCTCCAAGATCATAATCGGTTGCAATTTGTAATATACAAAAAAGAATAGAACAACGTAAACATTTACCATCTTAGAAATGATTTATATGGCTTACTTATCACAGACAGACAAAACCGACAAATATACATCTCAAGCACGTTTTTCTTACTTTTTTATTTGATCAGTAAATGATGAAGGAAATAAGATATTAGCATATTGGGACCCCCTTGGTGACACAAAAGTTTCTTGTGTACTTAAGCGCGCAAGAGCGCGCGCGTGTGTGTGTGTGTCACTGAAAGGGATTTTGTTTTGCACATATCAAGTTCAAGGATGCTTAGTGGTCTCACTCAAGCAATTCAACAAACTTCAGCTAAATTTATGTAAGTCTATTCTTAAAGTTTCGTAAGCGGTTGCATACATGAAGTGAAGCCTGTGCAAAAGCAGGAGCATGTGGAGAATGAACAAATTGTTCACTCATTGAGAAAAAAAACCGCCACTAACTACTAAGAAAAAAGCAGTCACATAACTGACTATGTCAATTGAATTTCCCGCATATTGTTCAACACATTTTCTTTATATATGCAAATGATGTGGAATAAATTTAAAGATATTATGAATGTTAACCAAGCATTTATTTTGATAATTGATATCCTTTTAATATTTGAAGAGGCAGTCCAACCTTAGGTGAACCTGATTGCATTTGGGAGGAAATAGATCCATCATTCCTGTTAGATTGACCATCCTTTGCATTTAAGCTACCTCGAGGAAGACCAGAAAGTCTGCGTGGATCCATATCACCATAATTAGAATTTCCAAGGCTGTTTTGTTGTGCCTGAGCCTGTGCCAAGACCTGTTGTTGTTGTGATGCCAAAAGATATTGGTTTTGCGTTGTTAAATTAGGCTTCGGAACTTGTACACCCAAACCAGGTCTTAGTTGATCAATTCCCTGTTAAAAAGGGTTAGGTCATATTTCTCTCACAAAAAGATTAACAAACTTTAGAGAAACAACGATGAGGATAACATTTCAACTCACAGTTAGAGGCCATCCCTTCAGTGGAAGACTTGTAACTCCTTGATTTAATCCTGAAAGATAATTAATAAGAAAAATGAACCGTAACTGAAACTATACACTAAACGTAAAAACCATGAGGAATATAGCTGCAAAAAATCACATCTTCAATGAAACTAACATTACAAATGCCATAAAAGTAGCATTGGTTACAAGGTTACAAAAATCGTACTATAAAGAGTTTACTTCATTGCTGAATATGATGATATTGGAAATTACTCCATTCTTCCCACAATAATTGTAATATTTGCTTATTTATTTCACACAGATTAAGAAAGCACTATAAATAAAAGAAAGAAAATAGTAATTTTACCAATTAACCTCTTATCAAGTTTTGGTGGTGTATTCTAGTTCAAGAAAAAAAAAAGTATTGGTGGTGTATTCACCATTATCAGAAATGCAAAGTGGGTGATATTGAGTTAGGTGTGACGCACATAGTATTAATATGGAAGTAAAATTGGGAAAAAACAAATTAATATTGCAATGAAAATTGAAAGCGATATTCATTTCAGGAAAATATATATATTGAAAATGTGACAATTATTATGGGACGGATGGAGTATAATTTTACACTTACCAAAATGGATTATCAAGAAAATCAACAGAAAAAATGTCTTTTATTTTCACCACATAAAACATAGAAGGCTGCATTAAATAACACTCAGTCCCTCTAAACCATCACACACACAAACACAAAGATGGAACCATAAACACTATCCCTAGACCATAAAAAGTGGAAATTTGAAGTAATAACATGAAGGGGGGCAGAGTAATAATACCTGCACTGCCTAACCCAGATTTCGATTGTAAAATTGATTGCCGATAAACTGATGAATCCATGGGAAAATTCTTTGGACTGGCACCAATGTTAACTTCTCCTTTGATGTCCTGTAAAATTAATTTGTCAACTTTCTTATCATAGTAATGTATAAAATTGATAGAATTCAAAATAAAAATAAAACACATGCAATATCTAATTAAGCATATGGTTAAAGTAGTTACATTGTTCAAAGCAGACCGTGCCTGCATTTGCTGCAATACCGCAGACATGTTCCCTGAATTACCATGAACCAGCTGCCTGAGACAGAAAATAACTCAAATTATTAGCAGTTCAATTCATAGATCAAGTTAATTGTGATACTTTTTCACCAACTGTAACTATAATCTATACAGAAGAAAATTTAGTTACCCTTGATGACTTGTTGCTGATTTGAGAAGAGCCATTCTATTTGCATCAATAAGATTTGGAGATATATCTGAATCCATTGAATGAGGGTGTTTCATTCGCTCTTCATACATTTTCATGGCCAATGCACTTGCTGGTGGCTGCCCCAACATACCTTCAGAGTTCATGGGGTTCAAAGAACCACCCAGTCCAGGATGATTAGGATCTCTTCGTTGTAATTGTGCATTGCGCTGTTGCATTAGTTGCAATTGCTGCATTTGAAGTTGTTCTCTCGACTTTGTTTGCTGTGTCTACCAACATACAAATTCATATATTAATATATAAGATCCAGTTTGCTACCAACCAACATTGAAAAGAACTAAAAGCGGCCCAGCACACGAGATTCCCACCAAGTGGAGTATGGAGAGGTTAGATGTACATAGCCTTACTCCCAACAAGCAGAGAGGCTGTTTCCAATATTTGAAATCATAACCTCCACTCACTAGGCAGAAACCATAGCGTTGCGGCAAGGCTCGCCTTCCAATATTTAAAATAACTAAGGCTATATATATGGATGGAGGGTTTTGGAGGACTACGTATATATAATATGAGAGATTTTGAAAAGTTTAAAAAAATAATACGATAGATGATCATATAACATTTCAATCACTTAATTTATTTTTAAAAACATGTTATAGATTCATTAAGCTAGAAAAGAAAAATAAATCCTCCCCTCCAAAAATACTCTAGCGAAAAAATACAGATGTTACATGATAAGATCACCTCAATGTAAGACGCAGCAGACTCAGAATGCTTCTCATTTGTTCTCGAGATGAATATATCCCAAAAGACAGACCACCACTCAAAAAGAAATCCTCCAGGTGCATCAATTGCTATCAAACACAAAAACAAAAACAAAAAAACAACTCACTATATACTCAATTGTGTCATCACTTTCAGCTTTAACAAAAAAACAACCATCCTAAAACAATGAACTAGACTAGCGATAAACTAATGATAAACAAACAATTTAACCTAATTCTTTGCAACACATTAACACAACATAAAGAATGATCAAAAATCTCAGTTGTTAGTTTCCTACCTACTGGATCAGTTGAAACCTTTCCTTCAGCCATAAAAGCTTTCGCAGCGTTGTGTAACCTTCTTTTGAGAAAATAGTCATGAATGTAAACATCAAGCCTGAAACATAACAGGACAACATATGAACATCAACAAAACATGATCCTCAAAACCAAAATCAAATAAACCATGATCAAACACAGAAACCAAAAACAAATTCAAGAGTAACATACATTTTGTCAGCTTCCCAATTACTTTGCGCTTGACCCAAAGTTGGCTTCATACTGACAAACCCAACTTCACAGAAACTTGAGGTATAATGGTATTCTCTGCAAAGAAATAAAATTTAGTTTTAGGAGCCCTCTAAACATGAAAATCAATCATAATTGTAGCTGCCATTAAACAGGAAAATCAACCATAATAAAAATAATTAAACTCAACAATTTTCTTTCTCATTTTCATAGACTAAACTTTAACAACTTAAATCCCAAATTCTGTTTCTTTCACTTCTGATTCCCTTAATTCTAACCATCCTTTCACAATTACACAAAAATTAACATTAACTTTCACAATTAAACAAAAATTATCGTCAACTTTCACAAAAACTAACATCAAATTTCACCAATTACACAAAAATCATCATCAATTTTCACAAAAATTATCATCAACTTTTAATTTTACACAAAGATTAACATAAACTATCACAATTACACAAAAAATAACGTCAACTTTCACAATTAAATAAAAAAAATAACACCATCTTTCACAATTATCCAAGAAAGAAAACACCATACAAGAAGCTCCTTGGATCAAACCTCAAATCACCACCCCATGATGCAAAAACACAACTAAAACAATTAAAACACAAAATTAAGCAAAATCAAGTATGAGGGTAGGACCCAAATTCAAGAGAAGAAATAAAAACGGAACCTTTATCTATGAATTTGAGTGCAGATGATGAAAGTTGTCAGAATGTGTCTGTGAGAGAAAGAACAGCGAGAAAATCTGGGAATTTTCTCGGGAAAAAGTGGATGGAATTATGGAACTTGGTGAGTTGAGTGTTGTCAGTGAAGTGCTGCAAGAAGTCGCATTATAAGTTTCATCACACAAAAAGTGAATAGAGAGAGAGAAAGAGAAAAAACCATATGGAAGACAAGGATATTTAAAGAGACAGATGATCACATGTAACTGTTGCAAAATGTTAGGTTGTATCTCGACTAACTCGACGGATTATTCTCTGCAGTTTACGACGCGGCTCATTTTTTAAAATGTATCGTTGAGTATGAATATCACCGGAGTCACAGGTTACGATAAATTGTAAAAAAGAAGATATGTAATAAATTGTAATAATTTCACAAATGTTAGGTTGTATCTCGACGAACTTGATGGATTAATCTTTGCAGTTACATGATTCATTTCAAAAAATATATCGTTGATTATAAATACCACCGGCATCGCGTATTAAAATAAATTGTAAAAATGAAGATATGTAATAAATTGCAATAATTTTTTCGTGAACTAATGGACGTAGTTATTATCGTTTAATGATTACGATGATTCATGGAGAAAACACAGAGAAATTAGATTTTCACATAAATCAAGGCTCAAATTACGACAGAGAGATGTTCCGTCTATTTCTATTTATAAATATTATATAGTGGCACGGAAAATCCAAAATTTGGCGCGGGAATTACGAAAAGGAGCGGACGTTGTTTTAGTGACACAAACAACAATAATAAAAAATATATTATTAATTAAATTTTAAATTTATTATTAATTAATGATTTGAGAAAGCATGAAAAAAAATTGAAAAAATAAAATAAAAAATATTTAGTATTAGTATAAATGAAAAGTAAAAGATAATTATTGATTTATAGTATCAACATAAATAGAAAAATATTTTTGACCAAAAAATGCATTAATATTTAGTATTAATATAAATGAAAAATGTACCTATTCAAATGAATTGATTTTATGCAATAAAATATCAAAAATAAATTAAAAATTTTAGCTATGATGAGTCATGAAGAGATAAGGAAGAGATTAGGCTGTCACATTAATCAAGGTTTAAATTTTCGACAGAATGTCCACCCTCAATTCCTATTTATAAACATTGTTATCAATTACCAACAAGAAACCAAAGTTATCGATGTTGAATGGCGGCGCGACCAATTCAAAAATTTGCCCGGAGCATAACAAAAACTATTTTATTAGCGCAGATTTCGTAACTAAAAAATATTTATTAATTAAATATTAAATCTATTATTAATAAATGATTTGAGAAAGCATGAAAAAAAATTGAAAAAAATTAAAAAATATATATTTAGTATTAGTGTAAATGAAAATAAAAGATAATTATTGATTTATAATATTAACATAAATAGACAAATATTTTTGACCAAAAAAGCATTAATAATTGGTATTAATATAAATGAAAAATGTACCTATTCAATGAATTGATTTTATGCAATAAAATATCAAAAATAAATTAGAAAAATAGCTATGATGAGTCATGAAGAAATAAGGAAGAGATAAGGCTCTCACATTAATCAAGGTTCAAATTTTCGACGAAATGTCCACCCTCAATTCCTATTTATAAACAAAGTTATCAATTACAAACCAGAAATCATAGTTATCAATGTTGAATAGCGGCGCGATCAATTCAAAAATTTGCACGGAGCATAACGAATACTATTTTAACAACGCAGATTTCGTAACTAGAAAATATATTATTAATTAAATATTAAACCTGTTATTAATCAATGATTAGAGAACGCATGAAAAAATATATTTAGTATTAGTATAAATGGAATATAAAAGATAAATAATTGATTTTTAATGTTAATATAGATAAAAATATATATTTAGTATTAATATGAATGAAAAATATACTTACTCGAATTAATTGATTTTATGCAACAAAACATAAAAATTAATTTTAAAAATTGGCTATGTTGAGTCATGAAGAAAAAGGGAAGGGATTAGGCTCTCAAATGAATCAAGGCTCTCAATTCCAATTTATAAACATTGTTGTCCACAATCTCAGATAACAGCACAATATGGCCAACACAAAAATTGGCGTAAAGTGGAGTGGACGTTGTTTTACCGTCGAGGGTACCAATACAAAAAAATAAAGTATCATTAATTAAAATTATTATTTGTGAAGGACCTAAAAAGTAAAAGATAATTAATTGTTGTACCAAAAAAAGATAATTAAATATAAAATGTATTATTTTGGAAATATAAAAAGATATTTTCCAATTATGTTAATTCTGTTTTTTTGTTCAAACCAATTATGTTAATTCTAAATATAGTTTTCATTTACATTAATACCAAATATAGATTTTATTTATATCAATACTAAATATATTTTTTCCCTAAAAAAATATTTGTATTAATATAAATAAAATCTATATTTAGTATTAATGTAAATGAAAACTATATTTAGAATTAACATAATTGGTTTGAACAAAAAAAGAGAATTAACATAATTGGAAAATATACTTATTTGAATTAATATATTTTATGTAAAGAACCATTGAAAAAAATAACAAAAGAGACCTAATTATTGATGAATAAAAAAAGCAGAGATTCAATAATAACTTATTCGGGTTACCGGGGTGTAAGTTGTTTGAATAAAATCGATGAAGCAATATCATCTCTCCTCACACACGGAGACATTTAAGGTTGGGTTCAATATTAAAATTGTAACATAAAATACTTCTTAGTTCATTCACAGTCTGTTTTTATTCTTGGTTGGTTAAATATATTATTAGTCTTCATAAATAAAAGTGACAGGTTTTGGTCCTTATAAAATATTTCAGCACATAATTTTAGTTCCAATTAAATTGAAATTTGGTTAATTATGCTCCAACTTTAAAATTTTTGAATGATTTTTTACGGACATGTTAAGAATATCATAAGAAACTATTTTATAAAATGTTTTGTATTTTTTAACATGTATTAAATTAAATTTGAATTTTCCTCAAGATTAAATTAATGAAAATTTGGACCTAACGATAAAATTTTGAGCTTTATTCAAATATATATATATATATATATAAGGGACATATCAAGTGAGAATGGTAAGTTTAAGTAAGAATGATAAGAATAAATATTAGCTTTTGGATTTAAATTTAAGGGTTGAGATTAAAAGATAGCTAAGTGAGTGCTAAATCCCTAAACTCACGCAAGTTTTTTTCATTACGCTTATTCTTCTTCTCCTTCGTGTCTCTCAACCTTCCACCTCTTTACCCGTCTCCTTCTCAAATCAGTCAACCACCTTCTTCCTCACCCGTGTCGTCGCTTCTCTCACTCAGGTCACAATTACTCTCAAGCTCACAGCTCACCGTCTCTCTCACTCGTGTATCTCTCAAAATCGAGATCTGGCAATGTCTCTTCACAACTTCAGGGAGGGTCGTCGTCATAGTCGGCATGCACATGGTCATCGTCATCGTTCGTCGTTGAGAATTATTGAAAAAAAATTGCGTTTAATTTGATTAGGGGTGAAAAGTTGTGTAAATTTGAATTGAAACAAGTTGATTATGGGTTGGAGTTTGATGTTGGGTAAAATTGATTAAGAATTGAAAACAATAATTGATCATGGTTAAGCTACTTTTTTGTGGAGGAACTTTCTATAATGTTCTAAATAAGTATGTAAAAAATATATTAAAAATTTAAAAGTTTAAGTATAATCAAATAAAATTTAATTTTACAAGGACTAATAGTATGTGGTAGTATGTTGGATTTAGCAATCGACGTCATAAGCTATTTAGTGATTATGTGCCAACATCGATTCCAAAATTAGTCACAATAAATAATCCATATCGTATGATTCTTTCTTTCATTCATTCATTAAGCTTTCAATAACCTTAGCCACTTTCATTGGAATCCTCAAACACTTGTTCAACAAACTTATGTAAGGTACCAATACCTTTTTTCATGAGTCATGTGATTTAAGTATAGGTATGCTAATTGTGATTGGCATGAGAAAATACTTCTTATGCGATTGCGATTAAATCTGAATTAAAAACTAGCAATTGTGATTGCGACCTGTTATGTGATATGCGATTGGGATAAGAAACACGCTCACGTATTGCGGATTGAGCTTCACTTTTCTACGTGTGACTGCGATTCACTTACGATTGCGACTATGATTCAGTCTTAGGTTTCCAAATCTATCGGCTAAAGCTTCCGATTGCTGAAGGTATTCTCTCCATAGTTGTGAGAGCTTTTGTGTTTCTCTTCTTGTAAGAGTTTGTGGTGCTGGTATTTTTTTTCTAGCATGACTACGATGACAGAGGTAAATTTGGAAGACTTATCATTGAGTGATGACGAGGGACTGAGTGACGACATTGAGGAGGAAGAGAGTTCCGAATATGATCCTCGTTTATATTTGGTCGGTCGTTTTCTTGTCAACCGTCTTGTTCGGCTTAAGGAGATGAAAATACGGATGTCTGAGGTGTGGCGACGGGTGAAGGGGGTGGCGGTGAAGGAAGCATAACCATGGCTATTCTTGTTCCAATTCTTTCACAAATTGGATATGGAGGAGGTACTGAAGGGCGGTCCATAGACATATGACGTTCATTCATTGGTTTTAGAAAAGCTGCGAATAGGGGTGTCGTTGAAGGATATACAGTTGAATTATATGAATGTTTGGGTTAGGGTTTACAATTTTCCAACTGGTGTGATGAAGGAGAAAGTCAAAATAGGGTTAGGGAACTATGTTGGAGAGTTTTTGGAGTGTGATGGAAACAACAACTCTAGCTTATGGCATGAGTATATGAGGTTGAAGGTGAGGTTTGATATCAGACAACCATTGAAGATAGAAAAGAAGATCAAGGCGAATGGGGGAGAATGGTGTGTGGTGAATTTCAAGTAAGAGAAGTTAGGAACCTATTGTTTTGTGTGTGGGGTGCTAGGGCATAGCGAGAACAAGTGTGATGGGGTGCTAGGTTCTCTTAGCCAGATGTTGCGATTCCAAAATGGTTGTCAAACATGATCAAAGAAAATCCATGGAAGTCGGGTGGGAGGCTACGGCATGATTTAGGTACAAAGAGGAAGAACACATTGGTAATATGTTTGGAAAAATCCATATGTATGTTCTAAACTCATTGCCACAACCAATAAATAAAAGTGGGGTCGATAAGAAAAAATGGGGTGTATAAGGAAAATGAGGCCCTTTACTGAGATTAATACATTTAATGCAATGAATAGGGAGGAATTAAGGCCCAATGGAATATATTAGTGTGAGAATTGATGATGAGACTGAAAATACGGATACAAAATTAAGAGGAGACAACGAGGATAGTGCACTTGACATAAATTTTGATGAATAAATTGATTTGGATGATAATTTTTGTCTAACTGCTACCTAAATTGAGCCTTCCGCCAAAATTGAACCTACTACTAATCATGAACCCTCTCCTCAAACTCTCCCCTTAAAACTTGCTACTAATCATGAACCCTCTCTTCAAAATGAACCTATACCTCAGATAGAACCTATTGTCCAAGTTGAGGTAAAGTTGCCATTATATTTAATGAGTTGATTAATGAGTAATTATGCGAAGCATCTATGTTGTATAATTGTTGTTTAACATTGTTAAATTTGTTGTTATTTATGTTGTTAAATTCTTTTTAAGAATTATATGCTTATTATTATAGAATGTGAAATCTCACCCCTTCTGCTTGGAAATGTTGCTCTTCGTATGAGTAACTTGCATGTGATCAAGAATAGTGTAGTTGAGAAAACTCTGATTAATCTATGTTATTTTAAAGTTGGGAAAACGGGGTGTTACAATTGGTATCAGAGCAGGTCGGTCCGTCCGACGAAGTAGTTGATTCGTTTGTGTCGTGTGACAGTTGAATATTGTCGTTGTGTTTTTTCTAATTAGTGGTTATGTTTTATTATGTGATCATGTTTGACTGACTAACTTTAATGTGGTTTTTGTTTTTGTGTAATGTTTGAAGTTACTATTTGTTATATATTGTTTAAGATATTTAAGCAATAATTAAATTCATTTTTCTCTTGTGCTCTGAATTTCGAGGACGAAATTCTTTTAAGCGGGGTAGAGTTGTAACACCCTACTTTTATTATTTATTATTTTATTGAGATTAGATGTCTTTTTATAATTTAGTCGATTTATTTTGATGAAGTGATATTTTGTTATGTTATATGTTAGTATTTATTTGTATAATATATATGTTATCAGGTGTAGAAATATATTTGTTATTTTGTGTAAATTTATATATGTTATCTAGTATAGAAATATATTTGTTATTTTGTGTAGAAATATATTTGTTATTTTGTGTGGAAATATATATGTTATCTAGTATAGAAATATATTTGTTATTTTGTGTAGAGATATATTTGTTATTTGGTGTATTATTATTATTAAGTGGGGGAGAAATATATTTAATTTAGAAATAAATAAGATTATGAGGAAAAGAGTAGTTTTGGGGTGTAAGACAAATTAGAGTTATTATGTTAGGTAGAGAATAGAAAAGTTAGAAAACAGAAACACGTTCAAGAGTTTTGGAGAAAAATGGAGAAGACCTAAGGAGAGAAGAACGCTGCTGCTAATTCAGGAGTAAATATAATGTAAGGGTGGGACTAACCTTCTTTAATCATAAGTATATGGTTCAGAAATAGGGTTTAACATGTTTGTTTGTTGTTGTTTTATTTTGATGATTAGAGAAGTTAGGGTTTGAAAAGAAGTTAGGGTTTTGAATTGCATTTAATTGATGAAATTCATGCTCTAATTGTAGTGATATGTTTGGGTATGTTAATTTGTTGATAAATGAATTGTTGATGATTGTTGTTGTTAATGTCATATTATGAATCGAGTATGAATTATATTGAATTGTTGTTGTTGATTGTGATGATTTTGAATGAATGTGAAGTTTGAATAATATAAGTTAATTTTTTTCTGATTTTTTTTATCATTGCCCCGAATTTTGAAATGAAAACTGGTATTGATCGGTGCAGAATTGGTCTTAGGTGTAAACACAAAAGTTGTAGGTATGGATGTTAGTTTTCTAATGTCGTTGGTCTGACATCAAAATAATTTATAGAACTTGAGTTATGGTCAAATTACTGCACGTAGGTCACTGAATTTTTATGGACTTTCTGCACAACGTTTTCGAATTTGAAATGAAAACCGGCATTGATAGGTACAAAATTGGTCTTAGGTTTAAACATGAAAGTTTTAGATAATTTTGTTAGATTTCCAGTGGCTTTGGTTTGACGTAAAAATGACTTTTAGTTTTTGAGTTATGATGAAAATACTCCAAGGAGGTCTTAGCGAAATTGTACGGTGACCGCATTCTCTTTTTCATGTTTTTGTGTCTTTTTCACACGTCTCTGTTTTAAATTGGTCTTTGGTATAAATATGAAAGTTGTTGATAATTGTGATATCTTTTTAGTATCCTTGGTTTGACATGGAAATATGTTATGTATAATTTATTATGTTTTTACAAAGATGCATGATGAATTGTTGATGTTTGAATACGATGTTATATGATGAATTGTTGATGTTTGAATATGATGTTATATGATGAATTGTTGATGTTTAAATACGATGTTATATGAAGTTGTTTATGATTGATGAATATGAAATTATGATGTGAAGTCGTTGTCGTTACCACGGTTGTCGTCAATGTCCTCAAAGTTGTAAGTAGTTTGTCAATGTCGTTTAAGTTGTAAGTTGTTTGTCGATGTTGTTGAAGTTGTTGGTCGTCAAAGTATTGTTGTTGAGTCCATGCATCATCACTAAAGAAGAGGGCTTATGCCCTGGAGCTTATGCTCAATTAAAGAAGAGGGTTTATGCCTGGAATGCTTTGTCATTCACCCCTAAAGAAGAGGCTTATGCCCTGGAGCTTATGCTCAATTAAAGAAGAGGGCTTATGCCCTGGAATGCTTTGTCATTCACATTCACCCCTAAAGAATAGGGCTTATGCCCTGGAGCTTATGCTCAATTAAAGAAGAGGGCTTATGCCCTGGAATGCTTTGTCATTCACTCTAAAGAATGGGGCTTATGCCCTTGAGCCTATGCTCAAAAGCGACGAGGAATTATGCCCTGATTGGTACCACATGCATATAAGTTGTCAAGTCGATGAAGTTGTTGTTGCATATGTCGTTGATATTAAGTTGTCAAGTTGATGAAGTTGTCGTTGCATAAGTAGTCGATGTTGTTGTCGTGTTGTCAAGTTGCCATTATATTTAATGAGTTGATTAATGAGTAATTATGCGAAACATCTATGTTGTATAATTGTTGTTTAACATTGTTAAATTTGTTGTTATTTATGTTGTTAAATTCTTTTTAAGAATTATATGCTTATTATTATAGAATGTGAAATCTCACCCTTTCTGCTTGGAAATGTTGCTCTTCGCATGAGTAACTTGCAGATGATCAAGAATAGTGCAGTTGAGAGTAATCTCCACCGTGTCGTCTAGGATGCTCTGATACGTAACGGGATGTGGATTGTTTTGTTGCATGTTTCCTTGTTACGTATTTCCTTTTAAACAATGTTGAACTATTTTTATGAGAATCTATTTCAGATGTTGAAATTATTTCCGCTGCATGTTTGTTAAATTTTTATAAAAGCGTAAGTTTTAATAAATAGCAATTTAGCTATATTTATATTTGTTGGATTTTGTAAAGTTGAATGTGACACTCTGTTTTTAAGTTGAAAAACTTTGATTAATCTATGTTATTTTGAAGTTGGGAAAACGGGGTGTTACACCAACAACACATCATAATCACCTCAACTGGATATAACATCCCACAACTATGAATGCATGAACATATGACACGACTTATGCACATGTTCACAACAACTCGCCAACAACATCAACATTATTTAACATATGCATTTACCAGCAATTCAAGATCGTTACAAATCGATCACTTCATATAATTTCTCACAATCCAAGTAAAGGAGAAAGTACATCAAATCATGACAAACATCATATTCAACATCTATCAATCATTCACACACCTTCATAAAATCATATAAAGATATTCACAAAAGATTTGTAAAGTATTCGACCTTAAAGATTATTTTCAACGAAATTCGTTTATCATTTTACAACTTAAAAACAATTGAGACAATTGGATCAAAACCAAGTAAACCAACACTAATGCCAAGTAAACCAACACTAATGCCTCAACTATGTATACTCTTTGATCACATATGAGTGCAGTTGAGTATACATGTGCGTTTCACCGACCAATTAGGACAAAATCATAAAAATCACAAAGTTTGTCTCCCTTTATCATTTTTCCAAGAGTTTTCCATTTCCAAAGTAAAACAAGTTAAGACTCAATGAAACCAATCACAACCATTTTAAAAAATCATATAAACAATATATATAACCTTAACCCCACCCATTTTCCTTAAGAGAAACAAGTTTCAGAAAAATTGATGTTTTAACGTTTTTCAAAAGCTTGAGGTGCGAATTCTCAAAACAAGTTCAAATCAATTCACTTGATGTTTACAGAGGGTTATAAAGCTCAATTACATTTAATTACATCAAAGGAATCAGTTTGGAATGGTCCGGATCGACCCAAAATCTTAAAAACGACAAAATATGAGTTGTTGTACTATGCAACTCGCCATGGCGAGTTATGACAGTTTTCAAAAATTCTGCTCCCGGGAAAAACTCCATTTTTCACTCCAAAACCTCAATTTTGACTCCCCAATGCCCAAATTTGTTCCCAAAGTTTGTCTAAACGTTTATAAACGTAAAAAGGCACTCAAATCCATATAAAACTTGAATCAAAACATCATCCCATCACAAATTACCATTTCACCCATTTTTCATAAAACTTCAAAACAACACAATTCAACCACAACAATTCAACAAGGTTTGTACCCAATCCATGATATGACATCAACAACGACATTTAACAACAATCACAACTCATATTCATGAATTCAAACTTAAACCAACAACACAACATCACAATTCACCAATTCTAGAAAAGATCACAAAGTAATTAATTCTATATAACTTGAGCATGCAAATTCGACATTAACAACTCAATTAACATTCAATTTATATACCCAAACATATAACTACCATAAGAGCATGAATTTCATCAATTAAGTTCACAATAATCACTTTTCACAATCAAGCACTTTTGAATTGAGATAGTAAAGAGATTATTCTAAGAGATTATGATAGAATACTAGCCCCCTTACCTCAAAGGAACTCAACCCTAGATTTAGCTTCAATTTAGCTCCTTGAATCTCTAATCTCCTCTTGATCTACAAGCTTTTCGATTCTAACCATTTTCTTCTCTTCCTCTAGCACTTTCTCTCTACCTCTTTCTAAAATTTTGTGAATGAATGGTGTAACCATAATTCTCTCATAACATGGGTTTATAAAGTTTTACCACTTAATGGGCCTAACTCACAAATGTTTTAATTCATTAAACGCAAAGTTTCTATTCACTCGCGGTAAAAAGATAACGAATAAATAACAGCTCTTAATTAATTACCACAACTCACTTAGTAACTTAGTAAAAATAATGGTTCTCATTTGAAAAATTGTACTATCAGAGTTTGGCAGAGACAGCTACAGAAGAGGACAAATCTGACGAGGCTTTTGGGTCGCAGATCTTCAACTTCTGAGTGACTTCATTTCTTATGATCCAAAGTGTTGACTTCTGGTTGACCTTTCTTCATATCTTCTACCAAGTTTTTTAGCTTCTCTTGTGCTTTTGATGCTCTTATACATGTTCATACCTTGTTAAATTTTAATTAACGGCCCTAGATACTTGAACATATATTAGCATATCCAATTGTTCTTTAATGCTTTGTTATTATCAAAACATCAGAGGAATTGTATAAATCCAATTTTGCTCCAACAAGATCAAAGTCTTGATGCAAACCAATATGTTCCATATTGTTTTATGAAAGAGGCCTATGTAACATGCTACATGTTTGCAACTGAACCCGGTGAGTCAACCATAAATTCTTCTCAACCTACTGGAAAATCAATTGTTGTAACTACTAATCGAAGCCAAAATGCTGCAAATGCAACTTCTCAAAATTCGGATTTGTAACATCACAAAATATTCTCAACACTTGTTTTTCTCCCCAACTACACTTTGTACATGATCTTATTCTCAAGACAGAACTAACAGACGAGGATTATCCACCTTACTAAGAATGAATCTGGGTTTTGGAGTTATGTGAAACAACGAACATGATGATGATGATTTTTGAGTTATGGGTTTAACGAGAATGATTGGTTTGATGAAAATAGGTGAAGAAGAAGAAGGAGGAATGGGTCGAAGAAAAAGAGAGAAGTGTAGAAGAAGATGAAAGAAAGGAAGAAGAAGAAGAAATATTGGATCTGATTGTGCCACTTCTCAACCCTATCACCAACCGATACATGCTATGCCAACATCCATGTAGGCTCAATTAATGTTTTTTGCATTAAACTTGACGGAATGGATTTATTTGGTAGGCAAAGGAAACTTATAAGACCAAATTAAAACAAAAATTAATCATGAAACCAATATAAACCCTCGCAAAGAAAGTTAAATAAATAAATAAATAAAAAACTAGTTAAAAACTATCACATCTCACACACATAAGATGTTCTAAAACTACTTGATTGTGTGGGGCATCGAATGGAACAAGTACATTGACTTTGTTCTAGGGGATGAGTTCACCTTAGACCATTTACAATGGTTTCAACTTTCAACACACCATTTTTTTTTGGGAACTTTTACGGTACACCCGCAAATTCAGGTGTACCGGTACTCCAATTTCAAAAATCTTTAAATTAACTATTATTTTAATAGAATAAAGAGCTATTTGTTGATATTTATATTTTAGGAAATGTCATTTCATAAGAAAAAACATCATTTCACCGTTTATAAAAGTCATACTAATTTTTTTTACATTTTATTATAAAAAATAATTAAAATTCTCTATTATGAGTACTAAAAATTCAGAAAAATTAAATTTTATTTCGTTGACATTTTTGATAAATAAGATTTAATTATAGGTGATAGAAAACAATTTTTCCCTTCAAAAAATAACACATTTAACTATTAATTTATTGATTTGGTGTACCAATACACTCAAATTATTAGGTGTACCATAAAATTTACCTTTTTCTTTTCTCAACACTTCATATCATTTTCTCTCTCTTCCACCTAATAATATTCAACACTCTATCTCAATGGTTTTCTTACACTTCATATTATTCAACTTTTACAATCTCCAATGGTTTTTTTAAAAATATTCAACACTCTACTTCACCACTTTTTATTTCATATTCTTATTTAATTTTATAATTATCGATTATAATTAAATTAAAATAATAAACACTTAACAATTTATCTTTTAAATTTTTTAAAAACAAAATTTATTTAAATAATTTTATTTTATTTTCTCATATTTCAATTAAAACTTCAAAAGAAAAGCTAATAAAAAGATGATAATATTAAGATATTGAAAAACTTCGTTTTTGTCTCTGTGTCCAAATCAAATGAAAGAAGATTCTATTTATAGACAAAAAAAATCATGAATTTCGGTAAAAAAATAAAAAAAATCATTTGCAATGAAATAATTGAGTTCAAATAATTAAGATAAAATAAAAATCAGTGTCAACCGGTAAGCGCCATGACATGCTCCTTGGCTCATATTGGAGATTTCAACATGTTGAGTTGTTTCAACATCTCTCTCTTCCACCTCATTTTTCCTCAACTTTCAACACACCATTGCTTGTTTTTTAAGAGTTGAAAATAACATTCAACACACCATTGCACTTGGTCTTAGTTTGAACATGAAAAAACACTATTCTGTGACATTTGTCAAACAAGTGCAACTCATCTTCTTAATGAGAGCACGAAGTCTTAAAACGAAAATGACACTTATGATATCCCTTTTATTCATATTTGACTAATTTAATTTTTTATAGAACTAATTTGTTTTTTTTAAGGAGGAAGGACTAATTTACTTCTTGATACCACAATTTTTTTAGACTAATTTATCTTCGAATTTAGGAAAACGAGCCCTAATAATCCAGATTTAATCAAATAATAAAGAAAAATTGATAAAAAATTATTTCGTCTAAAAAAACTTTAATTCTTTTAAATCACCCATGAATTCGTTAGCTATTCTAGTTCGAGAATTAGCTTCCATTCATTACTATCATGTAAATGCTAACTAGTGCGAAACATTTTTTAAACACTTAAAATGAAAAGATTTTATGAAAATTTATTTATTTATTACATTGAAAATTAAAAACTTTAATCCTTTTAAAAAATAATTTCTTTATATTAAAAATCTAAAAGAGTGCTCTGAAACATCGGTCAACAGAACTCTAACAACTCGACGAGTGCCTCCAAGACACTATTAATAAATCAATGGTCATTAAGCTATGCTTCACCGGTGGACCTTAGCCGCCACAATGAAAAATAAGTAGAATTAGATTCTTCAGTAACCCTTTGCCTCTCAACCTTTTATTCTTCTCTGTTCTTCACTTTTGAAAGTTCCATAGCTACACCTTCAAATTCTCATGCCATTTACTCTTCACACCCCCACCAATCACCCCCACCCCATATCATGGAACCTTATCACACCAAAACAACCAATACCCACTTCTCAAAATCTCATTTTTACAAGACTCAAAGTTTTTTCATCTCTCAAAACATCTCTTGACTGTGTCTCTTCTGATGGAGGAGGTGTTGAGAAAAGTTTGCAACAAATTCGGTTACCCTTTGTGGTTAAGAGTCCAAATAAGGTCACTAGATTCTTCTGGAATGGTGGCTGCTTGGAGTTGGTCACTGTTGATGGTGTTGGTAGTTCTGGTGATAATGATGGTTTGTTAAAGGTGTTTGGTTCTGTTGTTAGGGATTTTTTCATTCCTAGAGAAGTTAATAAAAATTATGTTGATTTTGTGAAGTGGAAGCTGCTTCATCGTGTTTTCAGCTCTGCTCTTCAAGTTCTTGCTACTCAGGTGTTTATTAGATTCTTGGTCTTTGTTTGTTCAGAAACTAGTTTATTTGAATTATGGAGTTGATTTGGAATTGACTTGTGTTATGTTTGGATAAATAGTTTTTTCAGTGCTTTATGGTATAACTATAAACAGTTATCATATAAGTGCTTATGTATATAAGTTGTTTTTATAGCAAGACTATAAGCTGTCTTCATAAGCTATCCCATTAGAGTTTTTGAAAATAAGTTGCATGTCATAGACTATTTTCATAGGCGCTTCAAAATAGTCTCACAATTGCTTATGTCAGTGGATAAGCTTAAACAAACAGGTCCTTGTTCATGAATCTACTTACATGCATGAGGGAGGGTTCAAACTTGGTTTATCAGCATTTGACATGTCCTGTGAACATCATGAAAGGGGGTTAGGATTGTTTTGTATCGTGTTAAATGATGTATTAGTTTGCTTTTGAAAATTGGTAGTTCCTCCCTGGTGCATGCATTCAAGTGGAAAGATTCAATCTTCATGTAAAACTCTGTTGTGGGGAAATGTGTTGTGCTTGTTTTCAAGAGGGGAGAGAAAGTGAGCAAGCTAAGGCCTGGTTTGGAGATTAGATTTTAGCTTATGAGAGCTTCTCAATTAAAACAAATAGATGATTCTTCAGTTATGAAACAATGCTTATAGATGTTTTAACATCTGAAAAATTGAAATGCAACAACTAACCTAAACTTTTACGAAAAGCTATTGTTTAAAAACTCACACGATTATTGTAAGAAGTTTTTAATATTTCTTTTAACATTAGTGCTGCTTTGAAGTATATCCAAACCTGCTGATAAGGTGCTTTGTATCCTTATCAGTTGTCAATGGATGCATGTGTTGGCACTTTGTATCAACCATTTAGCTACATTAAAGTTCTTTTAGGTCTTGTTGTATTTGTTTATCTTGCTTGCATAAGAACTTACTATGTTACAATCAATTAATCTCAGGCAATGTTTACAGCCATAGGAGTTGGATACTCCAGTTCCCTTCCGTCAGCTGCTGCCCTTAATTGGGTTTTAAAAGATGGTCTTGGCCGACTAAGCAAATGCATATACACTGCTAGCCTAGCTTCTGCTTTTGATACTAACTTAAAGGTATTTTAACTTCCATTTTCAAAGGATCAGTTTTCTTCTGTCGGCACTCAGCAGTTCCTGCAGGTGCCAACACTAGTTTTGGTATTTGATGAAAAAAGGGGTTAAATGCACTTTTGCCTCTTGCCATTTAACCAAATATCAGTTTACCCACATGTAATCTTTTTTGGGATTCCAACCATGTTATTTAAAGATTCTTCTTTTTTAGACCTTTGTGGCTTCAAATTACAGGATTAAAGGTATTTTCGTCCCCTGTCATTTGAGCGAATTTTGGTTTACCCCCTGTCACATCATCTATTTTATACAGTCAAATGCCGTGAAGGTCTAAAAGCAAAGAATCTTTTAATTACAAGGTTAGGATCTAAAAAAAAAAGTTACAGGGGTAAAACCGAATTCGTTCGAATGGCAGGAGCAAAAGTACATTTAACCCTTAAAAAAAATGTCACATAAACAACCGTGAAGTGCATGATGGTAATTCAAACTTCATTTGATATGTACTAATTATAAATTGAATCTGATTACTCTTTCTCTCTCTGTGTGCATTTGTGTACCTGCTTTAAAAAGAGAGTCAGGTTCACTACATCTGTTCTTTTTGTTGGAAGCATTGGACTTGAATTACTTACTCCAACATTTCCTCGATTCTTCCTACTGCTTGCAACTATTGCCAATATTGCTAAACAAATAAGCTTGGCATGCTACTTAGCAACTCGGGTAAGGATCAACCCACTATCGCATTGAGTTCTCTATTACATTTTATCTTTTCTTGTACAATAAAAGCTTTCTTGGTTTGGAGCTACTCGCGCGATGGTATTACAACACTTAGGTGGTTAAGCAGTTTTACTTCCCTAATTTGCTAATTTACTTTCTTCACTAAAAGAACACACTCATTCTCTGAGTTCTCTCTAAATGCCCTCTTACTCTTTCTCTCACTTTCTCACCACAGTTTTAATTTGTTTCACATACCAATGTATAGTTCCTATCAATTATGCATAAATCACTTGAGTTTTTGACATCGGGATAGTTAATGTATAATGATTTTGCAGAGACTAACACAGTATACCTCTTAGCAATTGCCTTTCAAATTCGATTATTTTTTTGCCATATTCATATTTGTTACTATCTTTATTCCTTCTATTTTCCGTCTTTTGCATTGTCCACTTTTTCCTTTTTATCTGAAGATTGCATGTCTATACTTTTATGCAATTCTTCATATCATAAGTTTATCCGCCTTGCGAAAATTCCCTGCTTTTTTCATCTATATACTATACTGATTGATATACTTCCTTTTTCCTGTGAATTTTGATATTTTCTTTTTGTTTACGCAGTCAGCTGTTCATCAAAGTTTTGCAAAAGCAGACAACCTTGGTGAAATTTCTGCCAAGGCCCAGGTTAGCATAAGTGTTTTTGCTTTTTTGTTTACCTTTCTTCAATCTGTGTATTCATGGATTGTATTATGAATATTTAATATATTGCAGATTCAAACAGTCTGCTTTGACATCCTTGGTCTTATGCTTGCTGCCCTTGTTAATATGTGGATTGGGAGCCATCAAAGGTTGTTATTTCCTCCATGACGAAATGTTACTATTTATGTTTTGCTGTGAAACTGAGAGCTGATTGTAGTGTATTTACCTTAAGAATTTGTGACCTTATCGTTCTAAATAAAAGAGAGAGAAAAAAAACTTAACTGTTGTTACAAGGCCAGGATGTATACTGTAATGGACTTTTCTTGTCATGTATAGGTGTATGATATATTTTTCATGTTGTTATTGCTTAAATAAATTGGCTTGTTTTCTAACTTCAGTTATCTGTTGGCTTTCAAGACCACAAGCAGGTCTCCATTTCTTTGTTTATCCCTTTTTTGCTTTCATGGACCTTTTCGGGATTTATCAAGGACTAAAACATGTCCATCTGAAAACTTTGACTAAGGTATGTTTTCTGATGGCTTTAATTATGAAGTGGTGTTTAGATTTAAGATTTTTTTACTTTTGTACTTAACCGCCTAAAACTGAGTGATTTTGGAAGAAATGAATTGTGGTGCTCCTTCGTTGTCTATTTTAACATTAAACATCCATTTGTTTTTCTTTTATTTAAACACAAGTTTTGGTTTTATAGTGTAGGACTTGTTGAGAGTATGTGTTTTACTGTCTTGTTGGTGCATTTTGTTTTAGGATAGGCTTGAAATCATTCTGAAAACTTGGATTGAGTTTGGATATGTGCCTTCCCCGGCAGATGTGAGCGAGAAAGAAGTAATCAACTTTATGGGAATTAAAGGTAAAATGCTACGGACTCTTACGTTCGTGTTTGATACTTTCCATGGTGAGGTTATAGTCAACTAATAAGATTTGGTTCAGGTAAAAGTTTATGGCCAATTAGAATAGGGTGCATAAATCCCAAGGACCGGATACCTGAGTGGTCAATGAAGACAATACAAAGCATAACTGATGAGGATTATTACTTTGTATGCATGGAGATCTTCGAAGGATTAAAAAGAACTGGCCAGGTGAGCATAATTATGAGACTATCTTGGTGAACTTCCTATAAAGTAGTTCTGTATTCTGATTGTTTTTTATTTTGCTTCTTTTTGTTTGTGGCGATTTTCTAGAACCGTATCCTTCTTTCCATCCGTGAAGGAGCTGAATCAAAGCATATAATTATGGGTTTGTTGCAGGTGATAAGACTATTCTTAATGATTTTTCAACTATTATTAATGTATTATTACTGCTAGCTAATTTGAATCCTCTCATGTTCCTTCCATGAATGTCATATTATGTTGGAGAAAGAAACAACGGCCCTCTTTAGTTAAAAAACTTAATTAAGTTCTAATAAAATAAGTGTGTATGTATAAGCTGTTTGTACGACAAAGGATAAAATAAAGTCAAACTGTTTTCATATAAGGTATAAGCTATCATTGAGGAGAACCCGAGTTCAAATCATGGGCGGAACAATCCTTTGCTTGACTTTTCTTACCTCCCAACCGGACTTCGGACTATCACAGCCCTTTTCCTTGATAACCAGAGAGGGTAAGACCCAAAAAAAAAAGAGAAGCTATACGCTGTTTCTTAAGCTATCCCAGAAAGCTTATGGAAATGAGCTGAAAATGGCTTATGGAAATGTCATAAGTTGTTTTCTTAAACTCTGTCAAAGTTTCACAGATATTTATTCTAGTAGATAAGTCCAAATAAACCAATTCAACTAGGTCCAAAATCAGTTAGAGCGGCGAACAATTATTTTTATAGGGTCCATTAGACTTTACTTAGTATGTTTCGCTGTATCCTCCCTTTCCTCTCATGTGATAAGGAGTATATTTTTTTACAAATCAAACAACATCATAATGTCCTGTCATGAAACATGTCTAACATCAGATAATTTAACTCTAAATCCTTCTTAATTAGTGAATTATCTTCCATTTATGCTAGGGAAGGGAAAAAAATCCTTTGGCTTGAAACCCAATTTACTTATTCTAGTGATATTTTCATATGACATTTCTTTTTGACAAATTCAATTTGTAGGCCTGCTACATCAGAAGGACTTTTCTTAAGTGGAATATTAGTAGTATAGGGGAAAACAATGCATCAAACTCGGCACTTGAGGATTGGCCAGTAATTGTTGAGGATGGCAAGAGGTATGCAGAAAGAGATGTAACTAATTTGATTGAACAAATGGTGGGAATGGGTTGGGTGGTGAAGAACATTTTATTGTCAAAGCAAGAACAGGCAAGATACAGTTTTGTGTATGATTAATTAAAGATGGTTTTCAAAATTTTGTTGGCTCCTTAATATCATGGGAGTGTTTGGGGTTAACTTTAGCTGAAAAGGTTAGAGATCCTAACTGTATAAAAAAATGAGTAAAGAAATGTATTTTTAACATATCCATGATTTTAATGTATTTTTACATATCCAAACCGATAAACTTTACGTTTCTCTCTAAATGACATTCTCCATCCATGTTCAAGAGTGATAAAGTCAAATATGTGTAGTACATAAAGTTACTTTAGATGTTTACTTTGCGCAAGTACAATCATAAATAGTAAATGAATAGTGAGTTGGTCATGTCAATGACAAATGTCTTTTTGTATTTTTGTTATTTTACGAATCCCCATCCTCGAGAAATGTGAGGATGACTTTGACGACGAGACTTTGTCTTCAACATTGTGATCCTCGTCTTCGGTTTAAAATACTTAATCTTAACGAAGATCTGAATCATGCTTTCTCCACAAAGCTCGTTGAGCGATTCTTCAACATTTACCTCCTTTCTTTTTAAGAGGCTTGATAATCTTATGGAACTTTGGGTGAGGATAATTTATGTTTGTGATTCTTTTATTTGAAGAAGTATCTTCAACAAAATGTCTCTTAATAATTTGCACTCAAAAGCACACATCAAATAACATGAGATTGTAATGTTAATTATTTAGAAACATCAAATAATATTTTGGTTCAACAATGACTTCAATTAGTAATCATATGTCATTATGTTTGAAGAAAACTCACATATTTTAATATATTAAATGAGGTGGATTTTAGGGTGAGGGTTCAATTAAGTCCCTCATCGATGAACCATGAAGAAAATACCATTTGATTGAATCAATTGTTGAGATTTATTGAAAATAAAATTGATTACATCTAGACATTTTCACACAATTTTGTCCCTATTATATTTCTTCATCCTCTTCAACTCCCCTAAAATCTGACAGTATCACAATTTCTTTCACCAGACATTTTTACATTGTTACAAAACGCAAAATTAAACTCAGTTTTGATAGCTATTGTGTGATTGTGCCAGTTTCAGAAACCCCTACAATTTAAAACCTTAATAGTTAGTTCATGGTGAACTTTAATGCTTCATGACTATAAATTAGGTTCCGGCTTTAACACACAAACAGATAAATTGAAACTTCATTTGAAATGAATGTGATGGAAAAAAATGCCTTTAAACTTTAAAATTATTTGAAGGATCAATGCAGAATTGATCTGCTTTCTTTTTGGTCTTGGTAAACGTAATAAGCAAAGAGAATTAATTACAGCGTGTACATCTTTTACAAGAGTTGAAAATTTCCAAACACTTGTTAGTTGCAATTCTCTAATTTTCGACAAACATTAGGCAATTGAGGGGAGGCATGAGGAAAACATAAGGACATGTTTGTGTATGAACAAGTGTTGATGGTCTCATTTTTTATTTTAATAAATCTAGACCATTAATTAGATCTAATGGTATTTTTGTCATGGTTCACCGGTAAGGGACTTAATTGAACCCTCACCCTAGAATTCACCTCAGATAAAAAAAAAAGTGTTTCAATAAACATTATTTTCTTTAAACTAAAAAATAATAATCTTTAAACACTAATTTTTCACTTCAATATCTACTTAATTTGTTGTTAAATATGTGAAACAACCATCAATACAGACAGTTTCTGCACTCATAATGATTTAAACTTAACTTACTACACAATATACATATCATTTCTTACTTCTCTCTTGATCAATTATTGACTTAAGTTTTAAAGTGTTTGTAGACACATCACCACCTAATCTCCATCGCATCTTCATCGTTTTGAACCGCATTTCCTTACCACGTAAGTCATAAACTCATCGAGAATCATCGAGAATGTTCTTAACCGAGCACTTTCACTTTATAGAAGCTCTAAATTTTTAATGTTCCTTCTGGTAATTGTGTAATAAAAAACAAAATAATTTTTTAATTTTTATTATGATGAACGAAGACAAAATGACTTATTCTTTTTTATAACATCTCTACTAGCTACTCCAAGTTCAAAGGAATAAATTTTTATTTTGTTTTAAATTAGGATGATGCTAACAAACATCTTAAGGACACTTGTTAAAAAAACAAAATCCTTAACAAATGTTCTTATCTATACCTATTAATAAAGGCAATACTATTTTTTGGTATAGCCTTTTTTTGTAATTAAATCCCAAAATGCCCTTGCAGTTTTTTCCCACACTATTAACTCTTTTTTTAATTACAATTATTAACTTCTCACAAAAGACAATCAAAGAGTTTAATTACGGTTACTTACTTCCCATTAACTTCTCATCACACAATTGTTAATAACTACTTTGATCACTATCTGATTTCAAGAACACATATTTGCTACGTACAATCATTAATTCTACCATTTTTTCTTTCATTAACACCTGTTTCTATTGATATTCTTAATCACTCCATTAATTCACTTCACGGTAAACCTTTCTCACTCAAATAGGAAATTTCATCATGGAATAAGGTACTTTAATTTGTTCTATACTTCTTATTGTCCATGTTTTAATGGAAGCCATAATTTTTCCATATCTTTATTTCATAATAAGGTTGCCTACAATTGTATGTACATGTCTTTAATTCTTCTTCTTCTTAGTGTCCATATTTTAATGGAAGCCTTTTTTTTATAACTTCCAAATGTACTTTTATATGCATTTTTTTAAATGTTCAATGTGTAGTCAATGAATTTGTTCTCAATTTGGAAACCAAAAAGCATAAAGTGTGTGAAACGTATATAATTAAGTACTTTGTTGGTAACACATTAGTTTTTGAATGTACTAAATTTTTGAGGAAAAAATAGAAAGAAAATCCAATCACTCTATAAGCATCTTTGGTTTTATGCTATCAACATGTTTACTTTGAACTCCATTCCCTAAGGAACTCCATTCTTTTATCTATCTTTTTTAATGGTCTTTTACTTTTTATTCTCCCTTTTACTTGAACGGAGTTGTGGAACTATACATCATGAATCACACTGCAAAGGTTTTAGACATTTGGGTTGTATTTTGCAATTATTGATCACACATTTGATGTTTTGTCTAATATTATGTCACTGTACTTAATAGTCTTTGATTTTTTTTTTCTTTTCAAAGAATGGGAAATTGTGTAAAATAAAAAGAGATGGACAAGAAAAAGGAAAATATTTATCCCATGTAACATCATTTACTTATTCATGTTGTTTATCTGCTCTATTCTTCAGTTTTAGTGTGAAGGATAAATTTTTTGTTCAATATTATATTTTTCATTTTTTCCTATTTAACGGGAAAGTGAAAACTGAGAGGGATAGTGTAGAGAGTTGAATGAGAGACGGGAAGACGGAGCCGCTTTCTGTAGACATGATTATGCAAACCTTCAATAGCCTTCTCTCATTCAATTGATTTCCTTTCTACTTTTATGTTGTTATCTCCATGTCATTTGAGTCTTTATTCCATAATTGTTGCAAAGGGTGAAAGGTAACGTCGACAAAGAGGAAAGGAAGACAATTACATATCAAGAAATACAGTTTGAAGATACTTGAAGTTTTCAAGTCTAATGTTTGATGCTCAATAAATATTTAACTTTCCTTTACGTTTTCAAGTGGTTACATATCAGTAAATTAACCAATCGTTGGAAAGTATTCCAAGATGAAATGGAAATCTATCAGAGTATTTGCAAGATATTTCTGAAAGTCCTGTTTCACTATATATATATATATATATATATATATATATATATATATAGATAATTCCATGAATATTTAGATAATCTTTTATTTATCTTTCTCCAATTTTTTGGTATGTTAGCATCATTGTTGCAGCATGGTAACTTTGTACATTTACTACTTTCTTTTTTACCTTACAACTGTTACATTATTTTAGGGTGGAGAAATAGCCTAAAAGAGGGGAAATTGGTGGCAATGCAGAGGGGCTGCTATCGGCCAAGATAAGGTTTCCGCATTGAAATGTCCAAGGGTTTTTTTTCATCATTTTTTTCCTTTTTAATGGCAAAGTGCTAAAGAGATTAACTATGCATTTTGAATCACATTGAAAGGTTTAAGATAAAGGCTTGATATATTATTTCCTTATGTTACATTTTTGTATCTATTTTACTAAGTGTGTTAAGTGAGAGATATGTCAATAATCTTATATTTAACAATTACCATGTGACAATATGTTCTAATCCTCTCTTATTCTCTTATTATCTATCTATATCTCTTTATTGGAATAGCTATATATCGAAGGTAACATTTTCATTTTTAACATATCACTTTTGTTTAGATGCATTCACATTACTAGATGAACATACATCACAAAACTAAATATATATTTAGTAACTCCATGTCAAAGAAGTGCATGAATTACATATCTTACATTTTTTTAATCAACCTTGATGCTTCTCTTTTTGATCAAGCTTGGTCATTCTTTTAAATCTAATTATTTTCTCCAAAATATATATATATAAAAAAACTAAATCAACATAAATGTTAAAAAACATATTGTTTATGAGTTACATGCGTTAGCGCAGTAAAAAGAGCGGACAGACGGACACGGACCGTGCCGCTAGTGACATTAATTAACATCTTCCTTTAAATTGATGAAGTCTTAAATTTAAAGGATAAGGCCATTCTTTCACCATATGAGTTTTACAATATACATTGCTTTTATAGATAACTTTCCTCAATAGCTCTCACTGGTCTTCTCGATGTGGGACTATTAGTTTGAACTTTGAAGCTAAAACAAACCCTTCTTAAACCTTCTCAGGCAATGTTTACAGCCATTGGAGTTTGACACTCCAGTTTCCTTCAATCAGCTGCTGCCCTTAATTCGTAGCCCTGCTACATCAGAAGGTCTCTTCTTAAGTAGAACAACAGTATATAGGGAAAAACAATGCATCAAACTCAGCACTAGAGGATTGGTTTGTGATTGTTAAGGATGGTAAGAGGTATGCAGAAAGGGATGCAACCAATGAAGCACAAATACATATACAGACACTGATATACCAACGTTGCAAAAATCTAAGAAAATTAATGTAATTATATGTGTTGGTGTCGTGTTAATGTCGGGCACCGACACAAAGACACATCTAATTTAAAGAGTGTCCGGATTTCATAGGATATAACTAATTTGATTGAAGAAATGATGAGAATGGTTTTGGTGGTGAAAAATATTAGTCAATAAATCGAGGTTAGAGATCAGAAATAAGCCTCTTAAGTGAGTGAGTGCCATCAGAATTTTGATTCCATTCTCACTCATCATAAGTTGTCCAAAAAAACATTAGTAAATAAATTTCTACATTTTACAAATATAACTTCTAGAGTTGAAATGAGTATGCTTATAACATTTCATTAATAATAAAAGAGTTTATACAACAAGATGCATTTTAATAAATGGTGAGACTGACTGATAATACGACAACCATGCAAATGTGTAAGTTACCTCATTTGTTTGTCTCGTATTGAACTCAATCTCAGAGTTGGTTAAATAAAGGAAAATGTCAACGAGTGTCCCGGACACTCTTTAAGGATCATAAGTGATAAATATTTATGAAAATACATGTGTTCAATGCATTGAAAAACAAAATATTTAACTTTTAAAAAAATAATTGCTTATTTTAGAATACTTAAAGAATGTCTCAGATGCACTCGTTAACATGACCATTAAATAACAAATCATACATCAACCCATTGCTAGCAGTTCTCGAATTTCACACATCATTTTGTTCGCACCAAATAACACAATTCTTTATTTACGGAGTTATGCTATGTTAACATATCTTTTATTTATACTAGAGTTTAAACTTTAAACGGACACCTGTGTTGTCTATTCATTTTTTTTAGAGTTAATGTGTATAAATTACGACGATAGTTTTTTAAAAAAATTTGGTTAAAATTAATTTGATCTTTCTCTAATTATAAAAGTTAATAACTAACAAAAACAAAATTTTAACCACATTCTAATAATTTGACACCTCAACGTATATTTATCATTTTATGTCTTTTGTAACAAAAAAATCTTATTTAGATGAGAGAAAATAATTGTCAAAAGATTGTTGTGATTTTGTAACAACAAGTTTCTTTTATATAATTGTATCTAAACCTATTAAATTATCTTTTAAAAAAAGTGATTTTATTACGATAAACAAAAATAGATATTGATTTTATTTTTATAAAATCTTAAAATAAACAATATTTAGATTATTGAATGTCAAGATAATTTTAATTTTAATTTGTAACAATCGGGTCCTATGATGTTTGTTATAACTTTAAAGAAATCCCTTAAAGAACATCTTATCTCTTTGTTATATTTTTTTTAAAAATTAGCATCCACAAAAAATCTTAAAACAGCTTCAAAAGATGAATGTAAATTATTTTTTACATAGTTATATTATATCCAAACAAATTAAATTATTTTTAAATATTAATTTTGATGAAAATTATAGATATAAATACTAGATATTTTGTACTACCATATTTTGACAAACTAAAGTTATCTTTTTCATCTCCAATTTTTTTTATCTTTTTCAATGATACTAACGATATAACAAATATTATATCCTAAAATTTTTTAAAAAATAATATATAGTATATATATGGAATAAAATATATTAGCACATTTTTCACATTAAAAAAACAAAGTAAAATAGAAGAAACACGTGGAGATAAATAAGTGGGTAGTAGATGATTCTAGAAGGTGATAGATGCAAATTGATGACGTAGAAAATCTAAATCTCCAAAGCAATTTGTCTCTATTTATTTAACACCGCTTTCCCTTGTTCCGTGCTTTAACAACTAACGTGTTTTGATTTGTTCTGTTTTGTTTGTACTTTCTTCATCTTCTTCGCTGTTCCTTCCTTCTCTTTCATAGTAATATCTCTCCCCCTCTCTCATTTGTGAATTTCCTTCAATTTTGGATTGTTGTTTCTTTTGCAAAGGTAGTTTTTGAAATTGGGGTGTTAAATTTGTAATAGATCTGTGATGAATGTATTAAAGTTTCGATTTTTAGAATTGGGTTTTTCTCAGTTGGGACTTACGTACTCCATTCTGGGTAAAAGTGCAGTTTTTTTAAATGGGTTTTGAGTTTTTTAAAGGAAAATTATCTGGGTTTTAATGGGTGTGTTTTTCTATTAAAAGGGTCATTGTGTTTTAGTTTTTTACTTTTGTGAATTATGTATTTTTGTTGGAATATAAGTATAAGTATATACTTTGTTTGATTATTGTGTTCTAATGATTTTGATAATGATGAAAATTTTGAGGGTTTCTCTTGTGTATGAGGAATTGGAATTGTTGGTAGAATGCATTGAAATATTGAATAAACATGTTTTTCACTTAATTGTTTTATTGAATTTGCTATGTTTTTCATATGATTACTCAAAATTGTTTTTGTTTTTTTTGTTTTGTTTGTAATGTGGTTTTCTATTCTGTTAGGTTTTATTGAAGAATTTACAATTCTCTTCAAGTGTTTTTGAGTGCTTGACTAATTTTCATTCAACTGTATCACATGGCTGAGGTATGTGACACATCAATGATACTATTAGTTTTGGTTCATTCTTTGCCATATTGTATACTTGCAGTGTTTTTATTTATTATGGTATTTAATACTTGAATTGTTTGCAGGAGGGTTACAGGGTTACTCTTAATGTTTATGATCTAAGCCAAGGACTTGCTCGACAGCTTTCAACGTCGTTTTTGGGGAAAACTATTGAAGCCATATGGTGAGTGTTTCCCTTTGTTTTAGTATAATGTTCATGATCTAATTGCTTAATTGGTTGTTATATTTTAGAATTGTGGATTAGATGGTTGTTTTATATCTATGTTGTGTTGAATGAATGGCATTGACTTCCAAATTTTCGAACTACAAAGCATTAGCATGATACACGGAAAATGTATTCAACACTAGCACGGACACATTGACATTGATAGTAAATTGATAAGATGAATGGAAGAGATTGAATGTAACTAGATATATGTGTTGGGTCGTGAACACAGAAAACCTTTAATCTGCAGTGTCGGTGCTAGATAGCTTTTAATTACCATAGGTTTGTTGTTTCTTTGCTCTTGTATCTTGAATGTACATGCCAACATCTTGGTTGTGCTATTTTTTGTTGGCTTATTGAACGGCGGTGTTAATGGAAGATCGTAGAAGGTTGTGGTTTGTTTATTTTCTACTAATTATTTGACAATTTTGTACTAAATTGAGTATCGCGTGACAATAGCAAGTTGTTTAATTTCTGTCATATGATGCTGCTATAGCGTTACTATCGACACTATTTGATAACACTGATATTGAAAGGTTACATTTTGGTTATAATTCCGGATATTGTTTTTGTACTTTCAGGCACACAGGAATTGTGGTTTATGGCAACGAGTACTTTTTTGGTGGTGGCATACAACACTGTCCTGCTGGATCAACACAATACGGAACTCCACTCAAAGTGGTAGAGTTAGGTGTTACTCATGTTCCAAAGGATGTGTTTGAAATGTATTTGCAGGAAATCAGTCCGCGGTACTTGCCTGAAACCTATAGTTTGCTTACTCATAACTGCAACAACTTCAGCAATGAAGTTGCTCAATTTTTGGTTGGTGCTACCATTCCTGATTATATTCTTCAGCTCCCTAATGAAGTTATGAACAGCCCAATGGGTTCTCTTTTCTGTAAGTTATCACCTACAACACTTCACTCAAATCATAAATTCTTCTTAGTTGTCCACTTCTTGCATACATGATTATGTTTTTACTATGGTATAATGTTCTGACATATTGAAGTAACAAAATACATTCAATCAAATCTTTATGGCATGTAGTAATTGTTTAACCAATAACCATAGACAATTTTAAAATACTTTTTAGGCATCTTCATCTAAGTATTGTATTGCTTGTTCTAAGATTCTTTTTTGGCTAATAGTTATGTATTCTATTAGAACTGTTTAGAACATGGCTGAAAAATGAGTTTATAAGTAGGAGACATGTATATCCTACAAGTCGTTATTGTAGTGCTGAAATTCATACATTCTTCAAAATTTTGGTAGTGTTTCGTGTCATCAGTTAAGTCTAAATAAGTCCCTACAATTACATCCTTAGCTTTGCCTCACTTTGCTTGCATATTGCAAGTAATTTTCAAACTACATTTGTTGCTGTCTAAATCGAACTTTTAATGTTCATCATGAATGTTTGTTCTGGTTAATACTGTCATTACTTACATCTATTTCTTCAATTTGACAGTGCCAATGATCCAGAATCTAGAGACAACATTAAAATCCGGCGGTGTTCCACAAGTACCACAATTCAGGCCTTCCACAGTGAGTCCTGCTTCAAATTTTGCCTCAGTCACCACCCAGAAGAGTTCAACTGGACCTACTTCATCCACTGAGAGAAAGGTTATTCCCAACAAGGAAGTAGCAAAAGGCAAAAAAGAAGATAAGAAGACAGAAAATGTAGCTTCTGAAAAACCAGCACAACCCAATGGTGCTGTAAAAGATCCTTTAGGTGATGCAAGGAACAAGGTTCAAGATGAGATAATCAAAGAGTTTGCTGCAATAATGGCAACTGGAACAATGCGTGCTAGTGAAGCTGCAGCACTTGCTACTAGAAGAGTTATGGAAAGACATGGCCAGATGTCTGTGTCACAGAGTTAACAACACTTGTTTCTGTCATTTTTATTTTAATTTAGTTAACAATTTGTTATGTAAACAATGTCACTGCAATTGTTTGTGGTGGATTTTTAAATTAAATTTGAGACAAAATTGAATCAATCTCTATTGTGTGGATGTTTACATTTTGTTACCTTGGTTCAAGTTATGGCGTTATGAATGTTGGTACCACCAATAGCATCTCCTTTTTTGTGGACAATATTTTAGTCTTTTAATTATTTAAACATGTTATTTTATTATTTTCTCGTTTTGAACCTTTCTTAAATGTGTGAGTGTGTTCAAACAAAATATCCACGTACATATACTTGATGAAGAAGTACATATATACTTGATGAAGAAGGAGGTGGTGGGTCAAGAAATAACGTAGTTCAAAGACGCATGACCTCATGACATACGTGGATAAGTCAAACAAAGTGCATGCATTGCATTCTACATAATGAAGTTGGAAGAAAGATTCAGCATGTACTTGTCAATACGCGTTTTAACGTCAACTTCGTGGGAATGTTGTTTATCATGAAAAAAGAATAATTAAATATCTTACCGTTCAAGACATCATTTGTATTTTAGTAGTAGTACAAAGATAGAAATACTTGGAATAAATAAACGAGTAATTCTTTCTTAGTGAACATTATAAAATTCTTTTAATTTAAAAAGTAAACATTGTAAATTTGAACGAGGAAGTTGTCTTCTTCAAGTGTTTCTACCATTGAAATAAAGATTATATGTGAAACAGAAATAAAATACAAAGAAATTTGAATGATGAGTTACTCAAACATGGTTTGGTTTGGTCGATTCAATATAGAAGTAGAATGTGACTTCCTTAGATAATAGGCAATCTCAAAAGTCATAATATTTTGTCAATTCTTAAGGATTAATTTAAAAAAAAAAAAAACTCTTAAGGATCAACTTTCTAATATCTTTACTTTACGAAATCTATGTAACAAGTTGGATGGATGCATATGATAAACTCCTCCTAGAAAGGGAGTGTCAAGAAATTTTATAACAATGATAGTATTTCTTGTTTTCCTATTTAGTCACCTCATATATTGTAGTTTCTTCTCTCTTTTAACACAAGAAATATCATGTTTTTAGTCTCTGAGTTAGGAGCATATCAATCAAGCTCTACTCTAATAAACATGAAAATGTGTATTGAAAAAAATTGAAGTGTCAGATTAAATAGAGATGAATCCTGAAAATATATTATTTTTCTATTCCATGTTTGTCTTTCAGCTAAACAATTACAGATAAATAAGTTCTCCCTGATTTGATCCCTTTCAAAAAGGCACAACTATAAAGGAAAATTTCATCCAAGGAGCAATAATCAAAAGCTCAGGGCAATTTACATGGCTTTCCAATTGTAAAACATGTATAGTTTCTTTTGTACTATTTCGTCTGGTTCTTATTCTCCAGTGTTAGTATAGTATTACATTTTAGTTGTTGCAAAAAATTTGGTACTAACAAAAACAATATTACACTTGAACTAATAACTAAAAAGAATGCAATGTACAAACTATGGTAAAGTAGCTGAATCTTGTGTTCTTGGCAATACATGCTCTTCATCTCTTATATTCACATCTTCATTTTTCAATTCCACAGCAGTAGCTTCTATTGATTTGCTAAAAGTTTCGGCCGGAATGTTGATTCCCGCAAAGCCGATCATGACAGCTACTGCTCCGAGGTAATCCATGAAGGGAGGAGAATGTCCGGTGATGGTATCGACAATGGCAGCCAATGGGACTTGAATTGTGAGTCCAGCTGTTGCTACTGTGGTTGATGTAAGAAGAACAGCCTTGGCCCATAAGTAATCACTCAACACATTATCCAACAATCCTGGTTTTGATAGGAAATATAAATGTACATGTCAAATAATGTAGAATGAGGAAAGGATACATGGATTAAAGGGTTAGGGCATGTTTGTTTGAGAAAATGTTTTCAGCTTTTACCTTCAAATACAAAATTGACACTATTTTCAGGTCAGTTCCAATTTTCAAATATTTGGACAAAAAACAGTGTAAACAAAAAGTTGTGTTCAATGTTTCATGTACGAATATTTGCAAACAGAAACCAAGATGAAAATAATGTGACGGTTTTGTAGATAATAAGCAAAAACAGGGAAACAAAATTATTCTCAACCCAAACATGCTCCAGTCGTCTTAAGGGAAAAAAAGTTGTGGGCATTTGTTACATATAAAGCCATGAAAGTCATGTCTAGGAATAATTTACAACTCTCTGATGTTCCAATTACAGATGCAAAGTTGTCAATCTGCAGACAAAGTGTTTTTAGAAGTAGCAATGAAGTGTTTGCTTAATAGTGCAGACAAAGTGTTTTTAGAAGTAGCAATGAAGTGTTTACTTAATAGATTGTGCTCATATATCACTGAAAGATAAAGTGATTGCAGTAACATGCCAATAAAAAAACAAAATAATCTTCATATGGTACTAACAATGGGAAGATCAACAATGAAGCGTAAAGACAAATGATCTTCCAGCTTCCAACTAAGAATGTCATAAATGAAGTAATGCATAGTTTTGTTTTCTAGGTTTGATAATTCTTGAGTTTAATGGAGACGCACCAACATCCAATAAGAACTCATGATTTTGCCATCTAAGCACAGTTTATAACTGCAATTTAAAAATAACTCAATACTGGGTTCTCATTGACGGCCGTGAAAAGTAAAACTAGTTACTCTGACAGTGCATGTCCCCTTCTCTCATCTAAGTTCTAAAACAAGGTGGGTGGCTTTTTAAGAAAATTTCAGTCAATCTCCAGCCAAGATGTATTCAGCTAATGATGGTGCTCTTGACCAATACTTAAGATGTCTCAAATATTTTAGACATACAAAACACATAAGTAGTGTTCCATTGGAAAATCAGAGAAGTGTTCCATTCGAAAATCAAATCAGGAATAAGGAATAAAAAACTAAGCAGGACAAAAAGTTGGCGACTTCTTATTTCTTTCTGCACATAGTGCATATATATTGACCCTTCCCAGATCTCATAACAAATGGAATCTCGTGGACCAGGTTACCCCTGAACCGTTTCTTAAATTCTAGCAGTAGTCTACCACAGTCACAGAGTGCAGAAGTGTTAATTTTTTATTATAACAGATGGATATCAAAGTGAAATGGTAAGAAGCTGCAATTTATCTCAAAAGAATTTCTGATTTATAGTAACCTATACCTATTCATTTTTATTTTTTTGACTAAACCTATACTTATTCATAGAATTAGAAATCTAAAATTATGGCATCATTTTTAGGGCTTCCTCTTATTACCAAACAAGCAAAATATAAAGAAATTTTAATTTCCTTTTCCTTCTTTCAATCTACCGAAGCATAACATTTTGAAGGTAAAAAGTTTGCACCCGGAACTATAATCAAATTTACTCTCAGATTAATTTTCATTTTAAGTTTATAAGAACCAATGTCAACCCTATAGTGGTTTACGAGTATTATTTATCAATGGAGCTGCTACTCACAGGCACAAGCAATTATACAATATACATATATAAATAACCAAGGTCAAAACGAGATTTGTCTCCTTCTAAAGTGGAACTCGCTTTAGAGGAAAAAGTTATGAGTTATAACTTACAACTATTGATTGGAAAATCATTGTTTGAGATTATGATAGAATGCACACAACAACAAATTCATTTAAATCCACTATCTAGATTTTCTTATCATTAGTTATAACTCTTCAGTTTCCTTCCTAAAAAGAACCCTTAAAGAGCCAACTTCGTCAAAAGAATGCTCATAGGCATAGCTATTTGTAAAATACAATATGTAAACGGCATGCACCAAGAGTAAAGGGTGAATAGGAATGCCATTCATAAAACAACAACAATAACCAAAGCTTTTTACCAGGGTTTGGTCGGATGCATAGATGAAATAATATCTTCTTTTAAATCATGTTAACTTTAAACCATTTACATGTAAAGCCATCTTATTAGTTTAACCAATAATCATGACTATCATTTATTTGATCTACTCTTTGCAAAAAACAATTTCGTTTCCATAGGAAAATGCATAAAGAACTTAGCCACTTCATCAAACTCCAAAGAAAATGTAAAAGATAGCAAATACAAACCTTTGCCAATAATCAGACCAAGCTGCTTCCAAGTAAGCATATAAAACGGTTCGGCCTTGGTGAAATTGAGTATCAGGGCAACTGGAAGAAAAAGTATAACATTGAAAAGCCCCAGAAATCCAAGAAACTGAGCCATACTAGCTTCACCATTCTTTCCATCATCGTCATTTAATTTCTTGCGAATAAGGGTAATATACACTGCATACAATCCTGCTGAAGAAAGTGCAAAAATGTCTCCAAGAAGAGGATTTGATGCAACTGTTCTTAAACCAGATTGTGAATCACCAAGACTTACAATTATTGTTCCTGCCATGCAGAGAAGAACACTAAAGAGCTTTAACCAAGTAAACCTTTCTCCCAAAAAAGCTAGTGAAACCAAGAAGGTAAAAAGACTGGATGCACTGCTTAAGATTGTATTTGACTGCACATAACATGAAAAAGTAACAAACTTAGAGCTGTGTTATTTTGACACAAAATGCGACAACACAATTCTACAACAATTTGGATAGTAAATGCAGATCAAATACATGGTTATTTACGTTTAGTAGATGATTAATTACTACACCAAGGTTTCACAACTCATTGCCCATCAACAAAACACAATTAACCATGATTTTGAAGGTCATTAACCACGCCTTTTAGGTGTATATTTGAATACAAATTGTGGTTAATAGATATCATATCATTTATATTTGAAAACTTAAAAATCATGTATATATGAACATAATTTGAATGGTAATAACTTATAATGAATACCATATATATTTGAATACCTAGAAATCATGGTTAATGACATTCAAAATTGTGGTTAATTAGGTTCAATGAATAATTAATAAGTTGTTAGACCTTGTTATATTCATTAACTACCATTGAAAGTAAATAGCCATATACTCGAATGTCATTAACCATCGAAATTGTTTTCGATTTTTGTTGTCAAACCATAATTTCTGCTAACCTAAGCTAAATAATGAAGTAAAACAGAACTTAAAAGCAAAGACAAAAAATTCCAAATTCACTCACCGTAACTGTAGTATACTTCAAGGACAAGTTAAAAGTGAGTTGAGCGAAAAACCAAAACGGGCATATCAATAAACTAACTTTAGCAACTCTGCACCGTGTCCAACGGCCTTTCTCATCCAACCCTCTTTGATCAACATTCTCAACCAAACCAACCTGACTAACCAATCCTCCCACTACATCATCCGAAGGAAGCAACTCAGAACCATCATTCCTGTCAACAATCCCATCCACCTCATCAATAACCAACGACTCCAAAACTTCACCGCTCACCTCATTATCTCTAAGAAGTATCGCCTGCTCCGACTCCCCTAACCTCCCTTTTAAACTCTTATCACTCTTCCAAAACAATAAACCACCATAAGAATCCTCCAAATACCTCCCAATTTCAACAATTGGAATCAACACCACAAACAATGAATTGCATATGTAAGTAACAAGAAATGGCGACACACCAGCATCTACAACAGACTGCACTACAAAACTAGCAGCTATCCATATTATTGCAACAGCTATTATATATATCAAACCTAAACCCCATTTCCATGCTTTACTATCCAAATCTTTTGAACCCACCATATCTATATATCACCAAAAACCCTTCTCAAAACTCAAAATCTAGCATACCCAGAAATCAAAACACGTTCTAATTGAAAAATCATCAAGACCCATTGTGCAATTCTAGAAAATAATCACCTACAGCTACAAAAAAGTTGTAAATTGGATCAAAGACTTAAACTTTGAAGGAGAAAAACATAATCTGACACAGTACCATGTACCTGTCGGATAATCAAAATTCGTGGAAATAGATTTTCTATATGTTGTTATGCGAAGCAAATTCTTCGTAGAAATTGAATCCAAATTATGGGTTGGATCTGAATTTGTGATTTATTCAATTTTTCGTTATGAAATCGATCGAAAATTCTATTTGTAAATGTTATTCGCACCCCACTTTTTTTCCTAATACACAATCACCTAGGACCTAAAATAGATTTTACACCGTCCTCCAAAAAACCAAAAAGAAACCACTATATTCTCATGTATTATTTTATTTTATAATCACTTTTTTAAAATAACAATCAAATGTTGAATTCTTATTTTACTTGTTTGTGTAAAACTAGACTAAACAAGTACATTTCAATAAACGATTCTTATTGTAAATTCTGGATAGCACTTGAGTGACAATGTGGTTGGTGATATTGATGACATTATAGTTGATCGATATTATTAATGTTATGAATCAAAATGTCACACAAATACTACCCATAAATTCTATTTTCGTTAATAAACAATTAGTTTGGTTATTGAATTCGTAAAGAGGAAGTTTGGTATCTTTACTTAGTATTTTTATGGAGTAAATTAACGGAGAAAAATACATGTGACAACTAAGAACTAAATTGTTTATTTATTTTCAAAGACTAACATGACTAATAAGTTAGAAAATTTGAAGATATACTTGCAATTTCAATATGCATGAATACTATAATAATAATATCACCTCACACCTTTAGAGATTAATTATTTATTTTTAGATTAAAATTATTGTTTACTCTATTTTAAGTCCCCGTTTCTTACTATTTTATTGTGTAAAAACACATTTTTTTTATCAAAGTAGTTTAAGAAAAATCGTTATGTTTTTTTATTTTGAAGGAAAAAATCGTTTGTGTGTAAGCTTTTTTCAAAAGACATTTTGGTAAAAATAATATTTTTATGTTGAATATAAAATAGCCAATTTTTTTTTGTGTGAATAAGGTATCTCTGCCCACAACTGTAAAAATTAAATTCTTAAGTTGGATGTGAGCATAATAAATGACAAAGGTTTTCCTCCAAAGGATTAATATTGTTGCATTCACTAAACTAAATTCAAACTTATGATTTTAGGCTACGTTGAAAGAGATATTTTATTATCTCATCCAAGTACTTTAGGTTGAACTTAAATAACATTTTGGTTAGCTTTTGAGAAAATCAATTTTTAATAGAAGAGAAAGAAATGCATACAAATGAATATAAAAAATTGAGAAACTATTTTAAGTAACTTCTCTAAAATAAATAAATAAATCATTAATTACAATAAACACGTTAAAACCACTTACATCAAAACAATTTGTTACTAATCACTCCATCCGTTATGAAGAAAAGCAAAAGTAGACAAGAAAGAACAAGTATTAGTACAACAAACCAATGGAAACATGAAGCCAACCCTAAATATCATAAGCAAATAGACAGGTTAAGGAATAAGTTACTAGAAGCTTCATCTACAAACTAGGAAACATAATCCCTAATACTTCCATCTATTCAAGAATAAGAGTCTTCTTCAAAATCTATTGGATCATCTATTATCAGGTTTATGCTATCAGGGCACTCATCATCCAAGCACCAAGCTCAATAGTGTTGGGCATGAGATAGTGTGTTAAAGAGTCCCACATCAGATAAAAGATGACCTAAACATGTGTTTTGATGACAGGTCATCGCACATTATTCTTCACATGTTTTTCACTTAGTTTTTCATCAAGAGTAGAGGAGTATTAGAACAATTGTCTATGATTTTGGGACATTTTGTAATGTTTTTTATGAGTCATGTAATTATACGTTTCCTGAAACATAGCAATTCTAGGGTGCTTTACGAACAAATAATGCAAATCGACAAAACAAAACATTTGAAGACTTGTGAAAAAATGCATAATATATTCTTCACGTAAAATAAAAAATGCATAATATATACATTCTTCACATATCTCTAGCTATAAAAGTTTGAGAATGACATCGAAAAATAAAGTGAAGGTATCATACATCATCAAACATCACTTCCATGGCATTGAAGCATTTCAACTACTTTACTCATGGTAGGCCTTGAATCTCTTTCATCCACAACACAATTCAAAGCAACTTTAGCTAAAATCTCCATTTTACTTTTATCATAATTTAATCCAATTTGAGGGTTAACAATTTCCTCCAACCAAGAAATGTTACTGCCTCTTTTTTCTCTCACCCATGTAACCAACCTCCCATCACTTTCCTCTTCCCTATTTACAATTTTGAAACCTGTAGTTGGACTTTTTCCTGTTATCATTTCCAACACAACTATTCCATAACTATAAACATCCACCTTAGATGTTATTGGCAAATTGAAAATCCATTCAGGGGCCATATACCCTCTTGTTCCTCTAATCATTGAGATGCATGAATTATTAAGGTTGTTCCTATTTTGCAACTTAGACAATCCAAAATCAGCTAACTTGGGCTGGAAGTTAGAATCAAGAAGTATATTTTGCGGCTTTATATCACAATGCAAAATCCACTCCAAACATTCTTCGTGTAGATATGCTAAAACTCTTGCTATTGCTAAAGCAATTTTGTACCTTTTACTCCAATCAAGTTTATTAGCCGACAAGTTTTCGGCTAAAGAACCATTTTCCATGTACTCATAAACCAATAGTCTATATTTTCCCTCAGCACAATATCCCCACATTTCAATCAAATTCATGTGATTAAGTTTTCCAATGATTCCTACTTCAGCTAGAAATTCACCTTCTCCTTGTTGAGCATTGTAAAGTCTTTTTATTGCAGCATGTCTTTGATCAGATAATAGGCCTTTGTACACGATACCTCCTCCACCTCTTCCAATCTCTTGATTGAACCCTTTTGTTGCTTTCTTTAACTCTAAGTAACTGAATTTTTTAAACCCTATTGCTGCGAGCTGGTGGTATCCGTGTTGGCCTGCATTTGTCTTTCGGTTCCTGAATAAGGAACACCAAACGATGAAAATACAGACCGCTTCAAAAGCTCCGATCGCAGCGGCAAACCATAGAAAAAAATTCACATAATGGTTCTCACTTTCTCTAACAAAATCTCTTTGAAGTTTCACAAGACAAACATGGTCGCTTGGATCGGAATATTCTTCTTTAGAGAAGTTATTACCTTTAGGTAATCTCAAGCAGGTTGTTCCTACAAAGAATGGTGAATGCCTTCCATTTCGCAATTGTGTTTTTGTATAACACTTATAAAAGCCTTTTAATACCCCAAAACCGTATTGAAATCCTTTACAATTACAATTTTCTAAGCACAATTTCTCACAAGAACTATAGTTACTCATAGGAACATAATGAATGTCATAGCCATAAAACTCAACATTTACCATCTCAAAAAAGGTAGACTTACTTCTATTGCAAGTAAAATCAAACATAGGCTCGCAACCATAAAACCAATCGCTATGGTTCTTCACTCTATATCCTGGAATACAAGAACATTTTCTTCCATGCTTAGGATTATAACTACATGTGCTATTATCTCCACAAATCCCATGAGCTATGCAAGCACCATAAATGGCTTGCCATGAAACATACCAATTTTGTGACACATTAATTCTACTATACACCCTTAAATTACCATCAGAATCCATTTTCATTCTTCTTTGAAGAACTGTTCCATAATCAGAAGTTAAAAAGGTCAAATTATCCGATGAAAGGAAACTACCAAAAGAGTCCAACAGTGCAATTCTGCTACCATTGAAATTAGCCCTATCAACTTGCGAAATTAGAAGCCAAGGTTTTGGCCAATAAGAGCTAGAAATATCAGGGCCATCATAATGAAGACCAAGAACATTTGCATCATCAAAGTAGAACTTGTAGAAGCCAGTAGAATGATTACTCTCACTTCTTGAAGCTACAAGCTTTGTATATCTTGTAAGAGGTTGACTTGGAAGGAGAGTATCTGTTGGAGAATCAAAACTTTGCCACAAAATTGTGATTCCTTGAAACTCACGTAACACAAGATTTCCATCATCTTTGAGATGCAACTCTAGTGGTTCCAATGATGCAGTATTTGAAGACCAAACATTGTTTAAAGAAACGTCAAACAATACAATATTTCCGGTGTTTAAAATGGTAAGTTTGGATCGTTTTCCATTCACGGGTTGGTCGTGATTTGCCATCCAAATAATGGTGTTGCTGAGGTTGAGGGAATTTGGTTCTGTGAACCATATGGCAAAGGAATATGCATTGTCACCAATAGCAGTAAAACCAGCTGAGAACATGCCATTTTGTGAAATGATGTTGTCTTCTGGATTTTCCACTGAGAGGGAGGAACCCTTTCTCAATGATGAAGAAGAAGATGAACATTGAAATAAAAAGGCCAATACTAGAATAAACAGTGTGAATGACAAACCCATATTATTCATGGATGCAATTTTTATGACCCTCCACCAAATTTATGTTGAAAAATTTAAATGTCAACAAACAAGAGAAACTATATTAAAAATGTTTGTTAGAAATGTACTTTGAAGAATACTCACTCTTTTTTTATAGTACTCTAGTTTAATCAAGGAAAGTATAATATATAATACTCCCTATATGTAACCATCCTTTGCATTTTTCACATTTCTTAAGAAAAGTTGTCAGTGTAATTAATGTGTCTGTTTTTTGTGTTAATATTACCAAATTTTTCTTTGTTTGTATGTGTATTAAATTTGACTTTTCATATTTCAAGACAAGTTAGTAGTATTAATTAGGGGTATGTATAGGAAAAAAATAATAAATGCATCTAGTAATTTGAAAAGAAGTTTAGATTTAGGGATAAAAATAAAATCAAATGGATACTTAGATATAGAGACGGAGGGAGTATTTCCTTGGTTCCACAAAAATTCTCATAGTTGGTCATATCATAAACTAAGAAAGAAGTTATTAATGAGAAAAAGAGAGTAACAACTTTTCAAAATAACCATGTTAACTAATGATTGATTTTCATTATAATTATAAGTTGCCAAGGAAAAATATCACTCCATCTGTCTGATATTATAAGTCGGGAAACAAATTTGTCCCAAATCATAAATCGTTTTATAATATTAATGAAATATCGATGTTACTTTTCCAATTATACTCTTAACTATTTATTATTCACTTTTCTTTTAGTTCTTTAATTTGAAAGTAATGATCAACGATGATCTATATATATACTACTTTTATTAGGTTTGACTTTGTAGAGATATAAGTTTGGAATGCCAACTTATCGTCTTTCTTAGTTTTGGTTTTTAGTTGGGTTTTGGTTCAGTCCCAACATTTTTCATTGTTGTTTTTTCTTTACATTTTACTACTTACTCTGTCTTAAATTAGGTGTCATTTTTTCAAATTTTTTAGTTTTGCATTTTAGTTGGGTTTTGGTTCGATCCTCCAGTACAACATTTATTATTCTTTTCCATTAACATACTCTTATTTATTGTATTTCAATTATCTATAACTATTTCATTAATCATAGTTAATAGTTTAAGTGAATGATACACATTTTACCATTAAAATCAACATCATTAATCATTTTTTGAATAACTGTATAAAACTCAAATGAGACAGATGAATAATATATAAAATGAGGTGCATTTATCGCGTTCAATTTTAAATTACCACCGTAATTAAAATTTCAAAACATCATATCATGGTACTTTGAAAGTGCCAATATAGCTTAAAAATGTCATATTTTTATGGTAATACTTTATTACGATTATTATACTAATGTAGTGTTTTTTTTAAGGATTTATACTAATGTAATACTACACTAAAAAATAAAAATGACATTTTTGAAAAAGGTACCAAAATTCCCTCATAACCATTCTTCTATAGCTGACATAGCATTTATTAGCCTACTTAATTCTTTCCCTTACCTGCATCATGAGAACAGTTGACAGAAGAGTGGCCCTAAAGGACAGTTGAGAGAATTAAATATGCTACTTGCATCTATTTATTATGAATTAAATACGCTACTTGTAAGTTGTATCCCTTACAAAAGAAAAAATAAACTTAATTACATTTTTGATCCTCGCGTTTTGACCAACTCACGAAAATTATCTTGCCTCTTTTAAATCGAACAAAACTGTCCCTAAACTATATTTTTTTTGCAGTTTTAGTCCTACCTCATATTTTCAACTCCAGAAACGCAGAGAAATTGCAGTTTTAGAGTAGTTTTATACATACCCCTATGCTCAACCATGAAATAAATAAGGAATAAAACATGTGGGTACAAGAAATCTACTTTATTCAGCACACTAACAAAAAAAAACTCTAATTTGAAACATATCTTAGAAATTAGGTTTTTTTTGTTGTTAATGTGCTGAATAAAATGGATTTCTTGTACCCACATGTTTTATTCCTTGTTTATTTCCTAGTTGAGCATATGGGTATGTTTAAAACTGCCATAAAACTGAAATTTCTCTGTGTTTTTGGAGTTGAAAATAGGAGGTAGGACTAAAACTGCAAAAAAAATTATAGTTTAGGGATGATTTTGTTCGATTTAAAAGAGGCAGTATCATCTTCGTGAGTTGGTCAAAACGCAATGACCAAAAATGTAATTAAGCCAAGAAAAAAAGTGCTAGCAAACACTCTCTTTAACACTTTCTCAAATATCAACTTTTTTATTGGGTTAAATCAAGGTGGATTTCACACCTTTTTTTTTGTTGTTGAGAGAAGTGGATTTCACACTTTAAAAATATGTTTCACTTAAAGTGGTAGAACATATATTAATTTCATCCAATAAAAAGAATGAATGTCAAAAAGAGTGTTTAAAAGAGAATATCCTTAGCATTCATAAAAATAAACATGCTCTTTTGTGTACATACCACCCTTCCGAGTTATTTTATAAATATATCCTTAATAGTATATAAATATATTCTTCGTTAATAGTATGAAAAAAATAAATGAACTTTTGTTGTTAAATTTTATATAATTATAAAAATAAATTTCATTTATAAAAATACTTTGTTTTTAAAATGTAACCCATGAATATTGATGAACAATTTTGATAAGTGTACTAAATCGTTACCAAATAATAAAGTGATAAGTAGAATATTGTATCTACAGTGTTTGTCGTTTCAACTAGGCAATTTCCGTTACTTATTTAAAACACAAAATAAATAAATAAAACAATAAAAATAAAATAACGGGGGAAGTTGTGCAAGATATGTTTGCTTATAGCGAGAGTTTAGGAGTAACCTGTTTTTTATTGCAAAATGTTAGCGGTGGATAGAATTCTTCGAATCCCCTCTTTCTATTTGTTGGAACAAAGTAACAATCATGTTATTCAGGAATTGGTTAAATGCAACCCATTTAAGTGATGAGTTCGTGAAATTTTATCCTCTCAGCTGTTGAGTTGCACCAGATTCAACAAAAGTTACACACACGTCAAAGTCGGTGGTCAATCACCGAGGCACTGTGCACATTCATAGGAAGTATTAGGTTGGATCCTCCTCTCTCAGAGGTAATCGAAGAATAAACTTAAACTAGAGTTCCTAAATTTATCGTAAAGAGTCCCTCATCTATGAGTCTTAAAAGTACACCAACATACTATTTTCTCTTGGTAGTTCTACAAACGGACAACCCTATCTTGTCTACTTTACAAAGGACGAAGGAGTAATATTACTATGAAACATTCGGACTAGGATTTCGGCTTAATTCTAAGTTCATTCACTGTTGTTGTAACAATTTCTCCAATTCGGACGGTTATCCACTGTTATCTTTGATATTACTGATTCGAGTACGTATTCAATGTTATCTTAGGTATGTCACCTCCATAATTCGAATGCTTATTTACTGTTGTCTTAGGTATGTCGTAATTCGGATGAAAGCATTAAGACCTTTGAATAATAAAAATAAAAAGACACATAAAATAACTGAATAAAAAGATTTAAATTAAATATATTCAACAAATAAAATTGAGGTTCATCTTAAAACCCTAATAATATTTAAAAAGAAATAAAACACACACATTACAATATAATTAAATAATATAATATTCCAACATATACCACATCAAACGTCATAAGTGCTCACTAAAATCAAACATTGCAAGTGGTGTAATGTCAACTTTTTGATGTTAGATTATACTACTCTATTTCTTAATTTCACTTAACCCTCCTTTTCACATTTATGCAAATCCTAATCTTCGTTCAGGTCACGTCTCTATTTCATCTAAAAATTCCACGCCACTTTTGTTGAAGAAGAAAATTGTCTGGGATAAAATTTGCTCACATCACAATGAAGAAACGTTATTTAATACTAAAAGATTCCGGGGACATATTTTATCGTTGTTTTCCTAACCAAATTAGTCTCCGACCTTATGGGATCACTTCTAAATAAATATCTCATTTTATGAATAATTTAACAAGATACTGACTCATTTTTTTTCAAATAATTTAGTGGCCGAAATTCATCCATTTTAAATGTGGAGAAGTGAAATGTCTAAGGTTCGAACCCCAACCCTGCATATATCATGCAGTGTTCGTACCAACTGAGTTAGGCTTACAAGGACAAAATATCATGACTCTATTAAAGTTTCAAATTAATCTCTATATTTAACCATTTACTATCAATTTAATTTTAACATATTTTTTGAAGGATTAATATAACTAAAACTTAAAAGAGTAAGAGACCTTTTTGAAACATTCATAAAGTTAAGAACTTATATGATACCGACTCGCATAGTCAGGGACTAATTTTATGGTTGACTTTTTTCCTGTTACCGCAACAATGTTGTTAAGCAGGAAAAAAAGTCAACCACAAAATGATTATTGTCATTCCATTTTCGTCTGTCTATCAAAAAAAAAGAGAAGAGTTCTACAAACACTCTCATTGTAAGTCTACCAAACACTCTCATCCTACTTTTGTCTGTCTACCAAAAGTGAGAAGAGTGAAATTAACGCGAGTCTCATACTTTAGAAATTGATTTAATATAAAGTGATGAAATCCACATTAATTTCACCCAATAGTAGAAGAATGTTGAAAATAAGGTGTTCCTAATACTATTTTCTAAACTAAATATTACAAATTGTTTACATAAACTAATTCAAATGTTAACAAATGTTACGATGACTAAAAACGTAGGCGGTTAAGTAACTCATTTGATTTGATCAAAGAGATAAAAAAAAACTAATATGAATATTTACATTAAGATAAAAAACAAGAACTAAAAAAGTAGCCAACACAAAAGCAAATAATCGAATATAAAAATTAAAATATATAGGGATTAATTATTTTACTATTTTTTTTATATATATTTGCAGAAACCATAATCATATTTTTCTCATTATCATTGGTTCAACAATAGCCATTGATTTTCTCAACTTAGCAATATGAAATAATTTTCAAATATTTATGCTGCTGCAAGAGCAGAGTAAAATATTTTTTTTTTGATAAGTCAAGTTATTTTCAAATATTTACGACATGAGAGGTTCATTAATTTTATTCCCAACTACATGGTGTGAATAATATATCTATATTTTGTGTATATTTAGAAAAAAAGAGTCCTTCTCATAGTAAAAGATGCTCAAGTCTTTTAACGATCATTACCTCTTTATCATTCAAAACACACACACACATATATATATATATATTTTCTTTGAAAAGTAAATACATTCACATATAATAATAATAAAATTTACATTCTTCACAGATCCCTAGCTATGAAATTTTATTACGAATGACATTAAAACATAATGAGAAGGTACTGTATTTGTAGCCTACATCACTAAATATCACTTCCATGGTATTGAAGCATCTCAACTACTCTACTCATGGTAGGCCTTGAATCTCTTTCATCCACAACACAATCCAAAGCAACTTTAGCCATAATCTCCATTTTACTTCTATCATAATTTAATCCAATTTTAGGGTCAACAATTTCCTCTAACCAAGAAATGTTACTGCCACTTTTTTCTCTCACCCATGTAACCAACCTCCCATTACTTTCCTCTTCTCCATTTACAACTTTGAAACTTGTTGTTGGACTTTTTCCAGTTAGCATTTCCAATACAACTATTCCATAGCTATAAACATCTACTTTAGATGTTATTGACAAATTGAAAATCCATTCAGGGGCCATATACCCTCTTGTTCCTCTAATCATAGATACACTTGAATTGTTGAGGTTGTTTCTATTTTGCAGCTTAGACAATCCGAAATCCGCTAACTTCGGTTCAAAGTTAGAATCAAGAAGTATATTTTGCGGCTTTATATCACAATGTAAAATCCACTCCAAACATTCTTCATGTAGATACGCTAAAACTCTTGCTATTGATAAAGCAATTTTGTACCTTTTACTCCAATCAAGTCTATTAGCCGACAAGTTTTCGGCTAAAGAACCATTTTCCATGTACTCATAAACCAATAGTCTATATTTTCCCTCGGCACAATATCCCCACATTTCAATCAAATTCATGTGATTAAGCCTTCCAATGATTCCTACTTCAGCTAGAAATTCACCTTCTCCTTGTTGTGCATTGTAAAGTCTCTTTATTGCAGCATGTCTTCCATCGGATAATATACCTTTGTATACAACACCTCCTCCACCTCTTCCAATCTCTTGGCTGAACCCTTTTGTTGCTTTCTTTAGCTCTAAGTAACTGTATTTTCTAAACCCTAATTCCGCTAGATGGTAGCCGTGTTGGTCTGCATAAGTCTTTTGGCGTGACCTAAACAAGGAACACCAAACGGAGAAAATGAAGACGGTTTCTAAAGCTCCAATCGCGGTGGCAAACCATAGAAAAAACTTCACGAAACTGTTTTCGCTTTCTTTGACATAATCTCTTTGAAGTTTTTCTGAACAAACATAGTCACTTGGATCGGATGATTCTCTTTTAGAGAAGGTGCTACCTTTAGGCAATCTCAAGTAGGTTGATCCTTTAAAGCTCGGATAAAACCTTCCATTTTGCAATTGCGTTTTTGTAAAACACCTATAGAACCCTTTTCTCTCCCAATATGAGTGTTGAAATGCTTTGCAATTACAATCTTGTATGCATAAATCCAAACAAGCACTATAGTTACAAATTTCAATATAATTAAAGTCATAGCCATAAAACTCAACATTTTTTAACTCTAAAAAGGTTGACTCACTTTTATTGCAAGTGAAATCAAACATAGGTTCACAACCATAAGACCAATCATTAGGATTTTTCATTCTATACCCTGGAATACAAGAGCATTTTCTTCCAATCTTAGGACTATAACTACATGTACTATTAGCTCCACAAATTCCATGAACTAAACAAGTACCTGTAAAGGGTTGCCATGAAACATACCAATTCTGTGACACATTAGTTCTGCTATACACTCTCACAACACCATCAGAATCCAATTTCATCATTCTTTGCAGAACAGTTCCATAATCAGAAGTTGTAAAAGTGAAATTATCTGATGAATGGAAACTACCAGAAGAGTCCAACACTGCATTTCTGCTACTATTGAAATTAGATCTGCCAACATCCCAACTTAGCAGCCAAGGACTTGGCCAATAAGAGCTAGAAACATCGCGACCGTCGTAATGAAGACCGAGAATGTTTTCATCATCAAAGAAGAACATATAGAAGCCAGAAGAATGATTACTCTCACTAATTGAAGATACAAGTTTTGTATATCTTGTAAGAGGTTGACCTGGAAGAAGAGTATCTGTTGGAGAATCAAAACTCTGCCACAAAATGTTGATTCCTTGAAGCTCACGCAACACAAGATTTCCATCATTTTTGAGATGCAACTCTAATGGTTTCAATGATGCAGTGTTTGAAGACCAAACATTGTTTAAGGAAACATCAAGCAATACAATGTTTCCTGTGTTTAAAAGGGAAAGCTTTGTTCGTTTTCCGTTAACGGGTTGGTCGCGATTCGCCATCCAAATGATGGTCTTGTTGAGGTTGAGGGAAGTTGAGTCTGTGAACCAAATGGCAAAGGAATATGAGTTTTCACCAATGGAAATAAATCCAGCAGAGAACATGCCATTTTGTGAGATGATTTTGTCTTGTGAATTTTCTACTGAGATGGATGAACCCTTTCTCAATGATGATAAAAAAGAAGATGAAGATTGGAATGAAAAGGCCAATACTAGAAGAAATAGTGTGAATGAGAAATCCATATTATTCATGGATGCAATGCAAGCTCTTGAATTGAGATTTTCTATTATGTACTACTGCTAGATAACTAGAATACATAATAGCTATCAAAGTTAGAAATAGAAAAACTGAAATTTGTCAATAATTTTGTCTGTCAATTTTTCGTCTTATAATTTTTGTTGCTAATTAATTTTTTTATAATGTAATACATAAAAATTAAAGTGCAAGGAGTCAATAGATCAACATTAGTAGGGGTGTTCATTCAAAAAAAAAACATTACTAGTATGTTTTTATTATCAAATTGCAATAGCAATGAATAACAATTAGGGTTAAATAAGTAAATGACCCCCTACATATACCAACATTTGATTTTAGTACATCTAAAATATTCTTTAGGCATTAGGTCCCTCCAAAAACTTTCATCCATAAAATTAGTCCATACTTTTTTTTATTAAGAATTTTTTTTTTGTCGACTCATGTCTAATCTTCGTATTTTTTAATGAAAGTTTTTAGAAATGGATAGAATATTATGACAATCTCTCCTAAAAAATATTAGAAATTTTTAACGTTAAATATGAATTTTTATGTTTTTGGTGTTAAAAAATTAATATTTTTGTTAAAAAAAATTCTAATTTGTTTTTTGAAAAATATTTTCATAATTTTCTACCCATTTATGAAAAATTTCATTAAGAAAAAATAAAGGTTAGACATGCATTGACTAAAAAGTAGAGACTAATTTCATAGATGGAGAATTTTGGAGGGACCAAAAACCAAAAATATAATTTAGGAGGACTAAAATCAAATGTTGGTATATCCAAAGGAACCATTTACTTATTTAACCCTAACGATTACTATTATTTTAGGTATTTTTTCTTTTCAATTCCCATTTTAATATTTTGAATGGAAAATAATTACACTTCAATTCATAATTATCATTGAAAATGATAACCAATCAACTCCTCCTCTTGTTGACCGTACTTATTTGAATCCTCTAATAAATACGACTCTATCCACATCCACACAAATATATATATATATATATATATATATATATATATATATATATATATATATATATATTACATTAAAATATATAAGTCTCGACAATCAAACAAGAGGATAATATTTTGTTCCTTTTGTAAAAAAAAGAAGAAGATATTTTCTTCCTGTCTTCTGGTTTTTCCACCTTAGAGGCAACATCCCCTTGTCAATGATGATTAAGTAGATGCACATTGGAAATAGTTGTACAAAAACGTTAGCTGTATGTGCATTGCTTTGCCCCTACAAAAGGGTAGTTAGCTGAAATCAACTTTCCTAAATTGATAAAGTTTATTTTACCATTTTCATAGTTTACTTGTTATTCATAAGGGGAGCATATATATACACCATTTTAAAAGGGATTAGGATCAACTTGCACCCATCTAGGACCCCTTGTCACCTTTTCTGTTTCTCTTGGCGGCTGAAGGTCTTCACGTGTTGATGAAATCCATGGTAGATAATAATCTCTTTACTGGCTATTCGGTTGGATCTAACCCTGTTGATGTGACGCATCTTCAGTTTGCGGATGATACTCTGCTAATCTTGGGCCAATGTCCGGGCTTTGAGGGCGACTCTTGTATTGTTTGAATTGTTATCAGGTTTGAAAGTGAATTTTCGTAAGAGTATGCTGGTGGGAGTTAATATAGCTGAATCTTGGTTAAGTGAGGCAGCATCGGTGCTGAATTGTAAAGTGGGGAAAATTCCTTTTGTTTATCTAGGCTTGCCTATTGGGGGTAATCCGCGGAGACTGTCTTTTTGGGATCCTGTTGTGAACCGCATTAGATCTAGACTGTCGGGGTGGAATAGTCGGTTTCTTTCGTTTGGTGGTCGCTTGGTACTTCTGAAATCTGTTCTGACTTCTTTGCCTGTCTATGCGCTTTCTTTCTTCAAAGCTCCTGCAGGTATAATCTCTTCCATTGAATCTTTGTTAAATAATTTTTTTTTTTGGGGGGGGGGGGGGGGGAGTGAGGAGTGTTTTAAAATTACTTGGATCAAGTGGAATACTGTTTGTTCTAAAAGGGAGTTTGGGGGTCTGGGGGTGAGGAAGTTGAAGGAGTTTAATATAGCTTTGCTAGGGAAATGAGGCTGGAGGATGCTGGTGGATAGAGAGGGGTTGTGGTACCGTGTTTTAGCCGCCCGTTATGGCGATTTAGGTGGGAGGTTGGGGGCCGGAGTTGTTCTACGTGGTGGAGGGAGGTGGGGAGGTTGCGTGAGGGAGGGGGAGATGTAGGGGGTGATTGGTTTGGTGGCAGTGTGTTTAGGCAGGTGGGTGATGGTGTTGGTACTTTGTTCTGGTTACATAGGTGGTGTGGACATGTCCCCTTCCGAGAGAGGTTTCGTCGGTTGTTTGATCTAGCTGTTAATCAAGCTATTTCGGTGGCGGAGCTGTTCTCTCGAGGTGTGGAGGAGGGAGGGGATGGTTGGGTTTGGAGGCGTAGGTTGTGGGCGTGGGAGGAGGAGCTTTTAGCGGAGCTTAGGACTTTATTGCTTGATGTTTCTTTGTTGCCTGATGTTTCAGATAGATGGGTGTGGCTTCCTGATCCAGTAGGAGGTTACACTGTCCGTGGTGCTTATGATCTTTTAGCGGAGGGTAGCAGTCCTCCCGTGGATGAAGCTTCTGAGTTAGTTTGGCATCCCCAGGTTCCTCTGAAGGTCTCTATCTTTGCTTGGCGTCTTCTTAGAAATCGTCTTCCTTCAAAGACAAACTTGGCAGTTCGGCGGACTCTTTCTCCAGATGTGACTTTATGTGATTTAGGATGTGGCCTTGAGGAAACATCTGAACATTTGTTTTTGACTTGTCCGAATTCTGTATTGTTGTGGCAGCAGGTGCGTAACTGGATAGGTTGCATGAGAGTGGACTCCACTCATATGTCCGACCACTTGTTGCAGTTCACTTTTTTGATTGGTGCGGGAAAAGCAAAGCGCTCCTTTTTGCAGTTGATTTGGCTCTTGTGCACGTGGGTCTTGTGGTTAGAACGCAACAATAGAATTTTTAATAATGTTGTATCTGATGTACCCAGATTGTTAGATAAGGTTAAATTGTTAACCTTAGGTTGGCTCAAAGTTAAGAAGCCGTTGTTTATTTTTGGCTCTCAGATGTAGTGGTCAAGTCCTTTGGCTTGTCTAGATATTGGCTAAACCACAAATTTTGTTATTACCTTGTGGTTGACTATTCTGTACTTTTGATAGTAGTTGTAGGTACACCTTGTGCTTGCAAGTGCTATGGTTTAGTAATATAATCCCATTTTGATTTCTTCAAAAAAAAACTTGCACCCATCTATTTCGATATTTATTTTCAAGGCTTATTCAATCACCCGGACCCTTAACTTAATTGATTGTCTCAATTTGATCCCTTAACTATAATTTGTACCAATTTGGTCCCCTATGTTTTGCTTCGTTACTAGTTTTAGGTTTCTCTCAAAAAAGTTAACGGACTAAAACTAACAACGGAGCAAAACATAGAGGATTAAATTGGTACATAAGTTAACGTTTTTTTTAAGAGAAACTAACAGGAAGGACTAAAACTAGTAACAGAGCAAAACATAGGGGACCAAATTGGTACAAATTATAGTTAGGGGACCAAATTGAGACAATCAATTAAGTTAAGGGACCGGCCAATTGAATAAGCCTATTTTCAATTGTACCCTGGAGTTACTTTCTTAAATATTGTGAATGAGAAACGAGGTCGTCTTCCTCCTCCATATATTTCTTGAACAAATTTTTCTTCTTGGACCTAGGGGTGACAATGAGGATGGACGCGAGGGGTGGCAGTCCAGGGCATCATTTTTTTAGGGGCACCAAAATTATTATTTTTACTTAGTAGTTAGTACTATATAAATATATTTCTTTTTAATTCGTTTTGATTAAATCTATTAATTAAAAATATATTTTAAGATAACTTTGATTATAAATGAATATTTTGCAACAATAAATGCGAAAAAAATATTGAAATAATTAAAAGGACATAATTTATTGTTTCGTCCATGACACAAAAAATCTTATGACCGGCCCTGCTTGGACCAATCCGAATTTGTTAATTAATGGTTTGCATGCATATTCAGGACTTCAAATAGTCTCTTTAGAGAAGGTAATGGTTTGTCTAGACAAGCTCACTAATCATGGTCATTCTATTTAGGGTTACAGCGGCATAGGATGAAGTATTTTAGAGGTGATAATTTAGTTGGGATGTTTGAGTTTTGCACTGATGCATGTCTTTTATCTTGATTGTTTAAAGAATATTTTGTCTCCTTCATGCGGCAAAATACATTTTTAATTAATATTTCATTTTAATATTAAAAAACAAATTATCGATGAAAAATAATTAAACAGACTTATAGGATACTCATTCAATTTTTTTTTTTGAGATGCTGCATTGGAAAAATTATAAATTTATTAGTTGTAACATTAAAAAAATTATAAGGGGTCTATACCTAAAACCCATTTAAACACCTAAATACAAAAGCTACATGTTGAATGGTCTTACACACTTGTTAGCATTTTCCTATATATGCAACTTGCGTATTTATTACATCTTTTGTTCCCTAATAATTGGGATAACAGTGTCATGTACCTCCATCTCTTAGAGTTAAGATCTATTACATCTTTTGTTCCCTAATAATTGGGATAACAGTGTCATGTACCTCCATCTCTTAGAGTTAAGATCCTTTCCATTTACTTAAAGTAAATGAACAATGTCATTTCTCTCCCTTTTCTTTGATAAGCAAGTGTTAGAGAAATGAGTTTAGTTTTTACCCCCTTACTTTTGTGGTCTTCTTTTTATTTTAATATATTATAGATAACTATTGCATTTGATCATCTAAAAAAGATTTTTTATAATCTTACAAGGAAGGGAGGGGGGGGACCAAACCCCCTTAATAGGTTGCAAACATAAAGTTGGGTAACCCTAACTTATCTTTAAAATAAGAAGCTCTAATGCAGTCAGGTAGATGTAACCAAACAGTTAGATTAGGGACATTAAACCAACACTTGCTAGGGTGTCTGCACATCGATTACCTTCCTTGTAAATATGTGTTGCAAGAAAATTCATCCTGGAATTCAGCATGATACAGTTCATCCATCTATTTCTAAGTTTCCATGGAATCAAAGAAGGATTTTTGAAAGCTTTGATTACAAATTGAGAGTCCACCTCTAACCAAAAATTTCTCCAGCCATGGGATTCTTCAAGCTCTATGGCCCTCATTGCACCAGAGATTTCTGCGTGGAGAGCATTGTCCAAACTAGTTTTTTCACCAAAGCAAAGTAAAAAATTCGAGTTACAATCTTTGAAAATTCCCCCCACAAGAAGATTAATTTCCAATTTTTGATCCGTCAGTGTTGCACTTTGTCCAATTTGGAGAAGCAGGAAACCAAAATACATCAATCAGATGAACAAGTGTGCCAATTGTTCATCTGATTGAAATAGACCCCAGCAAAATTTTAGATTAATAGCCCTATTTAAAGTAACTAGAGATCTTAAACCAAGACCACCTTCTTCATAAGTTGTACAAACTTTCTTCCAAGCAACAATCACCAACTTTCTTTTATGAATGTCACAACTCCATATAATTTTTTTGATCCATCTTTCCATTTCTCTTAACAGGCTAAGCCAAGAATAAACGCACATGGTGTGGATTAGCATGCCTTGTATAACAGACTTAACTAGTTGGACTCTACCTGCTATAGAAAGAAGCGAAGCTTTCCATTTTTCAAGTTTAATCATAACTTTGTCAAATATTGGTTAAAAATAAATCTTCTTTGGCTTTCCTTTGAAGATAGGTGCACCAAGGTATGTGAAGGGGAGGGAGCCCACTGAGAATTCTAGCAATTGCACCCTATTATTCAGCCCTGAATCTGAAACACCACCAGCAAAAATGGATGATTTTTGGAGATTCATAACCTGACCTGAACACAAGGCATATTTAGTAAACAATTCTTTTAAATCTAGAAGGCTGGAAAACTTCCCTTTGCAAAAAACCATAAGATCATCATCATAAAAACAATGTGAAAGAATGTTGGCATGTCTAGAAGCCTTAATCAATTCAACCTTTCCTTCTTCTACCTACTTGGTGATACCTATGCTTAGAACCTCTCTAGCTATGCAGAAAAGAAGAGGTGATAGTGGATCCCCCTGCCTTACTCCTCTATTACATTTGAAGAAGCCTGGTTGATTACCATTGATGGGTATTGACATGTTTGTTGACTGAAGAATAAACCAAATCCAAGAGCAAAAAGTCTCGTGAAAACCAAATCCTTTCAAAACCTTCATCAAGAAATCCCAGTTTAGAGTATCCAAGGCTTCTGAGATATCAATCTTGAGGGCCAAATTCCCTTCAGTGGTTAGAGCTGTGCAATCTTTTATATTCCTACCCTTTGTGAATCCCCTTTGTTCCTAAGAAATGAAAGAAGGAAGAATTTGTGACAATCTATCTGGTAACACTTTAGATATAATCTTAAATTTGATGTTAGCAAGAGCAATGAGCCTGTACTGATCAATGATGTATGCATTTGGAGTCTTAGGAATAAGGATGAGTGTGTTAGAGTTATAGTTAAGGGGTAACCAACCAGATTGAAAGAACTGAACTACTGCAACATGCACATCTCTCTTGACAATTTCCCAGTATGTTTGAAAGAAGCTGGAACCAAACCCATCAGGACAGGACCTGGAGCACCATCTTGATTGAGATTAAACACATCATTTTTAACTTCTAATTCTGATGGGATCATAATCAAAATGTTGTTGGTTGCCTCTTCGACTAATTCAGAAATGACCATCCACAAACATCTGGTCCTGCAAAAAAATGTTAGAAGAAAAAAACAAATTCTTATAATAATTTACTATGTGCTCTGATATTCTAGTAGGATCTGAGATAATTTCATCATTGTTTCTAATAGATGAAATGATTTTTGTTTTGTTTTTTTATCTTGGTAACTCTGTAAAAATACTTTGAATTCCTGTCACCATTCAAATGCCAACTAACTCTTGCTTTTTCCTGTCAATAAGTTTCTTGTATAAGTAAAAAAGATTACGAAAATATATAAATTAAGGAAAGAAAATACTTATTTTTCTAAATTATCCTTAATTCCTTATAAACCATTATGTTTGTTCATTATTATAAATCCTAAGTGAAAATAATGATTTGAGAGCCATGCACATACTTAGGGCAAAGTTCTTAAAAAAAAATTGATTTGAAAGATCTTAATAGCAACGGGTGAAATCCCATTGCAATATTTCTTAAACTTGTGCATGACTTGTTGGTTCATTAGTTTTATATGTAAAAAGGAGAATTTGTGAAATTTTTGAAAAATCCATAAAATGAGAAAAGGAGAAGGAGAGAGTGGGAGATGATGGAATGAAAAATTGTAAAGGATTGAAGGGTAGTTATAGAGAGGAATTTGTGAAATTGGAGTGCATAGAGTGTAATGATTTATTAATAACGTTGAAAAAACGTGCTCAACAGATCTGACTAGTCATTGAAACTGGTAAAACCCAAAGAAAAACATGTTCCATGAGTCACTCTTGTTGAAAAAGTAACCAGCCAAACTCTAAGCTGGTTCAGATTATATAATCTGAAACTGTTCTTGACAATTTCAGATTATATAATCCAAACCGGTTTAATAATGTGTAATATTTTGAACTTTGTATGGCAAGGGAACTTTCAGATTTTAAAATCTAAAACTCTTAAAGTACATTTTATGTGGTCCACATTGCACCGATAGTTTATGTGGTCCATAACACCCTAAAACTTTTATAAATCAGTGTGCTTTTTTCCATAAGCAGTAAACAACACCAAAAAATCATGGACATTTTGGTCATTGATATGAACACCAAGCTTGTTGCAGTTTACTACAACAGGGCAAAACTACCCCCATATGTTCAGGGTTCAAAATTGTGTCACGCTCTCCGGGTTGAAGGAGTAGCCGAATCTAATCAACCATCAAATAAAACTCAAAGACACAAGACTGGTGGATGGTGTTGAGTATCGACGTCCAACGATCGACTCAGCTGGAAGAGTGTAGTTAAGCCGGATGAAGCTAAAAAATGACGACGATTTGAAAACAATGTTCTTGAACAATGTTGAATTATGTCTCCGATGTATTTAAATTGTTATATTTAATGTATGTCGCTGAAATTATATTTACTGTGTTAAAACTCATTTTTTGTGAGGTGCAAGTTAGGTTCAGATTATATAATCCAAACCAGTTTAGCTAAAGTATTTTGTGTGGTACACATTGCACCAACATTTTCAGTGGTCCACGATGCACATAAACTTCTATAAATTAGCGTGTTTAGTTAATTTGTTGTAAAACACTACAAAAAACAATGAAAAATCATCTGAAAGATATGAACACCAAGAGTTTGTTATGAGCTAGATCTTGTTGCCTTTCCAATAGAAATATGTCAGATGGCAAGACATCATGATCTAACTAAAAAGTGTTCTCTTGAAACACCTTGTATTTCATCATTATGTTGCAGATATGATTACAAAGAGGTTGTTGTGAAATTGATCCAGTTGACCTGTCAATCGAAATATGTCAGTTGGAAAGTCAGCTGGATCAAGTACAAAAGTACCTCTTTGAACACATTCTTAGAAATTTCATCATTTCTATTATTATGTTGTTTCACGTTGTTGAATTATGTTTTGTACCTTTTTTTTTTCCTATGTCATTCTCCATTGAAACCCTCCAAAAATCAAACTTAAACATAGTTTGGGATTGTTCAGATTATACACTCCGACTCCGTTTTAGACAATTACATATTATATTATCCGAAACCTCTCAGATTATGAATTGTAAACCTTTCCTTTGATTGTAATTACAATCTAGGATAAATTTATGGCCATAAATAGTGTTGCATGCTTCAACATATTCATTCATTCTTCATTTATCATCTTTTCTTACCTTTTCGATCTATTTTTTTTAGTTGGGTAAAAAATTGCCGATAAAAAGATAAGTTCTGATAAGTTGTGACCATAGGAAGATATTTTTCGATAAATCAAATGACTTTATGTTCTTTAAATTAAATAGAATAAATGTTTGTACCAAAAATAAGAGGGTAAAAGTTAGTGAAAAAATAAAATGAAGAAAATCCTTATTTATTAATTTTATTAGGTCTGCATCAACTTAACCTAATAATTTCCTTCTAAAATGTTGCGTTAGGTTAGAAGCAATTTAACCTAACAAATTCCATCTAAAATGCAGCGCACCGATTTAACCTAACAAATTCCTTCTAAAATGCAGCAATCCCTAATATTTCTCCTCACCGATGAGATTTTCATTCCTGTCCTGTTGTGTCGTCGTTTGTATATATCTATTGTTTTTCTAGACTTTTTTTTTGACAAGTTGTTGTACACTTATTTAATACTTTTACAAACAGAATATCCTAATTTCCATGCAAACTCGGCTACCCTGATTTCCATGCAAACTCGGCTATATAAAGCAAACCCTAAACCGTGTTTCTCTAAAAAAAAAACCCTAAACCATAGTAAATTACACAGACAACAGAAGAATTACAACCGTCCTCTCATACCACTGCTTAACTGGTATTCTAATTTAACATGCATTTTATCGATATGCATATTTTTTTGAGAATTGGAATATCCTTTTTGCGTGTTTTTGTTTTTAGGTGTTGTTTTATTAGATGGACACCTAAAAAAGTATGTTTTGCGAAGCATATAACTTAAGTAATGGTTTTTGGATTGTTATTAGTAGTGTTTTTTGCAGCATATAACTTAAGATGGTGTGAATGTGACGTCTAACGTCGTATATGAGGAAGTATTTCACAATGTGTGATGAAACTACATGCCAATGTACTAAAATTTTCATATTTCTTTTACCGAATTATTGATAAGATTACTGATTTTTTTTTATTTTATAATATTTTCAGATTTTATACATTTTATGAAGTGGTTTATTTTGTCTACTATGTACTATCACCTGTTCTTTTTTTCACCGTTACCAATTATATATTGCATTTTATTATTCGTATGTTAATCCCTACACGGGTCAACAATCTAGTAGTAAAAATGAAAGTAGAGAAAAGGAGAAGGGGAGAGCTGGAAGAAAATAAAAATAGTTTCTTTTTTTATAAAATAAAATTTTAGATAGTGTAAAGAAACAAAATGGAATGAGACATTGAAAAAATTTGTGGAAAGAGAGAGAGAATGTGGAGGAGGGAAGACAAAAGATAAAACAAAATGTTGTTTGTTGCAAAAAGTAAGGAGAATTTAGATAAAGTTAAGATTTTGAGGAATAAAAATAAGAATTTTAGTTTGTTTTGAGAAAACTAGACTCTAACTCGTAAGATGTACGGGTTTTGTAGAGTTTCATATATATATATATATATATATAAGTATTAAAGTGGCTATATTATTAAGTTTAGAGTTACTTTTAAAGTTATAGAAACAATCAAACTAAGTTATGATGGATAGTGATCGACATGCAAAATATTAAAAAAAGCAAATTAAAAACATTAGTTTGCATCAACAAAAATGAATATGGAATCAAAGTCATAAATTAAATTATGTGAAAGTAATGAAACATGAAAATAAACACAATAAAAATGAGTGTTAGTGGCTTATAAAAAGGGCCTTTAGGATTACATATCCATTTTAGAAGCAGCAATATTTCAATAAAAATGTTAGTGATCTAGTGATAAAAGCTCTAAGATGTTGTTATGGGTAGCTGGTTTAATTCGTTGAAAACCTTTTTTTTCATTTTTTTTACAGGTACTTAAGCTTGATAAGCTTCATTCATAATGATAGTTTGGATACATGTTGGGATATTAGTTCTTTAAAAAAAAAATGTTTGGGATATTAGTAAAAGTATGAAAACTAGATATAGTTGGACCCATCCTAATTAAACTATGAGCAGTTTCATTTTCTTATCTTATATGAGCAAGTTTTTGAAGGAAGGAATGAGCAACTTCATTTTCTTAGTTTGCAATGCAAATTTAATTGTTTATTTTTCAATTCCACTATTTAATAAATAACATGTGCATCACTCAAACTATTATTCTTAGTTTGCAATGCAAATTTAATTGTTATTTTTCAATTATACTATTTAATACATAACATGTGCATCACTCTCAAACTATTATTCTTCATGTTGCATTTAAGATAATGGAAATACATCAATAATTAATAATATATCATGTTTTCTTAATGCTTGTGAAATGAAATATAGGGGGACAACACAAATTGGTTAGCTGTCATGCTTTTATATAGTTGACTAAAATATTATTTAGCCTTTTTAATTCTTGCACCAAACTCGATCATGACTGAATTTGAGTGAATTAATTGATCTCTTATGCACATATATAAAGGAAAATGATTGTTTTATAAATCATCAACCCAGAAAGGGAAGAATATCACAGCTCATGCATTCCAACTGCTCTCCATGTATTCCGCTGTTTCAGTTTCTCTTGACATTGTTTTTTTCTTTTTCTTAAAGAGTTATTCTTACATTTCTTGCATATCATTTGTAAAAAATAGCCATCTCATATATTAATGATGCATATCTATTTTTCCATCCGTCCCTCAATAATTTGGAGTAGGATCCTCTCCTTGTTATCATATCATCTCTTTCAAGAACCTATCAAGAAAAAATATATCATCTCTTTCAAGCACAATAAATATAAAAGGAGAGAGAAAATCAGTTCTTTCCTCTCAAATCATAAGTCGGTTTATTAAAAAATCATCTCAAAATTATAAGTCGTTTTATGATATCGTAGCATTATAGTTTAATTTTTTTCTCGTACAATATTTTTTTGTTTTGATAAGGCAAGACGTATGTTAGGTGTAACACCCCAAAATCCCAGCTTTAAAAATTCATTAAAATAATCAGAGTATAACACATTATCAGGATGTCACATTTCATAAAATCTTTAAACAAAATGAATAATAATTTATTCCTCATCTTTATTCAAAATGTAGCAGCGGAAACATAATACAGACTCTTTAAAAGATTAGTTCTTCGCACCAATGTCATAATTAATTTCAAAGCGATACATAAAGGAATAGAAACAAAAGATAATCCCCATCCCATTACGTATCAGAGCTCCTAAGACTCCACAAGGACCTCTCACATCGTCAATCCTACACTTGGTCACCTGCACTTGCCCACGAGGCGGCAATTCCAACAGAAGGGGGTGAGATTCACATCAATTATATTAACATATAACTCAAATGTCTATGCTTAACAACAACAACAATATTCATCACATAGAACAGGAACGTCTCAAACATCCAAATATACAAATCATCTTAAAACATCTTCACATAACAAATCATCTCATAACGTCTTAAATACAAGACTCGACAATGCAACTCTAACATCTTAGACATCATGCATGTGGTACCATTTTAAGCTTAAACAAGCTTCACCGTCGCTTTGAGCAATTGCTCCACCGTCGCTTTGAGCATAAGCTCCACCGTCGCTTGAGCATAAGCTCCACCGTCTCAAATTATGCATATGCATGTACTCGACTCTTTATACTTAAACAAGTTACACACATCATCTTACATCGTTTACGACTCTGGACTGACACATGCAATTATAACACATTTACATGGCAGCAGTTCAGCACATTTAACACATTCACAACACATAATCATCGTCACAAATATCATTTAAACATCAATCATATAACTCACTTAATAAGCATATAATCATAGATTAAGGTCAACAGTTAAGAATCATCTTACAGCATCATTACATGTTATAATTTAGGTCTTAAACATCTCTAATGATAACCAAAAGTCTACCCTCAAAGCCTCGCTCAAAACAGAGTTCTAAAACTCAAGCTATAGTGGTCTGAGACCACATTGCTCGCTGTGGCGAGTGGGACTGCTCGCCACGGCGAGCTACTTAAATTGCGTTCTGCCACTTGCTCGCTACGGCGAGTGATGTTGCTCGCCTCGCGAGCACTAAAGGGTTGCTCGCCACGGCGAGTGGTGTGGCTCGCCTCGCGAGTTAAACTGTTCTGCTCGCCACAGCGAGTAGGTCTGCTCGCCACGGCGAGCGGTCGCAGAACAGGCTGCGGGTTCGCTCAAATCCTCGCTAAAACTTGTCCAATCTCTCATACTAAGGTTCTAATAATTCAGAATTAAGGTCCTAGTGATTAATCTAGGTTCTGTAACAGGTTTCTACATCAATTCACATCATTCCCTCATCAATTCATCACAAAATCTACCAAAACCCTAACTTAGAACTCTCTCAAAACTCTCTCTAATCCTTGGTTAAACACAAACATATGAATTACAGTATAACATAATTGAAGCTAGGCTCACCCTTACCTGAATAAAATCCTGAATCAAAGCTGCGTTCTTCTCTCTTGTTCTTGCCTCTTCTAGGTTTCTCCTCTTTCTCTCCAAAAACTCTGACAACGCTTACTATGTTTTTCTTAACCTAATTCCCTCTTTATATAACTTTTCTCCACTTGTCTTATTTTTCCACTAAATCCTCAACTTCTCTAAAATTACATAACAACTCCTCCTAATGAAATATCCTATTTTATTTTACTTCACTAAACTCTCTTAAATATATATACACACGCAACTAAGCCAAATAATACATCAAATAAATATCAAATATATTCTTAAACAAAATAACAAATATTTCTATAACAAATAACAAACATATTTATAACAAATATATTTCTAAACAAAATAACAAATAACAAACATATTTATAACAAATATATTTCTAAAATAACAAACATATTATCACTTATCAAATATAAAATCATGTTTCAAATATTAACTAAAAATAATTAAATAAAAAGGGGGCGTTACATTAGGCATCAAAGAGTGTCATAACATCCTAATTAGGTTGACACCCAACTGGTCCATCATCTACCGCCTACTCCATGTATATTATTAAAAAAGGGAAAAAATATATATATAAGAGGGAGGACTATGTCAAAACCCTCAAAAAGAGATGAAGGAAACAATAAGAAACAATGGAAATCCTAGGGAAAACTATGATTAGGCAAGCTATTCCTACCCCTATGTGCACACAACAAAATAAAAATAAAAAAGTGCGTCTAGCTTTTGAAGTGCCAGCCGAATTACCAAAATGTAGAAATTGATCAGATAAGTTCGCTAGGTGAACAGAGTTAAATCATAACTATTGTCGCACAAGAAACCACAACGAGCCAAAAACCCGACAATTCATAAACAAGTGATTTGCGGATTCCATCTGACCACAACCACCAACACAGAGCTGAGCGTTTTGATGCACATACCTCTTCTGCATAAATTATCTTTTGTAGGTGACTTATTCCGAAGCAACCACCAAACGAACAAGGATACCTTCAGGGAAACATCTCTTTGCCAAAAAGTAACTGGCCCTGCTATCATGTGCCGAGAAGCCTTAGTAGAAAGAACACGATACACTTCACACACCATATAATCTCTGATTGTATCTGGGATCCAAATCCAACGATCCAGAGAATTAACCTACAAAGACACGTTAAGAAGAACATCCTTAAGCTCCTTCAATAACTCTTTCTCCCACACGAACAACCTCCTCCTCCACTTCCAAGCCTCACGACCTTCACTCAAACCAAGCTGAAACATTTCAGTGACCGACATCCACTTATTCTTTGTCATCTCAAAAAGACGCCTAAATTTAAAGTCGATTGTTTCGTGGCCCTTTTACCTTGTTAGTGGTAATTTGGCAATAGGAACCAAACATGGTAATCGTAAGAATATCGTGGATTATTTTTTTTTAAAATTTAAATAGATCAACATTGGAAGATCGTATAGTTATAGGATTTCCAATTTCTTAACCATGTAATTCACGTTCGCAACAAAATTTTTTTTAACCGTCATAATTATTTCCATCGGATTTGTCCCAAAAGTAAGAAATTAAGATCTTAAGTAAGTGATATATGATTTGATTTCATCTCTCTCTCTCACACACACACACAAACCCTTACTGTCACCTCTTTTCTCCGTCTTCACGATCTACCATCAAAGATGGGTGACTTAGTGTCAATTTGGCCTAAAATCACCTCTTCAAGTTGTTTTTTCTATCTCTTTTAGTTAGATAAATTATTCCTACGTATTTTATGTCTTTGATGAGTCAATAGTTAGTGTTTTTTATTTAATATTTGAGTTTATTTTATTTAGATTTTATATGTTTTTATTTCCTTTTAAGAGCTATTTTCAATTGCAAGTTATTTTATTCCAGGAACGAATATTCAAAAGATTGAGTCTTGGAGCAAAAAAAGGAGATTTGGAGCTAATTTATACTCAAAATATGAAGATCTCATACAAAAATATCTTGTACAAAAAGTTTGAAGATCTTTCACCAAAATATGAAGTATGGCACGCCCCTTTATGTCCTTTTGTTGCTTTTAGTATTTCTGACCTAGAGCCCATGGTTTCTTGTGCAACACTTTAGTGATTTATTTCTTAGGGCTTAAGTCAATGTTAGACTATAAATAGAGCAACCATCAAGCTTGTATAATCATCTTTTGTTCTTGGAAATAGTAAGTGACAATTGTTTCTTATAATAAAAGATTTTCTTTTTATTTATTTATGTTCTTCTTCTTCTTCTTCTTCTTCTCTATGACTACGATGAACATGAGTGAGTAGACTCTTCTTGTCTTGAGATTGTTGGATGAGTCTAATGACCTAATCCTAATCAAATCAAGCCTCTAACCCTAACTTTATGTAAACCTATTTTCTAATCTATTTCACCGTTCTTATAATCAATAACAAATATTAACCGATGGATCGAGAGATGAAGTTTAATAGTTGTTATTGATTCATCACAAATATTAAGCGATGGATCGAGAGATGAATTTTTAATATTGGAACAAGTGAATTTAGACAAGGATTGCAAAACATGAGAATAGTCAAGCAAACCTTGAGACAATAAAGTTTCAAGCTTCAAGCTTCAAGGATTTCAATAGCAATCAAACATGAGAATAGGCGTGGTTGCTAGAGAAACACACTCACTGAGACCGAGAGGAGATATAATAGGCTAAAGAGAAACTCGTCTTTAGAAAAAAAAAGTCCAACATAAAGTCTAGGTTTAGGATTTGGTTTGTGAAGAGTTTGTCACCTTGATGAACCAATAATCCCAAGGTGCTTTTTACTATTATTTCTAAACCCTTAAAAATACAACTTTTCAACTGAACTTTCTTCTTATCATTCTTGAATTTAATTGAATTAACCAACTCCATATCGGAACAATACTCTTATTACTACACTGGTAAAACCGTGCACTTGCGGATTTACTACATAAGTCTTCTTTCGTGTTTTTTTTTTCTTTCGAATTTATTCGTTTTAAAAGTTTTTTATTTTGATTAGATCCCATTAGTGATTTTGGTGTCGTCAACGTTAATGATCCAAATACATAGTTATTTCAGACACTTGAGTATAGTCATATTTGTAGGCTTATATTCTTTATCGCTCTATGTTATTAGCATGAATGTTGTGAGTTATTTTCCAAATTCAACATTTTTGCTTTTAACGATTTGAAATTTGTATTTTATCGATGTACTCCATCAACTTGAATGAATGAATATCGTTTATTTTTGTAAAATAAAAACAGTTTCTTACATTTAAAGAAAATTCAGTTGGGAGGAGACAAACCACCTTGGGTTGGTTTTTGTAGAGTCTTTGTTGGATAAGGCAAAATTTTCCTTGTAGAAGTGCTTCCTTGGTAAGAAAATGGGTGACCCATACTCGTTTTACAAGTGAGAGGACAATCTTGTCATGTGCCTGTCCCGATAGGGTGTTTTGGTGTCGGTGTCGGGGTCTCGGTGAGTGTTTCCTGTCTAGTTTTCAGCTGCCCCACTATTGTTGTTCCTCACTATGGTCTTTTAGGTAGGGTTGTATCTGCTTAGTATGTTGTTTTATGTTGCCGTGGAGTTTTTGATTTATGTTGTGTTGTTGGGGAGGTATTATTGGCACTTTGGGTGTCGTGTTTTTTATTTTGCTCTTATGTGGTCTTTGTATTGTCTTTTTGTGGTGTTTTGTAGGGATGGTTTGAAAAAAGGAAAAAAAAACCTAAAATACAATATAAAATAAGAATATTAGAATCAAGATAGAAAGTTTAAGAGATTACGATCACAATAAAATCAATTATTACGTAACATGCTAAAAATGCAAATTCTAGAGAAAATTGATTTGTGTACATACACCCAAGATAAATATATAGATAAAGTGGTGTGCTAGATGTGATTAATTTGTTATGTGATGATAAGATATAGATAGGGAGAAAATAAGGATGTTGAATCAGTGAGGGAAATTATGGAATGTTTATGTATAAGAGCTAAACCCTAAAATAAGGGTGTTGATCAGACATAAGATTATTTGCAAAGATAAAACATGTAGGTATTTTATTTCAAGATCAAGAGATCAAGGAACCCTATTCAGCATCACGAATCACACAAAAACTCTTTCATTGATTTGAAGCTTCTCAACCACCTGTCTCATATTAGGCCTAATATCCTTATCCACCTTTACACACTGTAATGCAACTTTAGCCAAAATTTTCATCTTACTAAAATCACAATTAGTGTCCATTGCAGGATCAATAATTTGTTCAATCCAACATGTACTCTTCTTTTTCTCTCTTACCCATGTTATCAACCTTCCATTGTATGCCAATTCTCCATCAACTCCTTCTATATTCATCATTGTTGGACTCTTTCCGGTTACCATCTCCAACACAACAACCCCATAACTATAAACATCCACTTTAGATGTTATTGGTAAATTAGAAATCCATTCAGGGGCCATATAACCTCTTGTTCCTCTAATCATTGAGAATTCAGATTTATTAAGACTTTTTCTGCTTTTCAGTTTAGATAAACCAAAATCTGCTAACTTGGGCTGAAAATTAGAATCAAGAAGTATATTTTGAGGCTTTATATCACAATGCAAAATCCATTCCAGACATTCTTCATGCAGATAAGCAAGAACTTTAGCTATTCCTAAAGCAATATCATACCTTTTACTCCAATCAAGTGTGTTAGTTTTAGATGAAAGATTTTCAGCTAAAGATCCATTTTCCATGTACTCATATACCAAAAGTCTATGCTTACCTTCGGCACAATATCCCCACATTTCAATCAAGTTCATGTGGTTAAGCTGTCCAATGATGCTTACTTCAGCAAGAAATTCTCCTTCTCCTTGTTTAGCTTCATTCAATCTCTTTATTGCTGCATGTCTTTGATCTGGCAATGTACCTCTATATACAATCCCTCCTCCACCTCTTCCAATCTCATTACTGAAATTATTTGTTGCTACCTTTAACTCAGAGTAACTATATCTTCTAAATCCCAATATTGCATGATGATAGTTATGTCGATCTCCATTAGACTTTTTATTTGTCTTGATTAAAAAACAACAAACCACAATAACGAAAAAGGATTCCAAGCAACCAACTGTAATTGAAAGCCACAAAAAAACCTCAACAAGTGATTTGTTGGTTTACTGACGTAGTCTTTGTGAAGCTGAACCAAACAAACACTGTCTGTTACACTCATAGACTCTTCTTTAGAGAAGTTATTAACTTTTGGAAGTCTCAAGTATGTATTTCCAACAAAACTTGGGGAATGCCTCCCATTTAGCAATTGTAGCTTTGTATAACATTGGAAGATGTTTTGGTCTTCTTGATATGAGTATTGGAATCCTGTACAATTACAAGCTTGTAAACATAAACTCTCACAATATTTGTAGGTATTATTTTGAACAAAATTACTATCATAGCCGTAGAACTCAAAACCATCCAATTTTAAAAAGGTAGACTCACTTCTATTGCAAGTAAAATCAAACATAGGTTCACAACCATAAGACCAATCATTATGGTTCTTCATTTTATACCCTGGCAAACAAGAGCATTTCTTACCCTTTTTAGGATCATAGCTACAAGCGCTATTTGCACCACAAATTCCATTAATGGTGCATGTGTCAGATATAACTTGCCATGAAACATACCAATTTTCTAACAAGTTTTTTCGGCTATAAACTCGAATATTACCATCAGAATCCATGGTTAATCTTCTTTGCATAACCATACCATAATCATATGTAGAAAAAAAGTAATTATCAGATGATATGAACTTTCCAAGAGAATCCAACAAAGCAATTTTAGTACTATTGTAATTTGTCCTTCCAGCTTGCCAGCTTAACAAAAATGATGGTGGCCAATATGTGCTTGAAACATCGAGACCATCATAATCGAGACGAATAACATTGTTATCATCAAAGAACAACTTATAGAAGCCAGAAGAGTGATTACTCTGACTTCTTGAAGAAACAAGATTTGTATATCTAGTGAGAGGTTGATTAGGAAGGAGAGTATTTGTCGGGAAATCATAGCTTTGCCACAAGATGGTGATTCCTTGAAGCTCACGTAACACAAGATTCCCATCTTCTTTGAGATACAACTCTAATGAAGCATTTGATGCCGTGTTTGAAGACCAAGTGTTATGTTGACCTGCATCGAGCAAGATGATGTTACCTGTGTTTAAGAGAAAAAGCTTTGAGCGCTTACCTGTCGGAAATTACAAGGAAAGATTAGAAAATTAGAGGAGATAAAATTATATTCCTAGAATGATAGTATTTGTTTTTTGTTATTGATAGGCACATTACCTAATTGATCCTAAAAAAATTTAGCATATAAGACGAGAAATTTTATTATTTTTTAAACTCTAATTAGACCTTATCATTAAGATATGTGAGACTTGGTTTATATATATATATATATATATATATATATATATATATATATATATATATCATCTTAAGATTTTATATTCAGTTTAACTCATTCATACAAAATCGACTTATAAGGTGATATATGTCTTTTATTATACACTTTGATCAAACTTTAATCTATGTGGGACTTTATTTTTTTTCAATAATACCAAAATTGCAGAATTAGGTTGTACTACAGTCACATAATTCGCAAGTATTTAAATACTCCTACCATGTATTGGGTACATTGGGGTAGGGGTGTTCGCGGTGCGATTTGATTCGGTTTTGAGGCTAAAAGTTATCCGAACCACAAGATAAAAAAGCATGCGGTTTGGTTTGGCTCGGTTGATTTTTAAAGTAAAACCCAAACCAAACCAATGCGGTTTAGGTTAGATCGGTTGTTGCGGTGTTTTTCAAGACAATACATTTTTTTGTTTCCAATATTAAAATCAAGTTCAAAAGCTAAAACACAGTATATTTTCAACAATGTCTTAAATTTCATCCAACATTAAATTTTCATTTCCATGCAACAATGATCCCAACGATATATCAAATTAAAAATGTGTCTAAAAGGTAATCATATAAGGTAAGAAATGCAAAATATTAAGATTTTATCATATATTAACAAGAGAAAAACTATGTTGTTTTAAAAAAGTTTTAATTGGGTTTTTATGAGTATAGGTTTAGGTGAAATATGTTTAATTATTGTTTTTCTTATGATGCGGTTTGGTTTGATTGGTAAAATAAAAACCGCAAATCGAACCAAATCATACGGTTGAGTAAGAAAATGATCCAAATACATCCAAACCAAATGCGGTTTTTAGCGGTTTCAGTTTGGATTAGTTTTGTTTGCGGTTTTTCTATTGGGTTGGTTCGGTTTTAAATACCTTACATAGGGGTATACTTTGTTGGTAGATTTGGTTCTATTATACGTATTGGCTTAATACATCAACCAGTACCTTAACTTATTTTATTTTCTCAGTTTGGTCTCTTAACTTCTAAGTGTGTCAATTTGGTCTCATAAGTCTTCTGTCGTTATCTATTTTGGTCCTTGCAGTTAGTTTTTTGATTTCTAATATTTTTAATATGATTATAACCGTTTGATTGCAGGTCCATAACATATTACAGTGAACCACCCATATCTGATTATTTTTCCTTCTCTTCTTCTCCTTCCCTATTGAATCTGAATTCCGACAGAACAACACTAACTCTTCATCTCTGATTTTCACCATGACAAAACCACCACCAATAATTTAATCTGAATTCATCCTTCTTCCTTCCTCCTCCTTCTTCTTTTCTTTAATTTAAACCCTAATCATAATGTGGATATGAATTCTCTCTCTCAAAATCTGGATTTTGAATTTTTATCAAATTGGGTTTTTTTTATTGATTGATATACTAGTGATAAACCTGAAAGTTGAAAACTTTGTATTGTGCTTGTGATATGGGTAATCTGAATTTCGTTTTTTTCGATTTTTTCTCAAAAATGACATTCGTTGGTTAGGATTTTTCTTGATTGTGATCGTTGTATTGATTTCGTTATTAGGGAATGATTTTTTGGGTTTAAGACAAGATAATTTGCAGATTTGATTTGCTATATATAGATTGAGATCTTATAAGATTTGGTTAAAACTCTCTCTCTCTCTCTCTCTCTCTCTCTCTC